>CM019215.1:157323191-157512122 GCA_009741485.1 Malurus cyaneus samueli
TATTTTCAAGAGAACTTGTATGAGAAAATCTAAATTTGAGTCCTGCAAATTACCCTTGGGCTGGGAGTTTCTAAGCTTTGATGTCGAATGTGTGCAAAGAACTTTATGTTTGCGGATTCCTTACCTGGAAAATGGGTTTAATGATACTTTGCCTCTCCCTCTTCTTTCAGTTCTGGTAATTAAATATTTACGTGATTGTTCATATTAAATCAGCGGGACAGGATCAGACCCCTTGAGAGGCAAATAATAAGCCTGATGTCTTTACTAAGTGACCAAGTCAGAGTGTTATCTTTCCTCCTGAATGATCTTCTAATTATTTCTTTTTTTTAAACGCACTTAACGAAAAATGGGAACAAATGTTTCAGCCCTGGGACCTCATCTCAAGTTTGCACATTGCACAAGAGTGCATTATGAAAACCCTTTTGTACCAACTGTAATTAGAGATAATTGCCAGCAGCCTGGCTGTTCATTTTCAGGAAGCAGACGTGGGTTATCTCTGCTCAAAATGCCCATTTCATTGTGCCTGCTCGTGTATTTTCATGGCCAGGACCTCTGTAGTTTTACTTCAGGATGTGAAGGGATAATTTATAACCTGGCTGAGCACAGGGTACTTAAAAAATGTGCATTGTGGAGAGCCCACTTCAGCTCTGCTGCTTGGGGAGTGAGAGCAGTGCTGCTGCATAAAATGAGATTGTGCCTAATCAAATGAATTCAGCTGTTTATTCTGCTTTATGGGGTCTAAGGGAAAGGAACTTTGCTCTCTGTGTAACTTGGATAAAGTTACTCAATTCTTGCAGTATGAATTTGCATGGAATGGAAGAGTCAGACAGTTTCTCCTGGACATCTTGTGGAGATAATTGTGAGTGATGATTTTGAGATGACGGTGATTAGGAAATAACCTTAACTGTCATATATTTATACAGCCTACAGCAATATATTAGCTATTTTTCCTGTCAGTCTCTCTGATCAGTTATGAAAATAAAAATCTTTAACACATCCTGAAAGTGTAAATGTAAAATACATTTTTAACCTATTTTTACATATATTTCTGTGTGCAGAATCATTGAATCCTGGAGACATTAAGGTTGGAAAAGACCTCTAGGATCACTGAGTCCAAGCACTGAGCTCACCCTGCCAGCCCCAAATGCTAACCCATGTCTCCAAGTGCCACATCTAAAAGCGTGGCCATACATATTTATTAACACATTACTTCACCTCATATTTTTGCTTTCACTGGCTCTTCAAAGTAGTTAAATTTCAGATCAAACTCTTACAGTCGTGAAAAGTAGCAACCTTCAAGAGCCTGACCCAGGCAGATCACAGAGTCATTATTCTGGTTTGGTACTTTGTTTACTTTGGAGGAGGAATTACTGTTTCCTCTAATCCCTGTGAGTTGTATTTTAAAAAAAATTAAACATTAAAAAAAAATTAAAACATTAAAACACCTCAAGAAAAATCTATTACAAATGAGTGTTCAGGAAATGTACAGCTCAAGGACTAGAATGAAAAATGGAGATACAACCTGTGACTTAGGAGGCATTGGCAAGAGAAAGGTGAAATTTCACATCAGTTTGTAAGCATCCTTTTATCTCTGCCCTTAGGAAAGATCAAAGGGAGTTCATGTTATTTCTATTCATGCTCAGTGTTTCATAAGTTGTACAAATATTTTGCCTAATGCAGTGTTAGAGCCCTTTGGGAACTGGACTGAGTCCACTCAACACATTGCTCATGATAATTTTGTCCATGCTTTTTAATCTCTTTATAAAACTGCTCTTGGTCCTCAGGGCAAATTCTTTACCATATCATTGTACAGAGCCAGAAGCCAAAAAAAGCAGTAATTAAACAGAAAACGAGTGCATTATTTAGAATGCTTTTACATAAGATCTTTAAGAAGTAAGAGCCTAAAAATTAAGCCCAAAGATTCATGTCTGGAGAACTGCAAGAGCTCTTGCCATCATGACTTTCAAGACTCAGAGAACAGCACTCCTGGAAGCTTATTAGACAGACAGGTCCTGATTCCTGTCTTTAATTAATTAAAGATCCTTAAATGAACTCCCTTCTGCTGGGAATGTCCTTGAGATTCATGCTGGTTCAATGCTGACAGTGGATAACTTCAATTTTTACAAGGTGTTGCACAGCAAGGAGCAAAATGCAACTAAAATTTATAGTCCTTGCAGTCAAAGAAAATCAGTAACATTTGTGCAAAGAAGCTGAAGAATCACATTTATGTAACAACTTAAATACTACTAGAGCAAAATTATCTGAGTCTGCCTCCCTCTCCTGTGACATTGTGAACCTTTCGCTGCTTCGCTTCTTTATTATGCATCCCAGTCAGCCCAGCTATTCATTTGTGCTTGGAAAGGATTATTTTTGTCCATTAGGCCCCTTTATCTCCTTGTGAGAAATATCAAATCTTGAAATCCTATCCACCCTCGATACATGAAAAGGTTGCTTAATGAAGGCCTGTAAGACACTAATTATCCCGTTGGATTTCTGAGCTGTGCTCGAAGCTCAGCTGCGAGAAGAGGTTGAGAACTGCATGGAACAGAATTTGTGACTGGCTCAAAAGGAAGAATAATCTACTGAGCAAATGCTTAAAGTGTGGTAATGCCTTTGTTTGAGGCTGCTCACAGGTTGTGGTGGTCTGTGGAATCACTTGTGGAAAGCAAGGCCCTCATCATTTAATTTCCTTCTTCAGCCAAGTGAAATGTTTGCTGCATTGTTGTCACTGAAAGAGCAGTTTAAAATATATGTACAATCAACTTCTTTCCTTTTAAATGAAAAAATTCTCTGTTTAACAGGTAGAGTTTTTTTTATTATGTTAAGCAATGCAGTTAATTAAATTTATGGTAATTTTTACTTACATGACCATATCATTACCTTTCACACTAAAATATAAATTCGGGGAAGAAATGGAGTTCATGAAATTACTGCAAATGGCTTTCTTAATGGTTTTCATTCCAAATGTCTTTGGAAACAACCTTGATAGCATTTTGAATGAGTTTTAAATAGCCCGTAGCAATAATAGAAGACTCAGTCCTATATTATAAAGAAAGAGAAGATTATATAGTGATAGAAATAGGGCAAACCCTTCAGGTAATTCTGATTTCTGTGTCTATGCTGGAGGAGTGAACTTTGTAAGCTTTAAGTAACTGCTTCGGTTTAATGAAATGGGGAATATGCAATATACTGAGGAATTAAAAGTATCTTGATGTGGTTTTAACAACTTGAGGGAACACAGTAATTAAACAAATAATCTTATTTATAGAAAATGAAGAAGAACAACAATAAGGTTAACCATAGAAAAGTTAACCAGATTGCACTGGTTGCCCAGGGGATTTAGCAAGAAAAGAATAAAGAATTTTATTAGCAGAAAGCCTTTCAAACTCTGGTTTCTTTTCCATTCTGAAGATTCTATGGTGTCAAACATTATGATTAAAATCCTGCCTATCCAATTCTTATAATTGCAACACCTGTTGCCCATCTCCTCTTCCTTACTAACCATCCTTAGAAGACTTTAATATCCTTGACGCATTTACCTCTGTTCTAATGATGATTGAACCTGGCCAAGGTATTTGATGAATGGTGGGGACTGGCAGATGCACAGCAGGGTTGCAGAAGCTTCCTTTCCTTAGGAAATCAATTAAAAAATGATGAAGGCTTTGCTTGTGTCTTGCATTTTATAAGTTGGTGGTGTTGGGCGGGTGAAAATGGAACTGGAAGCAGTTCTACAGCATCTGAGGGAGAAGAGATGTCCAGTGTTCTAAGGGGGAGTTCAGGGCCAGCAGCCTGGGATAGGGGAAGGTGTCCTTGCCCATGGCAGGGGGTAGGACATGGATGGAGTTTAAGGCCCCTTCCAACCCAAACCAGCCTGGGTTTTGAGGATCTGGCTCTATTTATTAACAAGTCCAGGGACTCGCTAGAGTGGGTGTGTACCTGCAAGGATGTCTCACCTGAGCAAGAGCTGCATCCTAAAGGCCAAGTGAGGCAATGGCTGAAAAACCAGACAGGTTTTGTTGCTCTCTGCCAGCTCCTCTCAGCCACAGGAGCCCTGCAGAAACAGCTGCTGTTTCCAAACCCTGACATTTCAGAGCTCACACTGGTCAACCTGAGAGCAGCTGCTCTGAGCAGCCTCCCCAGGGGTAGGAACACCTGCAGAAGGTTCTGTTTAATTGGCATTAAAATTTAAAAATAAAGGGAGTGGAGAATCAGAACCTGTCAGTCTCATCTGCTGCTCCTTCCTCCTCCTCACCTCCCCGACACTTCTGCAAAGTTTTTTTTCTCAATGCAGCAGCCACGCTGACCTTGGTAGGCTGCCTTAAGAGGGGAAGAAAAATCGAAAGGATTATCTGATGTCCAGGTGGTTCCCATCAATCCAGCACGTAAACACACATCCTGGGATGTCTGTGGAACAACATTTCTGTCAGAATTTCTGTCTTGCTGTCTCAAACTTTTTTGTTTCCCTGTTTACTCTGCTTCTCAGGTGTGGATACTGCTTCCATTCCATTCCATTCCATTCCATTCCATTCCATTCCATTCCATTCCATTCCATTCCACTCCACCAAATTAAAAAAATCCCTAAAATACAGCAAGTTTGGTTCAAGCCATAGCCAGACAGAAAGATTTCCTGCTGTTTGAGACTCCTTTTGCCACCTGCATGTAAACAACTGTAATGATCTTGAAGGGTTGATAGCTTAATCTCCTGGGAATAGTAAAGGTGAAAGGAAAATGTCAGGCTCTGACAGTAATTGCATAAGTATGATTAAGCTAAACTGCTGCCTACAAACTTTGATTGTGGTGCAGCAAAGGAAAATGAAAATTATTTCCTGATTCAGACCAGCACGGAGGAAAAAATACATCCTAATTTTTAATATATCAAATGGCAGAGGAATGATACCTCAGCAGTTTATTTATACAAATACATTTGGGGATTTAGAATCATAGCTCAAGGAGAGTATTATCATTGTGCATTACCCAGAGCCATCAAGGCTATGATTTAATTTGGGATAATGGAAAGAAGAGGGAAATGTGGATTAAAATGGTGTTGTGTGTGTAAATAAAGCAGTGCATAGTGCTAAATTAAAGCAGTATTAGGAGTAAACCACGATTATTTTGGAAGCTGTGGAAAGACAGCAGAAACATGACCTGTTTTTCTTTTACTTCATTTATTCTGGAGGGAAATGGGAATGGTTAGTTCAGTTCAGCAGAGTTGTCATCTGTCTTTGATTCAGTAGTGCTATCACATCCTGTTCATTCCAGATCCACAACTCAGATAATTTGACACAGCACCTCACTGACTTTACTGGAATCACACCAATTTACTCTGACAATTGGCCTGCCCTGGTTTCTTCTTCTTCCTGTAGCAGTTTGTGGTCTCTTGTTGGCTTGGTTTGTTTTTGGTTTTTTTTTTAAATTAAATATGTTATTTCACAGCTTATTAAACCCTGTATTTTTCAGACAGTCAAGATAACAAAGGTTAATGTGTCAAGTTTTGCTTCCTGATAAAAGACTTGAGGCTTGACCAAGGCCACCAGGGAATGACTTTTACAAATTGCTCATTGTTTCTGTGAAACAAAAACTATTAACTTCAGAAGAATTCAGCTAATACATATCAAATAAATCCCCAATGGTTGATAAAAATCAGGATACACTCTCTGCTGGAAGATGATAATAGTTCATAGCTGTACCCAGTGGTACAGCTTGGTATGTGCTAGAATGCTCAGAATCAAGTATTTCAGACAAAAGCACAAGAAAATCTGAAGCTGAGAAATATAGCACAGTTTCAACTGTTCAAAAAGGTCCTGACCTTTTTCCTGGAACTCTGTTATCTGTAAGCTTTCCTTATAATTCCCAGCTCCTCCTTATCCTGCAAAGGGCAGCTGGGTTGATAAAGAACTGAGAACATGCAGAGGCATTTGCACAATCAATGTATAATAAAACTGAATTATTTGGTGTAATTTTGCTTTTACAAATTTCCAAATTTTACAAAAAGAATGACAAGTTTTCCAGAGGGGAAGCTGAAAAATCAGTCACAAAGCCTGACTGAAGAGGAGAAGGTCAAAAGATCTTTTTTGAGGGAGAAAAGGAGAGAAGGAGATAACCATGTGCTGGGAAAGAATAGTTCTCTTTTCCTTTCCTGACAAGCTGAGGGTTTAAGTACTCAAAAGCCCAAATGTACTGGAATGAAATAATTATTTCCTTGGGCCAATTTCTTTGTTGGAGCAATGTTTAAAATCAGGCAGTTTTATATGACTGTGTCGTATTTTGGTCATTTCTCCAGTCTTTAACAGGGCTTGGAGCAGCCTGGGCTGGTGGAAAGTGTCTGTGCCCATGGCAGGGGGTGGGACTGGATGATCCTGAAGGTTCTTTCCAACCCAACCACTCTGGGATTCCATGAGACGTGAGGAACGAGGAGACGTGGCATTGGAGAACCCTGTTCTACATTCTTTTACAAGAATGACAAATTTTCCAGAGGGGAAGCTGAAAAATCATTCATAAAGCCTGTCTGAAGAAGAGAAGGTCGAAAGATCTTTTTTGAGGGAGATAAGAGAGAGAGGAGGAGATAACCCTGTTACAGAATCACCAGGGTTGGAAGAGACCTTCAAGATCTTCCAGTCCAACCCATGCCCCGACACCTCAACTAAACCACAGCACCAAAAGTGCCACATGCAATCTCTTTTTAAACACATCCAGGGACTGTGACTCCACCCCCTCCGTGGGCAGTCCATTCCAATGCTTTATCATTCTTCCCATAAAAAATATCTATCTTTTTCTAATATCTAACCCTGCTCTCTTTCCCTTGGTGGGATTTCCCTCCCCTCTCCTCACGTGTCTCAAGTGCAGATGTGGGTGGGAATTCCATTCCCCAGGGCTGCACTGACCATCAGTGGACAGAACCAGGCAGTTTTTCAGTTTTTCATCTCACCTGCTCTGGATGTCTGATTGAGGATGAGAGGAATAGGATCTTGCTGTCCATTGACTGAATTGATCAGATCTTCCAAAGGAGCCACAGGGGAGCAGCTCAGGCAGAAATATCTATTTTTTTTTCTGGTGCTTTTGAATAGTAAAAGTAAATCTCTTGTGATAGATCTCATCTCTATTTTTATCACACAGATTCCCAGGATCAGCTTTTTAGCCCAGAACCTTCAATTTGAATTTTTTCCCCCCTTAAATTGCCATTTTTTTTTTTTTCCAGGATTCATCATTATTTCCACAGCAGCTAATGGGAATTCTCCAACAAAGACTTGTTGTTTCAGCTGAAAAGTAAACAGCAGAAGCAGATACACAACTGCAGCAGCAGAGGTGCAGTCTGGTCTGTTTTTTCAGAGTTTTTGAGCATCCCTTGTCCTGTTTTATTCAAAAGGTATGACTCCGATGTCAGCCTGAGCTAATAAATGTTTTCTTACATATCCTTGCTACTAAAATATCAATAATTCAGGAGACGCGGATGAAAAAAAGCAAGCTCTTGAATCCTAAAATATTAACTTGAAATTTAAATGTGGAGTTCTTGTTCAAATAAGCAAGAAAACTAAGGATAATCCCCATCAAGATGGAATATTTTAAATACAATTTATTTTCTGATATGGTCTGGAAGGGGTAAGTTGTGATGCTGGTGTCAAACATTTATAAGACTGAAAAGAAAAAAATAATCATTCAACATTTCACCAGAATAAAAATGAAGGAAAAAAAACATGCTTAGCATGGATGAAGGGACCAGAGTGTTTTCAGTTGCTGTGTTATTGTAAGTCTTAGAAAGAAGAGAGAAATTCATTCACTGAGTTCTACAAAGACATCCAAAGCACCTTCATCAGCTCCCTCCACGGTCACTGAAAGAAAAAGATCATCTCCAGTGTAGGATTGTACCTAGACACCCTGTATCTAATATAAATTTATCCTGTAAGATGAAAGACTAAAGTTAAATGAATACCCAAATCATACCTTTTTCATAAAGCCTCAGTTCCTGTTTCAATATGAAGAGAGAAAAGACTGAACTATAATTGAAAAGGAAAATAAAAGTTTCCACCTTTCCTGATTGTCACAGAACAGCTTTAGAATGTGTCGTGATGTCTCTGGAGAAATCAAGCAGCAAAATATAAGGTTTCAAATGCTTTGGGAGTTTTATTATTTAGACCTGTGAGGGATTTCATACCAAGTAATCATATTCCAAGTAAGAAGAGACAAAAAGAGAAGAGGAAATGGCATCAAGTTGAGCCAGGGGAGATTAAGATTGGATATTAGGAAAAAATTCTTCATGGAAAGGGTTGTCAGGCACCCAGAGAGTCACCAGCCCTGAAGGTATTTAAAAGATGTGTGGATGTGGCACTTGGGGATGTGGCTCAGTGGTGACCTCCTTGTCATTGGAGGTAACATGACTTTTGGTCCAGACACTCTTTCTTTTAACTGCAATTTCTCAGACTTCTTCCAGCAAGTTTGCTCATGTTGTTTGTGTCCAGCTGGAAGTGTGGTGACCTGGCTGGGGACACAAACCATGGACCAGAGGAGCACCCATTGTGCCAGGAAGGACAATTAACTGTTCTTGTATGGCTGTGGTCATGGCAGAGGCAAATTCAATAAAACAGCTGCTGAGAAGCAGCTCTTCTGGAGCTTTGCCCAGGATGGAATTGCACAAACAGGGATCTGGGGTCACCTGCTTTGGGCACAGTCAGAGGATCCCAAGTGTCTGTGGGTAGAGAGGTGTCCGTGTCCTGTGGCACAGCTGGCTGTGTTTGCTGTCACCTGCAGCCCAAATCAGCCCTGTCAGGTCCAAAGAAGCCCCATTTTACTTTGAATTTCCAGGAATTAGGGGTAAGCACATCTTCAGAGCTGCCTCTCACTGTTGAGGGTGGTTCATCCACTCAAATTTTATGTGGGTTTGTGACCAGTCTCGGACACTCCTCAGAAAATGGGAGGCACTCATTTGTTCCACACTTTCCATCCATGTTATTGCCAAGACAACTTAATGAGTTTGACAGATCGAGAAAAAGGCCTTTGGGAATCCCACACATCTGAGCTGCTCTAGCAAGTCTGGAGGGGTGAACTCAAGGTGTATTTCATTAAAAAAAATACTCAAAACTTCAACAGGGTGAGGTCAAGGAGAGAGAAATCTAGAATGATAAGAAACAGAAAAAGGTTCCTCAGTGCTGCATTGTCCCATCTAAGACAGCACAAATCATGTGGCCAGTCTGTTTCTCTTCATCACAGGTGGGTTTTTAGTCTATACATATTTTAAGATAGGAAAACTTGGAGAAAGAAGCATTTCCCAGGAGGAAAGGGATAAATTAGAGATCTGGAACTCCTGGAGCAGGTCCAGAGGAGGACTGTGAAGGTGATTAAGGGGCTGGATCATCTCACTTACGAAGAAAGGATGAGGGAGCTGGGGCTGTTCTGCCTTGAGAGGAGGCACTGAGAGGGGACCCCATCCCTGTGTGCCCCTGTCTGCAGGGAGGGCTCAGAGCAGGGCCCAGGCTCTGCTCCGGGGGCCCAGCAATGGCACAGGAACCAATGCCCAGGAAATTCCACCTGAACGTGAGGAAGAACTTCCTCTCTGGGCAATGATCATGGGTGGGTTTACTTAATCCCCAGGGTCTGTAGTAAGGGAAGCCACAGCTCTCTGAACTCTGTCTTTTTTTAAGTTTTATTTGCATTGGGGTCACCTCTTTAGCACTGCAGGCTTTCACTGAAGATGGAAAGCGGCAGCATTTTGCCAGCCAGCTCCCTGCTGGACACATCCCACCTGGCTCCAGGACTTGTATGTGTCCAATTCACCAGGACCAGGGCTTTGCTAGACTCCCAAATCCCCAACCCAGTGCTTCAATTTTCTTCTCTCTGAAAAGACAGACATTTTTTTTTGTTCCTCTCTGAATCCATCAACCTAATAATTATGAACAGCTACAGCTGAGGCAAACAGCGTCAACAACATTTCAATTAATGCTCCATTGAAAACACTTAGGAACTGCATGTATCCACTCCAACCCTCCCATCCAGGCCCATTTTCCCCCTTCCAGTCTTCAAACAAGCCAGATGGAAGAAAAACTGTGAGCAGCAAACATCCAGGTCCCACTGTGGGGCATGGAGAATGGATTGACATGGCACACAGCACAACTGAAGCTAATTCTGCTTGTCTCTTTAGTCCCTGCTGAGCAGCTGAGCCTGTGCCTGACAGAAAACAGCTCATGGTGACAAATGGCTTTGTCTCTCAGTGTGGCCTGATGTTTAGCTCATCTTGCAGGGTCCAAATATTTACCCAGAAACAGTGTGGGTTGTGGATGCTGTTGTTGAAGATTAGAGGATTTTGTGGATTTTCTTCTCCCATCTGGCATGTAGACCTCAAAGAATGTTGGAGACCCAAAAAAAGTCATGAAGTACAGCTTGGCCTGGAAAGCCAAGCTGTACTCATCTTCCTGCAAGGAGGTTGGAATCACGGGGGTTGGTCTCTTCTCCCAAGTGACAGGATGAGAGGAAATGGCCCCAGGCTGCCCCAGGGAAGGTTTAGATTGGATTTTAGGAAATATTTTTTCACAGAAAGGGTGGTCAGACATTGGAGTGGGCTGCCGAGGGAAGCGGTGGAGTCAGCATCCCTGGAGGGATTTTAAAGATGTGTAGATGTAGCAATAAGGACGTGGGTTCATGGTGGATTTGGCAGTGCTCGGTTAATGGTTGAAATCAGTGATCTTTGTGATCTTTCCAATCCAAGCAATCCTTAAGATTGATGAAATCTCACCTTTTCTGGTTTGGGACACCAGGGAGAAAGCAACAATTCTTTCCTGAGATGAAGGGAAAGAGAAGCTTAGGAGCACAGCACATTTATTTCACACCAGAAAAAACCTCTCTGGGGTGAGGAATTCTCAGATGAAGCGGCCTCATCCTCTGCGCCAAAGCTACAGACTGGGAGGGCCAAAGAGAAAAAGGAACCTGCTCTGTCACCTTCAGCTGATGTTTTGCACAGCTGGAAGTTGGGGATGAGAAGGATCCAGCTCAGTAAAAATAAATGACATTGCAGAAATTTAGCTCTGGGCTGGGCACCACCATTCAAAGGCAGGAGAGATCTAGGACAGGATTCTTATTCCTTAGCAAAATTTCTTGCCCTGTCAGCTTCACAGCTGTGCTCCAGAAGGGCACAAAATTCCTCCACATCCCTCCAGGTTTGCCAGGCCTGTGTGGATGCCTGGTACCTATGAGAGGTGAGCACCCCTAATGCCACTACTTCCACAGGGGTCAATGGATCTCCCCCCTAAAGTCTGGCAGGATAAATCTTACCCACATGGACTCAATCACTTCCATTTCTGGCTGTGTTTATAATTGGTCCCCACATAGTTGGAATAAAATTGCTGTTTTGTCAGAGGAGAAAAAAAAATTGCTCCTTCTTTAATATATTATTCCATTCTCAAGGGGTTCCATAAATGACATGGGAAACAAGCTGAAAAATTAACAATGACAAATGTGATTAATATGTTGGAAGAGCTGGCAGTTTTATTTTCTATTGGAAAAAGGCTTTTTCATTGAAATAATGGAATGAATTTTGAAATAATATTTTTGGAGAAAAATAAGTCAATGGTACAATTCTAACCAGCTACCTTTTCCTTCCTAGAAACACCTTTTTTTCCCATAAAACAGAGTTAGGGAGGAATCACTTTCTTTGCCTTTCTAGGTCATAATTTTATATTTTTAAAGCACCCCTATCACAGTGAGTTATTCTCTTGTTGTGGGAATGAGATATTTAGTGCATTACAAGAAAAAAACTTGCAAGCAATGTGCTACAATACTGATATTATTTACTTTAGTGAACACCTCAGGATAACCTCACAGGAAGATTAAATCAAACCTTCCTAGCAATTCCAAAAAGGTATTTCCTGATAAGCACCAAAAATAACGGAGACAACTGTGAAATTCAATCCTCCTATAAATTTTACCAAACAGCAGTTGGATTGTCATTCTTTATCCTTCAATTATTTCAAGAAGGCTCACAATCTCTTTTTTTTTTTTTTTTTTTTTAAATATGTGATTTGATGATCCCCAGTCCCATGGGGATGTACATCCAAATAACACAGGGTGGCTGAAAAAGCATTGGAATCTCACATTAGGAACAAAGCTCTGGGAATGTAATGGCAGGAATTTAATGACTTTTAGAAAAAAATCGTTTGTTCACCTAATAAAGAACCCTATCAGAAGGGATTAAGAAAAAGGTTGGAAAAACTAAAATAACGAAAAGTTGAAAATGAAAATTAGGGCAAACTGGAAAACTAAATTCATTGAGGATGTGCCCAAGGCCTCTTTGTATTAGCCAAACATTCTAAAAACCTTATTTTCCTCCAGAACAGGACTTGAGTTTGAAAAGGAGACAGCAGTTCCAGGGATGATCCTCAAGGGAAAGCCACAACCTGCCAGAAGGCAGAGATGGCAATCAAGATGATGACAATAAAAACTCGCTGTGAAAGTGAAAAAGTTGGCAATAGAAATGTTATTTATGGAGCCCAGAGGTGTCTGGGGTGCTGACCACAACTAAGCACTGTGCTGTGAAGTTATTGGCATTCTAAGGAACAAAGCAAATATGAAACCACAAAAACCATTTCCTTCCAACAAACTTGCAGCTCATTTAATTCAGGGGATATCTATTCTGCAGCCATGTGTCAAAAAAAAGAATATTGTGCTCAGCATGGACTCATAATAAAAGCACTCACTTCTGGATGAGGTTTACAGCCTTCTCTGGTAGAAAGACCACTTTTTTTTATAAGCATAAAATCCTAAATACTAGAAAATATTTTCAGGTAAATTTTCCTTTCAGAGGGAATTGGTGTTTACAGCAATAATCTGAATTTTTCATGAAAGAAAACTGTATGAAAAGTTTAAAATTTCCCTAAAGGTATAACCAAATATATTTTTTTTCTAGACCAGGGAAAACAGAAGAAGAAAGCAAGAGGAGAAATAATGTGACCAGGACCTCTTGTTATATGACCATAATTATAAATCCAAACCCTAGCACAGCAAGGTCTCAATATATATCAATTTATTCTGCAAAAGGAGTAAAAGTCTTGTCTTTGAAGAAAAAGAATGACCCTAATTGCCAAAATTCAGATGTTGAGAGCATCATCCAGTAGTGATGAAGTTTCTCAAAGGTTTACACTGATCTTCCCCAGTGATCTTTTGCTTGGGCTCTTCCTTGTGCTTGGAAAGAAGTTCTTGTAAGGATCCCGAGTATCTCATTATCCTCTTATAAAAGTTCTTTTCACAGATATCTGCAAAATATTTTGTTAGTCTAGTCAGGTGGGAATCACGACCCATGTTACTGATATTTAATATTGACTAAAAACTTCTTTAGAAAATGAAATAATCTACAAATAAGGTTTTCGCTGCGTTCTACTCTCTCTGTCATATGGTGCTGATGATGCCTTAGGATTTTTTAATTTCTGCATCTGTATTCTTATACTTCTCTATTATAGCACTAAAAACTACTCTTCTCCCATCTTTAGAGAAAACAATTCCTCTCTGAGCCTGAATCCAAGGACACCTCACTGCCTCAGAGCCCCAAAATATGGAAACAAAGGAGAACTGGGTGGGGCAAGTTTAGGGTGGTTGACATCATCACCTGAAGGTGTCATTGGGGAATTGGGGCCCGATATGTTCATAAAACAGAACTTACAAAAGGTGAAGATCTCGTGACTCGGGATCCATTTTGGGTGTAGCCTCAGGAGGAGGCTTTGTCTGCCCTGATGTACCAGTAGGCCTGGATTAACGTTGTCTATTCTTGTTCTCTTAAATTTGTCTGGCCTCTGTTTCAGGTGAGCCTTGTTTTCGGCAACAGTTTCAGGCAACCCAGATGGGATTCAAACGCACAATCCCTGGTTTAGGATTGACAACACTGAAACAGCAACATCGTGGGAATTGAGGGGACCAGGCAGAAACAGCCAAAATCTGCATTTTCTGTTTTCATAGGAGTTTTAGGAAAGGCTCAGCTCTCGTCAGTGCAAAAACCTGTAAAACCTCGCTGCAGGCAAGAGACAGATAACCTCGTTTGTAGCGATGCTGGAGCCCGCCGGGTAACAGGACAGAACACGCACGCACCGTTAATGAGGTTAATGGGTTTGACAAAATGGCAGAACCAGTCTGGTCAGCCACGGGGCTGCTCCCCTAATTAATAATTTAGAGAAGCTGATAGGAGATTTAATAACTGCAGTGACAGAAGGGAGCAGCCAGGCTGCACTCATGAGGTGTTTGGCTGAGGGTTTGAGGTGTGGGTCAGTGGAACGGGACGACCCAGAGAGGGTGGCTTAACTAGTCAAAAATACTTTGTGAATCTCTACAGTCTCTGAGGATAAACAGGCAATGTTGAGTTATGTGCAGGATCAAAATTCCCTCCTTTAAGGTCAGAGAAGATGTGGGAGATGAGCTTCTGCTCCAGATCCATGGAAGACATTGGTCCCAAACACACCAACAATCCCTAGAGTTTTGCCAGATTTGTGGCAATCACTAAATCTGCCAAATAAATACATGTGAAGTTCAGAATTTGTACTAACCCTTCAAAATGTTTCAGTCTCTGTAGAGAATAAGAGCCTGCTGAAGTGTCTAAACTTCAGTTTTGTCAGTTTTGTCTAAACCTACACGACAAAGTTTCTTATTTGCTTTTAGTTTCTTCTGGGCATTGTTACACTGCACAGTTTAATATTTATATTTAAAAAAAAATCCCAAACACAAAAATCCAAACAAATTACAAATAGAAGAACTATTCATGACAACTCCTTGTAAATGAGGGAAAAATATTTTCTATGAATCAGCGAAATTATCTGACCCACTCCAGTTGCACACCATGTAAAGGAAAAGAGAAGAAGAGAAAAAGAATGAGAAAGAGCAAAAGGTAGGAAGACAAACTCAGTTATCTTTATTTCAGATGACAGTATTTGACAAAGTTAGAGGCAAAATAAAGAAGAAGTGTAATACTTTGATTCTTAACCTCGACTACAGGAGAATGACAGAGAAAAGGAGGCTCTGGGGGGACCTTCAGTCTCTCCACATCTCCCTGACAGGAGGATGCAGCCAGGAGGGGGTCGGGCTCTGCTCCCTGGGAACAGGGACAGGACAACAGCAAATGGCCTCAAGCTGTGCCAGGTGAGATTTTGTTTGAATATCAGGGAAAATTTCTTCCTGGAAAGAGTTGTCAAGCATTGGAGGAGGCTGTTCAGGGCAATGGTGAGGTTACAATCCCTGGAGGAATTTGAAAATGTGTGGATGTGGCACTTGGGGACACGGCTCAGTGATGGGTTTGGCACTGTTAAATTCACATCCAGACTCTGTGGTCTGAAGGGTCTTTCCACAACAAAATAAATCTATAATTCTCTGACATTCAACCCATGTCGAGCCTGCGCTCACTGATTTGTTCTGGCTGAAGTATCTCCTTCAGAAAGACATTCTATTTTTATTTGAAGGCATCAGAAAGGAAGAATATATGACTCAACTTGGAGTTGTTTACTGAGTACGAAAAACAGGCTTTATTTCTAATATGAAATATTCTGGCTTCCACTTCCAGCCACTCCTCCTCTGTCCTTTACAATTAGGTTAAACAGCTTATCAGGAAGCTTTATTTCCTTCCAATATGTTATACCCATATATTATCTGACCACTATCAAGCTTCTCTAAGTCTTTTTGTGATAACCAAAAATTATTTTTTTTGTCCTTTAGACCGTGATTTATACAACTGAATACCGATTTTTTTCAACAGAAATATCTTTACTGGAGTTATTCCCTCTTGGCTCTCGGCAGCCACTGAAAAGCCAGTGAAAAAGAGTCACTGGAAACCAGGACACAATTTATCTCACCCTAAAATAAGTATCTGAAATATACATGTGACTCGCACCTGAAAAGGGCCTGTTTCTTCCCACTGACTATAAAATGAGCTGGGTCTGACCTGCTCAACAGCAAGTGTCAGTTTTGCAGATAAATAATGTCAAGCATGTTCTTTATCTTTGGTAATTTTTATTTCTTTTTCAGCAGCAGTGCACAAGGACGTGCAGTTTTCCTGGATGAATTCCACAGAACAGTATAGAGAGCAAAAATAACACATTAATCTCCTCTTCACACAGCCAATAACCACTCCCACTCTTTTTTTGCACAGACAGACAAAGAGGATCACATTGAATCTTCTCTCCCTCTGCAACCTTTTTAAAATAACTGCTCGTCAAAACACACATACACACCCCTTTCTTATATTCCTAATTCTCAGGTGTGTAACTCTCCAAATTGCAAGAAATCACTCTGCTGGTCCTCTTGGATTCAAGTGCCTCATTTGCTGTTATTCGATTATTTGCTGAAAAAGAAACCATGTTTAGAAATAACTTTTTTTTCTTCCCCTCTGTCCATGAAAGCACAGATTTAATAATGGTCAGGATCCTTGTGAATGCTGGCCATTAGAGTTATCTTGTTCTACCTATCTCTGGGCCTGCATTTCATCTTCCATCAGGTCTTATCAGGGTGCTGCAGCTGTCAATTAACCTCATTATCTGCGAGGGGAAAAATAGACCCAGAACTGCTGGCTCATGTGATATCTGCAAAGAAGATTTGGCCATGTGAAAACAACTCTGTTTACAGAGTCTGATATCACAGTCCTGAGCTCCCTCCCTAATCAATCCCCTTGTGGGAGACTGAGGATACCTCTGCCCTGCTTGAAATCCTGCTCACATTTATCATCAGTGAGAGGAGAGGAGCTTCACATCAGCTTCCATCTTCCCCTCTTCAAGCACTTTTATTTGTTGGCTTACGAAGTTAAATGCTTCCCACATCCTTAATCTCCTTTAATAGATTTTTAAAGCTGTCTGCTACCAGTTAGGATGGACAGTTGCAGTATTTTAATATTTATTATGTTTAGAGAGACTCCCCCCCCCCCTCGCTTGATGGGAATGACATCTTGATTCCTTCCAGACATTACTCTTACATTGCTGGATGTCTGTACACAGCAGGAAAATGCCGCTACTGCTCATGAGAGATGTGAAAAAGGGAAAAGAACATGACCAAACCCACAAACCAAACCCATCTGGGGCTTGGGAACCCCAGGCAGTATTTTTGTGCCATCATTGCTCTACCCTTCCTCACCCTGATCTGCACAGGCTCACGATGAGCAGCTCAGGGACATGGCAAGGTAGAAATAACAAACCCAGCTCCAAACCTGCCAGGAGCCAGACAAGCAAAACATTCTGTAACAAACCCCAGGCGCTCAGGGACAGCCAGCTTCCACTTGCTGTGTGTCAGAGCTGTGGACTATTCCAGATAATTCCCTGATTCTGGGGATGATGATTTTTTTACAATCAGGGTGGGGAGGGCCTGGCACAGGGTGCCCAGGGAAGCTGTGGCTACCCCTGGATCCCTGGGAGTGTCCAAGGCCAGGCTGGATGGGGCTTGGAGCACCCTGGGACAGTGGAAGGTCCTGCCCATGGCAGGGGTTGGATGAAATGACCCTTAAATGTCCCTTCCAGCCCAATCTCTTATAATATTCCATAATTCTTTGTCCATCCATCAGCTGCCCAACATAAAAGAGGCTCTTGTGATATTGGACACATTTACAGAGCCCTTGGAGGATGACTGGATATTTTCCACATTCTCTTGATGCAGATACAGATGCACATGTCCTTGAGTTACTGTCTCACCACTACCCACTCCAGGATGGGTTAACTGGGGATGAGGAATTATTGCCCAGCAAGGTATGGCTGAATGTCATGAATTATTCCAAAAAATAAAATCCTGCTGGGAAGAGGTAGAGATTCTCATACCCTGCCTGAAAACCTTTGGCTAAGAGACAAACATCTACTCCTTGAAAAAGAGATTTGCCGGAATGAAAGGAAGTTTAGAATTATAGAATCATGGAAAGTTCGAGTTTGGAAAAGACCTCTGAAACCACTGAGTACAATGGTTAATCCAATACAACGTTCATCATGAAACCCTGTCCTCAGGTGTCACATCCACACATCTTTTGAACACTTTTAGAGATGGTGATTCCACTTCTGCCATAGGCAGCCTGATCCAATGCCTGACCATCCTTTCACGGAAGAAATTTTTCCTAACATGCAATATATATCTTCCCTGATAAAACTTGAGGCCATTTTCTCTCATCCTGTCATTCATTACCTGGGAGAAGATACCGACCCCCTCCTCATTACAATCTCCTTTCAGGCAATTTTAGTACATGCTAGGAAATTAAGCCTATTTGATTGACATTTCTTTGAAATCAGAATGTTCAGGAAGTGTTAACCAGAGCTCAGAAAGCAGAGGCTGTAGGAGAATGCCATTGGAATTTAGCTGCCTTGCTGATGTGGACATAAAGTTGGGTCCCTAAATTAAACTACCGAGCAAATTTTGCCTGATGAGACACTTTTTTTCCCAGAGAAAATTTTCTGTCCTCAAAAGATTTCTCAGATTTTCTATCAGACACCCTTAATGACTTGGGTTCTGGAGTTTTCTCCCCACCACCTCCTTTAATCAGCTAATGTTCAGATTGTGTTGCTCCTTCCTCTCAGTCTGAGTGTGATTAATTTGGGAATGAGGTTTAATTGTGCCTTGGACACACCAGGCACAGCCATTGCACCAAACAGAGGCTGCTTGAGCCCTGTGGATTTATTAACCTTGAGCCAGCACGAGGGCAATGATGTTCCTGATGCTTTCAGAGTCACCTCTGGTCCAGAAGGATATTATTGAAGCTCAGGCTTATACATTTGGAGGACTAAAATATCTTGGTAAATACTTTGTGTTATCTGGAGGGGAAAAAAAAACTACCAAAAACCAACCACCCAACCGAAAAACAAACAAAACAAAAAAAAACAAACAAAAAAAAACCCCAAACCAAAAAAACAAACAAACAAACAAACCAAACACAAAGAAAAAACCAAAACCAAAAAGCAACCCATCAAAAAATCCCAACACACAAACAAAACAAAAAAAACCCTAAAAAAACCCCAAAAAACCCACCAAAGAAAAACAGAAACCAAAAACCAACCAAACAAAAAATCACCAACCAAACCAACCAAACCAAAAAACTAAACAAAGCAAACAAAAAAAAAATCACCAACCAAACCAACAAACAAAACCAAACAAAACAAAAAAATAAACCAAATAAAAAACCAACCAAACAAACCAAACATAAAGAAAAAGCAAAAGCAAAAAAACAACCAACAAAAATTCCAACAACAAAAGCAAAAAAAAACTAAAAAAACACCCAAAGACTGACCAAAGAAACCAAACAAACCAAACCAAAACAAGCAAAAAAAAAAAAAAAAAAAAAAAAAAAAAAAACCACAAAACATACAAACAAAAAAAACCCAAAAAACAAACCCAGGCACTCTTCCTCCCTCCTTTCCCATACTTCCTCTTGATTTTTCCTTTAAAAAAAAATGATTCTCAGCTGTTATGATACTATCCCTTCCACTCTGTGCTGCCATGTGCAGCCATGAATAAACAGTTCCCAATTTCCACACAAAATGTGAGTCTGCTTTAGGACAGAGTTAAATCCATCTCTGCTTTGTTGGCACCCAAAGCCTCCCTGCCCTGAAGATGGGGTTGGAGTCATCGCACTCTTCCTTTCCTGCCTGTGCAGATTTTCAGTGGCCTGGAAAGCAATAATTTTGGATTACTCCAGAATTACTTCTCACCCATTTTCCCTGATTGTGGTAATTACACAGCTGAGATGGGTTTTTAGGCTTAAATTTGCTACATATCACGGGAGAGGGAAGAAATACCCAGGGGTTCAGAGATGATCAGATATTGAAAATCACTGCTGAAGAAACACACTGAAGGAAACAAGAAAATTAGAAAACTGATTCCTTGGGTTTTCCAGGCTCATTCCTGGTGGAAAAGTTATCATGGCCAGCTTTATTTCTGGTTTCCAAGGCCAGGCTACTTAGGAAATGCTGGGCCTCTGAATGTCTTTTCCAAGAGGAAATGGCCTCAGGTTGCTCCGTGGAATGTTCAGGTTGGATATCAGGGAGAATTCCTTCCTGGAAAGGTGCTCAGGTATTGGAAGGGGCTGCCCAGGGAGGTGGTGGGGTTCCCATCCCTGGAGGTGTTCAAGGAACGATTGCGTGTGGCACTCAGTGCTCTGGTTTGGTTGCCAGGGGCGTGTTTGGTCACAGGTTGGACTGGATGAGCTTGGAAGTCTTTTCCATCTGAAAATTCTATGATTCCTTAAAATCTTTTTCTCACCCTCAGCCATCTCCAGTCTATAAAATACTCCCATCTCCTGTTATTTCCATTCTCTGCCACCTTGACATTTATAGTCATCTGTGCATGAAAAGTCTTTTTCTATTTGATTTGAATCTAACTAGAAAGCAAATAGGGCATGGGGCTTTCTGAGCACCACCATGACTCCAAATCCCTTCTCCAGCACTGAATTCTCCACGGCCTGATGTGCTGTTTGCAGGTGCTGTGCTTCTCCTCCCAGACACAGATTCTCAGTTTTCCATAATCCCTGCTCTGGCTGCTCAAGGGCACAGCAGGGCCCTGTGATGAACCATTTTATCCAAGCACTGAGGATTATTATTATTATTATTATTATTATTATTATTATTATTATTATTATTATTATTATTATTTATTCGTTATTTGTTATTATTAATTGTTATTTCACCAACACTTTGTTTGTTATTCAGGAAACCCCAGGCTGTTTTGCCTCCCCCACAGAGCCAATTCCGACTCACATTGCAAATTTCTGCCTGGGATTTCTGAGGAGATGCTCTGAAGTGCTTCAAATGAGAATGATCACTGGCAATTTTACTGGGAGACAATTCCATGCAATCTAAATGATTGTGTTAAGCCAGCCTGCTTGCCTGCCATGATTTGGAAAGCTCTTTGAAAAAAAAAATAAAATAGACCTGAAAGAGATGTCCACAGAAACTGCAGCTGTAAAGCTGATAAAGTCTTTATTACCAATGCCGACATTTCTGATTGTTTTTTTCCCCTAGATTTCCAATCCACATTCATTCAGAGCATTTCATTACAGCTCTAAAGTGTAAAACAGCAGAACTGATAGAATGGTGTGCTTTATTACTCTTAAAAAAGAACTAGAAACAAATAAAAGGAACATTCAGAGTTAGAGGCGGCTGCAACTGGATTTTATTTTCATGCTCGTTGCAGAGAACTGTCTCCACGGTTCATTCAAATATTTATCAGCAGAGCAGATGCTCCAGAGTTAGCTGGAGTAGTCACAAATGCATAAAAAACCAACCTCAACTTTGGCTTCTCCATGCTGATAGCAAAGCCTTGATTAAAATTAAGGGCTGAAGTGTCCTGGGAAAACATTTCTATCCATGGATTGTGCAGTTATAACTCACCTGTGTGTCAACATCTGCTTCCATGAGAAGGAGAAAAAACGCCCTGGAGATCAGAGTTGTGTTGTTGGTGTTCTCCAGGGGAGAACAGAGCCATGATTACCATTTCTAAATGAGGAAACTGAGGAAGAGAAGGAGAAATGAGATCACAGAGTGGCTGCCACTACTTCAGCTCAGGTTTCCTATTCATCAGACACAGCCACATCAGACACTTTGGGAAAAAAGAATAATTTCGTCTTAATTCGTAATGTCTTTGCAGGATGTTATATTTGTTACTTGAAAAAACACATGGAGAAGTTGTTATGAAAGACAAAACGGTGCTACATCAATTCTGCAATATGCAAATTCCTGCTGCCTGTAGATCTAATGGTATTAAGTCTGCACGTACTTGGTGGAAAGCCAAGGATGTCATGGGAGGCATCTGAGGGATGTGCTTCATCTTTGGCTGCAAAAGCACTTAAAATCAGCATGAGCAATGTGTATTATTACAGGAATTATTGACCTTATTTGCACTGAGTAGCTGTGCATATGGAAGAGGAGGCTGTAGTGATAGTCCTTCCACATTTATAAACGTAAACATTTATACTGCAGACATCTTCACTTAGTGGAATAAACTCATATTTTACTTTCAGCAGAGACAAGCTATTTTAAGAATCTCTTCACTTAGAGAAAATGGGTTGAATCCCAGTCTTGTATCTTTGCCAATATTTCTAAACCTTTCATTCACCACTTCTTGTAAGGATGGAGTAAGTTTGCTCCTAAGGGTTGTGAGACACGCAGTTACCATGGAATCTTAGAAACATGGAATGGTTTGAGTTGGAAGGGACCTTAAAATACACCCAGTGCCACCCCATTTTCATGGGCAGGGACACCTTCTACTGTCCCAGGGTGCTCCAAGCCCCAGTGTCCAGCCTGGCCTTGGACACTTCCAGGGATCCAGGGGCAGCCACAGCTTCTCTGGGCATCCTGTGCCAGGGCTTCTCCATCCTCCCAGGGAACAATTCCTTCCTAATATTCCATCTAAATCGACCGTCTTTCAGTTTAAAATAATTCCCCTCCCAACTAATCACTATCTTCTCATGTAAAAAATCTGATTAAATGACAAAAAGAAGAAGCACAGGTGGGCAGAAGCCAGAGGAATGAAAAAGAGAAATGCAAACAGATACAATTGAATAAAGTGCAAAGCTCAGAACTGATTGAAGAAAAGATGCTGTAACCTTTGTACAAGAGTTTAGACTAAATTGGGTAAGAGAGGAATTAGGTTTTAAGGCAGGCATCAAGTGAATTCATGCTATGTCAATGGAAAAAAATAAAAGAGAGAAAAAAAAAATTGTCCTGGACACAGGCAGTATGTGATTCTTGGTAATTTAGTTATTGCAGGAAAAAAACTCCTCAACTCACAAACCATCAATTTTTTAGGATGAGAATGTGTTCCATCCACCTTCTGTTGTGTCAGCATCTCAGAATCAGACAATGCTTTGACTGAACAGAGAGCAGAAACAAAGCTGGTATTTAAAATAAGCAATGTGTGAGGAACTATTAATTTCAACTGTAAAATATGGGCAGAGCTCCACTGAGTTCTGAGACAATCTTGCTGTGACAAAAATACAAAGGAATTCATACTAAACCCACTGAATTTATTCACTGTTTATTGTACGGCTATGTAAAGCAAGAATAAAGGATTAATAAAAATGGAAGTGATGCAGTTCAGAGATAAAAGAAAGGGCTAAAGGATTATTTTGGGGGAGCTTTTCCCTGTAGTGACACTCCACAATGTCTTCCTGCCATATGAAATACGAGGCCTTTTGTTCTGCATGACTTTGATTTTTGTAATTAACTCACTCTCTGTTGTGCTTTCTGCAACCTGTGTTTCTCTGTGCAACTCTAATCATGATCCTTGTTACTGTTGAAGGTGAACTGTCAAAATCTGATTATCTATCACCTATTTAAAAAAAAAAAAAAAAATACGTAAAGAGTGAAATGATAAATCCCAGCACAGGGTTGAAATCCAGATCCAAATAAAAAGAGGATGGTTATTTTGTTTATTTGCCTGTTTGTTTCAATATTATGAATAACTTCAGAAAATAAGATTAATGGATTTTTCTTTTTCCTATTTTGAGAATATAGGAATGTCCCATATTCATCCGATTCTTTTCCTATCTAATCCAGTCTTTTCTTTGCCCAGAAAATGTAAATTACATGAAAATGTAGGAGTCTCATGTCGAGGGTAAAATATTTTGTTATTTTTGCCTTGACCTTTAACAATTACAGACTCATTAAAGCTGTCAAGTTATAACATACCTGACTAGATTTATTTCAATATTATTAATATTTCATTTGGATAATCTTGGCAATTTTAAAAAAAAAATCCAATTCCTTTGGCTTTAAACTGTACTCTTGCTTTCTATCACTTTTTATGAAAATCTGTTCCATCACAGAAAATTGTCCTATGAAGTATTTCCTTTTATCAGGGTGAAGTTGCACACCTTCCCATTCATTTGGCATCAAAAGCCATTAAAATTCTTCATTTATTGAAGTCAGTGATTTATGTTCGGATAAAGCATCTCCTTTAAGTGGCAAATGGAATTGTCTTGGAGACATCCAGAGCGGGACTCATCTCACCCACCCTCAGATGTCGACAACACAGGTTCCTTTCAAGTCACTTGAAGTCCTTTAAAGTGGAAAGAAAACACACTTTTAGGATATGATTTTTCTCATTTATTCAACATCCCTCCCTTAGGTTGCTGCAATTCATGCACTGTTTTTTGTGACTTTAAACAAGATTTCTGTGACTAGAAAGGGAAACAAGGATTAATTCAGCTACAGGCACCTCCACTGCAGATACATCCAAGCTTTGATTAGATGAATCCCTTAGGTATTGCATATCTTCCTCTTTCTCTTGTACATTATTGTAGTGGTTACTTTTCCTATTTCGTTAAGAAAGAATTTTTTTTTTTACTTTTGAAATGCCTTTACTTGGCTTTTCTTTTATATTCCATGTTTGACAGAGCCCAAGGAGAAAGAGTCTCCTGTTGTGAATATTTTACCTTATTTGTTGTTTCCAATTGTTCATGTTAGAGGAGATGAAGACAGAAATTTTGGAAGAACATGCTTTTGGTTGCTTGCACAGAATGTTGTGGCTGCTCCTGGATTCCTGGGAGTGTCCAAGGCCAGACTGCACAGGGCTTGCAGCACCCTGGGACAGTGGAAGATGTCCTTGTGTTATTTAATGTCCTTTCCAAACCCAACCATTCTGTGATTCTGAAATTTTCCTGATCACAGATGGGAAGGGAGGCCACAGCCTTCTGTAGGAGATCAGATTTTATATCAACGTACACAAAAATGCAGAGGTTTTTGTGCAGCATGGGAAGAGCAGAGGAGGTTTTTATTAGAGAAGGGAAAAGATTTTTAGCTTTGTCATTTTATTTGAGAAAACTGGCTTTCAGCCAAGTGCCCGGGAAGAAAAATTACACAAAAAAAGGAAAAATACAAGGAAAAAGCAGGGGAAAACAGAACATATCCGAATGCAATTAGCAGTTACACTCCAGTGACAAAGCATATTCCTAATTTCACAGCCTGGCTTACTAAATTATGATTAACTACCTGCAGCAGCAGTCACAACCACTCCCTTTGTGTAAGCACAGGTAGGAAAAAAGCTGCATGCTTGATCTCTGACTTTTCTTGGAAGTTGCTATTTCACATATAAATTCTATATAAAAGCAGCACCCAGGACCCAAAACAGTGTATTAAGACAACCAAAAAAAAAAAAAAAAAAAAAAGTTAAAAAAAGTGTAAGGGAGTAAGAAATTGAGACTGGAAAGTTCTGTGAGAAATATAAACCAAAAAGCTTTTTCTCTCTGGATAAAAGATGATTCCTTCATTCCGCATAAAGAATGACCTCAGGTGAAACAGCAGACGCATCAGCTCCTTAAGAGAAAACTCCATGAGTGGCATTTGCAAAAGTAGCCATAAGATTATTCCAATAAAACCTCTTCATGATGGCTTGGCTAACCCAGATGTGATGCTCAGGCCAAACACAGACCTTCTGCACTCCTCACTGGAAGGTTATTTGCTTCCATTTGAAGGAAAGGAGATTTGGTCTTCTGTAGCTGAAAATTTTCCTGTTGTGCTCCTTCAGCAGTGGAGAATCTTCCTCCAAAGTGTTTCATGCAAGAAGAGAAGCCCAGGTATGAGACTGAAGTTATTTTGGGAACCAAAGGTGTTGAGCACTGCTGGTTAATCCTCACCTCGCCAGGAGCGCAGCAAGGAATGACCTCAAGACATCCTGCCAGAGAAATTAAAAGAAAAACACTTGACTGCAGGGTTAGGGGAGCAATCTGTCTGTGCCTGCAGATAAAGGAAGGCAGAACTGTCCCAAGTGGCAAAAACAGTCCATAAATCAAGAGGGTTCAGATGGGGAGCGTGACCTTTGAATTTAGCCACGAGTTGGTCATTAATAATTTTAGTAGGAACTGTCTGAGGAGGACGTACTGCATCTTCCAGCTGCTGAAAAAGGTGACTGGGAGATGAGGGAAGGTGTGTGGGAGGTGGGAGATGCAGAGATCTGCGATTTCTTCCTCCAATCTGCTTCATTACTGCCTTCATTATGCTTTAATTGAGGAGAAATTGTCAGGACTTAGGCCACCAACCGTCAGAGATCAATCTGCAGCACAAAATTTGTCAGGTGGACTCCCCTCCATTCATCCTCAAGATGTGAAGGTCTTGAAGATTTGAAAGGGGGTATTTTATTGGATGGCTTTTAAAGGAAGATTTAATAAATTCTGATAGGTATCCACACTCTTTGGATAGAATAATGCCCCTGAAAAGAGACTTCTGCTCTTCAGTCACACACAGATAAATATCTAGGAAGGTCTGAATGCCTGGTGGAAGGTTTTTTCCATGCTTGCTGGCAGGCAGGAACCACAGACAACTTTCAACCTTCAAAGAATATTTATTTCTTCAAATATTTCTAGTTTAAGCTCCTTATCCCACTACAATCAATATCCATATGTCACTACAATCTGTATCTCACTACAGTCAATATCCACCATTCTAAGACAGATACTGATACTTCTTAAGGCTGTATTTATTTGGGCTTTCATTTCCATAAAAACAACTACAAATTCTTATTAAACACAAAAGATTTGTGTATATTGAACTTCTGTACAGATGTAGGTGGGAATTCAGACAGAGTTATCAATTAATCTTTGTGAGAGAGAGTCGATTTAATAAATTCTGATAGGTATCCACACTCTTTGGATAGAAATGCCCCTGAAAGAAGCCTAACTTCTGCTCTTCAGTCACACACAGATAAATATCTAGAAGGTCTGAATGCCTGGTGGAAGGTTTTTCCATGCTTGCTGGCAGGCAGGAACCACAGACAACTTTCAACCTTCAAAGAATATTTATTTCTTCAAATATTTCTAGTTTAAGCTCCTTATCCCACTACAATCAATATACATATGTCACTACAATCTGTATCTACTACAGTCAATATCCACCATTCTAAGACAGATACTGATACTTCTTAAGGCTGTATTTATTTGGGCTTTCATTTCCATAAAAACAACTACAAATTTTATTAAACACAAAAGATTTGTGTATATTGAACTTCTGTACAGATGTAGGTGGGAATTCAGACAGAGTTATCAATTAATCTTTGTGAAGACCACTAAATATTGACATTTAGATTATGAGACAAAGTGCATATTTCTATTTATATTATATTTTATTATATTATATTATATATAATTATATTATATATATTATATTATATAATATATTATATATATTATATTATATTATATTATAATATTATTATTTATTTTACATATTACATAACATATAATATAATATGTATAACGTATAATATATAATATTTAATATTAATATTAATATTTTAAATTTAATATATAATATTAATTATAATATATAATGTATAATATATAATATATAATATATAATATATATATATATATATATATATAATATATATATATATAATATGTAATAATATAAATAATATATTATATATATAGTCTTTCTATTGTATTATATTTCTATTATTATTAATGCTGCTTTTTCCAATTCTTTCCACAGAGCATCAAAAGCTTTGGTTGAGAAATAAATCTATGCAGAAACACTTTTAGAGAAAAAAAGTTTTTGAAATTCTGCTTCGAGAAAAAGAAATTGTTAAACTTGGGTTTTTTTTAATTAAATATCTGTTTGGAAAATTTGAAATATCCCTGACAAAACATTTGACTTCTGGTGCTACTCATAGACAAGCCTCTCATTGTAAAATCTCATCATTCCTCCTGCAACCACCACCCCAGAGCAAATAAAACAAGGCAAGAAGGCAAGTATTTCACTGGGATTTTCAATTTTCTCTTCTAAACCTCCTGCTGACCTTTAGGGGGATGTGAGCCAAAGCTCAGGGCTTGTCCCTCAGAGCTTCTCAGCACTTTGTTGCTGCTTTCCATTTCTGGCCAGTGCTGCTAATACACAGTCCATCTTCTTTGTGTTCCTGCAGACTGCCCAGACAAGTGGTGGAGTTACAATTCCTGGAATTGTTCAAAATTCATGTGGATTGGCAATTGAGGATGTGGTTTAGTGGAAAACACCGGGGTGGTGCTGAGCTGACTGCTGCGGCTGCTGGTCTTGAAGATCTTTTCCATCCTTAATGATTTCTATTCTATTCTATTCTATTCTATTCCTCTATTCTATTCTATCTTTCTATTCTATTCTATTCTATATCTATTCTATTCTATTCTATTCCATTCTATTCTATTCCATTTCTATTCTATTCTATTCTATTCCATTCCATTCCAATATTTTCTATTTCTATTTCTATTTCTATATCTATTTCTATTCTGTTCTATTTCTAATCATCATTAATGATTCAATAATTTCTAGAAGCTGGTAAACTTCATCTATCTGTGATTGTTTGTCCTTGGATAGGAATGGTACAGAATTGAACTTCCAGGAACAAAGGAACTGAAGAGAAATCAGCCGGCTGGCTCTCACCTAGACTGGAAATATCGTCTGGTGTCTTCCACGTGAACCTTGAGTGTCACTTCAGATACGACAGCAGGAGATTCACAGGCTCCTCATGACAAAATCCAGAGCCCCAGCCTGGGCCTTAAATACAGTTTGAACAGCAGATTCCTTCTACTCTCCTGTGGAACTGGGAGTTCTCACCCTCAGATTTCTTTTCTGTCAGACATAAAGCACCTTTTTGTGCCCTATGCTCTCTGAGGCATTGCATGTCCTTTCCTCCTGCCCTCTGATAAGGTGCTGTCAGATAATAACACACAATTCCTTCAGGGAGTGCCAAGTATGGAAATACCCTGTAAACATTGCTGGTCTCTCTTCCAACTCCAGTTTTTATCCAGGTTTTGGAAGGAGAAGAACTCCCAGATGTTTCTGAAGTTCCTGATAATCACAGGAGGGCTCTACCCCAGAGAGAGGGGACATAGAGCACAGAAATCCCTAGAAAATGAATCCATCTGAATGTCTTAATTGTTATTCACCAACACTTTGTTTGTTATTCAGGAAACCCCAGGCTGTTTTGCCTCCCCCACAGAGCCAATTTTCGACTCACATGCAAATTTCTGCCTGGGATTCTTGAGGAGATGCTCTGAAGTGCTTCAAATGAGAATGATCACTGGCAATTTTACTGGGAGACACATTCCATGCAATCTAAATGATTGTGTTAAGCCAGCCTGCTTGCCTGCATGATTTGGAAAGCTCTTTGAAAAAAAAATAAAATAGACCTGAAAGAGATTCCACAGAAACTGCAGCTGTAAAGCTGATAAAGTCTTTATTTCCAATGCCGACATTTCTGATTGTTTTTTCCCCTAGATTTCCAATCCACATTCATTCAGAGCATTTCATTACAGCTCTAATATTAAACAGCAGAACTGATAGAATGGTGTGCTTTATTACTCTTAAAAAAGAACTAGAAACAAATAAAAGGAACATTCAGAGTTAGAGGCGGCTGCAACGGATTTTATTTTCATGCTCGTTGCAGAGAACTGTCTCCACGGTTCATTCAAATATTTATCAGCAGAGCAGATGCTCCAGAGTTAGCTGGAGTAGTCACAAATGCATAAAAAACACAACCTCAACTTTGGTTCTCCATGCTGATAGCAAAGCCTTGATTAAAATTAAGGGCTGAAGTGTCCTGGGAAAACATTTCTATCCATGGATTGTGCAGTTATAACTCACCTGTGTGTCAACATCTGCTTCCATGAGAAGGAGAAAAAACGCCCTGGAGATCAGAGTTGTGTTGTTGGTGTTCTCCAGGGGAGAACAGAGCCATGATTACCATTTCTAAATGAGAACTGAGGAGAGAAGGAGAAATGAGATCACAGAGTGGCTGCCACTACTTCAGCTCAGGTTTCCTATTCATCAGACACAGCCACATCAGACACTTTGGGAAAAAAGAATAATTTCGTCTTAATTCGTTAATGTCTTGCAGGATGTTATATTTGTACTTGAAAAAACACTGGAGAAGTTGTTATGGAAAGACAAAACGGTGCTACATCAATTCTGACATATGCAAATTCCTGCTGCCTGTAGATCTAATGGTATTAAGTCGCAACGTACTTGGGAAGCCAGGATGTCATGGAGGCATCTGAGGATTGCTTCATCTTTGGCTGCAAACACTTAAAATCAAGCATGAGCATGTGTATTATTACAGGAATTATTGACCTTATTTGCACTGAGTAGCTGTGCATATGGAAGAGGAGGCTGTAGTGATAGTCCTTCCACATTTATAAACGTAAACATTTATACTGCAGACATCTTCACTTAGTGGAATAAACTCATATTTTACTTTCAGCAGAGACAAGCTATTTAAGAATCTCTTCACTTAGAGAAATGGGTTGAATCCCAGTCTTGTATCTTTGCCAATATTTCTAAACCTTTCATTCACCACTTCTTGTAGGATGGAGTAAGTTTGCTCCTAAGGGTTGTGAGAACGCAGTTACCATGGAATTTAGAAACATGGAATGGTTTGAGTTGGAAGGGACCTTAAAATACACCAGTGCCACCCCATTTTCATGGGCAGGACACCTTCTACTGTCCCAGGGTGCTCCAAGCCCCAGTGTCCAGCCTGGCCTTGGACACTTCAGGGATCCAGGGGCAGCCACAGCTTCTCTGGGCATCCTGTGCCAGGCTTCTCCATCCTCCCAGGAACAATTCCTTCTAATATTCCATCTAAATCGACCGTCTTTCAGTTTAAAATCATTTCCCCTCCCAACTAATCACTATCTTCTCATGTAAAAATCTGATAAATGACAAAAAGAAGAAGCACAGGTGGGCAGAAGCCAGAGGAATGAAAAAGAGAAATGCAAACAGATACAATTGAATAAAGTGCAAAGCTCAGAACTGATTGAAAAAAGATGCTGTAACCTTTGTACAAGATTTAGACTAAATTGGGTAAGAGAGGAATTAGGTTTTAAGGCAGGCATCAAGTGAATTCATGCTATGTCAATGGAAAAAATAAAAGAGAAAAAAAATTGTCCTGGACCACAGGCATATGTGATTCTTGGTAATTTAGTATTTGCAGGAAAAAAACTCCTCAACTCACAAACCATCAATTTTTTAGGATGAGAATGTGTTCCATCCACCTTCTGTTGTGTCAGCATCTCAGAATCAGACAATGCTTTGACTGAACAGGAGAGCAGAACAAAGCTGGTATTAAAATAAGCAATGTGTGAGGAACTATTAATTTCAACTGTAAAACATGGGCAGAGCTCCACTGAGTTCTGAGACAATCTTGCTGTGACAAAAATACAAAGGAATTCATACTAAACCCACTGAATTTATTCACTGTTTATTGTACGGCTATGTAAGCAAGAATAAAGGATTAATAAAAATGGAAGTGATGCAGTTCAGAGATAAAAGAAAGGGCTAAGGATTATTTTGGGGGAGCTTTTCCTGTAGTGACACTCCACAATGTCTTCCTGCATATGAAATACGAGGCCTTTGTTCTGCATGACTTTGATTTTTGTAATTAACTCACTCTCTGTTTGCTTTCTGCAACCTGTGTTTCTTCTGTGCAACTCTAATCATGATCCTTGTTACTGTTGAAGGTGAACTGTCAAAATCTGATTATCTATCACCTATTTAAAAAAAAAAAAAAAATACGTAAAGAGTGAAATGATAAATCCCAGCACAGGGTTGAAATCCAGATCCAAATAAAAAGAGGATGGTTATTTTTTTATTTGCCTTTTGTTTCATAATTATGAATAACTTCAGAAAATAAGATTAATGGATTTTTCTCTTTTTCCTATTTTGGAATATAGGAATGTCCCATATTCATCCGATTCTTTTCCTATCTAATCCAGTCTTTTCTTTGCCCAGAAAATGTTAAATTACATGAAAATGTAGGAGTCTCATGTCGAGGGTAAAATATTTTGTTTTTTTGCCTTGACCTTTAACAATTACAGACTCATTAAAGCTGTCAAAGTTATAACATAACCTGACTAGATTTATTTCATATTATTAATATTTCATTTGGATAATCTTGGCAATTTTAAAAAAAATCCAATTCCTTTGGCTTTTAAACTGTACTCTTGGCTTTCTATCACTTTTTATGAAAATCTGTTCCATCACAGAAATTGTCCTATGAAGTATTTCCTTTTATCGGTGAAGTTGCACACCTTCCCATTCATTTGGCATCAAAAGCCATTAAAATTCTTCATTTATTGAAGTCAGTGATTTATGTTCGGATAAAGCATCTCCTTTAAGTGGCAAATGGAATTGTCTTGGAGACATCCAGAGCGGGACTCATCTCACCCACCCTCAGATGTCGACAACACAGGTTCCTTTCAAAGTCACTTGAAGTCCTTTAAAGTGGAAAGAAAACACACTTTTAGGATATGATTTTTCTCATTTATTCAACATCCCTCCCTTAGGTTGCTGCAATTCATGCACTGTTTTTTGTGACTTTAAACAAGATTTCTGTGACTAGAAAGGGAAACAAGGATTAATTCAGCTACAGGCACCTCCACTGCAGATACATCCAAGCTTTGATTAGATGAATCCCTTAGGTATTGCATATCTTCCTCTTTCTCTCTTGTACATTATTGTAGTGGTTACTTTTCCTATTTCGTTAAGAAAGAATTTTTTTTTTACTTTTGAAATGCCTTTAACTGGCTTTTCTTTTATATTCCATGTTTGACAGAGCCCAAGGAGAAGAGTCTCCTGTTGTGAATATTTTACCTTATTTGTTGTTTCCAATTGTTCATGTTAGAGGAGATGAAGACAGAAATTTTGGAAGAACATGCTTTTGGTTGCTTGCACAGAATGTTGTGGCTGCTCCTGGATTCCTGGGAGTGTCCAAGGCCAGACTGCACAGGGCTTGCAGCACCCTGGGACAGGGAAGATTCCTTGTGTTATTTAATGTCCTTTCCAAACCCAACCATCTGTGATTCTGAAATTTTCCTGATCACAGATGGGAAGGGAGGCCACAGCCTTCTGTAGGAGATCAGATTTTATATCAACGTACACAAAAATGCAGAGGTTTTTGTGCAGCATGGGAAGAGCAGAGGAGGTTTTTATTAGAGAAGGGGAAAGATTTTTAGCTTTTGTCATTTTATTTTGAGAAAACTGGCTTTCAGCCAAGTGCCCGGGAAGAAAATTACACAAAAAAAAGGAAAAATACCAGGAAAAAGCAGGGGAAAACAGAACATATCCGAATGCAATTAGCAGTTACACTCCAGTGACAAAGCATATTCCTAATTTCACAGCCTGGCTTAACTAATTATGATTAACTACCTGCAGCAGCAGTCACAACCACCTCCTTGTGTAAGCACAGGTAGAAAAAAGCTGCATGCTTGATCTCTGACTTTTCTTGGAAGTTGCTATTTCACATATAAATCTATATAAAAGCAGCCCCAGGACCCAAAACAGTGTATTAAGACAACCAAAAAAAAAAAAAAAAAAAAAAGTTAAAAAAAGTGTAAGGGAGTAAGAAATTGAGACTGGAAAGTTCTGTGAGAAATATAAACCAAAAAGCTTTTTTCTCTCTGGATAAAAGATGATTCCTTCATTCCGCATAAAGAATGACCTCAGGTGAAACAGCAGACGCATCAGCTCCTTAAGAGAAACTCCATGAGTGGCATTTGCAAAAGTAGCCATAAGATTATTCCAATAAAACCTCTTCATGATGGCTTGGCTAACCCAGATGTGAATGCTCAGGCCAAACACAGACCTTCTGCACTCCTCACTGGAAGGTTATTTGCTTCCATTTGAAGGAAAGGAGATTTGGTCTTCTGTAGCTGAAAATTTTCCTGTTGTGCTCCTTCAGCAGTGGAGAATCTTCCTCCAAAGTGTTTCATGCAAGAAGAGAAGCCCAGGTATGAGACTGAAGTTATTTGGGAACCAAAGGTGTTGAGCACTGCTGGTTAATCCTCACCTCGCCAGGAGCGCAGCAAGGAATGACCTCAAGACATCCTGCCAGAGAAATTAAAAGAAAAACACTTGACTGCAGGGTTAGGGGAGCAATCTGTCTGTGCCTGCAGATAAAGGAAGGCAGAACTGTCCCAAGTGGCAAAAACAGTCCATAAATCAAGAGGGTTCAGATGGGGAGCGTGACCTTTGAATTTAGCCACGAGTTGGTCATTAATAATTTTAGTAGGAACTGTCTGAGGAGGACGTACTGCATTCTTCCAGCTGCTGAAAAAGGTGACTGGGAGATGAGGGAAGGTGTGTGGGAGGTGGGAGATGCAGGATCTGCGATTTCTTTCCCCCAATCTGCTATCTGCCTTTATTATGCTTTAATTGAGGAGAAATTGTCAGGACTTAGGCCACCAACCGTCAGAGATCAATCTGCAGCCACAAATTTGTCAGGTGGACTCCCCTCCATTCATCCTCAAAGTGTGAAGTGTCTGAAGATTTGAAAGGGGGTATTTTATTGGATGGCTTCTTCGCGTCTCTTTCTCTGCTTTATTATTATTTAATTAATTATTATTAATTATATATATTATATTATATTATATTATATTATATTATATTATATTTTTACATATTACATAACATATAATATAATAATGTATAACGTATAATATATATATTAATATATATTTAATATTTAATATTTAATATATATAATATAATAATATATAATATATAATGTATAATATATAATATATAATATTATATTATAATATATAATATATAATAATAGATATATATATATATAATATGTAATAATATAATAATATATTTATATTGTCTTTCTATTGTATTATATTTCTATTATTATTAATGCTTCTAAAGTGGGGTAGGATGAATCTTGGCCACACAGCAATAGAAGAGTTATAAGTGGAACTGCAAGAATGCTGCAGTTTTTGGTTCAGATCGAAATAGAAATTTATATAATAAATTACATAACACATATTCAAAGGCATATTTATAAAATATATTCTTGTAAATTATATATTTACGTGGCGGTCAGGTGATGGGAAAATAGGAAACATTGGAAGCATTTTTTTAAAAAGGCAGAAAGGAGCACCCTGGAAACTCCTGACCTGTCGGCCTCACCTCTGTACCCAGGGAGATGATGGAACACATTCTCCTGGAAACTGTGCTGAGGCTCCTGGAGGGCAGGGAAGGCATTCAGGACAGTTCAGCACAGTTTTGCCAAAGGCACATCCTGCCTGACCAGCCCAGTGGCCTTCTCTGATGACCACTTCATCAGTGGACAAGGGGAGGCATGCAGATGTAATTTATACGGAATCTGTAAAGCCTTTGACACATCTTTCCCCCCGTCATCCTTCTCTCTAAATTCAGATTTGATGAGTGGGTTGTTCAGTGGATAAGGAATTGGTTGGATTATCACATCCAGAGGGCTGTGGTCACTGTCCCAATGCTTTGATGGACACTGAGTCTGCAGGGACACTCCTGAAGGACGGGACCATCCAGAGGGACCAGAAGTGACCCATGTGAACCTCATGAGGTGCAACAAGGCCAATTGTAAGGTTCTGCATGTGCTTGAGACAAACCCTGGTATCAACACAGACTGGGAGGAAAATGAACTGGGAGAAGCCCCATGGAGAAGAACTTGGGGGTGCTGGTGGGTGACAGGGGGACAACAGAAACTGTGTGCACTGAGTTAGACCAGAAATCAGCAAGTCTTGTAAGGTCCTACAGAGAACATTAGCGAGGGACAAGTATTAACACAGGAGTGCCCTAAATTATCTCCCAGCATCTGCTGGAAAATGCTTCAGAAACGTTCTGAGCCAGAAGTGGTCTCACGGTATTTTATTGCCTTTATGGACTTTTCCTCCATGGAGTAGCTTTGAATCCTTGGAAGCTTCTAGCAGGTCATGTAACATTTTAGGTTAAGTTTTTGGGTAGTTTTTTTTCTTTTTTTTTTTGGAGGGGAGGTTTGTTGTTTTTTGTTTTTTGGGGGTTTTGGGGGTTTTTTATTTGTTTTGTTTTTTGTTGCTTTTTGAACCAGCCTTCCTTGATTTCTTTCTTTTTTGGCATCTTTCCATTCTTTCATTTGGAAGATGAGTGGATGCTTTTTTTTTCCCTGTTAACATCCTCAATACCATTTTTACAGGTTTCCACCATTTTCCATCTCAGCAATCTCCACGAAAAATTGAAGGCTCCTAATCTAGAGCAATTCCACAGGTATAATTCCCATGATGACCTCCTGTTGTGTCTTGTTCATCACCGCTTTGCCCATCTTTCCTCTCTCAGAGGAGCTCACACACATTCCCTTCTGCTGACTCCCTTCAGTGAGGATGTAACTCCCATTGGAAAGATGATTCACACAGTGTAATTTCTTCAAACAGCTGATTGTGAATCACAAGAGGCTGCCAAAGGGCAGCTTTAGCTTACTTACCTGAGAAGAGGAAAGAACAAATTCTTTCCTCGTGCCAAGTGGAGCTGGAGCTCCAGAAAGAGGAGGGAAGTCAGGTAGGGAAAAGAATTCTGAATTAATTGTTGACTGTGCTCTTGACTTCAAGAGCAGTGGGGTACCAGAGCCGTGCACCTGAACTATTCCCTCTGGTAGTAGATTTTGTGTAGCCAAAACATTCCTAGAGGAGCTGCAGGAAACGTGTGATTTGATTTGGGACAGGAATTGAGGGGTTTGTTTCAAATCAATTACCTTTGAGGATATCGAGTTCAATCCAGTGAGCTGGGATGGAATTTCGATCACCTCAGCTCTCACTGGTGGCTGCTGTGACACCTTTGAGCACCCTGGGGTGCCCAGCTCTGTCAGATAACCTACTCTGTACTCACTAAAATGGAGAGTGATCTCACAACAGATACCTGCTGCTCCTCAGGTTCATGGTTTGAGTTAAACACAGCAATGAAGAGCTTTATCAACACACCAGGAATGTCCCAGTGGACCACAGCAGGTGGGGGATTTGGGACACTGCATCTCCTTGGCTGTGGATGCAGTTCCACGAGCACAAATGTCTTCAAACACAACAGCTCATTTACATGGCTAAAAAGGGAACAAATGACTGTGCTGTCTGCATAAACAGCTGCTTTCTCCCACTCTACCCCCACCAGTTCTTGTCCTCAGGAATCAGAAATTGTTCCTTTCTGACAGGAAGGTAAATAGTCCCTTTCTGACTGTTAGGAATCTTCTGCTGGTGGGAAGTCACTGAAGAATGTCGAGACCAGAGGGTCCCACCAACCATGAGGTATTTACCAACCTCACATTGCACAAGAGAAATTTACTTTCCTCTGAGTCTGCTTTGGATGCCCAGCACAGCTTGACCATCTCATCAGGGGATCTGCAGGCCAGTCAGGCCTGGTAGGAGGGATCTCAGTGTGGGTGGGAGGCTGTGGCACTGTCCAGGGGCTGTTCTTGTCCAGCAGAGCAGAACAAGCCATGTGGGCGAGTCTCGATATTCCAGGCTTGTCAAACCCAATAGTGAGAGGGGGATTGATTCATCTCATTAACCCTTGGATATCTGCAGTGGAGAGAATCAGGCACATTCAGGACTCAGATCCTTGGATGCTTCCAACATCTCTTTGGGCTGGAATTGATTATGCCTTTTATTTCAGTGGCTGCAGGGAAAGCAGCTGACCTTAATACGAAGGCAGAGGTGGTTGGCCAGCTCGGAACCGGCTGTCCAGTGAATATAATTACACCTCAGGTGTCCAAATAAAAGAGCAAGGATCTTATAATAAAATACCTTTAACCCAGTCTCAGCACATATTCCTGTGAGCAGCTCAGCTGTGCAGGAGGATGGATGGATGGATGGATGGATGGATGGATGGATGGATGGATGGATGGATGGATGGATGGATGGATGGATGGAGGGATGGATGGGTCCCAAGATCATTGGTAGGAACTCACCTCTTGCCCTCCTGCCGCTCCCTCAGTGCCTCACGTCACCCAAGAGAATGGTTACTGTGCTTTACACATGATTAAATAATGAAGATCAGTTTAATAGACTGCTCAGGAGGGTAACAATAAAACACCATTTGTCGGAAAGAGGATTCATTGTTTTTCTGCTCATAAAAAATGGACTTCTTTGGGGAACAAGGTTCTTGGACAGCCTCTCCTCACTACTTCAGAAGGAAACCTGATACGAACATCAGCTGAGATCATCTGAGGCAGCCCAACTGCTGCTGGATATGGGCCACTAGATGATTCTCTTGGCCCACTGCCCTTCTCCTGGGAAAGATAGGGAGCAGATGTTGGATCAGCACATAATAATTGAGCACCTGGGAGTCTTCTTCCATGCTTAGCAAGCTAAGGCAACATCTCACTGCGGGGCTTTTGAGGTGAGACAGCCATAAATTCTGGAAGTTTTGAGGGAACACAGATCAGGTTTTGGTTTTGTTTTCCTGTGGGTTTGGGGGCTTTTTTTTTTTTTTGAGGGGAAAGTGATTCTTTAAATCTGCAGAGTGAACACAGATGCTTTGTTGTGGGGAGAACACACATTTTGCTGTGGAGGATTTTTTTGTCCTATATCATCTAATGCCCTTCATTATCGAGTGTATCCTCAGGAATTTTGGCAATGACACCGAGCTGGTGGTCTGGTGGCCTGATGGAGGGGAGGGAGGGATCCAAAGGGCCTGGACAGGCTGGAGAGGAGGGTCTGTGCAAAGCTCATGGGGTGCAACAAGGCCCAGGACAAGGTGCTGCACCTCGGTTGGGGCAATCCCAAGCATAAAAACAGGTTGGACAGGGGTTGGATTGAAAGCAGCCCTGAGAAGATTTGGGGGTGTTGGTGGATGAGAGGCTGTACACGACCCAGCACTGAGCACACCCCAACTGACAGAAAGTCCATCGTGCCCTGGCTGCACTAAAAGAAGTGTGGGCAGAAAGGGGTGGGAGCTGATTCTGTCCCACAGCTCTGCTCTGGTGAATCCCTGCCTGGAATGCTGGGCCCAGCTCTGGGATCTCCAACATAAGGAGGACATGAACCTGTTGGAGAGAGTCCAGGGGAGGCCACAAATTTGATCAAGGGGATGGAGCTCCTCTGCTCTGGAGCCAGGCTGGGAGAGCTGGGGGTGCTCCCCTGCAGAAGGGGAGGATCCAGGGAGAGCTCAGAGCCCCTTGCAGGGCCTGAAGGGGCTCCAGAAGAGCTGGAGAGGGACTCTGGAAAACAACATGGATTGTAGGACATAGGGGAATGACTTTAACTGAGAGAGGGCAGATAGATTAGGTATTAGGAAGAAATTCTTCCATGTGAGGGTGGAGAGGCCCTGGCACAGGGTGCCCAGAGAAGCTGTGGCTGCCCCTGGATCCTTGGAAGTGTCTCAGGCCAGGCTGGACAGGGCTTGGAGCACCCTGGGACAGTGGAAGGTGTCCCTACCATGGCAGAAGGTGGATCTCTAAGGTCCCTTCCAACACAAATCTTTCTGTGCTTCTATGATCTTTAATTTGTTTTCTTTCTTCTCTGATCTGTTAAAGTTACCAAAACCTGTGAGATGTGACTACAAGAGATGGCAGACCTGGAGGAAAGCATCCAGAGGAGAGTATTGGAAATCCTAGTTAATTTTTAAGTCTGCTTCATGGAGCTGGAACAAAACCAGAGTTGAGTGAATTCACAACGTGTCTGCACAAGGTTTTCTCCAGAGGAGGCAGCCATGGGGCTGTGATCGTGCCAAGGGACCGGCAGCAGGGCTGGCTGTGGCCCCCAGGATGCTGCACATGGGCTCAGAGCCACAGGGACAGCACAGTGCCTGGGCCAGGGCTTGTCACACTGAGCAAGAAATTGATTTAGTTGGTTTTATGACAAAATTGCCTCTCTTTTTGTCCTTTTTTTAAAGGAAGTAGGGTGAGGGCAAGGAGAAGCTGAAGCTGATTCACGTGCTATGGGAAATTGAAGATGGGAGATGCAGAAAATCAAGGGAAAGAGGTAAAAGTGCAGAGAAAAGGAGGCAGAGGAGAGGCCTTTTCCTCTACAACTCCCTGTCAGGAGGCTGTAGCCAGGTGGGGGTTGGTCTCTTCTCCAGCAACAAACCCCCAGAAAAGAGGAAATGGCCTCAAGCTGTTCCAGGGGAGGCTCAGGTTGGACACCAGGGAGAATTTCTTCATGGAAAGGGTTGTCAAGCACTGTCAAGAGCTGCCCAGGGGAGCAGGGTACTCTCCTTTCCTGGAGGTGTCCAGGGAATGATTGGATGTGTCACTCAGTGCTCTGGTTTAGTTGGCAAGGGGGTGTTTGGTCAAAGGGTGGAATCAATGACCTCGGAGGTCTTTTCCAGCCTTGATGATTCTGTGATTCTGTGAAAACATAAGCAGAGGAAAGGGCTTCCCCAACAGGTCTACAGGTGTCTTGGAATTTCAGGGTAATTAGAAGAGGCCTCATTAGCAGGCAGCTGCTCTTCCAGCACATGTCACAGAATTTGGGTAAGGATGTGGGCATTCAGCATCTCAGAGTCTTGACATGGGTTTGTGGGGCCATGGTTGGCAGCAGCAAAATCAGCTTAATGATTCCTATTCTATTCTATTCTATTCTATTCTATTCTATTCTATTCTATTCTATTCTATTCTATTCTATTCTATTCTATTCTATTCTATTCTATTCTATTCTAATTCCACTCTATTCTATTCTTTTCTATTCTTTTTTATTCTTTTCTGGTGTCTCCACAGGATGTCCTGCCTGAGGGCTCCTCCAGGCCTGCTGTCCATGCTCAGGCCCCTCAATGGTCATTTTCCAGGTCTGCAGGGCCTTCCCTGATGCTGTGCAGAAGGGAGCAGTGCATGGATGCTTTTGTGCAGGGCACATGCGTCACCCTGCCCTTCTGCAGGCACTGGACAGGGGAAACAGCTGGACAGCCCTTCCCTTCTCCCCAGCCATCCCAGCCCTCCCTGCAGCTCCATCCCATTGCTTTTCCAGCAACATGTGCCGCTCCTGCCCTGCTGTTTCAGGGATCCCGTTGCTGTGCAGCTCTGGGGCAATGCAGGACAGCACAGATGCTGCTGTTCCTGTGCGGTCACTTCTCTTCCTGGGTGTACATCTGCTGCAGGAGGGGAGAAAATCCTGTTCCCAAGCTCAGAGGGTCAGCCTGGACAGAGGCCACCTGCCCATCTGCAAACACCATCTGCAAAATGCTGCTTCCAGCTGAAAACCCCGCTCTGCTCCCCCTGGGTTCCCTTCCCTGACAACTCCAGACACTTTATCGCTTTTCTTTGCAATCAATTCGCTGCAGGTCCGGGAGAAATTGGCTCCCTTCATCCTCCCTCGCACAGCCCCCTCTGCCTCCCGGCAGCGATGCCTCCCTCCCATGACCGTGTGCTGCTGACCCTGCCACAGTAATGAAATAAGAAATAAAAATGTCTGGGACTGCAAACGTGCTAAGTATAGGAGGGCCAGATTGTATGGGAGGTGGAAAAGAAAGGAAAAAACGGGGGAAAGGGTGTTCGATGGAAGAAATTTGATTTGAATAAATCCCTCCTCCCACTTTTCCTCATTGGTTTCTTTTTCTCCTCCATATTAATGAGAGCAGCCAAGGAGAAGCTATTGGTTCCATATCCCTTTCCCTTTGCTCAGGCACTCGGGGGAGGAGGTGTTTGCATTTCTCCGCAGGACCAGCTCGCTTTGCAGAGCATTGTCTGGGTATGAGAATCACACACAGGCACAGGGACAGGGGCGAGCCACCCGAGCATCTATCCCGCACAGCATCTCAGCCCCTGAGCACCCCCTGTCCCCGCCCCGCCCGAGCCCCATAGTCCCCTAAGAAAGAAAAGGAAAGCAAATATATATAGAAAAAAAGTTTTAAAATACCCGCCTCCCTTCTCGTTTTTTTTTTGTTGTGTTGGTTTTGTTTTTGGTTTTTTTTTTTTTTTTTTTTTTAGTTTAACCATGGAAATCCTTCACCCAGGAGCTGGCCCACCCTGAAGGCAGCTGGACATGACCGCAGGCAAGGAGAGAATTTGATCCTCGAGCGCCGACCCCTCCTCGCCGGGGAGCGCGGCCCCACTCGGAGCCAAGCGTCAGCGGGCGGACGGAGCCGTTCCCCACGGCCACTGTCCCCCTGCGCCGGGCGCACACCCCCGGGGATGCGGCATCTCCAGCGCCGGGACGGAGCCCTGCTGCAATGGTGAGTCCTTCCCCGGCCTCCCCCACCTCCTCCCGGAGCAGCCCCATCCCCCGAGCCCGGGATGCTACCACGCGCTGCCGCCGCGCGAAAGGGAACGGCCGGCTGCTCTGCGAGTGACATTGATTTAGCGGCTCGTCCCTCAGCCTCCCCAGGTCCGGCAATACTTCTTTAGGGGGGACATCGCATGCTGGTTTCCTGCCTTCCTTCGGCACGCTCGGAGGATGCGTCCTCCAGCTAGGTTTGGTTCTTTGCAAACAAATCAATCTCCCTTTGCCACGGTGACAGGTTAAGGCGCTCGGTATGGGAATCACGTCTGGTTTTAACACAATATGGCTGGTAAATAAACCCTGATTGCTAACAGCCCCGCCGCTGCTGTCGGCATTTCCCCGCTCAAGGCTCCCGATGCAGTTCTGCATCCTCACCTGCCGCAGAAACTCTGATTCACCCTTCAAGCAGTGCAGTGGGACTTCCTTGTTTTTGCTGTGGGGTAGGAGGGAAAAATTGCGGTTAGTGTGCCTTTGACCTCTGCTCGCGTGCCTCCGAGCACTGCTCCTTATCAACATTTGAACAGCTGGTTCTAATAATACCATCTTCATGCAGAGCACATCTCCAGGCGGGGGGGGTGGCACGCTGGACAGGTTCCTGTCCGCTGCGCTCTGAATTTAGGATGCGAAGCGTTCGGGTACGTGTTGGAATCTGAGGACTTTACAGCCAGGGAGAGAAAGGAAATGCACTAAATGCAGCATGCTGTGCAGAACTGGGAAATGCACGGGGAAAAGGGAGGTTTAATTACTGACGCACCGGTGTTTATGGCTACAACCATCATCCCGCTTGCACAGAGGCAGATCTGGAAGAACTCCCTGGAAGTCAGTGGATTTCTTCTGCATCTGATCTGCAGGTAAACAGAATCTGGTCTTTAGCTCGAAGGATGTGTTGGAGTAGCACTGGAGGTAGCTGTAATAGGAAGAAAATCTTAACTAAAGTGAATAAGAGGGAAAAGTGACGTGATTCTTGTCCAGGGAATTATAAATTACCGTCCGTCTGGTGCATGTTAATTACAGTGCAAGGGGTGGACTGCTACAGCAGTATGTAACTGAGGCAGCTTGTTGGATTTTTTAATTTAATCTGCTGGCATCTAAAAAAACCAGCAAAAGGGTTTGCACTTGGCTGTTTGGGTACACAGCCCCTCACTCCTCTGCTCAGCCTATGCAGTCAGGGACAGCAGGCAGACGCTTCCGTGGCTAATCCAGGGGAATGTTTGATCACTGAAGGTTAATGATAGCACGGAGGCAAACTCCTGAAAGTGCTCCTGGTGTAGCTGCAGAGAAAGAACCTGTTATACAAGCATCTCTGGCTGATGCCAGGCAGCCTGGAGCTGGCTTGGAAGAAGTTGTCCTGTAGGATGGGTAAGCAAGGCTGCTCTGATTTGGTGAATAATTAAGGAATGCTGGTCAGGGCAATGATGGGTGTTGGATTAAAGCTGATGTGTCTGTTTGTGTCTTGGTTGTGGTACTCCGCTTTTATTCCCACCTGTTTCTGTGTGCTGAGCGCAAGGTCTGCTGCTTCGTTGTCATTCAGGACACTCGGATTGATCTGGTTTTGTCCTGGCCATTTATCTCAGCTTTCTGCGTTTTTGTTCTCTCCAACCAAAGGCATGTGTGAGTGACTGGGAGGATAACCCAGAAACCTGTGGACCCTGCACAGGCTTCAAGGTCATGGGGGGCTCATTTGTGCGATAAATACCCTTATTTCTCTTTAAACAGGCAAGAAGATTTGTGATTGCTCCTTGGCTTTAGCTTTCCATCACCAGCTGGGGTTTCTGCAAGGAATCTGAGGGTTCCTCCTCCCCTGTGGGTTTAAGATGTCTGCTGTTGGCACGGTGTTGTCGGTGTGTTTGCGAGGCTCACAAACACGGGGGCAGGAGCTCTGTGGTGGGATGCTACCAGGCAGAGAAAACCTGAGATTTGTGAGCTTGTGGGATGCACTGTTGAGCAGATTCAGACCTTTGTTCAGTGTGTCTCTCCTCATTTGGCTGGCTGAGACGACATCCTGGAGATGTTTTTTTCTGTAGTATCAGTTTCACCAATAGACTCAAACGACTCTTTTAATGAAAAGTGGATTTGGTTTTTTTTTTTTTTTTCCCGGGGTTGAGTTCCATATGTGCCTGTGCCTTCGATAAGTTGAGACCCGTGTCCCCAAGCTGATTCATTCCAGTGTAGCAGATTTTGTTTGCCTTTCCTTCCTTCTGAGCACACTTAGTACAAACAGTCTAATTCCCAAATTAGCTCAGACTATCTTTTAATGAAACCAGAGTATCTGAGTTAAGAAGCGCTGAGAAAAAGTGAACTCAGGGCAGGATCATGCTGCAGCTCGTATCTGGTGGAGAAACCTGCAGAAATATCAGGTCTTGCAGTTAGTTCTGATTTAACAGAGAAATTGTTTATCTGCCACCATCCCCAGGAGAGGAAAACCTATATGAGCATGTGGAAATCAGAGGAGATAGTGAATTTTATTTCACCCCATTCCTTGGCCCAGACAGAGCAGCTGCAATCTTTAAGTCAATGAAATGAGTTTTTTGTTGGCTTGTGTTTCCTTGTTTCCATTTCCTCTGCTCCTTTCACATCCAGCCAATCCCATACCATCTGTGCTTCGGTGCACGCTGCAGTCAACAGGATTTCAGAGTGAGTTTTCCACACCAGGACAGAAGTGGAGCAGCTCTGCTGAAAGGGATGTAAATGCAGCAGTGAGGAGCTCTTTCTTTTTTTGCTCTCCACAACTTGAAAGCCATTTTTGCTGGCACTGTCTCGCCAGGGTGAGCTGGAGCACAGGCTGCTCAGAGTATCCCTGAGGAGACACTTTCCCAGTTCCCTCGGTGCTGAACTTGTGCTGTTCTTAAGGAATGCTTTGCATACAGAAAGGTATTTGGTAGTTTTCCACAGCACTAACAAGGACAAGAATTCCTGTGTCTGTCGTGGCTGCTGAGATGTTGTTTGGATTGCAATTTAAAGGGCACAGATATATGGGAAAAAAAGGCAGAATCTTTTTTTCAGAAGCTTCATGGCAGAATATCCACCCCTCACCCCATTGTTTTGTTGATATTTTATTCTCTGACCACCTCTTGCTCTCTCCATTTATTATCTGTCTTCTTAGGCTTGAACTTTTATCTGTACGGGGCAAACTAGGAAGGGAATATAAAACTCACTGGGTTGTTTAAACCTTGTTTATGTAATTCGCTGCAGCTCATTGGTGGTGTTCCCCTGCAAACTCATCTCCACAGTAGCCGGATTAATAATTTCAGGGTTGGACATTTTAGGACGAGCTAAATCATTCCACCTCCTAAAGAAAAGGTGGAGGCATCACCCCACAGAGCATTTAAAGCCAACATGACTGTTGTGCTGAGGAATATTCCCTCAGAAAGGGTCCTGCAGAAATAAGCAGCTGCAGTGATTCTTGTTTGCTGTTCTGCTTCCAGGCTACTGTTGAATACAAATTCTTCAATTTATCTGCCCTGGAGGCACCCTGGCAGTCTCATCCCTGCTCATTCAGGTGTCATATTTTACTGCTGGATAGCTTCAGATAGAACTACGATCTCAAACTACTTTGATCTATTTAATGGCCATTTTTTTTTTTTTTTAAAGTTGTAGAAAGTGGAAAAACTTCTGCTTAATGTCATTGTTAACAAAAACCCAAACCAAAACAAACACCAAAATACCCAACAAACAACTCAATAATTCTAGTTTCTGTTAATATGATTCATAATTCACTTTAAAATTGAGATAAAATGGAATAAATATGTGTATGGTCAAATTCCCCTTAATAATAATTATGGCAGTAGCAACAATTTATTTTATAACCCATTGGGAATTTTGACATCTAAAAGCTCTTTACTGAACATACGACATTAAACATCTGCCATGCCGTTTGCAGGTTTGTCCATCCAGTTTGAGGCATTTCACAAAAAGCCTCAATCACAGTGGCTTTTGCACCCCATTAAAGATGGCTGGGTCAGGATTGCTTGGGAGCTGCAAATGGAAGGATAATTAAGGTCTGTTATCTGTGATTTGTTGGTTTGCTAAATGGAGCTGAGGGTTAGGGCAGGAAAAGATGTTTTAATCTGTGTGGTGGGTTAATAGCCTGGATTTTTAATTTTTTATTCATTTGTTGCTCAGAATCAGGCAAGTTTTGATGCTTTCTGTCCCTGCAAGAGACAATGCATTGTCCAATCTGATTCTGTGAGGATTCGTAAGAAAATAAATTTGTATTGAAGGGAACTACAACTGAATGAAGCTCTTGGTTTCCAGGGAGCAGATGTGTCATTAGGTCCATCTCTGAGGAGTGGGGGATGTATAAATTCACTCGTTCTCAGGAGGAAGCTTGTCCCCAAAGGAACCCCTGGTGAAACCATTGTTCATTTCATGCAGAGGAAAGGCTTTCTCACTCGGAAGTTTGGCTGCCTGGATGACGCTCATCCACTCTCACTTAAAGCATCTGAAAGCCAAATGCTCCCATCCAAGGCAATCACCCTAATTCCCTGTGTGAGGAGTGAGGAGGGTGGTTGATCCCAGCCTGAAGTGGGTCAGGTGAATCACCCTGTGGAGGTTCTTGCAGCAGCTGATTCAGACACACATCCATAAGCCATGAAAGATCCTTCCATGGGGTCTCAGCCATCCCCATGAAGGGTGGTTCCTCTCTTGCTCACATCTTTCTTTGGAGGGGAAGGCTGGTGATGTTTTGCCAGCTCTCAAATTTTGATAGATGGTAAGTTTTATGAAAATCCCAAGACTGCTGTGGTGGACCTCACATCTTCATTTTATTTCATGAAGGGCAGATGCAGCTGCAGGAAAATTCATGCTACGTGTCCCAGACAACATCTTACCGAGTTTTTTTTTTTTTTTATTTTGTTTTGTTTTGTTTTTTAAATTATTCCTTGATTTTTTTTTAAATCTTAAAGGTTTCTTTAGTGAATCAACTTTTCCCTCTGTCCAGTTACCCAGAGGGATTTTCCAGCTGAAGCTGGATGTGATTTTGTGGATGGGTGACAGTGACACAATTTTCTGCAGACACACACGGGCTGGCTCTGCCTGTTCCCAAATTCATCTGCTCTACCCTGGGTGGGAATGGCTGCACTGGAAGTTGCACAGGGATGGAGATGAATGCTGACCAGACCTCATTAGCCAGGGTTGGCACCTTGTGAAATACATTTTGACCAGTTTGGAGCACTTGTGCTCAGAACTAGGTGACCTAAAAGACAGCTTTTTGCCATATATCAATGGCTCAGTGCTTTTTTATTTTGCTGCTTTCACCCTCTGTCCTAAGCTAACAAAGTCTGCTGATAAATAGACTTAACTAACACCTTCCTGCTTCATTACGGCCTTTAAAATTATTTACTGAAAACCTAATAATACAAAAACAAAACAAAACAATCTCTCAGAGGCCACTGATATACAGATTGGAGTTAAAGTTGTAGCAGTAAGAGATACATTTCTCCACAGCAGAAATAAATTATATATATTTGGAAAGGGAGTTTAAAATAGCTTAGATATCCTTAACTATGAATTCCTTTTCCTGGAATGGAAAGACTTTATTAAATCACAACATTTCTGTTTCTGCTCTTACTGTCACATTTTTGAAGTAGGTTTAGAGAAGGCTCTTTTTATTTCTAGCAAAAACATAAAATGGCATGTCCATGGTTATAAGTAAATAGCATTTCCTTTTAAAAACAAATATTTGCAATAATGACATTTTGCATGCATCTCCATTCTCAAATTGATGTAATTAGTACCAAAGCCAAATATGAGCTTGGGCTTGATTTGTATCTGAGATTTTGGATGCACAACAGAACTTTCTCTCTTGGCCTAGAAACAAATTCTATGAAGAAGCCAGCACAAGTGCATTATTTAAAGACCCAAGTTAAAGTTAGTGAAGTTACTCATTTCCTGTGTTTTAGAGAGCTGGATATTTGGATCCCTTCCAGGAGTTTTGTGCTCTAACTTAAGATGCAGAGGAGATGAGAGAGCACCCGAAATACCGCAGATGCTTAAGCTCTTCATGACTAAGGCTGTGAATGTATCACAGCTGTCACCAGAGCCTTGGATTGCACAAGCCACACTCATTCATTCGGGTTTCGTGGCTTTTGACAGGCTGGATGGGGTTTTTGTGCTGCTGAATGGGTTTGTGAGCCGAGATGATTACGTACAGTGGGCGAACAGCTGGAAAGAACTTCATTAGAGAATAGATCTTGGTGGCTGCAGGGAGAGCGGGGTGGAAAGCCAATATCAGCCATGTGCAAGCTGTCCCTCTGCATCCTTCCAGCCTCTGCACACTGCTCTGTATTCCCCAGATTTTTGTGTTGTTTGTTCCACAGCTGTATGTAGCAGTGATAGCCATGGAAAAGGGCCTTCATAGGCTCTGAATTTCATTCAGAAGAGGAGAGGAAAGGCATGTCACAACCTTTTTGATCTCTCCAGCAAGTGCACCCCTGATGGATTTTCACCTCATTCCCTTTCCTCTTGCAGGTCTCTTTTGCTAAGATAATTTCTGTCATGCTGATGAGAAATGGGACCCGGCTCGCAGATCAACACATCTCAAGACAGGTGTGGGTTTTTGTCTGCCTGTGTCTGAGTGCAGAAACTCCTGTTACAATAAAAGGAGATTTAGGGCATGCTTCAGTCACTTAAACACAGGTGTGAAGTGTGCTTTGAGATCCCCTGGGGTATCTAACATCCATTAGGGATTTGTCAGTGTGATGTTTACCTGCAGCACATCATTTCCCCTGTGTGTGAGGGCAGGTTAAATACCCTGGGGTGTTGGTGCATCAAACACCGGCATTTCAGGTACTGATTTTGGCCTCTGGCCAGTGCCCAGTCAATGAGGGTAAATGCAGTTATCTACTACAGATTGAGCTCTGTAGCTCTTTAGCCTGAAAAGTCTTCAATAAATACCACTGAGATGGTTTTATGCGCTGTCTGAATCCTGTCCTGGCATTCTGATCCCTTCTGAAGGTGTGGAATGAGGTTGATGAAATTTTGGGCTCAGTGCTCTTACCAGGCATACAAATAATTAGTTGTTTTTCATTTACTCCCATGAAAAGCTGGAAAATATCAGTTTGTGTTGCTGTCTTATATCACAGTTAATACACTGGGGCACAAGAAAATTGCTACATTACAGGTTTATCTATTTAGCTCCAAATCATTCTGGGAATCTTTTTTATCCTGAGACAACCTTGAGGCTGCATTTGACTTTCTCCAGCTACCACTGACAGCTCCTGGCTTTTGTTGCCCAGATTGCTGTCTCCTTCTAGGGAGAGAAAGAACTTCTGGATTCTTTGAATGTTTGTGCTTCACCAGCTCCAGTGTGGCATTTTTCCTGGTGAATCATTTTCCCAGCTTCCTTAACATGTAGATTCCATCTACATGTACTTTTGCATTTTTAAAATGAAAAGAACTTTCTGTCCAGGTTTCTTTTGCATTTTTAAAATGAAAAGAACTTTCTGTCCAGGTTCCAAAGTTCTGTTGGCTTTTCTATCTGATTGTTTCATTTCTCCAAACTCTCCTGTTTGGAGTGAACCGTGTCAGCTACACACTTTCTTTGGTGAAGGCTCATGTTTCTTTTTTCTGCTTTCATTTTTATGGCACGTTCTCTGTCTCCAGAAAACACAGGGGTGGGACCAAGGTGATTAAAGCAAAACATGACCTATTTAGAGCAAAACTCTCCAAAGCAGAAGGCTTTAATATTCTTCTGATAGGCCCAGCATCTCCCAAGTCTTCTGGAGAACTTTGTGTGCATCATTGGAAAACCTCTGATGAAACTCTCCCTGAAGGAAAAATGGCTTTTTATCTTCCCAGGATCCATCTGGCAAAATAAGTCTCACATCATCCTAGCAAACTTTGAAATGAATTCTTCAAACTAAAATTCTCCCTTTTGACATGGTCTTGATTTAATTTTTTTTTCTCCTGATAGATCAGGATACATCAATCTCTTGCTCTCCTTCCCGCTTTCCCTACTGAATTAGAACAAGGACATAATTTTGTCACTCTACTATTTCCAAAGAGCTTCTGAGAAAGACCTCAATAAATAGATTATGCAAATTTTCACGTACTCTGCATTATGCAGTATCATGGGTGTGACCCTTTGCCAAATCCATTCACAGCCAGAAGGAGTTTAGTGTGTGAAATGTCATGAAAAATATGGGTATGGAAACAACATTGTGATCGCTGAACCAAATCACTTAGATCAGATAATTTGAAACTCACGGTTATTTTCTTAAAAGCTGAGAAGGAAGTTCACCTGAACATTAACATGCAGTGGAGAAACTCTAACCTGATATTCTGCTTAATGAACTGACAGACTATGCTGTAATGAATGTAATTTGCTGAAATGTCGAAGTTTAAAAAAGCTTTCATTTAAACCAGGGGTTGTCTGGATTTTCTGGCAATCATATATAATTTTATATAATTTCCCTTTTGCTTCTCTTATAACTACTTGCTCTAAAATACAACCTTTTTGTGTGTGCAGATTTCTGGGTGGAATGAAATGTTTGTTGAGTGTTGTCTTTACAACAAATCAGCAGAATCCAGATTTCAATTATTTTGATCCTAAATGACGTTTATAAAATAATTCATTGGACTGGACATCCTTTTAACCTCCATTATGAGGGAACACTGGGCAGTGAGTGCTGTGGAAGAGCCAGGTAAGCCAGAGAAGATGATCTGAAAAAAGAAAAGTCCACATATCTACCCATTCATGTAAACTGGCCAGACTGGAAAGAATATGCAGGCGTGTCTGAGTGCATGGCCAAGATAATCCATATCACTCTTCTCAGCAGCATGTTCAAACTGGCATTTTATAAATCAGCTCTGAGAGCTTTAACCCAAAATATAACAGCTTCTGATTCACAGGCTGGTTTCAACATGCCAAATTTTTCTGTGCCTGTGCCACGTCCTTGCCATTTCCAAAATTTATCCCTGTAATGTGCAGCTGTTTCTGTGTGACTGAAAATCCACCACCTTCAATGCTTCTGTGTTTACATTTAGCCTGCAACAGGTAGGAGATCAGACCAGAAAGCATGAGCTGTATTTATCTTTTTAGTGCATTTTTATCAGGAATGGCAAATGTAAAGAAGACAGACTTGAGGATGTCTGTGCCTACCTTGTTCTTTCAAATCTTTGCAACTGCCCTTAACATAGAATCATGGAATCATGGAATCATAGAACCATGGAATCACAGAATCACAGAATCACAGAATGGTTTAGGTTGGAAAGGACTTTAAACCTCATCCAGTTCCACACCTGACCTGGGCAGGGACACCTCCACTGTCCCAGGGTGCTCCGAGCCCCGATGTCCAACCTGACCTTAGACACTTCCAGGGATCCAGGGGCAGCCACAGCTGCTTTGGGCACCCTGTGCCAGGGCCTCATCATCCTCTGAGTAAAGGAGGTAAAAATCTCCAAGAATTGCTTTACTGCTTAAAGAAAGTAATAATTTTTGTCTTTCCTCAAAATGCATCTCAAGGCTTTGCTTCCTTTGCTGCTGGAACAATATAGATCAGCACATTGTCCCGACATCCTCCTGCCTTAATTTTCAGCACTTCTAAACATTATGTTAACGTTTGTGGCAATGTTTTCTCCTCTAAGATGAGGAAGGGTGAGAAAACTGACTGTTGTCAGGGAATATGAAGAAAGAAAAAAAATATTTATGTGCTCTGCATAGGACAGGTAGTAGTGACATCATCTGTAGCTGTAAGAAAGTTCTCATCTCTAAGTTGATATGAGCTCCTCCACTGTCAGCAAAATGAACCACAGTGATTCATCAGTCCATTTAATAATCAAATGTGCAAAAGAGTAAAAATATGCATGTTCCTCCAAGTACTTTTCATTCCCCTCTGTGCTATTTTCATTGTCTACCCCTTTTTTGCTGTGTTCTCTATTTCAGTTGTGATTCAGGCTGTTCTTACCATGACTTCAGCCAACATCACCACAAGCTCCATGGTGGGCAGCTCTGTATTTTCCAGGCTGGTTTTACAAGACATTCTATATGATCCCACATCTTATTCTTTATTGCCTCTCTCAGCAGAGTGCTGCCTTCAGTGACCCCTGAATTACAGTACAAAGCAGGAGAAGCACAGTGTGACCTGCACCTTTCTCCTCCCGTTGTTTTGAGTTTTCCCCTCTGAGTTTCCCGTGAGGAGCTTTGGAAGTGCTCTTACATGATGTTGTGCAATGATCCCAGGGAAGGAACCTTTAATTAATGTCAGCAATGCTGAAATGTTTGTCAGATGTGTTTGCCCTGCTTGTTGCGACTTGGCCTCACAACAAACAATACCATGGGATAAACGAGACATGACCCCAAGTTCTTGATATGTCTCTTAGCAAATATTCTACCTACGTTCTTCGAATTCTTTTAAAATAAATCATTTAGATTAATCTGAAAACAGAAGCTTGTTTGTTTTTTTGGGGATTTCCTCAACCTGTTGCTCCAGTAGCAATGAAGTGCCATTGCAGAATCACAGCATCCTGCACGAGACACCTGGAGAGGTGCACTTTCAACAAATTTCTACAAAATATCTATGCCAAGGAATCACAGAATGCTTTGGGTTGGAAGGGGTCTTAGAGACCATCTCATTCCAACCCAATCCATGGGCAGGGACAGTTTCCACTATCCCAGGGTGCTCGAAGCCCTGTCCAGCCTGGCCTTGGACACTTCCAGGGATCCAGGGACAGTCACAGCTTCTCTGGTAAATCTGTTCCAGCATCTCATCACCCTCAAGGGAGCAATTTCTTCCTAATATCCTATCTAAACCTTCTCTTGTTCTAAAACCATTTCCCCTTGTCCTAGCACTACATGCCTTTTTAAAGAGATTCTCTCCGTCATATATACATAGATAAAACATTCTGCAATACGTCTAAGTAGTATGAAAATACAAAGTTCAATTAATTTCTTTTTTTTTTCTCAAAGCAAAAAATTTAAATCAGATCTCTTGTGCCTCATAATGGCCTTTTCCCCCTCACTACTGTCCATTACAGGAGTCTGGGATGACTTGATTATCTATAAACATGCACAGAGCATATGTCTGAAGCTCCTGGAGTAAAATCCACTTTGATTTGTAAAACACTCTCAGCTCCCCTTATAGATTTACAAAACAAAGGCTTTCCATGTCAAGGATGGGACATAGGGTTAATAGTTTTAAAGAAAAAAAAAAAAAGATCAAAATATTTCTTTCACAGTTTTATAGAATTTAAAAGTGAATACATACTCTTCTCCCGAAGGATTTCTTGAAAGTGTCGCTGTCATTATCTTAAATTGGTAGTTAAGGAATTATCTGAGGAAAACTCACGTCAGAGTTCTTGCGTGCTCAGACAGGCACAGACTCGTCGTCAAACATTTTTCAATTGCTCAGGTTTTGCAATTGTGCCTTTTTATCTCCGTGATGCACAGTGACAGAAATTTCTGTTGTCTTTTCGAGATAAAACCAATCTCCCTAGATGAGGAGAAGCTGTTTTCATGAAGATCTCTCTGGCAGAGGTGCATTTGCTTGACAGCACTGGAGTGAATACCAATGAGACTGGAAATGGGGAGGAAGGCAGATAATCATTTGCATGGCTCTGATGGGAGGGAAAACACAAGAATCTGCAGCAACCCAGGAGAATCTGATTTCCAAACTCTCTGTGCAACATCAAATAAATAAAATATTTAACAAATTAAGGGAAATTGCACAGTTGCAAATGTTGTGGCCCAGAGAGTGTTTTTCAGGCAGTTTGGATGAGGGTGTTCTAGTTGATGGTGAAGCAGTTTGGCAGAGTGAGCAAAACTGATGGCAATGACATTATTTGGCCTCAGGGCCAAGGAAAGTTCCAAACCTGATGTATTTCACAATGTGGTTACAATATAAAAGCCATGTCATTGCCTCTGCTATGAAACCACCACTGGTTGTCATTGGCTCCTCAGTTCACTCCCTTGAACTTATTCACACACAAATAGCTGAGAAATCGTTGCTGCTCCAAAAGTAGATGATGATTTCAATGTAAAAGCAAAGGCTTCTCACTGCCTGCACAGACATTTTTACCCTGGTAGGGGATTGCTCTGTGGTTATTGACTTGTTGCCATTGACAGATGGATTCACTGTGGTCCAGCTGTTTGCTTGGACAGAACAGCTTTGCTTTTAGACCTTTTAAGCATTTTTGGTCTGCATGGAGAGCTCAGGAAGGAGAGTTGCTGACAGCCAGGCTACCCTTTAACACAAGGAGAAGGGAAATAGAAGACTGGAGACTGCAAGAAGATAAAGACACACCAGAAATAAACTTGTCTATAAAGACATGTTGGGCTTCTTGGAGAAAAGTACATCAGTCCTCCAAGGAGCCTCAGGAAGTCAGATCTGACATGGACACCTGTCCATGGTAATGAGAAAATATTTTCAAAGTTCAAGCGCTCTGAAATTATTTTATAATAGTGAAGCCTTTGCAAATATTTTATTTAACCAGTTTTCTTTAAGTCTTGGCTTAGTCTCCAGCAATTAAAAAAAAAATCTGTTTCTTAGTTGCTACCTGTTCTATGCTGTGTCGATTTCAATTAATTTAGTTACTATTTGCTTCTTAGTCTGCAGCAGAACTGGTGATGGGATATCTCTCTGCTCTGTTTGAATGTATTTCAGCAGAATATGCTAACAAGTTTTTGGGATGTGAGGGACTCTACAACTCTGGAAAACATTGGCTGTGATGATGCTGAAAAATTAAACACCCTAGAGAACATGCTGAACTCCCGGAGTTTGGTCACTAAATTGTTATTAAATTGTTACGGAATTAATGAGAAATTATTTGCATGGCATGTTAATGGGTTTGCTGGTTAACTAAGATTCTCCTTTACAGTGCCTGGGCTCAAATCAGAGATTATCCAATCTCATACATCATCCCCAACAGGCAGTGTGCAGATGGCCACTCTGCTTGAAGGGCTGAAGAGGTTAAATCATTTCTACAAACCCGTTTGCCTCAGTCCAAACCCAGCCCACATCTCAATCGCTCTGTGTGTGGGGTGTGTGTGAAGTGTGGCTGAAAAAAACACCACAAGTGAACAGACAGAAAAAATTCTGCCGTGTGCCTCCCACATTCCCCAGCTCCTGTGCTATTCTAGCTCTCCTGGCAGTGCTGCTGGATTGCAGAAGGGAGTATCTTAAGGCAAAATCCCTTGGTTTAGTCCTGACTGTGCTTTGATATTACGTGTTATGGCAAGTCTGGATTACAGATTTTCTGGAGCATCAGAGTTCAAACCCCACGTGAAGTAAGGCCTCAGCTGAGACAGAGCAATAGAGCTCTCCCTTGGTGGACAGAGCTGGCTCACCAGAGGGTTGGAAATGTGTTGGAAGAGAGAGCTGGCTGCACATCAAAGAGCCTGTACACTCAACTTGCAGATCCCTGGGAAGTTGTTTCCTTAGTGACAATAACAACAAGAGCAATTTTAGAGCATTTTCTTCATGTCTGTTTTTAATGCTTTAGAGGTGTTCAGAAGTCAGAGTACAAGTGGCACTTTTCTTCAGAAAGGTTGGGTTTTTTTTGTTGGTTTTCTTGTTGGTTCTTTTTTTTTTTTCCTGGGTTGTCTTTCATTTCTCTTTTGTAGCTCACATTGGCATATCAGAATTTTTGTTTGGAATAGGGGTCTGTGCTAATGCTGTTGACATTTTTAAATCCACATGCACCGTGGGAGCTGAAGGAACAGATCCTGCAGGATTTTTAATGTGTCCAGTAAATGGTAGCAAATGGGAGGTTTCCTGTGACAGGAAAGCTGTGGGGTGTGGAGGGTGGACACTCCCTAAAGCCCCCACAGCCATGGAAGGGACTCATCAATGTCCAAACTGGGGAGATTAAGGTGTGTCATGAAAAAAAAAAAAAAAAAACACACCAAAACCAAAAAAATAAAAAAGCACAAATTCATGCTTAAGAGACAAATTTGACCAAAGTCATCAACCTCCATATTTGTCATTATTCACAGTAAATTTTGGAATGTGATTTTGGGGGGTGGGGGAAAGAAATTACCATGGAATCCTAGAATGGTTTGGGTTGAAAGGGATCTTAAAGCTCATCACATTTCACCCCCTGCCATTGGCAGGGACACCTTCCACTGTCCCAGGGTGCTCCAAGCCCTGTCCAACCTGGCCTTGGACAGTCCCAGGGATGGGACATCCCTGCAAGGGAATGATCTGGAATTAGCTGAAGAATGGGACTGCTGTAGCAATAAGACCTTTATTTTTTTCTTTTTTCTGAAGAAACAATATAGCATGAACACCTACTTTTCATCCTGGAAGCAGAAGACCCCCAAGCACAATCACAGGAATTTAGTTTTGATTTCCAAGAAAACAAGTCTGACTGAAATGACAACAAAAGTATGCAATTTGGAAGCTGGGAGAATCTGTTGTGAAGCTGAGGTAGAACATGGAAAAAAAGAGCAAACTCTATTGTGCCTGAATTAGCAGGGCAGTCAGTACAAGGCTTCCTCTTTAACCAAAGAGACCAAAGAGTGACTGAAGTCAAAATATGATTCATGCCATGGAGGTGTCAGACTCTTTTTATTAACAGCAGAAAGAGATTAAAATATCTCTGCTTATAATTTCAATGCTAATAATTAAGTGGGAAGAACTCTTTGTCCAGGAGCAGTACAGTCAATTCACCAACACCACATGATACTTCCTTTGTTCAGGGCATCACGTAATTTGAAATAAATTTCAATGTCAAGAGCAACTTTGGTTTTCCTTCCTCAGTCAGGGCATGAAGGCCTAAAATATTGTGTGCGCCTTTCTAAATGTGCTTTTAATTTCTGTTCAATTCTTAGACAGTAATTAAGTTATGAATTGCTCAAAACTAAATTGGAATGAGCCATATGGCATGGTCCAATATGGAAAAATTAATGTAAAAATAGAAATTAAAATAGATATCCATTTTAAATCTTCCTGAAATACCTTCCCCAGTTATTAAAAAGAATGTTCAAACTTTGTGTCCCAACTCAGTTATCACCCACCTTTCCCTGGGGAAGGGGGAAAGAAAAAAGCTAAAAATGTAAATGACAAACAGAAATGGCATTAGTCATTAAATATAGATTGTCCATTTGCTATTTTAACACTTTAATTTGAATAATGAATTTAAATGGAGATCCCTAATAACTAAGCAGCAAGGTTAATTAAGTTCTAAGTTCTGCTTTGGATGGCCTGTGCTGATGTCCACACTTCACACCGGCACTTAGGAGCCAAATTTCAGTCTCTCTTGTGAGCTCACTGTTATCCAACTACTTTTTTTTTTTTTTTTCAGTATCTCACCAGTATTAAGTGGTTCCAGCCTAGACTTGAATCTTTATCTTTCCATCAAAAACCTGATCAGGTTTGACTCAGCTCTGCAACGCGTGGACGATAAAATCTGAGATCACAAACTGTGCACTGCGTGTGTGTTTCACATTAAACCACTCGATAGTATCTGAGAAAATGAAAGTGATTTTTCTTAGCTTCAGCCTTCCGGGCTCTTTCATGGGTGAATCTATTAGAGCAGAATACCAAATTAGGAATTAAAAGATTTACTAGGTTAAAGCAGAGAAATCCCACATGGGATGCAAAATGATAGGTCGGTTATGTACTGGGGAGGGGGGGAGCAAGGAGGGGAGAAAACAAGTGGCACAACATGAGTTGAACAAATTAAACTGACAATGCACCTTTTACTGAGCGTGATACGAACACATCGATTAAACGGCAAATTAAAGAGCAGGAGAGTTTGTTGCATATTTTATCACTGGAAAATGTTTCCAGTCAGAAAATTAGAATATATGCATTACCAAGACTCATCTTTGCCTGCTCTGTCAAGAATGACAAAATGAATTTGCTGTTTGGGAGTTAAAATCATAAACACCAAGAGTAAGAAATAGCACATGCATGAAAAAGGGAAAAAAGCCCATAGGATCATAGGAAGACCTTGGGTCCATTGAGTTTTAAAGCCTGAAATCCATTAAGTTATTTTGGAGTCTTGCAGCTCTCTGCAGACACCAGAACCTCCAGTCACCTCCACCATCTCATCATCATCTCTTGAATCTGCCTGATGAACACTGAGGAGAGTTCCCTGACCTCATTGTATCGCACTGACCTTGGCTGGCAAAGCTGTATTTTTTCAGTAGAATCATAAAATCATAGAATCACAGAACATTTTGGGTTGGAAGAGACCATAAAGATCATCCAGTTCCAACCTCCTGACATGACCAGGAATGCCTTCCACTGTCCCAGGATGCCCCAATGTCCAACCTGGCCTCGGACACTTCCAGGGGTCCAGGGGCAGCCACAGCTTCTCTGGGCACCCTGTGCCAGGGCCCCCCCACTCTGGCCGGGAATAATTTCTTCCTGATAGCCAATCTAAGTCTACACAATATTTAACCCAATTTGCCTGGAGTAAATTGTGTCAGGCAACGCTCCTAAAATGAGTTCAGCATGGATGGAAGGCAGTGCAGCACGGATAGGTGTCTTTAACCAATCTGACTGGGAGTAATGTCCTTTTCAGCATGGCCAGAGCAGGGAACAGGGATGTCCACAGCCTCCTTAAAGTGTTTGAAGCATTCCTATGGGATTTGTACCCAATGACGGACATCTTATTGCTACAGAGGGTCAGCAGAAGGAAAGAATTCACATCTTCTCATGAGCACATTTCAGTTACCTCTCAGTTAATGCAAACAAACACTGTTAACTTAAAAATAGTTTCTAAGGAAAATGTTGTGAAAGAGAAAAAATAGAGGATTTTATGTTATTCCCTATGTTGGTGATCAGAGGAGGTGCAGCTGGTACTCAGAGCTAAATTAATCCTGTGTGTATCTGTAATACTGAGGGTACCTAGCTGTGAAGTACTCAATGTCCTCCTTTCTCACTCAAGGAACTCAGCAGAAGTTGCTACTTTTGTCTTCAGAGATGAAGATTGCCTTGAGGAGGCCTCTATACATGTGAGCAAACTGGGGCATTTGGTTTGCTTTGGAAAACACATGAAAAAGGCAAGGGACAAAGAGAAACACGTTAATTTCCATTTTAGAGAGATGCTAATCATGGCCTTCTGGACTGGAGCTGGATACTGTCACTGAATAATTATTAGGTTTTATTCACCTACTTATTTGTGACCTTCACGTCCTAATGTCCTGGTTTGGGTTTGGGATTTGTTAGTTAAGTTGTTTTGCTTTTTGGCACAGATATGTTCATGTTATCCTTCATTATTTTGATTTAAAAACTCTCACTGTTTTCATTGCTGACTTGAAGATAACACAGAATATCACCTTTTTGCAGAACATGAGCCAGATTTTTTTTCTGGTGAAACCTGTGATTATTGTCCATCAAGGAGAATTTTGTGATCAATTAGAGTCAAGCAGTTGGATGGAATTAAGCGATCCAAAGGACGTCTAAATCTATGCCACAGCATTTTGGTTTCATCTAAGTGGGAGACCTACACACACCCAAAATGTGCAAAATATTATTGTTAAAAATTATTCTCTGCCTCACACAGAGTTTTCATTTCACAGCTGTTTCTGAATAAAACAATCTTCAATAAAATATCCAGTTCTCTGGGCATGTCTAATGGGAGCCAAGCTGTGCCCTGGAGAGTCCTCTGTGCACCATCCTATCCAGACTCCAGCACAAAATTTATTCTGCCTGTCCAAAACAGCCTCCCACTGTGCTGACTTCAGGTTATCACACATTTTGTTTTATTTGCTGAGAGAAGATCATTCTCTTCCTTTCTTTTCTGTGTCCCTCCACTGGTCTCCCCAGTGAGTTAGATGTTTCAGAAAAACATACAAACTCATCCCATGCCTCATTTACTGCAGCTGGCAGCAAATTCCAGGGACAGAAGGGAACTCTGGGATATGAGGAAGGGAATATAATAAAATGCACGTTCACTTTTTTCTACTGCATTGTGGAGGATTTGGTTTGGGGTGGGTTTTTGGAGGGATGTATTTGTTTGTGAGGGGGTTTTGGGTTTTTTTTTTTCAGGTGGTTGTTTGGTTAGGGGGTTTTGTTTTGGGTGGTGCTTCCAATGAAAAGCTGCTCTTTGGTGCTGAATTGGTTCCCAGGGAAGAACAACAAAAGCCTTTGAGATACCAGTTCACCTGGCTGGCCTGAGCCAGATAATGATGTGAAGATAACTCAGAGTTGTTTTGTCCTACCAGTACCTAGTTCATAGGATTGCTTCCCTGTTTTAAAACAAGGACATTTCTAAGGCCAGCCAAAGCACAGATGAGCCATTAAAATTTGCTCTATGTTTTACCAACTGACTGTCACACACCACTGATGGCCTCTCCTTTATTTTGTTGTCCTGGTCCACCTTTAATCCTCTCTTTAATCCTCTGTTTGGATGAGAAAGCCCAAGAAGGCCACTTGAATGAAGCTCTGTGCCATCAGCAGCCATGAGGTTCATTAATAATGCAGCCTGCAGAAATGAGGGCTTTGGGACACCTTGATTTCTTCTCTTAATAAATTGCACCCTTTAGAGGCTGCTGAAGCGATCTCCCAGTGCTGGAGATCAGTGAAGCTTTCTTTTTCTCAGGTTGCTTCTCTTTGGATTGGATGTCAGGAAATTTTCCAATTATTTTCAAAAGTTTTTGTTAAATGATTCCGAGGATGGGGAGACCCTGTCTTTCTGTGAGAAAGCAGCCTGGGAAGCTGTGCCTGTCCACAGCAGCATTCTTGTTGTTATTTTCAGAGTGTAGAACAAACCCTTTCCCAGGGTATCCCAGGAAAAGGGAAATAATGTAAAACTGATACATTAAACTGATAAATTAAAATTGTGAAATCTTGGGTCTAATCTTCTGCCTAAAGAGTTTATAAAGGATCAAATCTTCATTCATGATCATGCTTTTTCAGTGCCATTTCAGCTGAGCTTAAATCCCGTATTAAATTCAAGGTGGGTGTGAATGAAGACCTGAACAGAATTTATACTGGATCTAATGTGAGGAAAGTAAAGGGAGGAGGTTGCAGCAACAAGAAAAAAATCTGTTGCCAAACACTTCACATTATTTGACCTTAATTTGCTGCCCACTATAAGATGCTTCTCTTCAGCTGAGTGTAGCTTTGGCAACTTTTAATGTTTGGACTGAATCTCTTAATGCTGTGTCTCAAATCTTTCTCTTTCCTTCCCTTCCTCCTGATAAAAAAAAAAAAATAGAGAGAAATAGGACATAATTAGTCTGTGAAATACATGATTTGGGATAACCTAACATATGCTGGGTTGTGCTGATTACATCTCAGGGACTATTCAAGGAATCTGTGGAAATTACCTTGGGTTTAGAGGTACACATTTTAATGAGATAACTCTCACCCAGGGCTCTGGAGCACCACCCATGGGGAGAGAGGCATTGTCACTATGCCTTTGAAACATGAGTCAGCCCATTTCAAACTGTGCAGTGGGCACGTCGGAGGAGAGGGGATTTCAGCTTGATTGGATTTACGTGTTTATGTCCCGGGTTTTACGGGCATGCATGACGATAAAATGACAAAGCTATCCACTGGAAAGGAATAACATTTTGATTGTTTTCGGGGCCACGAGGGATGTTCCAGTTCCACATGACTCCAGAAGGAAGATGTGAATCATACCAAGTTGGGTTGCATCTGATCCAGTGATTGTCCTGTCAATTTATAAACTTCAGACAGCTTAATATCGATAATCGGGATTTGCAGCTTTCACTTCAACAGCCACATCCAACAGAGGAAAATTACGCATTTTTTTATAGTTTCCATTGACTCTTGTTCACACAACTTCTGTAGAGAAGATTGATACAGTAGTAGCTTGGAATTTGACAGAAGTTTAAACAATCCATTAGTGGATACAACTTATCTCTTCTAGTTTTGTTTTAATGGGTTTCTTTTGGGTTTTTTTTGATTGTTTTTCTTTTTTTTTTTTCTTTTATTTTTTCTTTTTTTTTTTTTTTTTCCTAAATAAGAGAACACATCATTCATTGACCAACAATTTCTGCATGTACTTGCATGTTTACGTACATGTGAATGTGTTTATATGAAATTGTTTTGATCCTGCATTATTCTGACCTTTCCAGGTATTCTTTTAGGCCATATTCTGACACCCTATAGAGCACCATAGGGTCAGCTCAGTACTCTCATATGGAAATCCGTGAGCAGATCATAAAGATGAATATAGAGATAGTCAGTTTTAATCACAGGCTGAAAAGATGAATACATGGGAATGAATCACTTCCGTTCAGTTGGGTTTTTTTTCTAGAAGTGGTAAAGCTACTTTATTCAGAATAATAGTGAAGCAGTAGTTTATGAATTAAGCTGAATATTTGCATTATCTAGGTTTTGTTAGGCTTAATTTAGGGAGGGAGGGAGGAGAGGGAGGGAGGGGGGAAGGAAGATGGTTCCCTTTTAGACAGCCAGATTTATGTGCCTTGGGCTCCATCCCTGCTGTTTCAAGAACTCCACACGTGCTGTGGAAAGTCCTGGTAGTGTCCAAACGTGATGAATTTATTAAGCACAAGATGGGACACAGCTGGGTGAACCCAGGCTGTCAGAAATGCAATAGAAAAGGAGGACAATAGGAAATGTGGAGGAAAAAAAATGCAATTTCCTAGTGCTCATGCAGTGTTTTAACCTTATCTTTCAGTGTAGTGGAGAAGGGTGAAAGTTAAAAGAAAAAAAAAGGGATTTTCAGTTCCCTAACAATGGAAGAGACAGGATTGTTGTCCCAGACCTGTCCTGGGATACATTTCCTTGACAATCTGCCCTTGAGAAATCACAGCAGTAGAAGTATCTTTCTCTTTACTCAACAAGTAGTTGGCAAACACGTTCTATCTATATCAAGATGGGCTGGAGTTTGGCCCATGAAAGCTTCAATGCTGTCGATTAGAAGCACAGAGGAGGAGTGTGGATGGTCATCTGAGACATCCCCACAGATTGTCAGCTCAATGCTCGGTGATTTACAGGCTGTCACATTCAGAACATCTGTGACTCTGCACTGGAGAACAGCAAGGAATTGTACTTATGAGGTAAAGAAAGATCATTTGATCACCCTCTCTCAACAACTTGGCAATTTTTCCACACTCCCAAGCACCCATTTCTCAATACCAAGGTTTTCTCAGACTGTTTTCCTCACACCATCTCGTATTTATCCCTTTGGCATCAGGCAGTTGCTCATTGTATTCACCACCTTCCAAAGCAACAGATTACTCCCTTGTGTTGCTTATTTTATTCCTTTTGTTCTGCTCTCAGACACAGAGTCTGCTCTCAGACTTGTTTCCCAGGGATGATAAGAGTTCGTTGTGTCCTTGCTGGAGATTCAAGACCAGGTCTTGCGCTTGGATCCCTCAGCAGCTACAGGAACACTCTTCTGGAGTCTGCCTGAGCTAAATAAATAGTGGAATATTTTATTAAATAAATCCTTGGCTCTTCCTTACAGCTGAGAGCACCTTGCGTGGAGACTGGCATGGATCTGGGGAGCAATGATAATTTCATAATAACAGTTTTATCTCCAGACAGTCAGTTCAGCACACCCACAGGGCTAATTGGGGGTGCTAAGAGTGGCACCATGCTTTAATAAATCTAATATTTTGAGTTAAGGAGTTGGTTAGATACTAGGAAAAAAAAAAATTACTGAAAGAGTGACAAAATACTGGAATGGTCTGCCTGGGGAAGGGGTGGAGTCACCATCACTGCATGTGTTTAAAAAGAGATTGGATGTGGCATTTGGCACCATGGTTTAGATGAGGTGTCGGGGAATGGGTTGGGCTTGAAGATCTTGAAGGTGTTTTCCAACCCTGGTGATTCTGTGATTCTGGGTTTGAAGGAACTGTCCAAGTACTGCACTTGGGAAGACCCTCAGAGAAAATGGGACTACAAGGCTCTGCTCCAGAGCTGTATTTTCTGCTCTTACTCTTTTCTCTGCCTGTGAGAGGTCCACATGTGTGAAGCAGGTTGAAAGCAGAGGCTGATGGACAGGTTGATGGACGGGTTACAGTGCTTACAACCTCCTATGTGATCATGAAAAGCAGTATTTGTACCTATATTTACCAATATACACCAATTTTTATACAACCAGGGAAGGAAATGCAGACCACACATCAAGGAAAGCAGATTAGTCAAGGAACTCTTGCAGAACATTAAGATGCCAGGTAGACAACACATTTTACTGGTTGTGGAGTTATAATTGTGAAAGCCCTTGCCAAGCTGCACTTAGAGCCCTGCTGGAAAGGAGCAGCACATCGTTACCTTTATGATCCCAGTATTAGTTTTAGATTAGCAATGAAGTGTCCCATATGCTGCAGATGCTTGAAAAGGATAATTGATCTGCTGTGAAAAGGGAATCTTCTCTCATCATTTTGTGCTTTGCCTCATGCTTCCTGAATGTGTGGTAGTTTGCAGTTATTTCCCTGCAACAGAGTCTCTATGGTCTTAGGTTAAGAAGTCTTGTCATTTCACCAGGCCCCTGGGGACAAAAACTCTGATGGATAATGCAATAGGAGAAATAATGCCAATCAAGGCAAGAATTTTAACAGTGATGTTATGAGGGAGACCTGCCAACAATAGCAATCCTGTTCCCAGGGAGGTGTGAAGTGTATTTCATAGCCTCTGCTATCACGAGTCTATCACTGCTGCCGTTGCAAAGATAAGCCAGAAAATCCTGACCTCTGGATGAATGATTCACTCATGTCCACCTGAATTTACAGAGAGCCTGAAGCAGCAGCTCCATCAAACATTCAAAGTCATTACAATGTCAAAATACTCTGATATCCAGAATTTAGGTGCCATTAACCTTCAATGGTTCACCGTATCTGTACTATTGAAGCAGCATAATACGGAGAAGAATTGTTATATCATGAGAATTTATTTTATTTATAAAATGGAATTTGTTTAAAAAAAAATCAAATCTTATTTAGTTTTTTATATCCCAGAAGAGCATAAACTTTCAGAGCTCAGGAAAGGCCGGGCTTTGTGACAATACTTATGAAAGGGTGGAATATACCAGATTTGGACTTCCAAAGAGTTTTTGATAATTTGCTGATAATCAAGAAATTAATCAGATCTTCAGACAGTGTAAATTTGGATGACTTTTTTGAAGTGGCTGAACAACACTTAGCAAAATCTGTTTTAGAATAGTTTTAGATTTTTTTTTTTTACATGTTAGGAAAATTCTACAAAGCTAGAGGAAAATATAAGAGCTGTCAGGTTATACAGAAGTGATAAGGAATGTACTTTGTAAGGACAAATTATAATGCTCATATCTTTAGGGAATTTCCATTTAATTGAAACCACTCAAAGGAAAATAATAAAATTTAAGAAAAAAAACAACACTCCACCAAAGTTGTAATCGGGGACGACTGAAGTAAAACATACATGGAAGTTATTAGGTTCTGTTAATAAAAGGAATAAAGACAGTATTGAAAGTAAGAAAAGGCTGTGACATGGAAGGAAGTCAGGGCTCTCTTTTGCTTACCATTAATGCTTTGGTGTCTTAAGCTTTGGGAATGGAATTTTCTTTGTTTGCCCTCATCAGCCTGAGCAAACAGAGGGAAAAAAAATTACTCTGGCAAAGAAGTAATTTGCTTTGTCCAAAATTAGGCATAATGTCATAGAAATGTAGAATGGTTTGGGCTGGAAGGGAATTTTTAAAAATCATCCAGTTTTGCCGGGACACTTTCCACCAGACCAGGTTGCTCCAAGCCCCATCCAACTTGGCCTTAAGGCATCAAGGTTTAAGATGCAGAAATTGCTCCCTGAGGTTACCAAATCTCCACTGACTGTAGAGAGAGCCTGGGTAGGCTGGGATGAACTGCAAAGGTCTGAATTTGGATTTGGCGATTCTGTTGAATGCCTTCACTAATGAGCAGGGTGATGGGACAGAGTGCACCTGCAAAAGGGTTGAAGGTTATACAAATTTAAGAGGAGTTGATAGACCAAGAGGTTGGTTCTGCCGCTGTTCAGAGGGAACCAGACAGGCTTGAGAAACAGGCAGAAAAGAACCTTGTCCTGGTGGAGAAAGAGACACTCAAAGCCCTGCATTGGGAAAGGAACAGGACAGGCTGGGGCTCAGCTGGAAATCAGTTTTACAGAGAAGGACTGAAAGCTTTGGGTGGACACAGAGGGGATCCTTAGCAAGCAAAACGCCCTTGCAGCGATGAAATCCAAAAGCATCGTCAACTACATGAGGAAAAGCCTTGGCAGCAGGTCAAGGGAGGTGATAATTCCTCTCTGTCAGCTCTGGAGTGTTGGGTCCAGTGCTGGATGCTGAGAGCACGAGCAGAGTGTCCTGTGAGCAGCCACAAAGATTATTAAAGAATTTCAACAAGAGACTGAGAGATCTATGGCTGTTTAGCCCAGAGGAGATAAGACTGGGGGGGATCTTATCAATGTGTGGAAATACCTGAGGAGAGGGTGCAAAGGAGATGGATCTACTCTGTTCAGGGCTGACAAGAGGCAACAAGCACAAACAGACACACTGGAAATTCATGTGTGAATTCAACAAATTCATCATTGTTGGAATGGTCAAGTACTAGACAGATTGATCAGGGAAGTTGTTGAGTTCCACATTTGGAGATATTCAAAAACGATTGAAAATTAGTTTTGCATAACCTTCTCTAGCTTTGAGCAGGGGAGCTGGATTAGGCAATCTCCCGAGGTCCTCCCAGCCCCCAGCTCTCTGAATCCCCTTATTCAATTATTCTTTTTACAAAACCACATTGCTTTGATTAATTTCCCACACAAGTCCTTACAGAAGTAAAGGAAATTGATAATGCTACGTCGTGTAGAAATATTTGGACACTTAAGCTCTCATTTGCATATGGGAGTCAACATCTGCCATTTACCACTTCCTACTTTTGTATTTGCATTTTTATCTTTTAGAAAGGGAACTCTTGTAAAATTCACAGGTGTTTTTTGCATTTTACGCAAGGAAAAAAAAATCAAAAACCTATTCCTTCAGATAGAAAAAATATTATTACTGAATAATGCAAACAGGCTTAGTTATTCATTAGCATTGAAATGCCTAAGACAGGCAGCAGTTGAATGTATTTCTTTCAATCATATCCATGCAGAATTGTTCTTAGTGCTGTATCATCTCCTTTTTAAAATTTAGTTTATTTTAATTTAAATTAGAAATAATTTATTTTCTAAAACAGCAGTTTTCCTGGTGGAAACACTGGATACCAGCAGATTCTGCCCGAATGTGTCTGTCAGGAATGGATTTTTTCCAGCCTGTGATCCCCACATCAGTTCACAAGTCAGACAATGGCTGGGTGTCCTAGACCTGCATCCATCCTGTGGGCTATCCAGTGAAAAAAATTCTGTGTTATTGCTTGACAGTTGTTTCAGGCGAAGACGTGGCATTTCTACATGAGGCCATCGAGACATTCACGTGCTGAAAAGGGTTTTGTCCTTTGTAGCAGTAAATCCTTTCTGAAAATCCATCTCTCAGACCTGCTGATGTCATTGCCCTTTGAATCCTGTTTTGTCATTGGCGACAGACTTGGTGAGTGGGAACAAGGACTTGAGGGACTTTCCCAGTTAAGTACATGAAGGGAAAATAAAAGTCTTGGTTTAAAAAAGAAAGTAGAGTCAGACCCTCAGCTGCTGTGATCCATGAAGAAACTTTAATTTCAGTGAATTTAGAAAGTAGATAAACAAAACAATCCCAAAATATTTAAACTTCAAGAAATAATAACTATTCTCTTAAAGATAGTGGAAAGATCATGATGTTCTTTTTCTTTCCCTTAATAGGATTACTCTTTGTGGACTACTTTCCATGGAAAACTTTTGGGCTCTTGCTGTCTGGTATTAAATCTTCTTTTAGCTTTTCTGTTGCCTTGAATATAGCAGCATCCATTTATTGACACCCTAAACAATCAAATTCCTTCTCAATCCATCATGCTCAGTCAAACTCTGCTGTTTTGGGTTCGATACTGCTGATCCATACATATCAGGCTGGAGGTGGGATTATTTGCTCAAATTTAGATATCCACAATGTAGATGTCAACAAACGAGCCGGCTGTTAAGAATTCCTCTGCACTCTGGGCGAGAAGCTGCAAGTTTAAAGCAGACGGTTAAAATAGGTCAGACAAAACGCTTTCTTCTCTTGTCTGCTCTCTCTGTGGATATAAAAAGAGACTTGACAATGAGCTCATGTGTAAGGATGTATCTCCCAGGTTTCTAAAGTTAGGTGATGTGTCCTGGGTCAGTGAGGTGTTGATTTCCCAACTCTGCTCATTGTTGGAACGTAAGGAAGGGGCACCATGCCCTGTAATATAAAAAATGTAGCTGGAATACCACATTTGGGAACTTGCATGAGGGAAATTATAAGATCCACTGTTTTTCACACCTTGAATTGAGAGCCTAAAGATGCAAAAATATCAGTTCTGTAATGAAAGGTGTTCCAGCCCTCAGGACAACCACAAAGCTGATCAGAGAGCTGGAGCACCTCTCCTATGAATTCAGGCTGAGAACTGGAATTGTTCATCCTGGAGAAGAGAAGGTCTGAGGAGACCTTAGGGCACTTTCCAGTGCCTAAAGGGCGTTTACAAGAGGGCTGGAGAGGGACTTTCCATGTAATGAAAGTCCAAGTGGGAATGGTTTTAAACTGAAGGAGGGTAGGTTAAGATTAGATTTTGGAAGAAATGCTTTGCTGTGAGTTTGGTTAGACCAACCAGAGAGGTTGAGAACTGACAATCTCTGGAGGTGTCCAAGGCCAGGAATCTGCACTGGTGGAAGATGTCCCTGTCCCTGGCAGGAGGTTGGGATAATGATCTTTAATGTTCCTTCCAATCCAAGCCATTCTAGGATTTTTTTGATAATCTCCTGTTCATATATTTTGCACCCAGTAATTCTCCACCCATGTTCATTCTTCACAGGGAAATGTTCTTAATTTCTCTAAGAAGCGCTGGAATAGCTGTGCAAGGAATGGTTGATTTTTTTTGAAATGCTTTCAGTATGCCAAAGCTCTATTGCTCCTTCACACTGTCAGCAGCTTTCAGATTTCCACACTTGGGCAGTAGCTTGGCCATGGGGCAGGAAGAGGATGTGGTGGGAGGCCCTGACTGGAGATTGCAGTGAGATGAATTAAGTAATGAATTCCCATTTGATCATCGATGGTCTGAGCCATTGTGGGTCAGCTTTGAAATGTTCTGGTTTCCTTTCAAACCCCTGGCACACGTCCCAGAGGGCCACAACAGGAAATCCAGCAGATCAGGTGGTTTCTTTTGGGTGAGATCTCCAAACCAGCTCATAACTGCCCTGTAAAGTCACTAAAAATCCTCCATTTGATGGAGCAGCGATTTATTACCTTTTTTATGCCTCCCTGGGAATGGTATCATCACACTTGGAAAGGATTCTCTGTGTGGTTTGGTTCATTGGTGACATCAGATTGTGCACGTGACACTTGTGGGCTTTTCATGGAGGAACTGTCCTCACCAGCCTCCAGAGTCCTTTTTTAGATGGGGAAGGAAATGGGCACTTGCAGCAGAACAAGTTTTGCCAGAGCTTTTCCAACCTGCCCTTGAAGCATCTCAGATACTTTCACAAAGAATCTATTGGGGCATTGAAAGTGCTTCCAGTGGGCAAATTCCAAATTCACCTTCAGAGGTGATGAATTTTGTTAAGTCATTAGTTGACCAAAACAAAGCTTTTCTTTTTCCTTCTTCTCCTTCTTCCTGTGTTTCAGCCATGCTTGAAACAAACCCCTGAAACCCATTCTATTTTAGCAACAATCAGCTGATTTTCAGATTCTCAGACACTCCAACAGCTCTTCTGTCTCACCAGAGATAATTGAAGATTATTTTGAGGAACTGTATATCCATAACTGAAAGGTGCAGCCCCTCTGTTATTGCCTCTCTGACTTCACTAATTTTAATTACAGCGACAGATGCAGATAAAACAACGACATAAAGCATCAGGAATGAAATTACAGGATTTATCTACCAGTGGCATCAGGAGAAAATATGATCATTCAAGCTTCCCTTCCAAATCCAATTCTGATATATATATTTATTTTTCTCAATACCGAGTGGTAATGCTTTATCAGCATTGCCTATATATTTTTTTAAAGTTTATTTTTCTAGTAAAACATAGCTGATAGTGTTTATGTGGGAGATAGCTGGGATTTAATAGAGAATAGAGATAACTACCGTCTAATTGATAATAGATTAAAGTAGCCTTTAAATAGTAATAGATGGACTCTGAATTTATGAATAACATACATGCCAGGAACAGGTAAACAATATAAAATGTTCTGCTGCGGGTCCAGGGCAGAAGTTCACAGAACTGGAACTCTTAGCTCTCATTCCCTAATAAACACTTGAGTCTCCGTGGATGACATGAAGGCCTCAGCCCAGTATTTGGTTCAGGTTTCCATGGCTACCTTGAAAGAAAAAAATGAAGTAGATTCTTTTATTTTCACTGCAATATGTGAAAGAAAAGCCATGAAATGGCTTGCAGATGTTCCTGTTGTCTCTTTAGAAGCTCCTTTGAAACTCAGGAAAAACAGAAAACAAGCACCCTCCACTTTTCAAACCAAGGGAATGCCGGATGAAGGTTAAAAAGTGTATTCTAAAGGTCACCACATTCCCCCAGGGTATCTGTATCTGTCCATCTTTTAATCAGGCATCTCCCATATTTCCACTGCATTTTAATAATTTTCTGCTGCATTACAGTGACAGAATGAAAGGACAGAACTCAACCTCCACACCCGTCTCTGGCTTTTCTGAACTGACCTGCATGCAGGAGGGCAAATGAGCAGGAAATAATTTCAAATCCAGTGGCTGCTGTTGTGTCTGCCTGGTTTTGTCTTGCTTCTGTTAATGGAATTCCAAGTCCTGACTACTGAATGTCACCGGGGATGTTTGCTGTCCTCCTCAGCTGAGATCTTATCAATTGCTCATTATTTGATAAACCATCAGAAATACAGTTAAGTAATTAAATTCAGTGCCAGAACATAGCTTGAGTGACTGATCAAGTGAGGAGGGGAGAAAACAGATCAGTTTAGAGTGAATTTTATGAATCATTGTTCTCCAAAAATTTAGAGAGAGATTAATTTTCCTGTTTTATTTTTTAATTGAAAGACTCTCTCCCTTCCAAACACTGATGTCCTGGCAGAGTGTTGCAGTTGGTATAAAAATTGAGTGTCCTTTGGTTCCAAGAGTTCTTTTGGAAATCAGTTCTTTACAAATCAAAGTGGAATAATGAGAAATTAAACAAAATTGTAAAACACCTTCCCTCCACTCCTCTGTTCTTTCCGGGCAGAGAGCAAGCAATAGGGGTCACAGATATGGATGACACCGTTGTCCTTATAAATCAATCCTGATTATGGCCTGGATGAATCTTTAGCCTGAGACTCCAACTAATTAATTTGCCCCTCTACTGCCAAGTTCTCAGGTGATTAACAAGGTGATTAACAGGTTATTAACAAGTCTGGTAACAAATCTGGACAAACTCTTGGGGAATCAGCCCCCAGACACTTATGCTTTTAAGACACTACTGAAAATTGTGAAGGGCAAACCACAGTCTCAGAGAGGAAGCAGACAGGTCCTTTTTCTTGTACAAAATAATTCACCTTTCCTTCTCCCCTGGGTACAAATTAGATTTTTGCAGCTACAGAACCTGTTTCAGTATTTCTTTGATACAAGTTACTGATCATACAGACAAGTCTTTTGACTTTAAATTCAATATCCAAGACCATCTATAAAAGCTGTAAAAGTATGGTTGATCTCTAATCTATGCAACTTGCAGTTCAAGTGTTGGTTTCTCTGTTTCCTGTCCATTTCTTATTCATTCTCATCATGGTTTCCATATTTATAACAATTCTCCTCTTTCTCTACAGAGATCTGAGCCTTGATGTGAAGACCTCAACCAAAATATCTGCAGAAATCCTGTGCTTCAGCCCCGATTACAGTGTTAACTAGCAAAATTGCTTCAAAATTAAGAGAAAAGATGGCCAGCAACTGGAAGATCTGCTTCTTCAGCCTCATTTTGCTTCCCATGGTAAGAAAAAAAGGTTTTATTTGCATTGTTCTGATATACATACAAGTTCTCAAGGCCAGCACTTTGCAAGAGAGAAGGGTCTGTTGCTGACACTGATTCTGGATTTTTCTGGGTGGTCTCATAGTTTGAGTTAAGACTTTTCCAACCTCCTTTGTTAATGAATTTGGGCTGTGATCACTGCTCATCCTGAGAAGAGCAAGACCCTTCCTTGTGGGCATTCGTTCACTGTTTTAATCCAAGATTCAAAATAAAATAAAGCAATAACTAGGAAAAAAAAAATAGTGAGTCTTCTGTTTGGTTTAAGAATAATTTTTTTTCCAGACAGAAGGGATAAAATTTAGAGATTCTCTTCATTCCCCTGGTGAAATCTAAACCTCCAGATATTTCAGGCAATTTGGGAGCAATTTTAAGAAACAACACAAATGGGCCTCTAAAGATACTGAAGGCACTCAAAGTCATCCATCATCTTTCTGAAGATATTCAACTCTTTATGAAGATGACAGGGATTAATTTTCCCCACAAGCCTTTACTTACTCAACAAGGTGCTCATCCATTAATAACTGAGTGTCACTCAATAACTCGGGGATTGTTACTGTTCCCACAGTGGCTGGATCTCTTCTCACATAGCAGCCATAAAACCACTGAACAAAGGTATTTTTTTCCCTTTTTAGCTGTGAGGAGCTGCACACAGCCCCTGCAATAACCCCTCATTGCATTTAAGCACAATTCTGTGTTAAACCATTGATCACAAATGTGCTTTCCAACTCTTCTCCAGAGGCATTGCTTGGAGGGATTCAGTGACAAATTGCACCAGGATTTCAATCCTCCAGCTCACCCCATTAAGAGCCTTCCACAATTCCCATACAAATTGTTTACACTTGCTTAATGCACAGATTTTCTCACCTTGCTGCACTTTAATAGTCAGGTATTTGAAAGAATTTGTAACATTGAGTTTGTTTTATTTTTAAATGACAGTTTGATGTGGTGGTGGTGTGATCAGAGCATCTTTTAGCAGTTTCGGCAGAGTTTTTGCTCTTCTGTATCAATTGTGTGACCTGTCTTCTATAGGCAGCATTAGAATTCATAGCAGACAGCATTTAGAATTTGCCTTTAGCACAAAAAAATACACTTTCTTTCCTTTTGGCTCTTATTTAGAGTCCACTTTATTTCCCTGCAAATCTGAAATATGGCATAATTCAACAAAATTCTGGAGAATTGTGTTGGAATTGATCCTACATTTGTGTTCATCCAAATAAGACAGTCCCTTACATACAAATATCTGGTCTTGGAGTGTTTATCTAGTTCATGTCTCCTCTGGCTATTCCTCAGCTTTCCTGGTCAGGTAAAAATGATTACTTCATAAAACCCAAAAATGTTTAATTTTTATAATGTATCTCTGAAATTATGAAAGCAAATTTCCTNAAATAATTCACCTTTCCTTCTCCCCTGGGTACAATTTAGGTTTTTGCAGCTACAGAACCTGTTTCAGTATTTCTTTGATACAAGTTACTGATCATACAGACAAGTCTTTTGACTTTAAATTCGATATCCAAGACCATCTATAAAAGCTGTAAAAGTATGGTTGATCTCTAATCTATGCAACTTGCAGTTAAAGTGTTGGTTTCTCTGTTTCCTGTCCATTTCTTATTCATTCTCATCATGGTTTCCATATTTATAACAATTTTCCTCTTTCTCTACAGAGATCTGAGCCTTGATGTGAAGACCTCAACCAAAATATCTGCAGAAATCCTGTGCTTCAGCCCCGATTACAGTGTTAACGAGCAAAATTGCTTCAAAATTAAGAGAAAAGATGGCCAGCAACTGGAAGATCTGCTTCTTCAGCCTCATTTTGCTTCCCATGGTAAGAAAAAAAGGTTTTATTTGCATTGTTCTGATATACATACAAGTTCTCAAGGCCAGCACTTTGCAAGAGAGAAGGGTCTGTTGCTGACACTGATTCTGGATTTTTCTGGGTGGTCTCATAGTTTGAGTTAAGACTTTTCCAACCTCCTTTGTTAATGAATTTGGGCTGTGATCACTGCTCATCCTGAGAAGAGCAAGACCCTTCCTTGTGGGCATTCGTTCACTGTTTTAATCCAAGATTCAAAATAAAATAAAGCAATAACTAGGAAAAAAAAAATAGTGAGTCTTCTGTTTGGTTTAAGAATAATTTTTTTTCCAGACAGAAGGGATAAAATTTAGAGATTCTCTTCATTCCCCTGGTGAAATCTAAACCTCCAGATATTTCAGGCAATTTGGGAGCAATTTTAAGAAACAACACAAATGGGCCTCTAAAGATACTGAAGGCACTCAAAGTCATCCATCATCTTTCTGAAGATATTCAACTCTTTATGAAGATGACAGGGATTAATTTTCCCCACAAGCCTTTACTTACTCAACAAGGTGCTCATCCATTAATAACTGAGTGTCACTCAATAACTCGGGGATTGTTACTGTTCCCACAGTGGCTGGATCTCTTCTCACATAGCAGCCATAAAACCACTGAACAAAGGTATTTTTTTCCCTTTTTAGCTGTGAGGAGCTGCACACAGCCCCTGCAATAACCCCTCATTGCATTTAAGCACAATTCTGTGTTAAACCATTGATCACAAATGTGCTTTCCAACTCTTCTCCAGAGGCATTGCTTGGAGGGATTCAGTGACAAATTGCACCAGGATTTCAATCCTCCAGCTCACCCCATTAAGAGCCTTCCACAATTCCCATACAAATTGTTTACACTTGCTTAATGCACAGATTTTCTCACCTTGCTGCACTTTAATAGTCAGGTATTTGAAAGAATTTGTAACATTGAGTTTGTTTTATTTTTAAATGACAGTTTGATGTGGTGGTGGTGTGATCAGAGCATCTTTTAGCAGTTTCTGCAGAGTTTTTGCTCTTCTGTATCAATTGTGTGACCTGTCTTCTATAGGCAGCATTAGAATTCATAGCAGACAGCATTTAGAATTTGCCTTTAGCACAAAAAATACACTTTCTTTCCTTTTGGCTCTTATTTAGAGTCCACTTTATTTCCCTGCAAATCTGAAATATGGCATAATTCAACAAAATTCTGGAGAATTGTGTTGGAATTGATCCTACATTTGTGTTCATCCAAATAAGACAGTCCCTTACATACAAATATCTGGTCTTGGAGTGTTTATCTAGTTCATGTCTCCTCTGGCTATTCCTCAGCTTTCCTGGTCAGGTAAAAATGATTACTTCATAAAACCCAAAAATGTTTAATTTTTATAATGTATCTCTGAAATTATGAAAGCAAATTTCCTCTAAGCCAATGGGGAGGAGAGGAAAAAATCCCCACATTTAACCTGGTTTAAGTACTGATATTCATATGAGATTCCTGACTTGTGAAAGGAGTTTAGCTCAAATTCAGATGCTGTTTTTGGACATAAATGTGCGGGTGACATGGGAGAAACTGGAATGCTGAATTCCCCGGCATGCAAGCTCATTTTTCACTCTGCAACCAAAATAATTAAAAGAATCAAAAGACAAAAGGCATTCTTGTTAAATGACCAACAACCTTCAATATTTCAAGATTTTCAGTGCTCGGCTTGACACCCTTGAAAGGTGTCTTCTTATTTAGAAGTGAGCAGTTTTTAATTAAGGGAAACAAATGAACAAATCTCTTGAGCTCCTAGATGGATGACCTTCCTGGCAGATGTAGAAGGACAGCAAATTTCCAATTGTTCACGTTTCAGGACATAACTGTGGTTGCTGAGCTGGATAATTAGTGATCAGCTCCAGCTTGTGGAAAGAACAATTCTTAATGAAATACTCCGTGGCAAACCAGAGTTAATAGGAAGAAACATGCTTTTTATTTGCTGTTTCTTCAAAGATCATGATCTTCTTTATGATTGTAAGGTTTTGTTGCAGTATTTTGCAGGAATTCAGATATTAAAATTAACTATTTAACATCCATGAATTTGTGTATTTTCACACACTGAGTCCACAACAGAGATTATATAATGGTTTCTGTTTATTAATATAAATATAACAATTTCTTATTGAAACCCTATATTTCTTGTCACAGATCAAATTGTAGGAATAATATAATGTTATTTATGGTTCTTCCCTTGCTGTGATTCTTTTGCAGTGCTTGTGGTAACACATTTCTCTCCACTGGGGCACACCCTTTCCCTTCAAACCTCCTCTAGTATGCTGTGCTGGTGACCTCAAACTGATATTTCCCTGTCCTGCAGATTTTCCGATTTTCTAGCAAGGGAATGGATGTGACTTTTAAAAACATTAAATTCAGAAATCATCCCAAACTCTAGAAAGTTCGGGAAAAAAAAACCCTGGTTTTATATTGCTTCACTCTAGCTGCCTTTGCTCCTGGATCTGCACACCCACTTTTATGTGCAGCTTTTGACCAATAGTCAAACCCGTTTTACCCACAAAAGCCCCCAAACTGATGTCCACATGCATAAACAGGTCAAGGAAAAGCAAAAAGAGAACAAAGTACGAATGGGAAATTCCAGGCGGTTTCAAGTATAGGCTCTGAGCAGACAAGAAGAACATAATATGCTGAGAAATATTTAGAACTGGGCATTTAAAGCCAGTTTTCACAGTCAGAGTCAAGGGTGATTCAGTTTTTTATGTATTTAGCAGGTTGTTCTGCATTAATCTAAGCTATCAACCACTTGGGACTGAAAGCCCCATGCTGCCTGCAAGACCTGTAGAGGAATCCTTGAGTTTTATCTCTTTTTCCCATTTTTAGGGGAAAAAAAATCCCTTTTTTTTCCTGTATTTAAATGACTACATTGCTATTGTAGCAAATTTTAATCCATTTCTTTCAGCTGGCTCACCTCCTTTCAGTCATTCCCATTTTTTGCTTTGCATGGAGTCACCAGGGAGAGTGGAAGGTGTCCCTACCCATGGCATCCAAGGTCCCTTCCAACCCAAACCATTCTGGGATTCTATATCTCTGTTTTTCCCTTGGAATTCACTTTCCCTGTCATTTTGATTGACTTTGCATTCCATTCATCTGTGATAACACCGGGTTATGTTTTGGGGTTTTCTTTAATCGGGAAATACCAACGAAAGTCATCATAAAATTATGGATGAGAAAGGATCCTAAATCCTATAGGATCATTACTTTGTCTGGTTCCAAATGTACTTGAAAAACAATGAGTTTCATGACTCACAAAGTTGGCTTGGTGTATGAACTGAATTTTAAATGTAACTGCAATGCAGGTGTTCTAACTGTCTGGGATAATTCAATCAGACGGATTTCTTCCCCTAACACTCAGAATTTCTCGTGGGTACATATTTAATATTGCCAAGATTAAATGTTGCCAGTGGTGGAATATTCTTTGGAATGTTTGTTTAGCTGGGGAAGGATGTCACTGTCTCCTTAAACAAAGAAAAACAAAAAAAAGCAAAACAAAAAAAAAAAAAACAAAAACCAAAAACAAACAAAAAAAAAGAGAGAAATATGAAAAAGGGAAGTTGTAAGTGATTCCTCTTGTATAACAACACTGAAGCGTGATCCCTGGGTGAGAGTAGGATGGGCAAATACAGATTTGGACGTGCAGGCAGCACCTCAGAAGCAGAGAATGAACCTGGATGATGATATTTGAGCACTCCATGGACAGCAGAAGAGAAAAGCTGGGAGTGTTTGCTCAGCCCCTGTTTGCTGTAGGGGTAATATTTCTCAGTCTTCTCAGGGTATGTACAGGCTACAGAGCTCAGAACTCTCTGTATCTTCTATTATTCATCCCTGGCTGTCACTTCCAGTGCCAGGCTGCCTTCAAATAGAATCATCTACGTTTCAGCCTCTGTTATTTTTAAAAGCTGAGACACGGTGTATTCAGACACAATATTCTACGATTTTCTCTCCAAGCCTGCAATGTTTTAAGTGCTTCAGCCCAAATGGGAGGCTCCTCAGGCACAAACAGAGCTGACTGGGTTGGTCCCTGCTCTTTAAGCAAACCATTTTTTCCATTCAGGGCTTAATGAGAGAGCTTTTAATGAGTTTACCTGCCTGGTGATTTGTAGCATCTCATAACCCTGTTAGAGAAGTCAAGCTCTCTGTAGAACTGCAGATTTCTCTCACATTGAACACAGTTGCACTGGACTTCCCTGTCATTTATGTAAAGAAAATATAAATATTTACAAACACAGCCAGGGAACTGCTGGGAATGTTCTCCATAGGAGATAAAGGAAATCAAGACTTTAATGCTGCTGTAGCTTTTCCATTTTAATAGGAGGAGCTGGTGCTGGGGGCAATCAGCAGAAAATAGCAATGTCTGAAAAAGCCTCATTTAAAACAGAAAAGCAAAGTCTCTGGGTGTCAAATAGTGGGTAAAGCAGTTTCAGAGAGCAGGTTCAGAATTCTGGTATCGCAAAAAATCATCTGAGGAAATCAGTGCGGCAAAACCACAGAGGCCTTGACACCAACCAACTCCAAGCACCTTTCAGAGGCACAAACATCAGGATTCCAGGTTCCAGATGGTTGCTGCCCTGTCCCTTAGGGGGGGTGGATTCTTACAGAGAGTGCCAGACTGAGAGTTCTCTCAGGGTGCTATCTCAAGGTGCTGAGATATCATACGTCTCTGGTTTTTGGGTTTGTTTTGGGTTGGTTTTTGTTTTGTTTTTTTTTTGTTTTTTTTGTTTTTTTTTTTTTTTTTTTTTTTTTTTTTTTTTTTTCTGAAAAAACACAGTGTTTACACTCCTTTAAGGTACCTGGAGGTGGTGGAAGCCCTGGATGTTGTGTTGGTGCCCTGTCTGGTGCACTGGCACTCGTAACCTCACCTGGCACACCGCGTGTCAGGCAGGGTTATTGCAGAGCCTAAAGGAAGAGCCCTGAATAAAATGTTTTTCATGGAATACAGAGTGGTTCAGCTTGGAAGGGACCTGAAAGGTCAGGCAGTGTCACCCCCCTGTGCAGGGACACCTCCCACTAGACCGAGTTTTTCATAGCCCAGTCCAGCCTTGTCTTGAAGCATTTTTGGCTTAATAAGCTGATTTGCATAAAAGATGACTGACCGGGGGAAAAAAAAAATCTGGAAATGCACATACTCTACCAAAATGTGATTCCCAACACTGTGAACAAATCACAACTCTCCTCTAGACAGACAAGATATCTGTCTTAGAAATTCAAGACAGCAGGTAATAAAGCAGAAAATAGTTGCCCTAGATTATATGAAATTGTTCACCTTTTTTTTTTTTTTTTTTCTCTCTGGCAGTAGTAATAATTTCTGTGACAGGCAACTAAAATGATGACAACACTGATTTAAGGACATTAATATGATTTTTCCTTTTTTCCCTGCTGGTTTTGCATTCATGAGCTTGCAGGAGGGTTAGATGAGCAGTCAAATAATAAATTGGGCACTGAAGAGGTTCTTTAAAAGCAGCCTAATTAAAAAAAAAAAAAAAAAAAAAAAAAAAAAGTAAAGTCAGAATCAGTGATGTTTCGTGTTGCTCAGTTGTTCATATCCAGCTCCTGGAGGGATATTTTTCAAGTCTCTAGCAAGTGCTTGCCTGAAATTCCTGGGGTTTGCTGAGTCAGCAGCCCAAGAGGATTTCCTGTGCAGGCAGCTTGAGGAGAGAGCTGTGATGCAGAACCAAAGCTGCATGAGAGGAGGGGAAATGGAAAGAAAATATCAGGAACAGAGACAAAAATATGAAAAAAAAAAATAAAAATAAATAAACACATTTCCGGCACTATTCCTCTATTAGGGATTTAGTCTCTTGTGTTCCCTCCTGCCCCTCTCACAGGACTTGCAATAAACCTTTTTTCCCAATCTCTGAAAGGAGCTCTGCTGCTTCTCCAAGTGAATGTGGTCCTGTGGCAGGGCCTGTGCCCTTCCTGGGGTCAGGGAGCGATGCTGGGACCCTTCCTGGAGGAGCAGATGGGATCAGTGCTCATCCCAGTGCTCCACCCCACAAACTCTCCAGCCCAAACTCCCTGAGCACCACTGTGGGGCTGGGAAGTCGAGGCAGGGCAGAGGGTGATGGGCTCGAGGGGGCTTCCTGAGCTTCCCTTCCTGAGCTGCACCAACGTGGCTGTTTAACCCAAATCCTGAGCCCCGTGAGAAAATGCTGCTGGCCATAAATCCCAAGTGTGCCTGTCACCAGTCCCCAAGGGCACAGAACCCACAAACCCTTTTCTGTTTCCCTGAGCACGTGGTGAATTGCTCACTCCAGAGTAACTTGTGCCTCTGACAAGAAAATTGTGTTTCTCCCAGACTTATTTTCCCCATGAAAATGACTTGGATGCACAGATTTTGGAGATTTGGATCCTGTCTGTACTGAAATCTGATGATCTCTGTGATATATTTATTCCATAATGCTGGTTTTACCCCAAAAGGACAACTTGAATGAACCAGAGCTGCCTCTGTACTTTCCTGTGCAAGTTAGAAATGACTTCTGCACCCAAAAAAGTCAGGAAATTTACTTAGAGCAATAATTAGGCACCAAAATGCTGGATGTCTGGATTAGAATCAGGGAATCCTGGAATGGTTTGGGGTGGAAGGGACCTCAAGGATCATCCAATGCCACGTCCTGCCATGGCAGGGACACCTTCCAGTGTCCCAGGGTGCCCCAAACCCTGTCCAGCCTGGCCTTGGACACTGCCAGGGATCCAGGGGCAGCCACAGTTTGTCTAGGCACCCTGTGCCAGGGCCTCAGATTTAGGTATTTATCCATATTAATAAATAATCATGATTCTTCTCAACTGTGTCAAGGAACAGACACCTCTGATATTGGTAAAACCCATCCTAAAGTCCCCCTAATGCTCTCTTTACTGCAGAGCCCTCAAAAATTATCTTAGGCAAGACTTTGGTTGCTTTATTTTTTAGGAACCTCATTTTTATTGAGCATTTATCCATTTTTTTGTGCATCTTGAAGAGAGGACAGTAACTCACCTCTGCCCAGTTGATTGTCTTGAATTTTCAGTACCTTGTGACTGATCTTTGTGGGGTGGTTTGTAAGGTTATCAAAAATGCTGTTTACTACTGCTGATTCCTGGAACGCGTTTTTAAAATTGAATATTAAATGTATGTTCTTGTATGGAGGAGGGCAAATGCCAATGGATCTTTGTGCCTGGAGTAAGGAAAAATGACAAATACATCCATTAAATACTTCAGAATCATTATAAATAACACCCCAAACCCAAAGAAGACCTATTTTAAACAAAACAGAAAAAGCATTTCCCCCACAGCACATTTTTAAAGTATTCTGTAGTACTTTGATAGAATTATTGTTTCTAGCAGAGTTCGGAGAACCCAATCTCAATTTCAACCACTTTTCCCCCCTTTTTTTGTACCATCTAAGATTTCTAAATCCATGTTTTACTCAAACAAGAAACAATATGGAAATGAACTGCTTTGTAACACTCCTCAGCTCTTTTTTAAAAGACACAAAAGGCAGTTGCTTGTGGGGATGTTTGTGCTATCAGTATGGCTTAGACTGTAAATCTAATCAGCATCTTGAGGAGAAAATAGTCTCAAGGAACATCTTCCAGCCAGATTTAATTTGTGTTGGTGAGTTTAATAGCTTCCCACCCTTTGTACGTGCTCAGTGCCTGCCCTTGTTGTTCCAACATCCTTTATAGCTGGAATTCTATCGAGGGTTTCAACGTGATAAAGGGTTTTACTGAGCCTGCCCTTCCCAATAACACTTTTCTGCAATGCTCTTTTCTTGCTTATTTGGCTTCTTTTGGAGTGCAAAATTTGTATTAATTCTCAGAGCTTTAGACAGAAGAAAACACTTTATCTACTGGGTTCTCTTTTCAAATTATTTTGGCCTCACAGTCTCTCTCCAGCTCAGGACCTGTGACCAAAGTGTTCTTGAGGAGTTATTTAGGCTAAATACAGGCTTATGGTTTGGTTTGGTTTAGTTTGGTTTGGTTTGGTTTGAAAATGCCTGAAAAAGTTTGTCAATAATTTGACCTACTGCTATTTGCACATTTGGGAAGGGGAAGTCGAGAGATTTTAATTTGTTTTTAATTATTCTTCCCCCATAGCCACATTTGAACATGTTTAGTATTTGCCATAAAACTGTTTCAGACTTTGACTTTATTCTTTCTTGTTTGCTGAGGGCTTGGAAGAAAATTGATAATGCAAAATGTAGATTGGATAAGATTAGAAAAATGCTAAAGCTCAAGGGCAGAAAGTTGTTTTCACTTCCTCACGATATTAAAATGTTCTTTTTTCCTGCTCCCCTCTGGCTGAGCTGGTTTTAGTTATTAGATCTCTGTTAGCCAGTTACGATAATTTGCTCCATTATTTAAGAAATCATAAAATAAATGACAAATTTTCACTGCAATAGAAATTAAATTCTCACTAGTTTCAATCTAAGTCAGTTTTAGAGCCTCTTCCAGCAACACAGATGTGCAAAATTTAAACCTTTTGGGCATCATATGTAGTTTATTGTGTCTAATGTAATGCAGAAACAACAGGTGAACAAATTGCATTGCATTTAAAATAACTATGGACTCTTAATGAGTATTTTCATTTTACAAGGTTTGACCCCAGAAATGATGAATTTACTGTTGATCCCATAACTGGCTGTAGCTGCAGGCATTCCCAGGAATACTTCATTTGCAGAGCAGCTATAGGAGAGCCAGGGATTTTGTCCAGACAGGCACGGTCAGTGGGAATGGGTTGAAAGATGCTGAAGGGCCTTTAATTCCCTAAGAAAAGCAGAGTAACATGAACACAAACATTATTTCTTAGCACATATATTTCTTTTTCTATTCCTCCATGTCATCCATCTACCCCTAAAACCTGCATGCTGTCAGTTGAAATTCAACTAAATCTGCCAGAAGAATCACATTCTCAGAAAAATTAATTTTCTTACAGTTTCATGCAGATGTTTAGGCAGAGATTTTTTATTTTTTATTTTTTTTTATTATTCCTTAGACAAAGATAAATTTCCCAATAAACCAAATTAAGCATGTTAGACAGACAAGTATCCAAACTGGAGATCATCTTGGGACAAGGGTTGATGGATTTAAACTGAAAGAGAGGAGATTTAGATGGGATTTTGGGTAGGAATTCTTATTCAGAGGGTGGGGAGGCCCTGGCACAGGGTGCCCAGAGAGGCTGTGGCTGCCCCTGGATCCCTGGCAGAGTCCAAGGCCAGGCTGGACATTGGGGCTGGGAGCAGCCTGGGACAGTAGAAGGTGTCTCTGCTCATGGTAGGAGGTGGAATGAGATGATTTTTAAAGTCTCTTCCAACCCAACCCATGAGAGTTTGAGGATCAATGTTCTTACTGACCCCATTTTGTGCTCGATTTGAGCAATTCTGCAACTCCTTGGTCCTCAGCTCTCTGTCAGACACCAGCTGCACTGCCCTGTCCCTGAAAGGTGTGGGAAAGATGAAACCCCTGGTTGCCAAGGTGTGCCCAAGTCTTACTGAAGGTTTCAAGGGCAGATGTGTGAGACAGGAGGAGTTGGGTTGTTCTGTCAGTGCAGTGGAGAAGCACATCCTGCCTGGAGATCTGTCCAGGGTAAAGAGTTCCACGAGACCCTTGAATCTCAAACATTTTAATCTTCTTACCTTCAGATATCTTCAAATTAAATAAATAAATAAATAAATAAATAAATAAATAAGACTCTTGGTCTGTTTATTTCACCCATTTCCCAGCTCAAGTCATTAAAAACGTCATCAGTTGGATCTGAGCGAAACACGAACTCAGATCATTATTTCATTGCGCTGAAGTGACGCTCAAACATCCTATTTTTCCTGCCTTTGCTCTCACACTTCTTTCTGCATGGCCTGGTGTCTGAATTATTCTCACCCCCGAAATCCATGTCCATGGACACCCTGGGTATCATTACAAAGCAATGCCTTCACTTTTTCATTGATACACTTATTCCTTCTCTACTTCACAGCAGCTTATTTATTCTACTTCTCCAGCTGTTTGCTGGCTATATTTTAATATTCAAGGGATTTTTTTCCTGTGAATTAAAGAAGTAGATGGGAACCAGAAAAAATAAAGTTTATTTTCCTTTTGGCTTTCACACTGTAACCTTTCAGTTATGCAGCTCTTTAATGTAGGGCTTACAAAGACAGAAATTAAACTTCTTTTTCCATTTCTGTCCACAAGTTTTTACCACACCTCTGCTAACAAAATCCCAAATGACACCTCATGAATGGGAATCAGTATTTTAGGATCAGCTCATCTTGCACTGAGGTCAGCTCCCACTGCATGGAGCTGCCTGCAAAGGGAATCTTTGGGATCTTGAGCAATGTGCAGTGGCGCTCCTCCAGCTGTGCTCATGGATCTGGGAAAAAAAACAAACACCAACCAGCTGCAGAAGCTGGCAGAAGCCATTGTGAAATAGCACTGGTAAAATTGGGGATGAATTAAATCCTATTTAACATACTGCAAGGAAGAAAAAAAGGGAATTTGCCTGGGATGCATATGAATAACATTAATCTATAGAAAATTCTATTCTCAGTACTGCTTTTTGGCATTTTGGGGCATTGTTGTTTTTTTATTATTATTATTCAGAGCTTTGTTTTTTTTCCCTATGAGAAAATGTGAAATATTTATTTTCATCAAAGGTGTAATGTAGGAATTGTGAACTCAGTAATCTTGAGAACGAATAAATGAGTTAAGATTTCGGAATCACCTGGAACAATCCATGAGGGATGCTTACAAAAGAGGTTTCACCAGTTTTGCTTTCAAATCTTTGTTTAGCTGAAGTATGACAGCAATTTGCTCTACTGGCAGAGGAATCCCTGCTCTATTTCTCCCTTCAGTGTGTGTTATACACGGAGTATTTACATGTGTTAACGTTTCCTTCTGAGAGAAGGGAAATCAAAGCAGTCAAAACAGCTGCTCCCATTTTGGATCCTGTCATTCTCCGTGGAAAGTGAAACTTTCTTCTTGCTATTAACTTCCATTTGAATAAATTAGAACATTACCACAATTTCATGTCACCATTTCCAGGGCTTCAGAACTATATTCCTTTTTTTTTTTTTGTGTCACATTTACATTCAATAAATTAGTGCAGAAGAAACGCTCTGCACATCTTTATTTTGTTGTATGTATTTAGATGGACAATAATCAGAGAATCATGGAATCATGGAATCATGGAATGGTTTGGGTGGGAGAGGACCTTAAAACTCATCCAGTGCCACCCCCTGCCATGGCAGGGACACCTTCCACTGTCCCAGGCTGCTCCAAGCCCCAATGTCCAGCCTGGCCTTGGGCACTGCCAGGGATCCAGGGGCAGCCACAGCTTCTCTGGGCACCCTGTGCCAGGGCCTCCCCACCCTCCCAGGGAGGAATTTCTCCCCAGTATCCCATCCATCCCTGCCCTCTTGCCAGTTTGAAGCCATTCCCTGTGTCCTGTCCCTCCATCCTTGTCCACTCCCTCTCCAGCTCTCTTGGATCTCTTCAGCCCTGGAAAGGCTCTAAGTTCTCCTTGAAGCTTTCTTTTCTTCAAGCTGAACAGCCCCAGCCCTCTCAGCCTGTTCCTAAACTCCCTGAGAAGTAAAATTAATACACATGGTGGAACTGAGTTTTCTTTCTACAGCTGGAAATTCACAGCAGAAGAGACTTAGCACCTGGATAGGAGCAGCGAGGTGAAAATGAACCTGTTAAAATCAAAAACTGAGAAATTCTGGCACTTCAGGTCCTGGGCAGACATTCATGTGGGGAAACTGCTGAAAACGAACAACAGCAGCTTTTTGTGAGGTTTTGGTTTATACATCCTGTCATGGGAATCAGGGCTGGTGAGATTCCAGAACCAGTACCAGAAGGTTCTGATGTGGTTGGTTCAGGGAAAGGCTCTTCTCCCAGAGGGTGGTTGGCACTGGAACAGCCTGCCCAGGGAAGTGATTGTGGCACCAAGCTCAAGGAACAGACTCAAGGAATGTTTGGACAATTCTCTCTCAGCTGGTGGATTTTGGGGTGACCTGTGCAGGCCCAGGAACTGGGTTCCATGGTCCTTTGTGATCCTTCCAGCTCAGGATGTTCTGTATTTTCATGTCAGATGAAGTAGGATCCAGCACTTTTGAGCTCAAATACATAACACTGGGCTCTCTTAGCAGGCAAGGACCCCATTAACATGGAATACACAAATCCCATGCACATAACCCCATTAATACGGGATGCACAAAAACCTCTGCGGAACTCTCACCTCCTTCTCCAGGATGCCAAGTTATTGACTCTTCCACACCTTTAGCACATTAAATAAGGGAAGAGATGCTTGAATCATCACCAGCCCCTTTTATCTGTAATCCAGAGTCGAAACATTTATTCTTCAGCTCTAAAGCCGTGTGTTTTGGTTTTTTTTTCCCTTTCTTGGGAAAGAAAAGTTGTCTCTTGTTTAAATATGCAGAATATTGTGAGTGTCCAAGTGTGCACATTGCACAGCTGAGGCATCTGCTGCCCTGGGAAAGAGCTCCTGTGCCACCAGCTCTGCATCCACAATGTCCCTGCACCTGCCAACGCTCCAGATGCCTGCTGCATCCTCCTGGAGCTGAGAGCAGCAGCAATTGCACTGCCAGGTTGATAAAATCCATCCCAAATCTGTCCTTTTGCAGCAATGTATCCCTTACACGAGGAAATGTCTGGGGAGCACAAAAGGCAGAAAAGGCTGGAGCGGAATCTGGGTCACGGCAAGGCTCTCGCAGCGAGACCTGTGGCTGATCTGTGCAGGGCTGAACTGCATCCAAGCCCTGCTGGTTCCTTTGGAATGAAGTCACCCTTTAAGGGGGACATCTGTTGGTGGCAGAGCACCATCTCTATCCCTGCGAGTTGTCCCTCCTTAAATCAAACCCTGCCCTGCAGGGATGTGAGGGTAAAATAGGATGTGAGGGCGGGTGTGCAATCTGGCACTGGGGTTTGCTGGTTTTGTTTTCTAGTAATTTTGCAATGTTATTTGTAGGACATTTCTGGACTTCTTGGAACCTACTGGTGGTCCAGTTCAGGAAATGTTGTGGGGTCACTGGTTGGATTTTCTAAAAAGGATCATAGGCAGTGCATGTCTGATAAATGAATTTCTGCACATTTTATGCTGCTATCCTAATGGCACCTGGAGCAAAGCCTTTGGATAAAGACTTACATGGACAGGAAACACACTTTTTGCAGGATTAAAGTAATGAGTTGCATTCTTGCATCATGGTTCATAAGCACTTTGAGTTGCAGTTTGTAATGGCAGAGTATTCTTGATACAGTAATAGTAAATAATTATATTCACATATAAAATCTCAGGAAAGGAGGAAAAATCCAGAAAAAAAAATTGGAAAGGAGAAAGAGGACTGAATGTGTAACACACCTGCAGCAAGAACTACTCTCAAATATTCTGTTCCATGCCAGTCCAGCTTTTTTTACTGTTCTGAAAAACCTCAATTTTTGGGATCCCATCCTGTAGCAATGTGGAAAAAGAAATAAAATAAAAAATCAGGAGTTTTAGGGTTGGCTTCTAGCAGGAAGATTTTGCAGGGTGTAAGAAAGCTCCAGCTGTTAGTGAGAACCATTTCTGGGTATTCTGCCCAGGTTGAGATTTGTACCAGAAGTTTCATCTGGGTTTTTTTCTGGTTCCATCTCTGCTCTCCTTCCATATCTGCTGCTCCCAGCTCCTCAGAAAATGGATTGAGGTGGATGTGCCTGAATTTTTCATAATGTGCAAAAAGAAGCCCCCTCTAATCGTCACATCTTGGCTGAGATGTTATGGAGTTCAATTCTCATGACTGAAGAAAGGAATTGGGTGTGATTGTGTTTCCCTTCTCCCAAGCTCCTGTGAAAATGTCAGTAATTAATTACTGCTTAATTTGGTTTTATTGTGGCTAATACTCAGGTCCCTGCTGACTGGGATTTTGGGCATGTGCCTCTCTTTTATGGCATCTATGAAAGAATTTTGGGGTTTTATTGTTTCTTTTATAATATCAGGGATGGGGAATTGAGGTGCAAAGTTATTTTTAATCCCCTGCTTACTGCATGTCCTTGAGAGAGGTGCATTTATGCTGCATCCAAATCACAAGGCATGGTCCTATTCCAGAGCTGCATGTTCTCAGGCAGTGAAAACATAAATATAAATGTAAATGTAAATGTAAATGTAATAAAATATAAATATAAATACATTACATATAAATAATAGTACTATAATATAGGTTATAGGGTTAAAGACAAAGGCCAAATCTCCCACAGAAACTCATTATTTGTTAATGGAGAAATTGAAAGATTTAATGGCACAAATACTATAAAATAGGTAATGTCTTCCTACATCCACTGGTGTCCAGGGCATCATTAAGTGACATTAAATTGTCATTTTTAGAGAGTTTAAAAATGCCCAAGACAGAAATGTTGCACACAGTTAAGCAACTGTGAGTTACAAACACACCAAATCCCTTCTGCTGCATCCCTTGGAGGAATTGTGTTGGTGGAGCTGATCACTCTTCTGGCAGGGATTTATCTTCCCAGAGCCTGGTTATTCACTGTCAGGATATCCCTGTGGATCAGTAGAGATTTTTTTTTTATTTTTATTTTTTCTTCTGACAATCTCGAAACATTTCTGTTCAAGAGCTGTTTCCAGATATTTAAATACTGGAGCTCATCCATGGTTAAATCCTGTCCTCAGTACTTCTGCTGGCCTGTAAAGTCTGGGGTACTGAGGGTGAAAAAATAAGGCACAAATTAGAATTTCCAAGATGAAGGACAGGGATGGGATTCACCAGTCCTGGATCTGCAGCCACTACAGTCACCTTGGGCTCTCAGTTTTGTTACCAGCAGGAAACAAACACTGACACTGCAAGTTTCTCTCTTTTATTTTCACCCTGATAACTTGGACCATAAATATTGATCAACACCGAGTGTCCAAAGCATTAACTGGCTGTGGGAGAGGCGTCTGCTGATGCTCCTCAGCAGCTCAAGACCGAGACAACTCTAAATACAGAGATAAGGTGCCTGTCAGTAGGCAGACAATCATTACTCTGCTTTGTTAGGCCACCTAATAAAAGCAGCATTAGTATCATTCTCTGTGGTATCAACCCAGACTGAAGGATCACAGTGGATAGTAACATTAGATTGGAAAAATTCGGATTTTTCTATTGTGTGGAAAATTTAGTTGTTCCAATATCTTTTGCCATCCTGCAGGAATATTTTAATATATCTCTTCTTTTTTTTCTTTTTCTCTTTTCATTTGCTTTATCTTGTTTTTTTCTTCATTTTAGAGTTTTTTGGTTGGTTGGTTGGTTTTTGGGCTTCTTTTTTATTTTGGAGGGTTTTTTTTTAAAGTTTTTGGTTTGCATTGTTTTCTTTTTTTTGGTTTGCTTTAGTTGGGTTTGTTTTTGTTTTGTTTTTTGTGTTTTTTTTCGCATGGAGGAGATTGCATAACCTCTTACAATTCAAAGTAAAAATTTTACTTCCCCCTAAACTGAATTATTTGAATGCCACCTCATAGGGCCTCCAAAATAATTGGAGAGGGCCTTTTGGCAAGGGCAGGTAGTGATAGGGCAAGGGGAAATGGCTTCAAACTGGCAGAGGGCAGGGATAGATGGATATTGGGAAGGAATCCTTCCCTGTGAGGGTGGGGTGGCCCTGGCACAGGGTGCCCAGAGAAGCTGTGGCTGCCCCTGGATCCCTGGAAGTGCCCAAGGCCAGGCTGGACAGGGCTTGGAGCACCCTGGGACAGTGGAAGGTGTCCCTGCCCATGGCAGGGGGTTGGCACTAAATTATCTTTAAACTTCCTTCCAACCCAAATCATTCCAGGATTCTGTGATTCTCCAACTGATCAGTGCAATATTTTGTAGCATATTTTGCATTTGCATTGTTGTTAGATGGTTGGGAATGTGTTCAACACGTAGGAAAACAGCTACAGCACACCCTGCACTGTTCCACTTTGGGACGGCAGAGATTGCTCTGCCAGTGAACCCCTTACAGCCACTGCTGGGCTTTCCTCCTCCTCCCAGGCACTGTCCATAGCCTAAAGACAATCAAAGCACATCACAAATGCCTCTTCAGATGATTCTTCTCATTCTTTGCTGGTTTATTGGTGGTGGTGGTGGGGATTTTCTGTGTATGTTGTAATTTCTTATCATTAGAAAGTTTTCCTACATCTTGTCTCTCCCTTTCTAATCCCTTTAGTTTTAGCTCCATGCTGGTTCTCTGACACCCCATTTAGTTTGCTCCCTTCTCTCCTTAAGAAATGTGTGCTTTATTCCCCTCCTTGAGTTTTCACAATGGAATAGTGACAAAACTATTCCTTTATCAATATATGCATCATTCCCCTCCTCGAGTTTTTACAGCAGAAAAATGATGAAACCTTCCAGGAAGAGGAAGGAGAAAGAAGAGTTTGCTGAGAGAACATCCCTTGCCACAGTCTCTTGTGCAAAGATTTGACTCTTTGGGGGTCTCAGTGGGTTTTTTTCAGTTGTGAGGTGATTTTTTTTCATCCTCTACTTCAGCACAATACCCAGCCCAATGTCTGAGCGCTGAAAGGAGAAGGGGGGAAATTGAGAATAAGCTTGAGCACTCCAATTACCACTGCTGCAATGAGCTCTTTGCCTCCATCCTTCAGTGCTGTCCCCAGTCCTGGAGCCCCTTTGGGCAATATTGGAGTGAGAGACGCAGCACCAGGCACTCGCTGGAGCTGCCTGCAGGGGAGAGAGAAAGGGAAGAATGTGTGTGTTAGTTGAGGGCAAATAGCTTTAATTTAATTAGTCGATTAATTAAAGCTTTCTCCCCTGGGCAGGGTAAGTGCGTGTGAGTACGGGAAGTGTTTCTGCAGCCTCCTGGAGCTGTTCATCAGCGCCTTTCTGCTCCAAGTGTGACTCAGATGGGGCTCCCGTTAAACCTGCTGGGAGCCTCTGCAAAACAAATTTCCTGTCAGGGACCTTTTGTCTTCGGGGTTTTGTTTAAATGTAATGAAGTATAAACGGGCAAATAACAGCAAGCAATCACAAGAGCTGGCTTTGCAAATGAACGTGGCATCCAGCAGCACGACAGCTGCACAGCTCCTGAAAGCTTCTCTGTTTCCCCATGTGCCCATGGTGAGAGAGGCCTGATGTCAGCAGAGATTCCCTCTGTGACACTCCTCAAGGGTTCTCTGCAGCGGGAAAAACCATTCAAGGATTTCGGGTGCCTCAACTCTGCACCCTCTGCAAAGGTCTTGAGGGAAGCAGAGAAGGTCAGCTGAGTTCTGGGCTGTGTGAACAGGGACAAAGTCAGGAGATCCAGGGAAATGTTCATCCCCTTCTACTCAGCACTTCATAGGATTAGAAAATCATGGAATGGTTTGAGTCAGAAATGACCTTAAAGATCATTTTGTTCTACCTCCCTTTTTGTTCCACACTTCCACTATCCCAGATTGCTCCCAGCCCCAATGTCCAGCCTGGCCTTGGACACTGTCAGGGATCCAGGGGCAGCCACAGCTTCTCTGGACACCCTGTGACAGGTTTTCCCCACCCTCACAGAAGATAATTCTTTCCTAATATGTCATCTAAATCTACTATTTGGGGAATATTGCATCCAGTTTTACGTTCCTCAACATATAAAATACCTCAATCAACTGTAGCAAGTTCAAAGGAGGGATGCTGAGATTACCTGTGAGGAGAGGATAAGAAAATTTGGGTTTTTTTGCCTGGTGGAAGATGAGACAATTTGGGGGAAACCTTGTCCTGGTATCCATGAGGAGATCATCAGGAGGAAAGGGGCAGGGTTCCCATCATGATATGTGGCAGGAGAGCAACAGACTGTGGGTGCAACCTGAAACAAGGGAGGTTCATACTGGAGAGAATCCTTTTTACTTGGGGAGAGGTGAGCGCTAAAGTAAATTCCACACAGATGGTGCAGTCCAGAGGGGAAAAAACCCTGAGAAACCTTGACCAATCCCATTGCTGACCCTGCTCCCAGTGGAAGGTTGAGTCGTCTGGAGGTCCCTTCCAGCCTGAATTGTCCTGATTCTCCCCAGAAGACTCATGTGAGAGATATTGACATCATTCAGAGATGGACACCAGACACAGGGATGTCCTACAGGAGTGCAAAGAGTAGGATGGTCTGAAGCTTTAACCATAAAATCCGTTTTACATCCTATTGATTTTGGGTTCTCTGGCAGCTGATTCATACTTCCAGGGCTGCTTTAAATAGGGGACATTCCTGTATTGCCAGTGCTGCCTAAACAGTGACAAAAGGGATGCCTTTCCTGAAAAGCCTCTGGATAGGAGAGGAGAATATGCCTCTCTGTCACTATTGCTGACAGAAAATACAGCTGTGAAAATGATGGTCCAGGACCTTCTTAAGGATCATCTGGAACTTCCTATTCAGTTTATGTGGGAATTTCAGGCTTCAGTCCTTTTGCCAATATAAAATAATGATTAAACAGAGAAAATCTGGGAGCTGGGAAAGCAAGGTCATTGTCACCTACTGGTTTGCCCCTTAGGGCCAGCAGTATGCAGATTATACAAACAGCTTGTCCCAGATTGCTCAGAAATTAAAGGGTTTCTATTTCAGCTCCCCCATTTCAGGTGCTCAGCAGAATCCGAACATCACATCCCATATTTATGTCAGTATAAAACCTCACCTGTCAGCTGGGCAGAATGGGTTAAAAAGCATAGATCCCACCCTCCAGCTTCTACTCCAGTAATTTCTAATTATTTGATTTGAAATATTATCAGATTTGAAATATAATAGTTACCTGTGTCTGGAGCCGTCTGACCACAGACAATTTGAGGAAATAAGTGGGGATTGCAATGCTGGTGGCACTGCCTGCTCTTCAGGCCTATGCTTAACCTCTGAGGAATGGAGGAAGTCATCCAACCTGTGCTATTGGGAATTGGGCTTCTAGAGTTAAATCTTTGGAGGAGAAATTCTCAGAAACCTCTGGAAAGAGTCATTTTTTATGAAATACAATCAGCAATAAGAAGGGCTATAAAACCTTGGGTTTCATCTCAAGCACGTTATGTCTACCAGGGTTTTTAATCACTTTTCCAATGAGTGGTTCATCCTTCTCGTACAATGCTTTGAGAAGCATCACCTGCTGTTAGAGACAGGGTAAAGGGATGTGTTGGCTTAATCTGAGATGGCAGTTTCCCTGGAAGTTGTCAGCTGTCCTGGGAATGCCTCTCAGTGTTCAAAGAGAGGTTTTACCACTGGGGAACCTGCAAGAAAGATGGAGAGAGTCTGTTTACAAGAGCCTGTGTTGACAGGACAAAGGGAAATGGCTTCAAATTGAAAGAGACTAGGTTTAGATGGGATATTGGGAAGAAATTCTTATTCAGAGGGTGGGAAGGCCCTGGCCCAGGGTGCCCAGAGAAGCTGTGGCTGCCCCTGGATCCCTGGAAGTGTCCAAGGCCAGGCTGGACATTGGGCTTGGAGCAGCCTGGAATAGTGGAATGTGTCCCTGCTCGTGGCAGGAAAATTGGAAAAAAAATATCTCTAAGACCCCTTCCAACCCAAACCATCCTATGTTTCTCTGATTCTACCAAAAAACACTTCTGCCGAACTCAAAAATATGTTTCCCCCATGTTGTGTAACACATCTGTCCAGCATTTGCTTCAGAAGGCACCCACTGAGTGAAGGGAGCTGTTGATTGTGCTGCTGCTTTTTCCTAATCTGAGCTGGGATGAGCATCTCTCCTGGAGCCATCACTGTCAGAAAGTGCCCATATCTTAAATTCATGTCAGGCACTTCCAAAGGAATCAATGCCTTCTCTTAGCAGTGTGCTCTGTTCTGCTGGTGGGGTTTTTTATTCACAATTTTCTGGAAGTCCAGATTCTGGTGCAGGTTGTGCCATGGGGCCTGGGTTTGAACCAATGGCTTCACCCTTGCACTCAGCCTGAAGGGTTTTGAAATCACAGCGGTTTGGGTGCCATTTGCACAGGAAGGCGAAAAACGCAATCGAGTGACAAACCTCAGACCTCTCTGGGGACAATTTGTTTGGCTGCCAAGCCAGCGTTGTGGGACCCAGCAATGATGCAAATCAGTTCTGAAAAAAAGAGAAAAAAAAACAATCCAGATAATCAGAGATCCTTCCCAAACCCCTCTATTTTTAACACAACATTTTGCAAGTCTTGGCCCTGGTTTGACCAGTTGAATCATTGCTTGGTGAGAACAGGGACTCAATCGAACAGCGTTGTTTCCATGACAAAGTGAGTCGCTTTTGGCAACGCTTGCAGAACAATGGATCATTTCTGAAGCTAACTCTTCAAGACTGAAAGTCAAAATAGAATTAGGAAAATGTGTGCAATTCACCTTGGAGTGAGTGATCTCATACACCTTGTGGATTAAACTCCTCTCTCACATTATTTAAGAAACAGCACTTAGGCAAAAATTGAATCACACTCGATTTCATCTTTGATTTGATATGAACCAATGCCCATGAAGGATTTAATGAAGATTTGTTGTTGTTGTTTTTGTTGATTCTTATCTTTCTTTACCCTTCTCATTGTCATGGTGCTTGGTATGATATATCCTAAATGGAGTAGAAATGTTCCCATTCATTGAAAAAAAGAAACAAGAATCAGGACTTTACAGACTTAACACAAAAATCCAGAAGAGGAAAGAACAGTCAGTGGTACTGAATTGTTGTGTTTGATCTGGTCTTTATAGAAATGCCAAGTGAATTCCCAGTTCACCATCACATCATTGCCAGGACTTCAAAGCAGATTTTCTGATCCTAGAGTTTCTCAGGAATGCTGGTGACATCTCACTTCTGCAGATCCACTGAGTTAACTTGTGTAGAGAAATCACGTTTTATAGCAGTTGTGAGTATTCTTACTGAGAACAAAATGAGCAAAATGATATTTTTTAAAAACTGAATATAGTCAAAGACAGTTCAGGTTTATTTTGACTGTTCTGTACTGCGGGCATACATATATATAATTATATATACCAAATTTACATTATATATATATATTATATATATATATATATATATATATATATATGAAAAAATACTATTATAACAGCAAATTTATTGTAAATACATAGGCTGCAATATAACAACAGGATTGCTGTTAATTTTACCCTACTATCAAGGAAACAGCTGTGAATTAAGCACTGTAAATTACACACAGCACATACCAGTTTGTATTTGTGGTGGCCAATTTAATAAAACAAAAGAAGGAAAAACAAAAGCTCTGATTTTTTTGTACATCTACAGTGTCCTGGCTGCTTCTTGTGTTCTCTCAGAACCAAACAGGTATTGACTGTCTTTGGGTCTAAATGAATATACACATTTTCTAAACTGATGTGAGTCAAAATCTTTCACTTCACTTAGAGTAATAAATGTTTCAGGAGCTGTGATTTTCATGCACTATCGACTCAGTTTCTTGATTTTTCTAGCATGTGTCAAAACACTCTTTAACTGCACATATCACTGATCTCTTCTGGGAAACTGAAACCAGGCTGTCTGTGCTGAACACAGGAAATTGCAGATGTCCTCGAGGCAAAAAAAGGGATCAGGAGGCCATGGAGTTCAAGCTTGCGCTGCCATTTGAATCAGGCTCTGCCTTCAGTTGTTGAGCACTGACTTGGCAGATTAAAAGCTCTACCAGTCCATGGTCAATGGAGAAACATCAAACCCGTGGATCCTTTCAGGAAAATGTGACAGCGTTAAAGCATCTCTGCATTCAGCAGAGAAACCTTTGTTATTGACAATCCAGGCCTCTTTGAATTCCCAGATACGAAATTGCTTTTAGCAGAGATGACAGGCAGCTCCTGTTCTATCCTCTGACACTGAGGCTGAGGTTTCTTCCCTTTCTTTGCTTTCTTATTTCAGTTTCCATGTTCCCTTCATTTTTTTTTTTTTTTTTAATCTGTTGGTGAAGTGCTACAAAACAGCATGAAGATGGTTATGAGAAGTCACATCTGAGTATTGTGGCAACAGTGAAAGCTTAAGAAAGCTGCAGGGACAGGTGAAGCACATGGCTCTGGTGCTCTCTCAGTCCACACTGGAGCCTCCTAAGCCAGACTTAGTCAGATAGAGGTGAGTAAATTCAGTCGGTTTATTCAGAGACATCTGCCTCCATGTGCCAGTCTGCAAGCAGAGAAGTAAAGTCTGAGCTTTTAACCTTCGGCTTTCTTTACAATCAATCAAGTCCTGGCTTTGATGCACCTCTAGCGAAGAAGATACTGATAAAAGTAAAGATCAATCATACTCTTTTGTCTTTTCACCATAGATTGGGTCTAGCCTGCTTGTCAAATATATCTGAGGGCCTTGCCATGGTGGGTTTCTTGATGTTTTAGAAGAGAATCACAGAATGGTTTGGATTGGAAGGGACCTCAAATATCATTTAGTTCCAACCCCTGCCACGGTCAGGGACATTTCCACTATCCCAGGCTGCTCCAATCCCTGACCATCTGGTCTTGGACACTTCCAGGGATCCAGGAAGAGCCTGGAATGTTCTAATGTCTCAGTAACTTCTATCATTCAATGGATTTTGGAGAAATACATGAATTTTTGTGTGGCATTTAACACCCACAATTTCAGGCTGAAGTGTTCTGTGAATTCTTCAAGTTAACAATAAATGTGCGAAGAAACATTTCCTTTTGTTTAGTCACATTTATTGCTTACATAGGCAACACAGCATTATATTATTATTATATTATTATTATTATTATTACTAAATACAGCTTTACCAACCTCTACCTCGTGAACTGTGCAGAAACTGCCATATTTTGTATCAAGACAACCCTTGGACAGTCCTTTCAGATCTGGGCAACAGTGGGAAGTGAACATGCACTAGCACCAGAACTCAGTTTTTCTTGGCTATTTCCCTTCTATCTTTTTAAAATATATTCTAAGAACTTGAATGTCAGCCAGTGCAATTTTCTCTGTCTTTGGGGAGGCTTAGGGGATGATGTAGCAGAAGCCCTTATGTTCTTGGGAGATCCTAGAGATCCGTGACAATTTATCTTTTCCAGGCACTTGGGAGCCTTTAAAACAGAGCCGTGTTTGTTTTGAAGACAAACAAATCTAATATGGTTGTGCCTGGTGTGTCTCCTGGGGGAAAATAGCTGGAATTTATTACTAGGGTCTTGGAGATGGAACTGTGCAGCGTTATGAGTTCCTGCAAATGGTGAGGGAAGCTTTTCAGGAGCGTTCATCAGGAAATCCTCTCTGTGTTTGGAATAGGGGTGGCAGCTTTTAACATTTACGAAGTCAGAAGGGTGCAGATGGCTCCAGGCATCCTCACGTACTAAAACACAACACAAGCATCATAAAATTAGGATTATTATAGACTCACTGAATAGTGGGGGTTAGAAAAGATCTTAAAGATAAATCTCATTCCACCCCCTGCCATGGGACAACTTCCACTGTCCCAGGCTGGTCCAAGCCCCCTCCAACCTGGCCTTGGACATTGCCAGGGATCCAGGGGCAGCCACAGCTTCTCTGGGCACCCTGTGCCAGGGCCTCCCCATCCTCACAGGGAAGAATTTGTTCCTAATTCTTGTTCTAAATCTTCTCTCATTTATTTAAAACCCATTCTTCCTTGTCCTGATGGTGCCTTTGGATTTTTAGTTTCTATATTTTCAAGTATCTCTATTCTTGTACTTCTCTAGTGTACAGCATTGAGCTCCTGTGCTTCCATCTTTAGATAAAACTAATCTTCTGTGAGTGTGAAATCAAAGGATATCTCACTGCTCAGGGCCCCAAAATACGTAAACAACAGTGAATTGGCGGGAGCAAGCTTGGGGTGGTTGATATCATCACCTGAAAGTGTCATTGGGGGAATTTGGGCCCAATATGTTAATAAGACAGAACTTATAAAAGGTGAAGATCGCATGAGTTGGGATCCATTTTGGGTGTAGCCTCAGGAGGAGGCTTTGCCCTCAATGTACCCGTAGATCTGGATTAAATTTGTCTGCTTTTATTCTTCTAACTTTGTCTGGCCTCTGTTTCAGGTGAGCCTTGCTTTAGGCATCACTGACATTATCTGCCTGTCCAAAAGTTTCTCTCCCTCTTTTTTATGAGCCCCTTTAGCTGCTGAAAGGATTTCACGTGGTTTGGGGTTTAGTCTCAGGGTATGTTTAGTGTATGGTGGCCAAACTGACCCAAACTGTTCACTCCGTTCCCTCGACTGGAATGTGGGGGAAGAAAAGTTGAACTGTGCAGATGGGGCTTCAAAACAACCCAGAGCAGACTGAATTTGGGGATTTCTTTCCCTGTTTTCCTCCTGCTCAGCAGATAAAGGGAAGCAAGTCCCTTGCCAGGTACACTCCACTTCCTCTATAGTTTTCCTTTGTCAAGAGTGAAGGAAATGGGATGGGAAATAGGAAATAACAAAACAGCTCCCGTGAACCACGATGAGCTTTCCCACCTTCAGCCACTGATTTTCGTGGTGTTTTCCACTGAGTGTGACTTCAGCCTCATCCCTATAAAATGGTCTAATGAAACCTGAGGTTTTATTCTCCTTGAATTGATATTCCCTGGCCACTGTCTGCTGTAGGAATGAAATCCTGTATTGATTTCTGGAAATGGGACACATCCTTATTTTGTTGCTGCCTTGGGATTGCCTGGATTGTGTTGGCTGCAATGTTCTTCTCGTAAATTAATTTTTTGTTTCCTTTCTTTTTTTCCTTTACTCTTTTTTTTTATTTTTTTTTTTTTTTTTTTTGGTAGTTGGCTATACTAGAGAGTGAAAGATAGAAAAATAGAAAAAGACAAAGAAAATATTTGGATCATGTCAGCCTGGTTTAATTGGCATTGCATTCTTTTTGGCAAAAGAATTTGCCTTGAATTCTCTGGGAATAAATAGAAAAGATAGCACTAAGGAAGGAACAGGGTGAAAGATGAAGAGGAAGATCTTTTAATTTAGTTTAGATTCCAGAGAGGGGTTAATGAATTGTGCAAAGACTCAGAAGAAACTGGTGGAAGATCAAACCAAGCCTAAATTGATTCCTGATTAGTCTTTCAATTATTTCTCTATTTAGAGACACCATTGTTTCAGCTTTATATGAGGAAGGAATTCAATAAAAAAAGAACAAACATGTTAGAAATTACATTTTGACAGGGAGAACAATATAAAATCCCCAAATAATTTATGACAATTTTAATTACTTATTCTGGCCTTAGATTTGCTAGAAGAAGAAAAAAGAAAAGGAAAAAAGAAGAGGAAAAAAAAGAAGGAAAAAAGGAAAGAAAACCAAGTTTGTTACAGTTTTTTTTCAATTTTTAATACTTTTCTTATTTTTTTTCTTGTAATAGGACCTTAAAACTTGCTGACACTGATAAGCTCGCTAGCTACTTTAATTTTGTAACTGGTTGTTTTTTTTTTTTCTCCCATTTTTTTCCCATATTTCAGGTTGCAGCAACCCATTCCAACTGCATCATTAAAAAGGAGCAGGAGACTTGTCTGGAGAAAATCCGGAGGGCAACGGCCCTGAACCCTCTCAATGACTCTTCTCCAGGTGAGTTTCAGATCGTGAACATTGAGCTGACAATTTAAGCTGCTTTTAACCATTTCCTGTGATGCCTGGAGGGGTTTTCAGCACTGTCAAAGCAAACACTTTATGGTGAGAGAAGCATCACTGCTGTCGAATGAGCCCGGAGAAACTTTTAAAGGATAAAAATTTAATCAATGGGATGTACCCGAGTGATTTCTGGTTGTTACAGAGGTCAGACATTTGTTTCTTTGCTTTAGGTAATGGGGTTACAATATGTCTACAAAAATAAAAAAAAAAAAAAAAAAAAAAAAAAAAAAAGGAAATAAGAAGATGCCTGGATGACTTTTGCCTGGATGACAACAGCTTTGGGGACAGGATGTGACACAAAGTGCCATCTGAGCAGCTCGTTTTCCCTCATCATCACAGTAATAATTTGTGCATCTCTCACATGATCTGAGGACCTTTACAGGGATTAACGCTGGGGTGTCTGTAATCTTGATGAAGGACACTTGTGCTGTTGCTGAGATAAGAAACTGAGGCATCGAGCACAGAAATTTATAGTTTAATATCCTGTCTCCTTTCCTCCTGACTGCAGCAGGAGCTGCCTGTGGCCAGCACCAAGGAGAGAAGGGCAAAGAATGACAAAGAAACTAATTGGAAATCAGGGTCCATTTACTGAGTCCTGTCCAAACTGCTTCTGCTGTGACTGGAATTGATAAAACTGCAGAGAAAAGCCGATAAAACACATTGTGTGTGATAAAAGAGGGGAAGATTTCTCTCCCTTTTTTCTTGCAGCACGTTTTAGGCCAGAAGTAAAGCAGGGCAGAAGGCAAAGATCTGTGTTACCAGTGTCCTCTAAAGCAACCCATTCCTGCATTTTAGCTGCTATGAATGTTGCCACCAGAGAGGAGAATTTCCATCAGGGTCCTGCCATTCGTCTCATGCATAAATTCATTTCTGTTTTGCTGCCCAGCTTTGGGCGGATGAACTGCGTGGTTTGGAAGTGAGGAGAGCTCTTTGTACTCCAGGCAGTTCATTTCACCCCAGGGATGTGTTTCTGAGACCATCTTCGTGCTTTACAGAACAGCTTCCCAATTTTTCCCTGGTTCTAAAGTGGCATGAGCAAGGAAAAAAGGGTCAAAACCTGTTTCTTGTCCCCTACCCCCAGAATGATGCCAGGAGCCGATCATGAGCCCTGCTTGTGCTTATGCAATGGCTGATGTTCGGGTTCAGGAATTCACAGAACCCCCCAGCTAAGAGACCATTTTCCCAGGCAGTTTGTTCTTTATCCCCCAAATCCAGAATAACCCTGACAGCTGGGGGGCTCAGGCTGAACTCCTCCCCCTGGAAAGGAACAGCTCGGACACCGAGAAAGTCCAGAGCCATTGGGAAGGTTTTTGCATCTCAATGGGATTAAATTGCATCACCCACTCTGGCGGGAAGGGACAGGATCCTTTCAGGCTCTCTCTCAGAGCAGAACCCAGCTGCTCCCTGTTCTGCTCCCCCGAATTTGCAGGCTGAATCTCTGTGGAGACTTTCCCAGGCTCATCGAGCATCTTTTAGTTGTTCACCACATCCTGTGGCAACGAGTTCCACAGTTTATGTGGCTTTGAGTAGAGAAACCATATCCCTTCCAAGTGATTAATGTTCCAGTGAAGAATTCTGGTGTTATTTCTTGTTTGAAAGCCCTTTCATTCCATGGATCCTGCTTGTTGTATTGCCTGATTTTTTTTTTTTTTTTATTGTTCAGCATTAACACTTATTAATGATGGCAGGTAGGGGAGAAATGTTATCAGATTGTTTCTTTCAAAGAAAAAGATAGGAAATAGCTCCCCTGCTTGTCAGAAACAGCTGGAAAAAGGAAGAAATCCTTCCTGACTGGTGAATAAACTTCTCTTTATTCAAGAGGAGAAGGACACAATTGCCTCTTTCCCTCTTTGACTATTGCTGCATGAAAATTCACATAGCATAATTCAATGTGTTCTTTTGGAGCATTCGTTTCTTCTCAGTGGAGCTGCAGACTGTAAGTGGGATTGTGATTTTTAAGAAGTCTGTAGGGGCTTGTGAATGTGGTCCAGTTACTGTGACTTAAACCCAAAAAATACCCCTTCTGTGGCAGCTGACACAAAGAGGGTCACCTACAGAACTGGGATCTGGGACATGAACAGTCCCTGTGTTCTGTATTTCTGCAGTGTCTAGAACAATAATATATGATATATACAATCATATATATCATATAGCATTACAATATATAATATATAATATTCAATAGATAGTCCATAATATATAATCTATAATCTATCAAATATTGTATATATAATTTCATTGAATGTAATATTTAATATTTAATATCTACTATATTATATCATACTTAACATACTATATAGTATGTAATATACCATATGTAATATGTAATATTATATAAAATATTTTATATTAGTATACCTATAATATATAATATATAATATATAATATATCATGTATATGTAATATGTAATACATAATATGTAATATGTAATATGTAATATGTAATATGTAATATGTAATATGTAATATGTAATATGTAATGTGTAATGTGTAATGTGTAATGTGTAATATAATTAGGTGTATAATCTATAATATTCAAGTTCATGAATCCTACCCCAAGGTGCCCACAAGGTGCAAAAATTAATAATGGGAATAGTAGGATCTCTGCTGTGGTTTGGAGCCCTTGTTTTCTGCACTGACTCTTCTCCTCCCCAAAAACACTGCACGGGAAGCCCCATCCTTGGGTAGCAAAATAGGAGGAACATCTTATGGGTTCTTACATTTTGCATGAATTCAGCTCTCCTGCCTTTGCTTTACCCCCTAGCTGTGTTCAGTGAACACAAGCATCAACCAAATGGTGTTTCTGATGTTTTCCCCTTCCCCTCCCACTCTCCCTCTCATGCCCAGATGTTCTGCTCATTATTTCTTATTCTTCTCAGCGCTGTTCTCTCTCCTTCTGCTGCTATGCCATGCCTTTAATGCTGCAGAGACAATGATTGCCTTGTGATTTTCTGTTTGGTTTCTTTTTTTCCCATTAGTTTTATGATGGATACTTCCTCTTAAATGCCTTAAATTCTTTAGGAAACTTTATGTGAGAAGAAATAGGGGGCATGTGCTGACCCTGTGTGTCCGTTCCTGTTCACTCATCACTTACGGCCTGAATGAAAAAGAGAATTTGAAGGAAATGAAATCTCAGCAGGACCCAGAATGTGACTCCTTTGCTCTGGAGAAGGAATTAAACTGATAAAGGGAAGTAATGAAAGCCAAAAGCAGACAAGAATGGAAGGAGAGCTGTGATTACTTCATACTCAACTTCCCCAGGCAATGGAGCCAGGCTATTTTTTACATCAGTGTTTCCAATCTCCTTGTTTGAGTTTTTATCCCTGTCCCACTGTGGAGCTGCCCCAGTTTGTGCTGGACCCTCTTCTAGCTCTCCCCAGCCCTGCAGGTGTTTTCTGCCAGCTCAGAATTGATAAATCTCACTGCTGATCCACACTCATCCCTTTTTATTTTTATTCCTCCCATCCAGTGTCTTCTGACCTGTTCCCAACCCTGGGGCTAGGAGAAAATGACACAGGAGTTACTCAGATATTAATGACAGTTTCCTGGGTTATGTGCATTTAGCAGGGGATTTATCTGATTAAATGTTGTACCTGCAAATGCATCTGCAAATCACCTTCCTCAGTTTGCAGCTCTGGATATCCACCAAGCAGAGCATGAGACGTGATTTATTTTATCCTCAGCACAGATTAGATGATGTCTATGTTTTCTCACTGGACATACATATGAATTAAAGTTCTCAATAATCACACTTAGGTGTCTGCATTTGAATGGACAAATCCCAGCTTTGGCTTCTGGCTCTGTTAAATTGAGTAGATCATGCTGGAGGTCTGGATTACCCAAAAAAATCTAGATGGTGATGGAAAGAGCCCTGCTGATGAAATGGAGAACACTTCCAGCTGTGGACCAGAGTGAAAGACATTTCCCAGCCTGCTGCCAGTCATGCTTTCCACTGTCAGAACCAGATATTCCAGACTTTGCTCCTTGAGTGAGGTTCTCTCTCAAATGGTGAGAGTTCCTTGAGTTATGTGCAGATTTGTGTCTACAATTAGATGTTCAAAGTGCTTAAAATGCACTGATCTGGAAGGAGCCAAGGTGTGACAAAAGTGAACTCAGCCTGAGAGTTTGAATATAAAAAAGAAGTGATGAAGCCTCACTGGTGCTTACATAGTTCAAATAAATCCTTAAGCTTGCAGCCCTTGTTTTCCAGTCCCACTCCTCCTGTCCTTCCTCTGAAAAGTGCTGAGAGGAAGCAACATTCCCAGGCGTGTCAAGGAGCTGAAAAGAAATTTCAGGAAATTTCAAGGAAATTTGAAGTGATGCGATTCCTACAAGAGATCATATCTAATCCTTGTTCTAAGTTACCCTGTGAATCAACAGGAAAGAAACTGGTGAGAGCACCACAGGGGTGGGAGATGGTAATTAGAAGGCAATGTGGCAGTGCAAGGAGAGATTTTGAATTGTTTCCATCACATGAAGATGATGGAGCAGGTTTTTTCAGTTTCACATTTTTTACTGAGTGTGTCTCATCAGCCTCTTGTTGTCTCTGTGCCTTGAATTATCTGCTGTTATTTCCCCTGGCACCACTGGGAAGACATTACTTCACTGTGTGTCCCTTATTGAGGCAGCTGTGCCCAAGAACAATGGGATGAGGACTGAATCCAAACTAGTGGATTCCTAGAGTTGGGAGGGTATAGATAAAAAAATGCATCTGTACCTCAAAGTTTCCTCTGTGGCTCCTTTTTGAGCTTTTTTCCTCTATGGCTCCTTTTTTTGATCTCCCTGGATACATCTCTCCTTGGTCAAAGATGCCTTTTTTTTTTCACTGATGGATTTATCTGTGTGACACTGCATCGAGTGTCTTCTCCCAACCTCACATTAGAGGTGGAGGGAACAAAAATGGATTTCAAGGGAGAAGCTGGGGACATGTGATGGCAGACACGGGGTCTGTGCTTATTTCAGGCATCCCTTCTGTAGAGTCTTCATCTGAGCAAGTCTCCTGTGCACCCCTTGTGACCCAGGCTGTGATCAAACCTTTTCTTCAAATTCTTGCTTTTTCTCAGGCAAATGCAAGAAAAAGTGCTTCACTGATCTCTGGTTCCCAAGCACTGATCGATTCTTCAGCTCATTGCTGAATTTCTCTGACTTTATCGTGATGTTGTTTAGATGTTTTTGGGAAAAGGGAAATGGTTTTAAGTGAAAGAGGGTAGATTTAGAGTAGTCCTTTGGCACTGTAACTCCCCGCTTAGATCATGATGTTTGTGTGAACCTACAGCTTTTGCTTCCAGGTCCAGCTGAATTGCCACTAGACTGGGAATCTCTGGATCATTTGTCAGAGGGATCACAGCATGATTTCAATTTCAAGAAAATAATTCCTTAATATACAGCCCCCTTCTCATCAGTGCACTGTGCCACCCATGGGGTAGCCATGGGAAGGGGTGGAGTGTGTAGGGCCACATGGAATGTCTAGGGCCACAGGGACATCCTGCATCAACAGGGAGCTGCTCTGCCATGGATTTTCCACATAGGAGAAATATGGATACCTCAGTCTCTGCCATAAGAATCTTAATCTCAAACCTTACAAGTTCTTACTCACCGCTTTATCTCCAAGGATGGAATTTGTCTCTCTGGATTTTATTGAGTAACACCTCGATTCTCTGACCTAAACAAAGTCTGAACAGCCCCTATAGAGCTGTGGCCTCTTCCTCAGAGCTCTCCCTTTCCAGCTGCGCTGGGTTTCTGGCATTTGTGCATAAATTGTTCTCTGGAAGGGACTTCTTCTCTCTCTCCTAACTCAAGAGGGAGATCATAGGACAAGTTAAGCCCTCTGGGCTCTCTAACATGGTTAAAGCTCAGGCGAGGTGAACATCAGCCTAGGGAAGGCCAGGGAAGATGACTCAGAGAAAAGGATGCAAAAATTGCTGTAATGGGGCAAAAATTTCTATTATCTCCTTGGGGCAGCAGGAACACACTTTGGTGGTTTAAACAAGGACTGAAAGCTTTGCAAGCCCTGCTGATAAATCTGAGTTTAGTCATCTTCTCAGCATTTCCTGGACTTCCATTCACAAAAGAAGGGAAGGAAAAGTACCGGAATTTAAAACCTACAGCTCTGAAAACACCATTAGCTGTGAAACACGTGTATGAGCTACTGCTCCCATCCCAGAGTATATTCATTGTGATAATTCCCACCTGCTTCTTTCGAAACCATTACTTTTGTCATCTCCAGAATTGCCAGGAAGTTCTTCCATAATAAGCAAGGGACACAAGAGAAAATGAAAGGTGAATTAGAATTTGTCCAGGCAGCTGGGTAAGATAATGATTTGGATCAGATGAGTTTCTGGGAATGAGATTAGAAAAAAAAAGTATTTCTCTGCAAGTGGTTTAGTCATTGAAAAATGCAAGTTAAGGTTACATTTTAAACTAATTAAGGCTGAAAAATAGCAACCATTAACAAATTTGGGAAATGCAAATATACGGCCACTTCATTGAATGGTTTTTCTCATCCCTCTGTTCATAGAACATTGTTTCAGAAGTATTAGCAATTAAATTGAATTAGGGATAAAAGGTAAAGAAATGTTAGAATTCAAGATAAAAAGTTAAAAGTTGTATTTCCTCTGTGCCTGTCCATCTCTTTGTTTTCATGTCAGACAAAACAAAGGATAAACTCTCACTTAATTGAACAGAATGGAATTTTTGTGAGTGTGTGTTTAAAAATGAAATATCCATTATTTACACAGTTCCACTTGTGAGTTCCTTGTTTCTATGGTGACATCCAGTTCACTAAATCACAAAACCTCTCTTTTCTTTTCTCCAGACTTCAATATGATCAAAAGAATACTCTTACCATCTTTTCATTTGTCCAGACTTAAATACTATCAAGAAGACCACTCTTACCATCTACTACCTGGTGTACATCATGTTCTAGAGCAAAGGGGGCATTTTCTTTCCAGCATATGCAGAGACTATTAAAATGTGAGGGTTTGCCCCATATCTTGTTTATTTTCAGGGTTTTTTTTTTGTTTGTGTATTGTTTATTTTTGCTTGGTTGGTTGACTTGGGATTTTTAATGAACGTTTTCAAAGACACAGCATGGTAGATGCAACCTGGCCTGGTGTGAAGTGTCCCTACCCACACTGGGGGTGGAGTGAGACGAGGTCCTTCTTAACACAAACCATTCCATGATGACTTTAAGGTCCTTCTTAACACAAAACATTCCATGATGACTTTAAGGTCCTTCTTAACACAAACCATTCCATGATTCCATGATTTTAGATGCTTTTACGATCAGTTCTACCTGTGGGGCAGAGGAGCTGTTCTAATTCACATTGCCCCAAGCAATTGTGAGCAGCACATGTAATTGCAGGAATGTTATACTAGGCCACTGCAGTTAAAAAAATGAATGATGAATAGTGGCAAAACTTTCCCAATTAAATGAATGATGGTTTCATCTCTCAGTATCTGCAGAGCCACTAGCAGCTGGAAGCTGTGACAGCATGCACTCATCTGATTTTTTAACCTCTGTACTACCAAGGCTAAAAAAAAATCCCCCAAAAAACTATTAGTCACCTGAATTATGAGTGATAATATATAAGTGATCTATGATGGTCAACTCCTTTTAAACCAGTGCTCTATCCCAGCAGGCAGCTGCTGCACTCTTCTGTGGTGCTGAAAAAAAAAACGTTTCCTTGCATGAAAATGTTTTCATAAATGTTTTCATAAAGATCCTGCAAATGTGTTTTGCTTCTGTAAAAATGAGTGGGTCACATGTCAGACAACTGGATCTTTTTTTCAAAGGGAATTCGGTGAAAATGCTTTTTTGTTCCTATTCCTGTCATGTTGGCTGCTGGATTTTCTGACAAAGCAAGGCTTTATTGCTGCTTTGGAATGTTTGGGTCCCTGAGAAAAACACAGCAGTGAGAGAGAGAACTGGATCCATGCTGGAATCAATGGCACAGACATCTGGTTTCCAGGATCTTTATTTCCAGTGATGAAACATGGGTTAAGCACTGATGGGCTTTGGATTTCTCCTCACTGGCAGTGACTACATTTCAGACAAAGCCTGGATTAACACTAGACTTTGCCTTTAAATTGCTTTCTAGTGCCCAATAAGCTCCTGAAGCAAGAGAAATAGGGATTTTTGAGATGTTTAGGACCAGAGGCAGGTGCACAAAAACACAAGAGTCCTGATATTGTTTAGGGTTTCCAGACATTCTGACATGGAGCCTATAAAAGATTTGTGTCTCTCCAGACTGGAATCTGTTGAAGAATCTCAGGTTGAAGCAAAACCTGACCTTTGTAAAAATAACTTAAATCCTCAGAGTCCAAATACCTGAAGTAACTTCCTAAAAACCCCATGTCCAGTCTAAATTAGTCACCCAGGCTCTGAATAATCAGTGATGGAAAATAGAAGACTTCTAAGGGCAAATCATTGCCCAGAAATGCCTTCAATTTATCCCTGGAATTACTTTCAAAGCTTCAGTGAATACATTACTTCATGGACTAGACTGAAGTTGTAGCTGAAGATGTTTCTGACTACTGCAGGAGATTTGGACCAGATGGTCTTTAAAGATCCCTTCCAACCTAAACCATTTCATGATTCTATGAATCAGTGAAAAGAGACAGGAACCTCCAGAGTCATGTTTCCTAGGAAAATCCTGCAAAAGAAAAAAAAAAAAAAAAAAAAAAAAAGGAGGCCTTCTTGAGGATGTTAACCAAGCTATGAAAAACTGCATTGATTTTAGAGACAAATAAAAGAAAAAAAAAACAGATGACTGAATTATCTGAATTATTCTGAGCACTGATTAACAGAGAGATGTTTGGTTATTTGTAATGGAAAAACCACAGGATTACTGCACACCATATCCAGGAAATTTGGTTGTTTTAGTCAAATTACCCAAAAGTGAGAAGAGGGCAGTTCAGCAGTAATTTACTGTACCTGTTTGAGCTTTTAGAATTCTAGAAGGGTGTAAAAGATGCTGGTACAGGTCAATATAGACAAAATACTAATTTTGATATTTTCCTTAATTGTTTAGATTTGGGCTTCTGCAGCTAATTAATTCATTAGAAATGGCCAGTGAATAGAACAGGATCTACCAATACAGACTGAAATTAGGACTCCTGGCTGTGTTAAGGGCAGGTTTATCCTGGTACAATGGGAAATCTGTAATATCTGTAATGTCTGCTCATTCCCACTGTGCACTGCAATATCCCCATATTTCTAATGAAGTTTCCCATTGCTGGTAATGACAATCAAGGTCCTTGTTCTTTCTGGCTTTGTGGTGGGAAGCAGCACGAGAAGGAACAGGGTCACCAGAGCAGAGACTCAGCGTCTGGCACTGGTTTGTCAGCAGCTGGCAGGGCCAGGAGTTGGACTCCAAAATCCTTGTGGGATCCTTCCAACTCAGGATATTCTGCGATTCTGTGAGTGTTTCTCACAGAACCTGAGGTTTCTGTGCCTTAGGTGTTCTCAGCTTGGCTGCTGTCCCACAGCTGGCTTTTTGGGGGAATGACTCATCGGATGCATTTCAAACATCTGCTTTCCAGTGAGAGAGACAGTTTTCTTGGGTTGCCCACTCCTCGCTCCTCTCTGTTCCCACAAAAACTTCCAGGGCTATTTACATGTAGATGCTTGCATTGGTCCCTTAAATCCCACTCTGGAAAACAGATTTGCAGGGTGATGCTTCCTTTTTTCGGGGGAATGGTTGTGCTTAGAGCACTGATGGCAGAACAATAAAGGTGATGGGAGCGAGAATGGTCAGAAGAAATCCCGATGGCTTGCTGCTGATAACTTTGACTGGAAGATTTTTCTGTACCCACTTAAGAATCACCTTTTCCCCAGAGCCTGGGGTTTTGGAGGAACATTCTGACATGCCACCGTTTATTTCAAATCCCTCCTTTTGCTATTCGCCTGCACTGTGGGATCACTTTGAAAATTCTAGTCGTGACTAAAGTTTTATTAGACTGAAGACTCAAGAAAGTTTTCTTAGCCTGTTCTAACCATGGAATGTTTATTTCTTATGACATTTCACCACACACTGATTTTCTCACAGAGGTGGCCAATGCTCAAAACTGCCCAACTGTAGAATTTCATTTCTCGTTGCATCTCCTTCTGTGCTGCATCCACTACTTCTTAATATACCTCACAAACCTAAGCCAAGAACTTCATTACAGGGAACTGCCTGCTCAATAATACATGCAGCTGAATAAGTGTAATAATTTGGACTCCTGACAGGTTTTGCATATTGATTTTTCCTCAGTAAAATAAAACTGAAGCACAGCAAGTTAAATAATCTTCGGATAGACTGGCAAGTTACAGCGCCATAACAAGATTTTAACTGCTCTATCTGCTAAGTGGTAGAAAAACCTTTGTATTTACTTATCTCAGCATGGCAAAAAATGAGAAAATTTGGCCTTGTTTACCTTCAAAAGCAGCAGCACAGTCACATCATACATTCCGTGCCTGTGGCAGGGGAACTGGAATTAAATGATCTCTAAGGTCCCTTCCAACCCAAACATTCTGTGAAACACCTTAACTCGCAGAGCCCTTACCAAGCCCTGTTTTTTTCCACTAAGTTCTTGACCTTTACCACCACTGAAAGAACAAAGGAAGAGGAATGACAGGTCCAACCTCCATTGTATCTTTATTTTAAATTCCTGTGGGAAGGATGAGGGCAGGGACAGGAGACACTTGGCTTTGCACATGAGCTGCTATCCAGCAGTGCTGGCTCAGACTGGACATGGTAATTTGCTCTTGGAAAAAGGGGAGAAATTAAAAATGTGCAATTTCTTCCCCAAATTCCTCTCAAGAAAACAGGAACGTGAAAAGGGAAAATTCTTTCATGCAATTTTTCTGGCCTTTTGTAAAAGAAATGGAAGAAAGAACTCTTCTCATGTTTTATTTCAGAGGGTCCTAAAGCTTCGTGTGTGGCAATATTTCCTCCTAGAGAGGAGACCTTTGCATTCTATGCTAGAAAACAAATTAACTTGGCTGGTGCTGCTTTGCTTCCCAGCTTGAGATTTCATTTTCTAATATGAGTTCCACCACAGAAACAAGTTATTCTGTGGTGCAGGAATTCTTTATCAATGTCACGCTGGAGTTTAAGGGCGAAATTAATCTCACTTTAGCTGGCTGAAAGCAGAATGTTTAAAGTGAATGTGTAGGTTCTTCTGTGGAAAAAGAAAATGAAACAAAAAGAGGGAAAAAGTTTATTTCACCAGCCTTTTATAATTATTTTAAGATAATATATTAATTTAAGATATCTCAGAAGAGAGGCCTTCTGCCCTATTGATGTGTCATCTGTTTTTCCTTCATTTCATACTGATGGGAATGTTGAATGTTGGAGTCCATTTTTTTCACAATATAACCATTATTCCTACAAAATAGTTGGAAAAGAATAGAATTTAGAAAACTTGCCAAGAAGACTTCAAATTGATCTGTTAAAATAAATGTGCTTTCCTCCTCTTTTCCTTTCAGAATTTTGCTCTTGGATGCCATGAAGACTCATGATTTTGACAGCTTAATGAATGTATAATGTCTTATAAATTATTTACAGATGAATCAAAGTAATTATCTGTCTCTTGCCCAACATTGTAAACATGGAGTTTAAAGGCATTTTGGGTTTTAAGTTGAATTTTTTGAGCCTCAAGCCATGTGGAAATACCCAAAAAGCCTCACTTCCCAGCTAATAAAATATTTATAGGTATGGCCAGCTTGTTTTTTAAAAAGATCTTTGACAAGTCACACCTTTAAAAATTTGATAATTCTTAAAGTAAGCACATTTTTTACCAAAATAAGAGCAGCCAATGCCCAGCTGACAGCAGAGAGGTTCTGCTGTCAGCACCAGGAACAGCTCTTTCCTTTCTCCGGGTGGAATTCTGCTGCTCCCAATCTCATCCCAACTCCCCCTGAATCCTACAGGCATTTTTTGGCATGTGTTTCAGTGAAGAGAGCTGTACTGAGCTCCCTATTTAGGGGAAAAATGGCCCCCTCGGGGAACAATTTCATCACTGGATGTTAGACATCTAAATTATTGGCTAAATTAGCTGGCGAGTCTCCCAAGACTCCTTGTAGGGTTGATAGATACGGAGATTTACATCCTGTTTGCATATTAAAAAAACTAAATTAAGGTGCCTTAATATGCAAGCTGAGTCCCACTGAAGATGTATCCATAATCTCAAAGAGCTGAGCTGCCCATTTCACTTCCCAGTCCTGGAATTCCTTTTTTTTTGGTTTTTTTTTTTTCCATTTTTTTTTTTTTTTTTTTTTTTTTTTTTTTTTTTTTTTTGTTGGGTTGTTTTGGGGTTTTTTGTGTGTGTGTTGTTTTGTTTGGTTTAGTTTGGTTTTAGTTTGGCTTTTTTGTTTTGTTTTGTTTTGTTTTTTTTTGTTTGTTTGTTGGGTCTTTTGTTTGTTTTTGGTTTGGTTTTTTTTTGTTTGGTCGGGGTCTTTTTTTTGTTGTTTTTGGGTTTTTTTTGTTTGTGGTTTTTTTTTGTTTTGTTTTCTTTGGGTTTTGGTGGGTTTTGTTTGGTTTTTTATGAAGTTTTTGCTTGTTTTTTTGTTGGTTTTTTTTGTAAACCAAATGGGAGCCTTAGCCACATAGTTGAATATTGGTTAAACACAGTTGTTTTCACCCTTCAAGAGCAGATAGCTGAGGCCGGAAGACAAGCACCTGCAGATGCTTTTTTTTATTGATCCTTTTCCTTGCCTTTCTGATTACCCTAAAAGCCGTTTCAGACTTCCATGGCAGCTTGCACTTTTGGTAATCAAGGCCATACATTTCCTGCTCCCAAAGCTGCTGAAATCGATTGGTTTGTGTCCTCTGCAGGAAAACAAATCGAAGGGAGCAGAGTGAAACAACTCAAGTAGAAATCACAACCCAAACAAAAGGCAAGGCTGGAATGATCCACCCCAGAGTGACCAGCCAGGACCTGGCTGAAAAAAATTTATTGGGTTCAGAAGCCAATGCACAAGGAAATGCTTTAGAAGAGAAAAACAATTATTAGGGTGTGTAATGAGTATGCCCAAGCAATATGCAAAAAGCGAAGCCAAATTGGAATAATGAACACAAACAATTAATAAAATGCACTAAAGGATCATTTTGTGTATTTTAAGAACATGCCTCATCCTTATTCCCAGGGCAGGAAAGGACTTGAATCTGCTCCAGGTTTTTGGCCATAAAAAATAATGACTAATGTAATTCCACCCGTTCTCTGCTAACCTGCAAACTGCCCAAACCAGAGCCCACTGTTTTCATAACTGAATAATCCTGAACAGAATTAAACACAGTGCTCCAGTCAGCAGGACTGTTTCATGATTGTCTTTGTGCAGGACAGACCAGAATCACTCATTTGTTTCCCATTATCCTCCTGGACTGAGAACTGATAGAGAAACTTCCCAGTGGTGTGATTACAGATTTAGATGTCTCACCTGGATTACAAATTGAGTGGGATTTGTGTGCTTCCTAGTTCTTCTTCTACCTCCATGTCAAGCAGACTGTGGACAGAATAATTTATCTGAAGATATAGGTAAATATAAACCTGTGCTTATACCTGCATGAATACACACCTTCAGCTATAACAAAAAAACCAAACCCTGCATCTAACTGAGGCTTACTTTAGGATTTCATTTCAAATCTGCTAAATAGTATGACACCTGTTCATTCTCAGAACATCAGGAAAAAATATGTTATTGCCTTTGTATATGACACTTATGCTGTCACCATCCCTGCCAGTCAAAAATTATCAAGTGACTGAAACATAAAGAAGTTTCTGGATCTTTATAACTCAAGCACACAGAATTGTGCCCTGTTATTTTTTTTTCATGCTTTACTGAGCTAAAAAAAAAAGTCACAGACAATAAGAACACCCAAAATTCCTTTAAGATATTTTAGTTATGGTTTATTTTGCCTGGGTGCAAGGAAAGATCTCTGTGAACTCCACAGGTCCCTTTGGGTGCATTTTCCATTTTTCTGTGATGATTCTTCATTCCAGTAAGTAACACCAATAACAGAATATTGATTCAATGGATGCAAATTTTCGTAGATATTATCGCTTCAGATGGGAAGGTAATGAACTGCGCACACGTATTTGTGAGAAAGACCATGGAACAATTCCCCTTCCTAATGGATTTTTGACTCTAGCAGGAAGAGAAGGAATAATAATAATACGCTTACCTAATTTTCATATTTCTTCTTTAGCCCACCCCTACATTTCTAAATCAATTAATCTGTGACTTACAGCAACTTTATATATGGAGAAACCAATCAGCTTTTTTGGATTTAACTCCTTCTTTAAACGAGGAGGCCATAAGAAATTGAGGATTTCAGGTTTTTTCCCCCAAAATATGGTTAAAATCCACATTCTTTCTGAAACAGTCCTTCCTGTAATGACTACAGTAGTGATTTTGTGGATGCAGTGACTAACTCAGCACTGCTGGAGGTTTGATCCATATTTCTGTATGTTCTTGATGTTATTGGTCCTGTACATAAATTGTCAAATTCTGTTGGCAGCCTCTTTCCATTTCTCTGTGTATCCTGCCAGCCTTCAGGCAAAGAAAGATCCACCACTTTTGTTCTGATCCAAAGGCAAGCAAAGAGCAATTATCTTGTCTCTAATTATTCACTTTTGCATTAACACAACTGATTTCGGTTCTTTCTGTGGTTTTCTGGGCATTTTCACATAACGTGTTTCTTGTTCCTAAACACTGTAAATACTTCTGATATCTTCCCCTCCGCTGTTCACACAATTTCCAGGATTCCTAGTGAGGCTGGATAGCATTTAATTTGCAGGGTTATTTTTTTTTTTTCACTCTCTGAACACATTGTGGGCACTCAGAGAAGCTCAATATGGAACAAGAGGCATCTTTTGTTAAACTCTGGTGTTGTTTTCCTGTTCAGGAGCATGAAATGCAGCACATGAACATTCCCTTTCACTGGGGATGGACTGGCTGTTTATAATGTATTTATTTCCTTTCTTTCCTCCACTAGATCATCAGGTCCCACGAGCACTAATAAGGAATTGTTTGAGTCACCACCAGAACAATTTCCAGGGCAGATTATGGAATTTGCACGCTGGAAGAAATTAAGTTATTTAATTTAATCATTTCTCATCCTCCAAAGGTTTGAAGGAGTAAACAAGGAACAAATGCCTCTCAGGAGTGTCCCACTGGCGTCACTCTGGTTGCATCAGGAGTGAATTTGGCCCAAGATCTGTTATAAGTTATCTCCTACCACAGATTTACCTTTTCCACTGAGAAAATTCTATTTATAAGCACTAAAAAAAAAGCAGAAAGTGGGGAGCAGGAGTCAGAATATGAAGGGGCAGCTTGAATTTTAAAACTCTGGCTCTGGAGAACATTTAGATTTCAGTGCCACCATTTATTGTGTTTTGCTTGGTTTTGTTTTCCAGCTGTAAAAAAGAGCAGAAAATCTTCCTATACCTAGAGCTACCCTGAAATAAAACCAATAATTTTTAAATTCCATTTGAGGAATCTTAATACATGTGTACCACAATTCAATATAATTTTTGAAATTATCAATTATCTAGACTTGAGGTCACTTGCTCTTTTCAGTTGCTTTTTGTCTGCCTCTTTTTTTTTGTTGGACTATTTATTCTTTTGGAAATAAGTCAAAATTCCTGACAAATGTTATTGAGTGGACATTTGTTAACCTCAGCCTTTGTCTGAATAATTCCCACTGAAAATCCTGTTCTCCTTTGTTGGGATTTTTTTAAGACTGAAGTATAACCTCATACTCAGAGACTGTTTCAAGGTTTGTGTCCCATTTTAGTCCCACTTCAGTGCTGTCATGAGATTAGTTAGACATGAACAAATCAAAGAAAGATGTTGTCATTTGTTTCTCTTGAGACAGAAAGGATTTGAAGCCGTGAATTTATTATTGTGAATCCTCAAGGCTCAAGAGACCTGCTATTAAATTTTCTCCTCATCTTCTTCTGTGCAATTAAATCCTGTCTCCATTTTCAAAGGGATGCAGACTCCAAAATACCAAAAAGACAGTCTGAAAAAATTTCTACTTTCTCTGTCTCCATGGCAACTGTTTATCCCATCTTTCCAGATGTCTTCTTCACAGGCCCATAAATCTCATAATGGCCCAAATATTACTCTAAGGATGGCAAAAGGGGCAGGGAACAGTTCAGCTCTCCAGTTTGGGAAGATTTTTTACCTTTTTAGCCCTAAGTGAAAGCTAGGTGAGACACATTAATACTCATGGGAGAGATATGTTACATATAATATTTATTTATTTTTATCCAGCTCCTTCAACACCACAACCAGTTGCAGGCTTAGCTAATATTTGCTAATTAAACTAGTCACAAAGACAGGCCCTGGTTGATAGTGCTCCACCCTGCTGTTCTTAGTCCATCCCTTTTTATGGGCAGGTTGTGCCTGTGAAGGACAGGATCCCTTGGGATGGGATGTGACTGAGGAAGGTGAGGCTGTATTAATCTTTATGGTTATTAATCCATGGGTTTCTTCTCAAACTCTGCCTTAACTCCACAACCTTCAGCCAGAGTTTTTTTGTTTTTTTCTCATGCCCTTCCCAGAAATCACCTGGAGCCCAGCCATGTAAGGATTTAAATTTGGTGGCAGTGTGATGTACGAGGAGCCTGCGAGGCACGGATGGAGCAGCTCCCTGTGCCCATCTGTCTCAGCTCGGAGAATTAATGAAAGGCAGGGTTGATAAAGTGCAGGATGCCGTCTCCTTCCCCTCAGAAAGGAGGGAAGTGAGTCAGAGCAGCTGGTGCTGGGTGAGGATGAGGATGTTTTGGCTGCCTCCAAAAATAAAGGAAGGGAGAGGGACTCTCTGCAGTAGCAGCAGCTCCCTGTGATCTCCCACATCTCATGTCCTGAGCAGAGCTGGATCATCTGCAGCTGCTGGGCTTGGCACTGCCTCAGCTGCTGGCAGCGTGGAAGTGTCATCCTGTCCTCCAGCAGTGCTGGGAAAAAAAAAAAAATCTCCCAATTTTTTCAGCAATTTCACAGAGCCTCCCTGCCTCCAGAACAGCGAAGTGGTGACTTTCTCAGAGAGCAATAGCCAGTCCTTTTCATGATGACTTTCTCACAGAGCGATACTCAATACTTTTTACAATATTTAAAGCAGGTTAAAAAAAAAAACCCAAAACCAAAAAAAAAACAACAACCCTGCTCGCTTTCCCAGCTTATTGGCTTTTTACTCTGCTGCCTAATTAGACAAAGAAATGTTCCAAAGTTTTTGCCAAATTGAAGTTTTCCTTTAAAACTCTTCAAAGCTCACCTAAGGCCAATTGGCTGGCAGCACTTAAAAGGTTCTGGAGGTTTTCTTGGATGAGGTTTTCTTGGCAGGTATCAATGCAAGAACAGCAATAAGTGTGAGCTTAGAAATAAATATCCCGTGGTTGCAAAGAACTGAACAGCTTTAAAAGCAGAAAAAGAATTTACACTTCTCTGATTATGAATAACGGGATAACAGCCTGTGCAATTATCAAAAAAAAAAACAAAACAAAAAACCAAACAAAAAATCAAAAGCTCATCTTTGCCATGTAGGAAATCTTCAAGGAAAAAAACTTTATAAAATGCAGCATACTTTCTTAGTATTCTATATTTTGTAAAATATTTAATCATATTTATAACTATAATATATACATGATTCTATATATGATTACATACAATATTTATATCGTGCAATTAGGATAATAATTTGCAATAAAGGCATATTTATAATAAGAAAACTTTACCATGACGGTAATATTTATTTTATAAAATTATATGCCATAAAATACATTATTCCAATCAAAAATCAGTGTTTTGGGTACTTTCTCTTTTAGTTTTTAATATAATCTATTATAAACTTGATTCATTAGATGTGAAAAATCTCAAGTAATTTTTTTCTAATGTTCTCTTTTATTAATTAAGCTGATATTTTTAAGAGTTCTCTGCATAGGGTGCTGCTCTTAGCTCTCTGAAAGTGTCATCCCATCAAACAACTCCCTTTACTGATAATGCTGCCCAGCAGAAAGCGCTGTGATGGTTTATAAGTCTCATTACATGAATGATGCATTCTAAATAATCCTAATGTAGTGCTAAAGAACTTTGTGCTGCTGCCTAAGGGAAGGTGATGGAAAATATTGGATGGGTAAAGTGCTGGTGAGTTGGATCACAGTTTATTGTTTTTCATGTACCCTTATAGCAGAGAAACTTGGACTACACCTGTGGAATTCCTCTGATTCCAGCTGGTTTGAACTTAAAATAGGGTTTCTCTTGTCTTTTCTAATCAGGTGAAGAAAATACGCATCTCCAGGTGATAATTTATCTTAGAAGAGGTTGCCCAGAGAAGTGGGGGATGTCTCCCATCCGTGGGAGTGTCCCAGGCCAGGTTGGACAGGGCTTGGAGCACCCTGGGATAGTGGAAGGTGTCCCTGTCCATGGCTGGGGTAGAATGGGATGATCCTTGAGGTCCCTTCCAACCCAAATCTTTCTATGGTTCTGTGGTTCTGTAATAATCAGGAACCCTCCAGCAGTGCCTTCCCCAGTTGTCTATTTTCCTTCGTGCACTGTAAAATAAAAGTAGAACTTCCCTTAGAATTACAGATATGATCTTTATCCTGCTGAGATGAATGAATGCCACATCAGACAGCACAAGGTTCATCTCAGAGCAGCAACAGCAATTCTTGGACAGAAAAACTGTTTCTTGGTGTCAAAACTGTCCAAATGGCCAGATGAAAGAATGAATAGACTTTGTTCCATAATTCCAAAATGTATTAGAAGCAGACCAGGGAAGAGAAAAAAAACCCAACTTTATTATAACTTACCCTGAAATTTCAGTTGATGTTACATTTCTACTCTGTTATGATCTGGATTTCAAAAGGAACTAAAGAATCACAGAATCCCAGAATGGTTTGGAGTGGATGGGAACTTACATCTCGTTTTGTTCCACCCCCTGCCATGGACAGGGACATCTTCCACTATTCCAGGCTGCTCCAAGCCCTGTCCAGCCGTGCCCTGGACACTTCCAGGGATCCAGGGGCAGCGACAGCTTCTCTGGGAATTCCATCCCAGCCCCTCCCCACCTTCCCAGCCAGGAATTCCTTCCCAATATCCCATCCATCCCTGCCCTCTGGCAGTGGGAAGCCATTCCCTGTGTCCTGTCCCTCCATCCCTTGTCCGGTGAGCACCCCCCGCTCTGCTCTCCTAGCCCCAGAGGGGCTCCAGCCCTGGGAGCAGCTCCGTGGCCTCCTCTGGATTTGCAGCAGCAGCTCCACATCCTCCAGTGGGGTCCCAGGGTTGGGTGCAGCTCTGCAGGTGGGGTCTCATTTGAGCTGAGCTGAGGGGCAGAATCCCCCCAGAAATGCTGCCCACACTGAGGGATCAATCCAGGCTCGATGCAAATCAGTCTCAATGCAGTTTATTTCCATTTATTTGCATTTCCCAACTGCCACAGCAACCTCCCAAGTTTCTCTGAATTTGAACTGTTTATTATGGCCCATTCTAACCCTAAAAGTTGGGAATGCTCCCCATTCTGGTCTTTAGGTCTCTATATATTCCCGCCATGCATCCCTACTCTTTTAAAAATCCCACGAGCATTCTACAGAATTTTTAATTATTTTCTGTGGCATTTCCTCCCATTAAATGTCAGGATACCTCAGCATAAAGGGCAACTGCAGAAGTGGTTTTTACTCCTCTGAAGGGAGACAAATTTGAAAGACAAATTCTTCCTTTCTCCCACAGGTCTGAGCTGGTTTTGTTTCCTCTCCATCAATCCTCGGAGCAGCTCTGTTTCACAGGATAATGGATAATGGATTTGGAGCTGCAGTCAGCAACTGCTAAAAGCATCCTCTCCTCTCCCAGAGCGTTGACCATGAGATTTCCAACCCAGCCCCCAAACCCTACTGATCCCATTGATATTCTTCAGTAAACTATCCTGGTGCTGCAATTTTCCAAGATTTCCAAATCAGCCACAAACCCTGATACTTCTTCAACAAAAAATCCTAGCACTGTGATTTTCCAAGATTCCCAAAACAGCTCCAAGCCCTGATATTTCTTCAGTGTAAAATCCAAGTGCTGCATTATTCCACGACTTACCAGCTAGCCCCAAACTGTGTCATTCCACTCAATATTTCTTCAATAAACCATTGAGACACTGCAGTTTGCCAAGATTTCCCAAACCAGACCCAGACCAGAGACTGATATTTCTTCAGTATAAAATTCAAATGCTACAATATTCCAAGAGTTTCAGATCAGCCTCAAACCCTGGTATTACTTCAATAAAATCATCCAAGTACTGCAATTCTACAAGATTTTAAAATCAACCCCAAGCCCTGATATATCTTCAGTATAAAATCTAAATGCTGCAATATCCCAAGACTTCAAAACCAGCCCAAGATCCTGCTGATTCCATTAAGTCTTTAATAAACCATCAAAATACTGCAGTTTTCCAAGATTCCCAAACCAAATCCTGAAGACCCCACCAACATTTCTTCAATAAACCATCCAAGTGCTCCAATTTCCCAACAGGCCCCAAACCCTGCTATTTCTTCACTATAAATTCCAAACGCTGCAGTATTCCAAGATTTTTGAATCAGCCTCAAACCCTCCTATTTCTTCCACAAAACCATTGGAGTGCTGCGATTTTCCAGCCACTCATTTGGCTGCCAGCGTTGTTTCCTATGCCCGTGTGTGCCGGAGGGGATGATTTGGCGTTGGAGCGCGGGTTTGCGGGGAGCTGGCGGAGGAATTCCCTCGGGAAGGGGATGGATGCTGGAAGGGATGGATGCTGGAAGGGGATGGGTGGAAGGGGATGGATGCTGGAAGGGGATGGTGCTGGAAGGGATGGGATGCTGGAAGGATGGGTGCTGGAAGGGGATGGATGGGTGCTGGAAGGGGAAGGATTCTGGAAGGGGATGGGTGCTGGAAGGGGATGGGTGCTGGAAGGGAAGGATTCTGGAAGGGGATGGGTGCTGGAAGGGGATGGTGACTGGAAGGGATGGGTGCTGGAAGGGGAAGGATTCTGGAAGGGGATGGGTGCTGGAAGGGGATGGATGCTGGAAGGGGATGGGTGCTGGAAGGGGATGGATGGGTGCTGGAAGGGGATGGGTGCTGGAAGGGGAGGTGTGGTGTGGAAGGGGATGGATGCTTAGAAGGGATGGGTGCTGGAAGGGGATGGGTGCTGGAAGGGAAGGATTCGGAAGGGGATGGGTGCTGGAAGGGGAAGGATTCTGGAAGGGATGGGTGCTGGAAGGATGGATGCTGGAAGGGGAAGGATGCTGGAAGGATGGGTGCTGGAAGGGGATGGGGTGCTGGAAGGGGATGGATGCTGGAAGGGGATGGATGCTGGAAGGGATGGTGCTGGAAGGGGATGATGCTGGAAGGGGAAGGATGCTGGAAGGGATGGGTGTTGAAGGGGATGGATGCTGGAAGGGGATGGATGCTGAAGGGGATGGGGCTGGAAGGGATGGATGCTTGGAAGGGATGGTGCTGGAAGGGGATGGGTGCTGGAAGGGGAAGGATTCTGGAAGGGGATGGGTGCTGGAAGGGGATGGATGCTGGAAGGGGAAGGATGCTGGAAGGAGGACTGGGGGGAATGGGTGCTGGAAGGGGTGGATGCTGGAAGGGGATGGGTGCTGGAAGGGGAAGGATTCTGGAAGGGGATGTGGTGCTGGAAGGGGATGGATGCTGGAAGGGGATGGATGCTGGAAGGGGATGGATGTGGCCGCGCAGTGCGGGGCTGGGCTGCGCAGGAGGCAGCTCCTCCCTCTCGCTATTTATTCCTCCCCGGAGCTCCTTGGCTGAATCACCTCGGAGCGAGCAAGCAGCGGGATACCCGTCGGTGAGTGTCGGGAAAATGGGACGCGGGGGCTTTATTCGCGGAGGATAAATCCAGGGGCGAGGGGACATTTAACGCCGAGCAGCGTTATGGGGATGGGGGCTGCCTCTTTGCCGGCCATTGCCGCCGAAAAATAGACATTTCCAGCGTTTTCTTAAAAGGCAGAGCTCTGTTCCTGCCCGGGGCTTGTTTACTCAGGGCTGATATAATGCTGGCGCGGGTGGGAATTTCTTCTCTTTCCCCTCGGCTGCCAGCTGCTCCCCCGTTGTTTGGGGATTAAAGAAGAAAGGGAGAAAGGGGAGATTTCCAAACCAAGAGGTGACATTTTCAGGGAGCAAGTTCCCAGAACCCCGGCTAGGAATTTCCACCCCCGCAAGCCAGGACATTCCCAGCGTTGCCAGGAGGGTCCGGACACCCCCATTCCCGAGCATCTTCCCACCTTCACCATCCCCACTCCCTTCGCTCATTCTCCCCTCTCCCCGCTAGCCTTCCCAAGGTTATTTCCGCGGTTATTTTGGCACCCGGGTTTTGGTTTTCCCCTCCAGACCGAAACCTCCTCCTTTCCAGCCCCGAGCGCGTAATTGCTGCTTGTGATCGCTCCTCGCAGCCTCCATTTTCCTCTCCCCTGAAAAAGCACAGAGTTCCTCCAGTTCTCCGGCACGGATAGAAATCCCTCCGATATAAACCTGAATTAATTTCTCATTTCCAGCATCGGCAGGGAGGGCAGATTTGGGGAGGGAGGTTAAAAACGTCAGGAAAAAAACCGCCTGTGAAGCCACTCGATCTATAATTTAGTATTAATATCACGGTCGTGCCGTAAATGTCATTTCCAAGCATGAGAGATCCCAGCTCCGGGCCTGAGGAAATGGGTCCTGACCCCCATCAGGGGTTTGTGCAGGAAACACATTAATTTGGGGTGAAGCACAGCACTCGCTAATTAGCGTGACGCAAACGAGCTCGTGCCCTGTTTATCAGAGCTCGGCTCTAAAGGCACTTAGAGGAGCAGGTCAGTGCTGCCGGGCTGGAGCATCCTCCAGGGCTTTGCCAGAACCCCTTTCAACCAGGGGCTGATCTTATCCCCTCGGAACTCAGAGTGCGAGTGATATCTCCAGAAATATATTACAAATTTGCCAAGTTGCTGCATTTTCCTCCTCCTTTTTAATTTTTTTTTCTGAATATTCAAAGAGCGTTCACTCATTTGGTTGTTTTTCACTGTCTTTTGACTATTTTTAACCCCCCCTATCTCATCCCTGCCCCAGCGGGTGGGTGCTGCAGGGTGAGGGAGGCAGCAAACCCACTCCAAAGTGCCTTGTGCCCAGATTTTTCCATGAGCAGGCAGGCCAAGCCTGGAATTGCTGCCCATCACCAGGGAAAGGCTTGTGCATCTTCCTGCTATTTTATTGAGGCCTCTTGCTAACAATCCCACTCAAAGTATGACCTATAAAGGGCTTTAATTCAATCTTTTCTGGACATAAGACCAGATTTTGGTGGGGGAAGGGGAGAAAAAGCATCATTATCTAAACCCAGAGATTAATTTGCTTTTTATGGGCTACAGAGCCATGTCTAGGTTGCTACAGAAGAATTTCTGGCTTAACGTGCGGCTTGTTTGGCCTCTTTGGCTGTTAAGGGCAGCATCTCAGAAAAGTTCAGCACCTCCTTCCTGCGTTGAGGTTATCCCTGAGGTGACTCCATAGGAAGATGGTTGATTAATTGCTAAAAAAAAATTACAGGACTCAGAATTTAATTGTTTCTTGCTTTAACATGAGCCAGAAGGCACATCCAGAGATGCTGTGAAAGGCCCACCCACACAGAGAATGCTTCTCTCACCCTCCCCAGCAGGCACAGGGATTTTGGGGGTAGCTCAGTCTCAAGGAGGATGGGGGAAACCCTTTGCTATTGTGTCACTCACACCTTAAACACAGAGGAGCAGCAATTGAATGCCCTTGGTTTTGCGGGGAGACATCTGAAGGGGTTTTGCAGCTTGGGAGGTGTTTTCAAAAGTCTTTCCAAAGGATTTGCGGACCTAGTGTGGGTTTTAGAGGCTGGATTATGTTTATAGGGAAGGAAATGCCTCGTTAAAGGGGATTTCATCCTTGCCAGCCAACATTGGGGATGCCTGGCATGCCCCTGGAATGCTGAGTCAATGGATCTTTGCAAACACATTGAACTAAAAAAATGCTGGTTTTCAGTTAAGGCCTGTTGCCCATTAACAGGGATTTGGGTTAAAAAACATTGAATTCTGTTCTTTGGGAAAAGAAAACCTCTGGGGCCGGGCGGGCCAGGCTGGGCGTTGCCCTCCTTGCAGCACAAGTACCCGAAAGCTTTGGGACTGGGTTGAATCTGCTCATGGCATTGATCCTGACACAACAGAATTCTCATTTCTATGCTCAGACAGGATAGGACAGGTTTGATAAGTGGAGTTTTACCTCCGAATCATTTTGGTCTTAAAACGTTTTCTTCAAAAGCTTTTCTTTCACTACTTAAAACTGCTGTTACCAGCAGGGGCCCTGTGTATAATATATATATATATATATTATGTGTTGTATATATTATGTGTGTGTGTTATATATTGTATATAATATATGTGTGTGTATATATTATGTATATATATGTATAGTGTATATATATAAAATATTAAATATTTATGTAAAAATAAGGAGTTTTGGGGGGATAGCTATGCATTTAGTCAAATTTGTTATTCTGCAGCTGTGTTTAAGGGGACCAGATGTGTTTTCTGTGATGCATAAGTGAGGAGTGCCAGCCCACAGGGCTGTCGGGGATGTGTGACCCTGCCCTGATGCTTTCTGTCCCTGTCCCCCACAGCCATGGCCAGGCTCCTCAGCACCTGCTGCCTGCGCTGCTGCTCCTCGGCGTCTGCACTGACATCGCTTCTCCAAGAAGGGCAAAAGGCAAACCCAGTGGAGGCGGTTGGGGCACGGGAGCCATGCCAGCCATACGCCAGACCCAGCTACCCCCACAACCCGGGCTACCCCACAACCCGGGCTACCCCACAACCCGGGCTACCCCCCACAACCCGGGATACCCGGGCTGGGGACAGGGTACAACCCATCCACGGAGGAAGCTACCACCAAAAGCCGTGGAAGCCCCAACCCAAGACCAACTTCAAGCACGTGCGGGGGCGGCGGGCGGGGGCCGGGTGGGGGGGCTGGGGGGCTACGCCATGGGCCGGGTGATGTCGGGGATGCACTACAGCTTTGACAGCCCCGACGAGTACCGCTGGTGGAACCAGAACGCGGCGCGCTACCCCAACCAGGTCTACTACCGCGACTACCGCGACCACGGCGGCCCCGTGCCCCAGGACGTCTTCGTGGCCGACTGCTTCAACATCACCGTCACCGAGCACAACATCGGCCCGGCGCCCAGAAAAACGCCTCGGAGGCCGGCGCGCGCCGCCAACCAGACAGAGGCAGAGCTGGAGACCAGGGTGGTGACCAAGGTGATCCGGGAGATGTGCATCCAGCAGTACCAGGAGTACCGCGCTGGCCTCGGGCATCCGGCTGCACCTCGCCGACGCCTCCCTCGCCGCTCTGCTGCTCCTCGTCCTCTTCACCCTGCACTAGAGCGCCCCGGGTCTCGCAGCTTCGAGATGTCACCCGTGTCCCTGTGGGTCCCCCTGGCCCCCCCGTTTCTTGCTTGTGGTCATTCCTGGGGAAGAGCCCCTGGGGCACGCGCCTCCACCAAGTCCTCGGTTTAGGCAATGGATGAAGATTTCCTTCTCTGCCCCGAACACATCCCCAGAGAGGCAGGACAGCGCTGGAGCTGGATTCCCAAAACACAGCCTTCACCATCTCCTCCTCCCTGAGCCCACCCTGAGAGGGATGAGGCAGAGGGGAGCTCTCCTTGGTATCCCTGCAAGGGCATTTTTGAAAATCCCTTTGCTAACAGGCAGGGTTTTATCTAATTCCCTTAGTCCCGCTGCCACCACACCCCCTTTTCCTGGGCACCCCAGCATCTCTGTCCCACTGGGATTTCAGAGGGGCAGACATGGGGTTTTCAAGCTGCCAGTCTGAAATTTTAACCCTTACCCTGTACATAAGGACCTGACACTGCACACCCTGCATGCTGCAAAACCTGCTGCAGCAATACACCAAAATGAAGTAATTTTTATTCCCCCCTGCTGCAAGGCTGAAGCATCAGTTGGTCTTTGAAGTCAGCAGAAAATGCACAGCTGAATGCCCCAAACACCCCCAAAATAGTTTATTGCAGCCCCAGAAAAAGCTATTTTGATCCTCTAGGTGACAAGTCATGTTCATACTTCAGCACTTGACCCAAAGGATGTTAAAATACAGCAAAAGGATTCTCAGGGGCTCAAGCACATAGCAAGAGACTGAATCAGCTATACCACAAGGTACAGCACAGCATTGGGGAAAAACGGCGCTGGGAAGGAGATGCTTTAAAAAAAATCACATTTATGATATTCCTTTGACACGTGGAAGCAATGGGTGAAATTGCTTCTTATTGTGCTGGGTCAATGCTGCGGCTGGGAACGAGCTGTAACCTTCTGTGGCGCTGCGCTTGTCAAACCGAGCTCTATTTAATATCCCTCGTGTATTTTTTTTGCAAGGCACTGGATAACACCGTCCTAAATGAAATTTTTTTTGCATTGGTGTAAGCTAAGTGAAAATAATATATTATATATATATATAAATAGAGAGAAAATAACCTTTCAGGATATCCACTGGAAAAGCAGGGCTTTGAGGTGTCCCGTACTTTGTGATATGCTAATGTTTTGTAAACTGTCTCGGTGCATGCCCGGAATTCGCTGTGCTGAGCCTTTTCTAAGTGTTCAACGTCTGGTACAAATTAAAATGGATAAAGCCAAGGTGCCCAGCAGCCTCCTTCGTAAAACAGCTCCCAGTCAGCCTCGCTGACAGAAGCAGCATTTTTTCACCCCTCTGTGTCCCCTCCCAGCCTGTAGGAAGCCTTTGTTCCCTTCAGCACCCGATTTCGGCCCAAACCCCACAATCTTAGTTAACTTTTCTCCTTCCCCTACTCCCACTGATGGTTATCACTCACAATCCAACAAGTATTTTCTAATTTCTGTCTAATTCTAATTTCTTCCTAATAAAAGAATTTTACATTTGCTGTTTCAGTGGCGTTAAGCCTGACCCAAGCCTACTTAATCATGGAATCCTGGAATGGTTTGGGCTGGAAGGGACCTTAAGCTCATCCAGTCCCACTCCCTGTCATGGGCAGGGACAACCTTACACTATCCAGGGTGCTCCAATTCTGTTCAGTGTGACCTTGGACACTTCCAGGGATGGAGCAGCCACAGTTTCTCTGGCGCCCTGTGCCAGGGCCTCCATCACCTCCAGGAAGAATTCCTTCCCAATATCCCACTCCATCCCTGCCCTCTGGCATGGGAAGCCATTCCCCCTTGTCCCCCCAGTCCCTCTCCAGCTCTCCTGGAGCCCCTTCAGGCACTGGAAGGGCTCTCGAGGTCTCCCTGGAGCTTTTCCCTTCTCCAGGTGAGCACCCCCAGCTCTCCCAGCCTGGTTCCAGAGAGGCTCCAACCCTCAGAGCAGCTCCGTGGCCTCCTCTGGATTCATCCCAACAACCCCACGTCTTTCCCATGCTGGAGGCCCCAGAGCTGGACACAGCTCAAGGTGGGATCTCACCAGAGCAGAGGGACACGATCCCCTCCCTGTCCTGCTGCCCCCCACCCCTGCTTTTGGAGCAGCCCAGGGCACAATGGGCTCTCTGGGCTGGGGGTGCTCTGTGCTGGGTCTGACAGAGTTCCAGGCGTGGTGCCCAACTCCAAACAGCTCCAGAAGCACCATTTCTGTAACAGGGACTCCTCAAACACACCTGCGCATCGAAATGTCAATTACTTTTGAAAATCATATCCCACACCCAGGCCACCCTCAAGCCCTTATTTATTTTGGTATTTACCTGGATTTATGAAGGAACAGAGAGCTCCTATCTCATATTCCCCTCTCTCTGAAAGGCTTTATATGTTGTGTGCCCTTTAGAAGTTACTGTGCACCACATAATTCAGTTTAATATGCTGGTTTGTAACATTATGTTGCCTTTGATATTACTCTCCTGAAGGCAATACGACCTTGAAGGTGATATTTTAAACCAATAAATGAGGAGAGGAACTGAAAATCAAACTGAATACTGTAAGCCACAAGGATGGATTTTCCTCTCAGGCCTTTATTTCCCTACATGAAAATTACAGAAGTTGAACATTTATGTAATTACATTTTTTCTTGATTCACCAAGGGAACAAATTTTATGCAAATTCCTGTCTATTCCCTTCTGTCAATGCATGAATCCATAAATTCCACTGCCCATTGCACTCCTATTCCTTTGTTCAGTCCCCCATTTCTGAAAATGGAGTGCTGAATGTAAGAAAAATGTCAAAATATTAATTTTCATAGAGAAGGAGCTAGGAAGGTGAGCAACCCCAGCACTTTGTTTAGAGGAAGGAATGAGGGAACAGTGAATTAATGCACACGGGTTTTCCATCCAAAAAAATATCTCTGCTTTTTACCTTCTCTTGCCAAAAAGTTGACAGGGAGGAGAGGAAGAATTTTGCACTCGGGCTGGGTAAGGGCACAGGAGGATGTGAAGAAGATTTAAATATAGAGAGTAGAAATGAGGTTCTTGTAGAAGCACCATAAGAAAACGACGCAAATCCACAAAAAAAAGCAGTTTCTACACAGTCCTGGTAAAAACTCTGGTAGACCAGGAACTCTGTGTTGGTGACAGATAGCAGGCTCTGTCTTCAGCTGGTTTAGAATAAAGTCCATTCCTTCAGCTCTGTGATCTTCACCTACGGGACTTCTCAAAATCCGCATTTATATCTTATATGTATTATGTATCTTATTTTTAGTATATATTGTGACACTCGAACAGTCCTAGGCAGAAGAGAAAAGGAAGATGAGGGACTGATGTCCAAAGACTTTTTAGCTTTTTTATGTAGCTTTGTAGATTTTTAATCTATAGCTGTAGAGTTTCTAGCCTTTCTTACACTTCAGAAGAGTGATTTCCCTTTCTCACACTTTATGCCACACTCTTGAAATTTTATTTAATTCTTATTTTCAAGGAAACCATTTCTAACAAGAACATCCTGTTTTGCACCAGCACTGGACACAGAGAACAAGATACAGGGCTAAGAACTCCTTGGAGTGACTCCAGTGGGGCAGGGCCAAGGGTGGGTTACCAGGACAGCCAGTCTCCTTTGGGGTATAATTCCTAGAAATGCTAATCAACTGAACTCATAAAATTTGTGAAAATCTTCTGCCATGGATGCACATGGAGATATTTTGTGGATCTGAAAGCTTTTATTGAAAGACTTCTCTTTATGGTATCGATTCTAATATTATTTGGAGGGTTTTTCTTCTGATTCTAGGCAACAGGACCGTAAGCAATTTCAGAAGAGCTGTTTATCACTGCTCTCCTGCCAGCACGGCTTTCTTTAGGATTTTTTTTTCTTTTTTTTTTTCCTCTTGGTGCTTGTCCAGAAATTTCAGGCAAACAGGAGCCTTTCAGCTGCCAGGAGTAGCAGGTTAGGGAGAGTGTGAAATGAAATAAGGGAACAGGGCTTGTGAGGACCTCCAAGGAGGCAGGATGACTAGAATGGTTTTAGTGCTGGGTATGATTTTAAAAATGCATCGGAAGGTTCTGCAATGCTGAATAATTATAATTTTGTTGTTATGAAATGTGGCCTTTCTCTGAAAGAGCTGTTCTTTTTCAGTGGCAAGTCATGTGAGTGCGAGGCACCTCCCTCAGCTTCACCAAGGTTGAATTTAAATTTGGATGTCATGGGCTTCATATGAAACTTTTATGAAATCCATAAGACTCATGTATGAATACATATAAATTCCACATATAAAATTCATATAAATGTGGTGCTTCAGCCAAAATCGTTCTGTTTTTTGAAGTAGAGATACAAAGTGGATCCAGTTGCAGGGAGTTCACAGTCTGAGCATGAAGTTTGAGGCAGAGATGTAGGGACAGCTCATGTGGCCTTTCACACGCAGCCCCTGGGGGTTCAGATTTTCAGGGATGTGTCCCAGCCCTCAGCTGGACTCCTTTCCTCAGGATTGGGAAGTGTCTAAGGGAAACTGTGGAGCCACTGGTGATTCCTCTGCCCAGGGAACAGAGCTGATTCATGTCTACCCCAAAAGACCATACAGATCTTGTAGAAAACACAAATTTAAATAAAAACCCCAACATTTCAGGGGCAGCTGTCACAGGTAAACTTGTTCTTCACCTCCTTCTGCGGAGTGTAGTCAGTGGAGAGGTGCAGGTCCACTTTACAGGGTGATTCCTCACCGGTGCCACCTTAAAATGGGATTATTGCTGTCTGGAAAGTCTCTTTCCCTGAGCTACAGAGGAAATGTTGCTTTGCCTGAATTTAGGCCAAATGCGGTAAGAAAACAAAAAAACAATAATAAAAAAAAAAAAAAAAAAAAAAAAAAACCAAAAAACGAGGATACCTGAAGTTAAACTAATTTAGACTTAACATATATGGCATCATCAGTTTGTTCTTCCTCAAAAGTCAGCAGGAATGGGGGAAAGGAACAGGGGCTCGCAGAGGGATCATCCATCCCTCAAAGGAGAGGTCACTGAACAAGGGGAAACACTTCTCTGCCCATCCTAGGAGAAGGAGAGAAGCACTGAGCCAGGACCAGATGCCAAGTTTGACACCATTTCTCTTATCTGGAATGCATCCCACAGTGCTTCCCAAACAGGAATTTCAGCTGCAGGTTGCAGTGCAGGTGTGGGAAGGGAAGGTAGGATTTGTGGTCTCTGGAAACAGCCTTCGGTTGTGCCAGGGGAGGTTTAGGTTGGATATTGGGGAAAATTTCTTCACTCAGAGGGTGGTGAAGCATTGGCACAGGCTGCCCAAGGAAGTGGTGGAATGACCATCCCTAAAAGTGTTCAAAAACCACGTAGATGTGGCACCTGGGGACATGGTTTCGTGGTGAACTTGGCAGTGCTGGTTTGGTATTCTCAGAGGACTTTTCCACGGTTATGACTCTATAAATCTGTGACTGTTTTGTTTTCAATACTCTCTTAGCAAGACCACTATCTATATTTTTTTTTTTTCATTCTGTCCCACATGAAAAAATCTTATTCTTTGAAACTATTCCTTGTTATTACTCATTTCTAACGTGCTAAAAAAATTAGGAAAATCAGTCTCCTTGACTCTGCACCTTGCAGTGAGTGAGCCACTTCTTTTCAAGCCAGTTTGGGCATCTCTACGTCACTGGGCAGTGGGGAGACCCCGCCAGTGCCAGAGGAGACCCCGCTGGGCAGTTTCACACTCAAGTCACTTTGATTTCCGTGGGCAGATTTCACCCAGCAGGAATTGCTGGCTGAAGCATGGTTTACAAATTCAGGGAGATTGTGCATGCTGGCCTTCATTCCATTTACTTTTCTTTTTTTTTTTTTTTTTTTTTTTTTGTCATCCTCCTTTTCTTTGCTCTTTAAAATTGTTTGTTTCAAATACGCTTTTCCAGACAATGTTCTTATCATTGGGGAATTCTTTACAATCTCCATGTCTCCCTTATTTTAGTAACCAAGGTAAATTACTCGACTTGCTGCTTCCCTCTCCCTCTCTCTGAGTGTCACACATCAGTGTTTTCTAACACAATGAACTTGTAATGCCTTTTTAAATGGGGCCGGTTTTTATCTCTGCATGGAATTGCCACAAAATCAGCCACCTGCTATAACTGAATTTCTCAGACTCACTGCCTTCAAATATTATTCTGTGGCTACACTTTCTGTTCTGCAGCCTGAGGGTTTCCTTTGGTTTACAATAGCCATTGCTATCCCATAGTTTGGAAGATAAGAAAGAAAATAAGGAAGTTTTTCCTATTCCTGTTCAACCCAGTTAATTCAAGCATGACCAACAGGTGTTTCTCCAAAGATCTCATTAACCACTGATTACCTCCAGCATCTATTGTAAGCAAATGTCTCATTAACATGGATGTTCACACCTAATTTACTTTTGTACATCGTGGCATCCTTCAGTGAGCTACAAACCTATTGCTGCACATCCTCAGATTTACATGGGAAATGCATTTCCTGCTGTGTGGACAGGCACAAGCTATCAAAGACAATAAAATCTTAATAGTGCTCAGTGTGGTCTTAATTTCCATTTTTAGCACATAAGCAGTATCACAAAAACATAGAATCAGAATATCCTGAGCTGAAAGAGACACACAAAGATAATTAAGTCCAACTCCTGGCCCTCTCAGGACGGCTAAGGTGCCTGAGAGATTCCAAACTTTTCAAACCCCAAGTTTTGGGACTTTTAGAAATATTCTGGTGAATTACAGCACTCACAGGTTGAGATCCTCATCTGGAGTAAGAGGGGGAAAAAGAGAGGAGGGGCAAATGTAAAGGATGCCTTTATTTATTATTTTTTTTTTTAGCCAGCTCTCATGATGGTTTAATGAGCATTTTTCCTGTAATACTGTGTTTTGGTGGGTCTGGCAAGGCTGAGGGACTTTTTGCAGTAGGGTCAGGATTTTACATTGTTATTAATTTTTATTACGTGTTCTGATACAGCATCCTTTGGTTTGAAAGAATGTTTACAGACTCCTTGTCCTGTGCCATCACTGCGACATGCAAAATGTTGTTTTTATGATGTTGAACATCCCAGCAACATGGCTTGATGCTGACCTAGCTCTTCAAACATCAAATCTTTCTGCCTTATATTTTTATGAGAAAACAGGAGGACTTGATTTCCTGCCACGGAAGCTGATGGAAAAAAAGGCACCAATTGCAGCCCTGTGAACATTCATCCTCCACTGATGGGAATCTTCTGCTCTCACCAGAGCCCACACAGCTTTTACAAGTTCATCACCCATATCTCATTATATTGTGCTTGTGCCAGGCAGAAAGTAGCACTTGGAAGTATTATCTGCTTTTCCTGAAGGCCTTATTTCCCTTGGCACGCAGTCAAAGTGAGAGCATTTTAACAAAGAACCTCCTAGAAAGTCACGGAGCTGAAGGCTTTCTTTCAGTTGATGGGATTATTTGCTCAATCTCAACATCAAATGCAAATATGCAGTGGAAATATTTAGTTGTAGTTCTGCTTTCTTTGCCTGCTGTGGCAGAAGATGATTTCCTTTTGAGATTCCCTCACTAAGTAATTCTATTTTAAACAATAGAAAATCTGAGAGTTTACTCTGAGTTTTTCTGTGCACTGGGTAAGTTTTCTAGGTTTGTGAGCTCGTAAGATAGTGGTTTGCAGAATTACAGGAAGATTTATTCTTCTCGAAAGCCAGCTTGGCATGTCTATTGCACAGAGATCAGAAAGAAGCAGGAGCTGGGTTCCTTTATTGTATTTGAAATTAATTTTTCTGATACCCCAGGAGAAGACAACTCCCCCCCATGGTCCCATCACCTCCTCTTCCTGCATTCATGTAGCTGGAAATTGTTATTTTTTACCAGTCAGACCTTTACTTCAAAGTTTGTTACCTGAAGCGTCATCTTTGAACTGTTATTCAAGGTTTGAATCTGTCTTTAGCTTATGCAAGAAATCACCAGAGGTCAGAAAATCCTCTTTTGGCATTGTGAGTTGATATTCTCTGGAGCAAAGACTGCAGTAAAGATAATGAATGATATTGAAGCAGTTCTTTGGTAAGGAAGGACAAATTTTTAGAAAATAATCAGCATGGAAGAGTGAGTTTGCCTCACATACCCACAGAAATGGCTGCAGGATGAAGCAGAAGTTGTTCTTCAGTTTTCAAATTCCAAAATGACCCAATTCCGAAATTTTCACCCGATTAGAGTCAACAGAAATTAAAAGGCTTTAATCAAAGATATGATCCATAAATAGTTTTTTTTTTTTTTAATTAACCCAACACTTCTGAAAGATAACTAAATGGCAGAAGATTTAATACACAAGTCAAAATTTGTTTCTGGCATGTTGGAGTGATTTAATTGGAATTTAAGGAATGTCATCTTCTGGGAGAGTAGTCTGGACATTATTGTGTGATGCTACTATGAATTTTATGCCATTATTATGAATGGTAAATATTTTTCTCTGGGAAATTGATACTGTTTATTGTTCTAATAAAACCCCATTTTTATGTATAGAAGGAAGAGCCAAATACGAAGTGTGAAGAAAGGAATGGAGCTCCACCACTGACTTACTTTATCTCTCCTCCTCTTCCATAGGCTGCCCAGGAATGTGGGACAATATCACGTGCTGGAAACCTGCGAGTGTGGGCGAAATTGTCTTCGTCAAGTGCCCTGCACTGTTCCGATTCATCATCTCTGAAGATGGTAAAGTGTCTTCTCTCGGTTCTTTGCCTCTGCCTGGTAAAGCCTCGTGGCCAGCACGAGTGTAAAACCTCATTTAGATCCTCAGGATAAAGGGACAACATAAACTCTGCAGTTGGGATCCAGTTATAAACACATTGCAGAAAAACGGGATATTTGTGCGTGGATACGTGCGTGTGCACAGGAGTGGGAGGGAAGGTGTGAAAAAAGCCTTCACAGACTACACAACATAAAAATAGCACAAATTTTAACTCCTAAAGGGAATATTCTGCCTTTGGGTCTCATTGAATTCAGTGAGGACCCAAATCTGTGTTTGGGTCTTGGAAGACACAGTTTGAATCTGTTTTAGCAAATAATTAAAACTCAGCAAGTTCTTCTCATACCAGCATAGGCTTGAGATGACCAAGACGAGGAGCTCCCAAGCTGGGGTTCAGGGGAGGAATTAAAGATTTCTGGAGAGAGGCAGAAGGTCCATCCTGCCTTTTCTGTGGTCTGTAGGAATGAGACATAAATATCCTTCTGCCCCTGTGCTGATGATTAACAGAGATCGGTCCATTTGCTCCCAGCACTGCAGATCCCCTAATTATCGCTGTTCTTTGAGGGACAAGTTCATCACTGTCCCCCAGGATCCTTTTTCCCAAAGTTTATTTTACCAATTAATTATTCATTTGCAGCCTTGAGTCCAAAATCTGCTTTTTTTTTTTTTTTTTTTTTTTTTTTTTGCATCACCACAGACAGAGCACCATTTTTGGGAGACACAGTTTCATACAGCTCCAGGAACACTGAAACTCTCACTTTTAACACATCCATTCTGGCTTTTCCATGCACGGGTGTGCCTTGATCTTACTGGCCCCATCCCTACACACTTGGGCAACATCCCAGGATCCTTGTCCCTGTTTCCATTGCCTCTGCACTTCATTCTTGTCCTCTGTGGAAAGCATCCTCAGCATCTGCCAGTCCTGTTCTGCTACCTTGTCCTCGAGGGAGGTTTCCCAGGGGATCCTATTGGCTGATTCCTCGAACAGCTGGAATTTTGCCTTCCTTAATTTCGGGGTCATGGTTTTATCCTGTGCCCCAGGGCTGCCAACTCCAGCCATTCACGGTCACTGCAGTCAGTGGGTCACCCCAATCTTGGCATCACTGATGCCACCAAACCCATGTCCCACTTTAGAAACAACATTAACTCAATATTAGTTAATTGAGTTAACCAATTATTATTAGCTAACTCAATTAACTAAGTCCAGGTCTCAAATAAATAGTTACCTGTTAATGGAAAAAAACATTTAAATAGAAATAATTTTTATTTATTTAAATAAAAAACAATACCATTTTATTATAATTCTTTATTATATGTGCATATTCTAATAATTATTAATTATATATATTTAGATAAAGATTTGTTTAATTTAAATAAAAATTATTTAAATGAAATTATTTTTGATTATTTAAATAAAAAATAACATAGTCTTTAGAGGAGCAAAATATATATAATTATATTATATGTATAATTTTTATTTATTTAAATAAAAATAATACAGTCTTTAGAGGAGAAATCCATACTTATATATATATAAATACATATATATAAAATAAGCAAAGCTCTGTGTATTTTACCTGTGCAAAATAAAAGGCTGAAATAACATTTATAAATAATTTGCTCAGGATTTACAGAACTGCTCACATACTGTACTTCCCATCTGGGCTGTAGTAGGGTAACAGTGTGACCCTAAGGGAGGAATATTCCATCCAGTGGAAACATATGTCCCGTTCCTTTATCGCCTCTCAGGATCACCAATAAAAGGGACAGCTGTTACCTCGTCTAGGGCTGAGTTTGAGGGGTTTTGGGACATCTGTTCAGTAGGAACAAACCCAAGATTCATAATTCATTAGATAAACAAATAAAGATTTAATCTGGAGTCGCTGGAAATCTCGGCAGATGTGGTTGGGATTGCACTGCTGACCCCAAGGTGGAATTATCAACGGCCCAAATCGCTCTCCTGGGTGAATCAGCATCAGCTTTCCCATCATTGCTGTTAATTTTAATTAGCCAAGTATATTTGTTTCAGTGAGGGTTTAATGAAAAAGTCACATTTTATGATGGCTCCCTAAATAAAGGGTTATTAGAGAGCCATAATGTTTCTAAGACATGGACAATCACATTTTAGGGATTGTTGCAGTGTCCTCTGGCTGCTTCTCTGTTTCTAGAACACAAAACAAAGCTGGGCAAGGACACCAATATTAATTAATATCAAAATAATTCCTAACACTGCAACACTTTCTTATGATCATAAATCCTTTTTACAAATGGCAGCAATAACTTCAAATTACATTTTATAAAATTTTGTGCTCTCAAACACCTGTAGGTACAACATAATCACAGCAAAATCACAGGATGCCTTAATCTGAAAGAGTGGGTAGGAAATAATCTCACTTGGCTTTGGATATTTCAATTTATATGTGAAAGTCTGAAGTAATTACATGGATTTCTGGTTCAGTGAATAGAAATCAATGGGCACTTGCAGAAGATGCTTTCTCTGACCCCTCTCAAAAACTTGTCTTGAGGTGAATGAAGTCACTGCAAGGGCTGCTCATTTGATGGATTTTGGAAAGGAATTTGACTGCCTTTACTGGGATGTCTGATTTCCATACAGAGTAAAATGAGAAAAGAAAAAAAAAAAAAAAAAGAAAAAAAAGGCAACTACAAAAGAAAAATTAACTAAGCTGTCATCTGGAGAGACGTCTTTTCAAAAAAAAAAAATCAGCTGTGTGTTTAGCTAAAAATACCAGCTGTTGCTGGTTTTAATCTGCTCTGCTTTAATCTTCACTGCAATGGAACCAAGGAGTAACATTTGAGCTGCTCTCAACATCATAGAGAAAGTCCAAAGTGAAATTCAGTGTGGTTGGCAACCCTGCCTTCTGAAATTTCATTTCACCTCTCTGGTCCTTCAAAATCACCAGAATATTTCATTCCTTTCAGGTGAAGAAAAACATCATTCTCAAAATCTCTCCTCTGCAGATTCCATTTCTTGGTGGAAAAACTTTATTAGCTCCTGAGTCTGTTCTCCTCTTGTAAATTAGGGATTACAGTGGCTTTCCTTCTAGATGGTCCCCAAAAATGTATTTCTTTTCCTCTCCCACATGGATTTCCTTGACTGATATCCATCAAGTCTTATTTCCACCAGGAGCTCTTAGTTCCATGAGCTCTCTGGTCAATGTTACAGTTTCTCCAGTGCCTTCCCAGCACTGGCTCCAGAGACATCCTCTCCACAACAGCATCTATTTAAAGCATTCTAAGGCATCTTCGCAGAGGTAAAAGAAGAAAATCATGTCAAGCTGTGGTGTTACTTTTCAGTAGGGCCTAGAGATGGCCCTAACACAGTGATCTGCACTCCCAGCTGGAGAATTGTCTCTGCTTTGTTCTTTTTCCCCGTATTTTATTTTTTCCCAGGCAGATGTGATACTGCCTGACAATGGAAATCTACAGAAGCAAAGTCTGTGCTTTTTAAATTCTTTGCACAGCACAGCTGAAATATTCTGGAACCTAGACCATGGGATGAAACTCAATCACCAGATCAGAAATGAGCATATTTTCAGTCCTTTGATTTGCAGTAAAAAATAAAACAAATTATAAGAGGCTGTTTCTGAGTATTGCCATGTGCTTCACATTTAGAAAACACTTTCATTCACAAATCTAAGTAATAAATATGAACAGGTCTTACTGGATGTTCCAGCACTTCAGATTTTTTATCTCAGTTTAGGTGCTCAGTTTAGGACACCCCAAGAGAAAACATGGTTCACGGTGTACAACAGGGAAAATGCTCCTAATTTTCACCAATGCCATAAAACCTACCCTATGTCAATACCAGGATTAAGGGCTCCTAATTAAAATTCAGTAGAATAAACAATTTAATCAGGTATTAGAGCGTTTAAGAGGGAATTACATCCTGTGCTCACATTTCTGAACCAAACTCTTTGGCTTGTTGCTCCTCCTGGTTGAACACGACTTCATGCTCAGGAAACGAGTTCTGTTAGCCCAAGAAATTAAAAATACTCTGTCACTGATCCTATTTAAAACACAGGGAAACACTCGAGTATGTTGTTGTACTAATTAATTGATTAATTGATTCTGTAAGAAGCCCAAGCCTCGTAGGGGCTGCACTGGAGATGTCATGGGTGGACAGTGGGGTTTATGAACACAGGGCTAATTGGATTTGGGAAGCCATCTGCGCCTGAATTTAGATATTATCCCTAATCAATTAGAATAAAATGACAAGAGAAGAGTTTATAAGAAGATAAGTGATGTTTTATCTTCATATATGAAGACCCCTTTCTTGTCCTTTCTGCAGAGATAGTCCTGGTAGAGCCTTTAAGATCTGACATGGGAAAATGGTACAAAACCCCCAAACTGTGTGAAAAGACAATAAAAGTCCTCGACTTCTCAAAGTGAAAGCTGTTGAAAATATTTGCAAGTTACAGTTTCTATTGGTTTGGGTTATGTATTGATAGTTTCATTGTTTAGACAGGAAGAAAAGGTGACTGTTAAAGATCAGGGTCCTCCCAAACACCCCAATGTCCCTGGAAGATTTTGTACTTATTTTCTACTGAACTAAAAGACGCAGGGTTTTGTTGCTACTACTGAAATTAAGGTCAGCATTGCAGCAGAGTGAAATTGGAAATTGCATTTGACTGCTAAAAAGGCAAAAGATCAATGCAAAGGTCTAGATTTCATCTTGCCTGGATGAGTATTCCAACTTCCTGCATAAAAACCGAGGCAAGAAAAGCCCTGTAACCAAGGAGTAGTCTCTGAAAAACACACATTACCCATCTCATAGTGTTCTTATCATGGAAATAACAATGAGCCATTGGAGTTCATTTTTATTTATTTATAGAAGCAACCAGGATTCTGTGCATACCTTAATTTCATCCTAATTTTATATTATATATATATATATATTATTTTATTATATATATTATTTATTTATTTTTATATATTTATATATTTATATATTTTATATTTTATATTTGAAATCTATTTTTATATTTATATGCAATAATTTACTAATTGTAATATCCTACATAGCATTCAAAAGCAAGTTCAATGCAGAGGTATCTGTTTTACACCACAAACTTATATACTTATTCTAAACCACAAATCTACATATTCATTCATAGTTTTCTATATAAGCCATGTATATATTTAAGGGTTTGGGATGACTTTTGAAGCTGCCTGCAGATTGCACATGTGCTGCTGTTGGTTAGTGCCCAACAAGCCTAGAAAGGATTGTGACATAAAGAATGGGTACAAGAGACCTCCCAAATATTGGTGTTAAAAATAAGAAGTCTTGCCAATAACCAAGATAACAGCACTTGATAGATAACAAGTAATTTCCAGCTGGTTTTCATCCCTGGGCTTTGCAGTAAAGCCATGGGATTGCTCCAGCTTTACAAAGAGAGGAGGACAGGCTCTAATTAAACCTCCTCGGTCACAGCATCACAAAGTCCATCTGCAATGCGGAGGGAAATGGGAGGAAAACGCTGTCAGCAAAGGCTACCAACTGGATCTACACTTCTAATCAAGCAGCTGGGGCCTCTCAGATGTTTTCTTGCAGGAAAACAAGGCTTTAGATGGCCTTTCCTACCAAATTATGGGGACAGGAGGCTGATGCTGCGCCTCAGATACTCCAATGTGCAGCATGAGCTAGAGCGTTTCAGTTGAAGTTCAAGTGTTTGGTCTTCTGCAAGGTGACATCCTGCAGTGGCCAGGGGACAGCTGTAACAAAGCTCAAAATATTTGTCAGTGATCTGAGAGCTAATTTGGCCTTGGAAAAAAAAAACCAACAAAATCATGCATTTTTAGTAAGGATGCAAAGGTGGAGGATGCTGAGAGCTGCTGAGCAGTTTGGAGAGCGCTCAGGCTGCAGGAGGTGATAGATTGGAGAATCTCTGTAGGTGCAACGTGGGCAGATCCTTCAGCCTTTACCAGCAGCCTTTGTTCTGTTGGTGTTTCTCCTCTTGACCCAAATGATTGGGAAAGGGGTCCCAGTTGATTGCAGGATTTTAGGTGTGGTGGGCACACATTCCTTCTTACCTTGGAGCAAGGCATTTAATTTGCTTTCTTCTCTAGGAGTTATTTCAGAACTGAGAATCTCCTTTGGACAATGGTTTTTACATTTTTGGTGGGGTTTTTTGGTTTGTTTTGGTTTTTGTTTTTGTTTTTTGGTTTGGTTTTGGTTTTTTGTTTCTTGTTTTTTTCAGGTTTTTTGCTTTTTATTGTTTTGTTTTGTTTTGTTTGGATTTTTTTGTTATTGCTTGGGGGTTTTTGTTTTGTTTTGTTTTGTTTGGGGTTTTTTAGGGTTTTTTTGGTTTTTGGTGTTTTTTATTTTATTTTTTATTTTGGGGATTTTTTGGTGGGTCTTGTTTGAAAAACATTAGCTTTTCTCTCAGATATGATCCCTGCCCTCTTCAGAGCTGGGGGACCCTTCAATAGTAATTGCATTGATCCTGCACTCTGATGGATGCTCCTGTGACAGGCAGACTCAGAGGAAGGACTCACACAACATTTAGATGATGCTTGGTTGCCATGGTGACCTCAGTCCACTTCTACTTTCATATCCCTTAATAGGAAAGAGGAAGAAGAGAATAAAGCCATGATTTCCCTTAAACGTTATTGATCATATCTGTGCATCTGTCCTACCTCAGCCCTGTGTGCTCTGACCTTTCTGTTCTCCACATGGGACCTCTCTGGAATTTTCCCATGAATTCCAGGCATGATTCACTGTGTCTTCTTGTCCTGGTACCCTGAAAGCAAACTGGGATGTAGGAAGAAAATAATTCTCTATCAGTTCTGTCCCTGCCTTTGCTGCAATGCCTTGCACAAATCACTGGATAAGAAGATTTAGATCAGCTTGTTCCTCTCCTGGTATGAGGGGTGTCTAACCCCAACCACCCTCTGGAAGGGCGAGTCTTTTCCCCTTTATGGGAGAAAACATAAAAACCAGGTGAACTGATCCTTAGGTGGATAAACCAGATGAAATGAGGTTGCCCCACAGGATCAGTTACTCAGATTTCATTAGGCAATAGCTCCTACTCAGGCACAAAAATATGAACAAGATTTCCTAATGTTTGCCCTAACTGTCCTCTGCCCCCAGTTTCCTTGTTTTCTAAATAAGATGAACGCCACTAAATTTTGTACTGTCTCTATGTGAGCATTATGATCACAAACCCCTTTGTCAAGGCAAACAGTGATAGACTATAAATGGCAGAACCACAGAATCCCAGAATGGTTTGGGTCAGAAGAAAAAAAAATCTTCTTTTTCCACCCCCCTGCCATGGGCAGGGACAACTTCCACTATCCCAGTCTGCTCCAAGCCCCTTCCAACCTGGCCTTGGACACTGCCAGGGATGTATCCAAGGACAGCCACAGCTTCTCTGGGCACCCTGTGCCAGGGCCTCCCCACCCTCACAAGGAGGAATTCCTTCCCAATATCCCATCTATTTTCCAGCCCTCTGTCAGTTTAAAGCCATTCCCCCTCATCCTGTCCCCCCATCCCTTGTATAAATCTTTAATCTGTAATTTAAAGTGTGGGCTATGGGGCATGAGGCTGGAGAGACCCAAATCTCTGGAAATAGTTGTGGGAAACACTTAGCACAGGGACAGGTGTGTGGACCTGTATGACCTTGCCTGCCTGCAACTTCCTACAGATCCTGCTAAGGAAACTGTGAAGGCCAAGGAGCTGATCCTGGATCAATCAATCAATCAGTTACAGGATCTCAGAAAGGTTTGGGTCGCAAATCGCCTTAAAGTTCCAGCCCCACTGCCACTGGCAGGGGCACCTTCCACTAACCCAGGGTGCTCCAAGCCCCTTCCAACCCGGACTTGGGCACTTCCAGGGATGAGCAGCTTCTGTGGTCCACACAAAGAGCCATAACAGAGGGACTGGGCTGGTTGGATGTGTGTAGGATGCTGTGTGTGCAGGCACAGGGCTGGGCAGGGTCTGATCCCCCTTCCAGCGAAGCAGCGGGTGAGGATGAAAGCGGTGCCCGTGCAGGGAGCTCAGAGAGCTGCAGAAAAGCTGCTAAGTAGCCTGCTGCTCCCGACTGCGGCTTTGCCAGCCGGCTGAACAGATTGCTGGAGCAGGAGAGCAGCAGGCAGCCGTGGGGAAGGGGGAGAAGAGGCTCAGCGTGGTGGATGCCGCGGAGCCGGGCGTGAGAGCTCGCTGATTTATTTCGTATTTAGGAATTAAATGTTGAGCTTCTAATCAGCGCTGTATAAAACAGGGAAGAGAAAGTCAATTCCTGCCCAGCCAGCTCGTTATCCACGGAGCTGGACAGCGTGAGAACAAGGGGCTGGAAATGTTTTCCACAGCCTCTCCCTGCCCCAGTCGCTGCACTTTCTGTAGGGACACAATTAATGTGCCGTAAAAAGAGTGCAGGCTTTGCACGTTGGTATTAATGCTATCAAAATCCGAAACCTTTTGGAGAATTACCTTTGTGGAGCATTCCTCCGACCCGCAATACCGAGGTGGAAACAACAGCACTACGGGAAAAGCGGGGGAAAGCCATTCCGGGATGGAAGAGCTTTGGAAGCCTTTCATCCCCTCCTGCCCTGCCATTAACAAGGGACAAACAAAAAGGGGTTAAACAAAAGGGTTAAACGCGAGTTGTGTTCAGATAAACAAAGGCACGGGAGGCCAGGCAGGTGCCATGCCAGCTGACACCGAGAGCAGCCAGCACGGAGCTGGCACCAGGGACAGATCTAAAAGGCTCCGAGGCTCATCGTGCTCAGGCTGGTTCTTGGCTTCGGCTCCCCCGGTCCTGCCCGCTTCAAATCAGGAGCAACAATTGCTTTTGCCCGGTTTCTCATCGGCTGGAGCGTGGTGAGGGGTGATTTATGTGTTCTGGGTGTCAGTAAAAAAAAAAATCAGGGAGGAAAGTCTGATAAATGTGCGAGGAAAGGGCAGGAAAGGTCTGGGTTTGCCACGAGTTCTGTGGGGAGCCATTGGCAACTCCTTGGACTTTTTTTTCCTCCCCCTTTCACCTCTTCATGGAAAAAAAAAAAAAAAAAAAAAAAAAAAAAAGCCAGAAATAAGAAATATTTTCTGTACTTTTTCTTTAGAACTGAGAATTCAGCATTCTGATAGATCTTCTCTAGGATCTCTAAGCAGTACTACAAATAACACCTAATTAACAATGTCAATTAAAGCATTAATGAAAGAATTGCTTCCCGAAGAGTGACACTTAAGTAAGTCTGGTCCAGCAGTGAATAACACAGCCTGCCAATATACTGGATAAACCATCCTGAGCTGAGGATAATAGCAGCTTCCTCAGGAGTTTATTGACTAATAAGGGCAACTATCGATTCAATAAATGGTGTTCTGAGACACTGTTTAGCATCTGCTGCTCTGTTCATATTTCTGTAGTATGGGTTTAATTACACATGAGAAGCATAGGTGTCAATCAAATAAGTCATGAAATCATGGTATTTACAATGTTGTTATCATAGAATAATAGAATTTTAGAATGGCTTGAGTTGAGAAGGAGCTTAAAGATCATCCAGTGCCACCCCTGCCATGGGCAGGGACACCTTCCACTGTCCCAGGGTGCTCAGGGCTCCGTCCAGCCTGGCCTTGGACACAGCCAGGGACGGCACAACCAAATCTCCTCTGTGCCAGGGCCTCCCCAACCTCACAGGGAAGAATTTTTGCCTAATACCCAACCTAAACTTGCCCATTTTCAGATTAAAGCCATTCCTCCTTACCCTAACACTACATGCCTTCCTCAAAAGTCCCTTGTAAATGTAATCCTTGAATGAAACCACTGAAAAAATGGGTTTCCAGTCCAAATGCAGATGAAAATCATATTTTATTTATTCTTCATTTTTGGGAGAGCAGTTAGACCATTGTATAATCATATCAAGAGCCTTTCCTTCTTCAGTGAAGTCAAATATGCCAGTTTCTCATTGTTTGTGTCCCAATAGTAGGACAATGAGAGGATTTGTGGGGAAGCCCATGCAAGGAGGAGTCCCATAGACCTGCCCATTCCATCACTGAGAGCAGAGTAAATTCGCTGAAATCTCCCTAGAGTCTTAAAAGCACTCAGGTGAAAAAATAACCCAGAAAAACACTGTTACTAGGTAATAATGTGACAAATGAGAGTGACTTCCCTATGTCTGGGCTTCCTTGTCACACCAGCTCAAATGCAAGGTCAAGTTTTCTCTTTATATATTTAAACATGAAATGTTATGCACAAAAAGAAACCATTTGAACTCCATTGTATTCTCAGACATGTGAGCAAAATTCACCAATGCCACGGGCTTCTGTCAAGTAAATACCCACATTTTGCTGCAGGACACAGAAACTTAAATTGTCTGAGAGAAGGGCAGCAGCAGCAGCATGCAGGAATTAAAAGGCAGATGGTGACTGTATGTTCCCTCATATGTTCCTTTGTATATTTATAAATATATCTGTTTGGATGTTATTTATAACATAAAATATATAAAAATATATTTAGTTTTAGAAATATAAATATCTGTTAGACTATATAAAATATATGCAATAGGTATAATATATAATATAAATATATAATACAATATATAATATGTAATATAGGTTATATAATATATTATATACTATATATAATATAGTAATAATATTATATAGAAATAAATATATGTGTAAAACATAGTATATAATATATAATATTTATATAATGTATATAATATAATATAAATACATAATACATAATAATAATGAACAACACATAATACATAATACATAGTTAAATAAATAAAAAATATAGATATTTTTATTTATAAAAATAAATAAAATATTGTGTATATATATGCATATACACAAACATATATTTTATATACTTATATAAATATACACATTAATAAATATAGAGAAATATAAGAATATATTCATACACCCACACATAAAATTGCGTATGTGTGCATTCCACCCCAACACTCAATAGATGAACTTTGACTTTTTGTTGTAACTCAGGGTATGATGTTCAGTGCAAATCTAATTAACTTTCCAGTAGCTTAAGTTATTAGTGAAAATTAGATTGATGAACACAGCCTAAAAGCCTGTGCAGACAAAGATTGTACTGGAACTTTCTTCAGTGCATTAGTTAGGACTCAGATATAGAAATACATGTTAATAAAAGGCTTGTTTGCTCCTAGCAATCTGAAAATTAACGTTGTCGAAGAAGTGAATCTCTTCATAATGTCCAAACACAGTGAAATGCAATAATAATTTGGGCACATATAAAAGAATATTTCTATAACAAGCCTACCCACTTCAGAAAAAAAACCCAAACTACATTAATAGGATGTTTTAACTGTTATTACAGATGTCATGAAATTAAAAATTAAATAAAATTTATTTTTACATCAATAGGATTAACTGCTACCTATATTTAGAATGAAATAATGCTAAATTTTATTTCATACTTTTTAGATTGTAGGTAAAAACCAGCTGCATTTAAAACATTTAAATTTAAAAAAAAAATGTCTTTTTTTCTGAGCCATCACTGTAATATGCAGGATGCCAGGAATATCAGGCATCCATCTATTTAATGTAGACCTGGTCTTTCTCCAGAAAGATTTCTGCGTGGTTTTAAGGTCAAATTACTCCACAAATGATAAATTAAAACTGGATTTTTATGAACCAAAGGGTTTGGGGTAGTTTTTTCTTGCAGTTTCTTGTGTGGGTCACTGAGAGGCACAGGCTCCTGAGTGAGGTGACCTCACTTAAGGGACAAGATTAGAGCTGCTGGTTGGAGTGGCAGATGCTGTGAAAAACACCAGAAAAGGCAGTGATGAAGGAGTGGTGGTTTGCTCTTTGATCCTCCAATTACCTGATAAAGCCACAGATAAAATCCCCACACCACAACCCAACCTCCGTATTCTGAATTCATATTTTAGCAACACATCCTGGTTTTAGCAACAAGTTCCTAAATCTGAGCTACATTACTGCTAATAAACTAGGGGTTTGGTTGATTTTGGAGGAAAAATGGTCTCTCCACACTGTTCTGCAGAGCCATCCCTGTTATTCTGCCAGGAATGTTGAGCAGAGCCACAACACTGCTGCAGCATCTCCCAGTTCAGTCCTGTGCAGCAGATGAGCCACCTTTGCTGCAATGCCAAATGTATTTTTAATGTGTTTTATACAACATTAATATATATATTATATATTATATTATATATTTAATATATTAAAGCTATTTTATGGTGTATATATTCTATTTTATTGTGTATATATGATATATATTATATATTTTTTCATTATATTTTATATATTATATTACATACTTTATTAAATATAAATACATAAAAATTATAAATATATAAATATATAAATATATAAAATGTATAAAGATATAAAGATATAAAAGGACATGATGAGGGAACACACAGCCACCATTTGCTTTTGAATTCCTGCACGCTGCTGCTGCTGCCCTTCTCTCAAACATCATAAGTTTTTGTAACCTGCAGCAAAATATGGATATTTAATGGACAGAAACCATGGCATTGATGCTTCCATGACATTTGCAAATGCCCAAGAAGTGGAATCACAGAATTTCCTGAGTTGGAAGGGACCCACAGGATTAGCCAGTGCAGCTCCTGTCCCTGCGCAGACCCCCCAACAATCCCGCTCTGTGCATCCCTGGCGGCGCTGTCCCAACGCTCCTGGAGCTCTGGCAGCCTCCGGGCTGGGACCATTCCCTGGGGAGCCTGGGCAGTGCCCAGCACCCCTTTCCTAAAATCCAGCCTAAATTCTTACACGGGAAATCCTGGGAGCAGCTGGAGTTGGGCAGAGAAGGCAGGAACCCTCAGGAGTTCTCACTGTGAGTTCCAATATTAACCCTCCAAAGTCATGGATGGGTTGGATGCGTGGGATTGATTTTGGATAATCCATCCAAAGTCACAGCACAACACCCCTTATGCTTCAGATAGATTTTCTATACTCCCACCATTATTTTCACAGTAAACCCTCCTTTTTTCTGTCTTAAAAGATAAAAAAGCACATCTGATTTACTTGAGAGGAGACACAGAAATCAGTGACTTTAAAATTATGCGACTTATAAAATAAAAAAAATGCATTTTAAGCTGTGCTCAAAAGCCTCCTATTATTGTTTTATCTCCTTAGATGTTTTCTCCTCTCCCATAGGATCAAAACCAATTTTTGCTTGGATTTTACTTTTACTAAAACCTTCTCACATAATTTGGTGAAGGTTTTTCCCATCCTTAATTAACATTTGACCATCGGGGTTAAAAGAGAAACAACCTAAAGCCCTGTGGCCGCTGCAGAGGGTGCAGAACCAAGCTGATGTGAACATTTAACCTGCTGTAGTGGTCAGTGAAATGCTGGAAATGGTTTTTTTTTCCTGTTTTCTGGGCCGCTGTCAGGGATTGGCAGCAGCTCCTGCGGCTCCTCGGTGCCTGTGCCTGGTGCAGCAGCTCCACTCCACGGCTCAAGGCAGCTCCTCCTGCATCCCCAACCCAGCCAGAACCCACCCAGGAGTCAGGAAAATCTGATTTCAGTCCAGTTCGGATTAAACATTGAGCTCAGGGGGTGGGAGGTTGGTTTGGCACCGTTCCAACTCTTTCGTTTGGGAAAACAAAGGAAAGGGAAAGGAACATTTCTAATGTAAACCCAAAGATTTGTCATTGCCCCCTGTAACAATTGTGATTTTAGAGTACTAATCAGTGTGAATTTTAGCACAATGTTTTGGAAATGTGTGAATCTTTCTTGTTTCAGAACCTTCCCCTTCTCTAAAAAATAAATTTAAAAAAATCCACAATAAAGCTCCTACATCTATTTTTTCTTGTCCTTCCTACAGTCTGATGAAACTTCATGATATTTAACAAAACAATGCAATCACCATCTTCTAAAAACCCCTTTCCATTCATAAATACACAGGACTAATACTGAAATAAAGATTTTAAACTTGCAGTTCTTCTCAGAGATCTGCTACGTCTGTTCCTCTCATGGGAGTCAAACTCTTATCAAAATTAAATTGCAACCTGTTTTTAGGACTGAATTAATTATTTTTATTCTTCTAATTTCAGGCTGGGAAGTGGATAATTTGGGGCAAACCCATGCAGGTAAGAATCAGTTGTGCTGCCTACATTCTTGGAACCTCTGTTCCCAAAAATTGTGTGCACATGATAATATCAGATTATTAAAAAGTTGCTTGTGTATAAAACATATTGACAATGATACATGTACTTAACTGTTTTATTTGCACAGAAAATGAAGTTAAAAATCTCATAAGTCTGTACAAATCTATGTGATTTCACCTGAAGACACAAAATCAAGGTATTTTGCTTAAACCAAGTGCTCTTTGTTATTGATGGATGAAAATAATTTTTCATTAATTCTCTGAAAACTGATCATATTTAAATGCCTGTGGATTATAAATGTAAAGTCCTAAAGATAAAATATCTGACTTCTATAATTTTACAATAAACTTCACCCCAGTTTGATTCTATGTGTTTTTAGCTCTAAATTTAGAGCTTCAGCTTTCATTTAAACTCTCAAGTAAAGCTCTGTTTACTTCCTGAGAAGACAGCACCGCGTATTTATTGCCTTTGGGCCTGATCTAAACAAATAAAAATCAATTGCACTCCATTCACTGATTTCCACAGAGACCAGTTTGGGTCCTAATAGAAAACACAATCAAAAAAATTCATACCCAATTTCCACTTTTCTAGGTGATTATGACCTGCTGGAAAGCACAGCCCAGTCCCTCGTAGGTAAGAAACACAACCATGGTTTTTTTTTCTTCTCTCTTTTTATTTATCTCTCTTAAAAAGAAAGCTGTGAGCTTTTTTCCCTACCATTTTGCAATTATTTTCTAATCAGTTCTAATTGTTATGACATATTTTCTGCTCTGTTACTTTTAACAATATTATGAAAATTTATTCCTCCTCCATTAAGCCTTGCAATCCAGAAAGTGTGCTGCTATAAATTATATCGACCTACTTAGCAATAATTACTAAATGGTGTTAAAGAAAGTCAACACCATGATTCAGTGCTTTTTTTCCCCCCAGAAAACTAGGGATGAATGTGCAAGGGTAATTTACCAAAATTTGGCAAGTAATGCAATGTTCTTATATGAATGCTGTGATTAAAGAGATATATTCTGCTGCATGGATGGTGAACAGATCCTCTAAAATAAGGTTAAAAATAAGGTTATGGAGACTAAAATGCTCCAAGAATGCAAAACAGCACAACCTTAATAGCTGGAAACCAAACCCAAACCTTGGAAATTTCCTCCTGTTTTGGTCAAGGTGCAACTGAAACTCCAAAAAGTGTGGTAATTTGGTGAATAGAGGCTGTTCCTTTGTGCCAGAGAGGAAGAAGTGCAGCAGCAGCCCAACCCTAATTTTTTAGGAGGCCACGGAGCTTTGAGAAGAATAATGGGGCTTTAAAGGAGCCCCAGGGGACGGTCCCATCTCAGTAACTTTGTAGGAAAATGAGTATCAAGAGATTCTTTCTTCTTCTGCCCCCAACTTTTCATTCACAGTTGTGTTTAAAGCCTCAGTGTGATAGTGAAGTATTTGGAGCTGCTTCTTACACGAAATTAGCAAAAAAAAAAAAAAAAACAAGAGTATTTCAGCAACTATTCACTTAAAATTAAAATTATAAACCAGGATTGGAACAATTAATAGACAGAGGAATGTCAGGAGCTCTGAATTCACCAACTGAGGCCACCCTGGGCATCTGGAGGAGTAAATGAGCATCTTGCCATGAAGGTAGAGATGGCAGAGAGATTCCCACTCCGTATTCCCAGTTTTCTACAGACCCTTCCCATAAAGTCACTCTCAATTCAGAGCCTAGGCTTGAAGAAAAACGAGTGGGATGTGTGCTATCTGTCTTTCCATGGGTAATAATGGCTATTTTAGATATCCCATGGTATCCTGATATGGCTTCCAACATCTGGACAAAAAAAATCACGTTAGCCTGGTGTTTTCTTGCCAGTCCCATGTCGCTGCTGGCCAAACAGTGACAAAAAAGAATAGATACAAAACACACAAAAGTGGGTGAAAAAAACAGAGAGAAAGAAGAACTTTATTGTGGGACAAGCCTCTTTTATCCACTTTAGCAACCAGAATATACATTTGTGTCAAACATACATTGGTCAAGAGACAGCTGTTTAATTAGTAATCAGAACATAATTGGTGAGTTTGCAAAAGCTACAGTATTAGTAATGCTTATAATTTCCAGCCACCTGTGTTATCAATTCTACATTCCAATTTGCTTTTCTCAAGGATGCGGCATTCCTCCTCCATGTAGGCTGTTAACACTCCTTTTCTTTTCCCAGGCCTCAGTCATACACAATAATTGGCTAAGTTTCAGAATCAGCACTTGTGGGGCCCCTTTCCCCCACAGTCCCATGCCTGTGCTTTAGATACAGAACATTAAAATATCACAAAGTGCCCATTTTATAGCACTGGGATTCCCCTGTAGCCTCCTGGAAAGGAGATGTCTCCATCAAAGCTGAATTCCTGGGATGCCTTCCAGAATCACTGAGGGAAATGGACATTTGGGTGTCTCCTGGTTTAGGAACGCAGTTGAGAAGGAAATTTTTGGTGGCCTGGAGACTCTATACTCATTAAATACTTTTGCTCTCCGGTGACCAACTGCAGTAGCAGCCATCCATCTATTGAACAACTGGATCATAAAGGTGCCATTAAATTCCAATAATGAAATCCCTGGATAGGCAGACAATGTTTTCAGTGGAACTGTGGGCTTTTCTTTGCTCCAGTGGGAGGGAGGGGATGTCTTGGGATTTTATCAGATGATGTCACATTCCCATCTGCCTTTGGCACAGGGGACATCAGCAGAAACTGCACTGAGGATGGTTGGTCCGAGCCTTTCCCTCATTATTACGATGCCTGCGGATTTGATGAGAATGAAACAGAGTCCGATAACCAGGTGGGAATTAATCTCATAATTAAAAACAAATTAAGGAGGGTGGGGTGGAGCAGCAGGCTGCTTTTTGTCCAGACTCTGGTCATGTTCTGCTTTGACAGCAATTAGAATAAACAACCAGATGTATATGGGTGTAAAAATGTGAGAAGTGAGATCTGAGTCCTTCCTGGCCCTATACTGAGTATTTACAGAAGGGGAGCTTTTACTGTTGGTGCAGCTTGAACCATGGGCTAACTCCAAATTTTCCCCCTGCTAATAAAGAATTACCTACCCAGCTATTTTTTTCCCCAGATACATGCCCAGGGATTAAAAAAATACCTTTTTTTGCTCATCAAAAAAGTAACTTCATGGTATGTAAACCCAGACACAGAGTAGAGCTCTGCTGTACAGTGTGATCTCAGAGAAACCAGGCTGTTCAAGACCCAAATCCTGCCTGGTTCTCCCTGTATGTTGGCATGTGTGGGGCTGTTGATGAACCCTTTAACCCTGTTTTTTTGCCTCCCAAGGATTACTACTATCTGTCTGTGAAGGCTCTGTACACGGTGGGATACAGCACTTCCCTGGTTTCCCTCACCACAGCCATGGTCATCCTGTGTCGTTTCAGGTGAGTGGGGTCATGAGAAATGAGCTGATCAGTCACTGCAGGAAGGAAAATGGAGCTCATTGGCCCCAAACAGGGTAAAATTTTTGTCTCACCAGATGTAGAATCAGAGGGAGAAAGCCCTTTCATTGAACTGCTCCCCCAGCCTGGACACACTCCAGAAGTCACATTTCAGTAGAGGGTAAATGCAGCAGGAGAAGCTGTGGTTCTGGTTTAGGAAACTTCAGAAGCTGCATTAAGCTGATTCTATTGTCTGTTTTATGCTTCTCTGCATCCTTTTAAAAGAAAAACCCCAAATCCTCCTCTTGCTCAGGTTTATGGTCAGTACTAACCTCAGTCCTGGCTTAGAGTGTTGCTGTCCTTAGCACCAAGGTGCTCTGGCTAAGCATGTTCAGACCCAGTGATATGTCTATGAAATAAAGCTATTTTCTTCTTTATTTCTCCTTTTCCCCCATCTCTTTCTCTTCCCTCTCCAGGAAGCTTCACTGCACTCGGAATTTCATCCACATGAACCTCTTTGTTTCATTCATCCTCCGTGCAATATCTGTGTTCATTAAAGATGGGGTTCTCTACGCCGAGCAGGACGGCAACCACTGTTTCATCTCCACAGTGAGTAAAACCAAAAACAAGGCCTTTTCCTTCTTTTTTTTTCAGCATGAGATGGCAAAAAGCAGCCAGGCAGGCAGCAGTCTGTGGGGCATCACGAGCTGAGAAGTTGTTGGAAGAAAGGGTAGCTTGTGGTTGACTTTTCTCCCAGTTCGCAGCCAGAGTGGGTGTTTCATCTCATGTCATCACCAGTGTCCTTCAGGACAAACCCACAGGTTTTGTTCTGGCTCTGCCCTGATCATTTCTCTCTTGCACAGATCTGCTCTGTGACAGGTGGGATGAGAGCAGGCACCAGCAATTTCCTCCCCCTGAAGGTCTGGTTTTTTGTCAGAGGCTCATTTGTTCTGGATCTCAGGCAGAGTCATGTGTGAGGAGGGTGACCATTCAAACACAGAGAATACACCTGATGGTCACACTCGAAGAAAATCATCAGCATTTCCCATTCCTTTGTCTCTGAAATGTGTAGTTTCATGCAAAGCACTCTTTCACTGGTGCATTTAGCTCTACAAAATAGGATCTGTAAATCCTATTTCCTTTCACATTTAAGGCCAGTATTTGATATGATAAATCATCTTGCTGGGTGTAATTATGACAGAATTAAACTGAATTCTCCTTTATCCACCCAATTGTGAGCTGAATTCCCTGTGAGTCACTTCCACAAGGCAAATGCAGCTGTGTAGGTTCTTCGTCAGCCTTTTCTTTGTCACTGAAACTCTTTTCTCTTCATTTTTTTCCACGGTAAAGCTGAAGCCATGTCAAGTCTGCAGTTTGTTCATGACACTCTTCCAATGGTGGCATCTGCCTCTTTGGAAACAGATGAAAAGCATGAAACATGTTATAATAAAGCATAAAACACGTTAAAATCAGACATTTTGTTGCCAGACATTCAGACCTGTTAGAGCTTCCACGAAAAAACTCGACATCTGATGGTTTAAACACCTCGGTTATTGATTTGGTCCAGACGATGAAGTTAAAGTGGGAATCAGTCAAAAGTGTCATCCTTCACTGCCTCCAGCAAGAGCTTCCATTTTATCCACTGATTCTGCTCTGATTTGTCAGAAAATCCTGCTTTTGTAGGACTAATGCCATCACATTGGGGTGCAGCACTGGAAAGACCAGTGTGTCCTGTTTTCACAGGGTTATCCACCTAAGGCTTTTGGCACAGAATCACAAAATCATGTAGGTCAGAAAAGCCCCCTAAAACTGAGTCCACGCTTTCCCCCACCACTGCCAAATCCACCCTAAATCCCATCCCCAAGTGCCACATTTACATGTCTTTTTAACGCCTCCAAGCACGGTGACTCCACCACCAACCTGGACACTGTTCCAGTATTTGACAACCTATCAGTGAAGAAATTGTTCCCAATATCCAATCTAAACCTCCTCTGGTGCAATATATGACAATTTCCTCATGTCCTATTGTTTGTTACCTGGGAGAAGAGACTGATCTTTCTACCACCTTCTGTCGGGGAGTGTAGAGAGAGAGGCTCCTTCCTGAGGCTCCTTTTCTCCAGGCTAAACAAACTCAGCTCTTATTTATAATTATTATATTTTATTTTGATTTTATTTTTCATTTTGCCATAGTTTGCTCCTTCCCCCTCCTGTCAATGCATGAAAGCTTCTGTCATTTTTCACAGCTGATCACTCAGCCTCCTTTTCTCTCACACTTTACTTCCTTAGTTTGCTCCTTCCCGTTCTGTCAAGGAATGAAAATTTCCATCACTTTTCACAGCTGATCACTCAGCCTCCTTTTCTCACATTTTACTTCCATTTTCTGTCCTTGAGTGACAAAACTGGTGATGGATGGCAAGGAAGTACAATTCCCAGCTGCCTACAGGAAGGTCCATCCTTCCAGATCCCGGGTCTTTCCACAGCCATCCTGCCATTTCACATCCTTCACTGGGTTTCTTGGTACACTATTGGATTATTTTCTTCCCTGCACTTAATCTTTGGAGGGGGCTTAAGCCCAGCAGTCGGTGTTCACTGGGATTATGAATTCTCAGCAATGCAGGACGTGCTCAAGCTGCTCTGCAGGGGCTCCTTGAACACTTCCCACTGGTGAAATTGGCTTCTTCCCCATTCAGGCTTTGCTGTCTAAGTGATACCTCACATTTTTCCCAATCTTTAAAACTTTTACCACTAAAAGTGTGTAATCCCAATCCCAACTCTTTCCCCTGGGGGATTTGGAGAGGTTAAAAGCTTTTTTTCTCTTAGAAATGACTTTGCTCCTCTTGATTCTCTGCAGGTGGAATGCAAAGCAGTGATGGTGTTTTTCCACTACTGTGTCATGTCCAACTACTTCTGGCTGTTCATCGAGGGGCTGTACCTTTTCACTTTGTTGGTGGAAACCTTCTTCCCCGAGAGGAGATACTTCTACTGGTACACCATCATCGGCTGGGGTACGTGGCATTTTTTGTCTCAAATGTGTCCTGGTGACTCCACAATCCATCTGCTATTTCTACGTGAGAGTTTCAAAGTAGAATTTTAGTTTTTGTGCTGAAGACCTGCCACAATCCAAACTGCTTTTGGGAAAAAAAAAAGGAAAGGTGCTTTTTTTGCTTTTTCTGTCTAGAGTTGAACTCAAATCTGGAGGACACCATGTCTCTTGCAGAGGTGTAATCTACAGCAAAAAATTGCCTTCTACAAACTATGATCTTAACATCGAGTACTTCAGCTTAATCAAATCTGCAAGGCTAAGTCCAGTCCATTTCCTAAGGCTTCATTTGTGCTTTTCTTCCAGATAATAACTAAATTGAAAATGCATCCAAAGGGTATTCACATCTGCTCATCCTACCTGGATGGGAAATAAGAAACAAGATATATTTCAGAAAAGCTAGTTAAAGGATGATAACCAGTGTAATTATTTTTTCATTCTGGTCTTCTGGAGATAAATTGATCCCTGTGACATGTTAATTCAAGCAGTTCTTTGCTGATGTTTTTTTGTGCAGAAGACAATGAATGCAGAAGAATGCATTCATTTAAAATATTCCCTGAGAAAGTTAAACTCGATTTTTATACTGACAGAGATTTCTGAAATAATTAGAAATAATCCTGTATATTCATTTGTAAAGTCTGCACACAAACCCCATGCCTTAAACTATTTGTCTTTGAGAAAAACATCCTTATGCAGCCTGAACCTTAAAGTAATCCACAGCTGGTCTTGTTTTTTCTCTCCTGAAGTAGCTGCACACAAACCAAAATTTTCATTTCCTGGCAAAAACTCCCTACAGGAGGGAGAAAAATCGTTTGGAGAAGGTAAAGAGAAGGTGTGAAGAGAAAGAAGTGAACAAATCATGAATAATCTACACCATAAAAAAAAAGCTGATGTAAAAGGATTGTTACTAGAAAGGTTTTAGGGAAAGAAACTGCTGGAAAGGGTGCTCAAGGTTCCTTTTGTACCATCCACAACTGTATAATCAGAGAAACAGATCAGAGAAAAGTGTGTTTGCAAGGAGAAATTGGGAGTTACACAAACAAAAATCTGACCATTACAAAAGAAAGCAACAGAAAATCACAAATTATCAAATCTTTGTAATTGGAACATAAATCAGAGGTTGAGGTCTTTTAATTAAGTTTGCACAATTTTCATATCTGTAGATTTGTCTGAATGTGAGAATACTGTAAAACATCACACATTAGCTGACTTTAATTTTTTTTAATCAGTCTTTGAAATGAATGTACTACTCAGATGGATTAATTCTGCAATACAGCCTGTTTGAGTTGAGTACCATAAATAACACCTGTCTGTTCCATTTATAGACTTCATGGACTCATGGAAAGCTTTGTGTTTGAATGGACCTTAAAGTTCATCTCATTCAATCCCCTGCCAAGACAGGGACACCTCTCACTGTCCCAGGGTTCTCCAAGCCCCATCCAGCCTGGCCTTGGACACTGCCAGGGATCCAGGGGCAGCCACAGCTTCTCTGGGCAACCTGTACCACCCTCACAGGGAAGGATTCATCGCAATATCCCATCTGTCCCCACCCTCTGGCAGTGGGGAGCCATTCCCTGTGCCTTGTCCCTCCGTTCCTTGTCCCCAGTCCTTCTCCAGCTCTCCTGGAGCCCCTTTAGGCCCTGGAAAGGGCTCTGAGCTCTCCCTGGAGCCTTCTCCAGGTGATCAGCCCCAGCTGTCTCAGCTTTCCTCTGCAGTAAAGGGGCTCCAGCCCTTGGAGCATCTTCATGACCTCCTCTGGATTCATTGCTGCAGGTGCCTGTCCAGCTGGTGTTGGCTGTCCTGGGCACAACACTCCAATCACTTCATATTCAAATCAGTATTATTAATACCTCTCCAGATGTAGGTGGTTTTTTTTTTGGTTTTTTTTTTTTTTTTTTTTTTTTTAACACAACTATTTTCTCAGCTCCTGCATGTTTCAGTTTGACTCGCAGTTCCCCTGACCTGGTGGGAGCAATTGGCACTTTGCAAAGCAAACCAAAGCACTTCCAGACTCTGGGTTTAATCCATGGAGGGCAAAAGCTGCCCCTCAGCTCAGAGCTGGTGGGGAGCGAGCTGCCCTGAAGCACCAAAACCAGAGCTCAGCACTTTGCAGCATCTGGGTGTTGATCTGTTTCTTCAGATGTGCTGAGATGTCAGAGTCCTCGTTTGATTAATTGATTAAGGCAGTTTTTCCTTCCTAAATCTGCAATATTCTGGTAAATTCTCTGGACAGACTGCTGTCCTCCTGAGCTCCCTCCTAATCCCTGCTCCTGACTCAGGGCAGCCCAAGTCAGCAAGAAAACATCTCTTCTCAGCCTTTGAGTCTTGACTGTTTTCTCATGTTCCTCAAAAGCTTGAAAAGAAAATGATGAAGAGACAGAAATCTTTGATGTAAAGAGAAGTAGTGTGGGTATGTGTAAGTTCATAGACCAGATGGTTCAAAGCTCCCAACTGATCTGAAACGTGGGGTTTTTAACCATATTTTTATGACACATTTAATTTAATTCTGCCTTCCTGCGCATTTTACAAATTTGCAGCCCTGTTCATAGCATGAAAAATTATATGGAGGAAATCAATGGGAACTAAATTAAACACGAGATCCGTGTTTCATAGAATCATTGAGTCACAACAGTTCGGATTGGAAGAAACCTTAAAACTCATCTCATTCCAACCCCCCTGCCATGGGCAGGGACACCTTCCACCATCCCAGGCTGCTCCAAGCCCCGTCCAACCCAGCCCTGGACACTTCCAGGGATCCAGGGGCAGCCACAGCTTCTCCAGGCAAATATTTGATATTTCAAGGTTAATTCAATAAAACTAAAATTAAAGTTCAATATTTTAAAGTTAATTTAAACTCCTTTAATGCACAAAGATCTCAATGTTTTCCAGATGTTCACCTGTGAGAAAAGGAGACTTCAACTGAAATTAAATATGCATGATTTCTTTTCCCCAAAGCCTGTCATTTTATTTCTTTTATATAATTTTCCTTTCAAATTCTTCTCTGTATGCTTATTTAAAAGAGGAGGGCTCCATCAGTCACCCAGGTCTAACAGGGCTTTTTTTTATTTCTGATGGTGGGAATATGATTTGACAGAGACTCATCTAAGTGGTTCAAATGAGTGACTAATTAATGTGACATCAACACAGCCTTGCAAAATTTCTGAAATGTAATTGTTCCCATCAACTCATAACAGTTCACTGCTGGGAGCTGGGGTTATCAAGGTTCTTGTTTTGTTTGCTTTTTAGCACTTTTTTTTTTCCAGTGGTGCCTGAATAGATGTCAGCAGTTCCTTAGTCAAAGATTTTATTTACCATGCAAGAGACATCCAACTCACCCAGAGCTGTCTTGCACAAATGATTTATTTCATACAAGTATTTCCACTGAAAATATCACACTTTCAGGATTTTCCGGAAGAAAAATAAATTCAGGTTTCTCAGTGGGTTCTTACTGTTTTAATTAAATTTGCATTTTGCGTGCATATTTTGAAAGTGAAGAAATGTCTGAAATAGGAATTAAATCCTTACTCCAGTATTCTCTTTTAGGAGTCTGTCGTTTTGTTTGGGCATTTTTTGTAATTAAAAAAATTAAATATTCCTGGGAGCAAAGGAAACTTCTCCTCTATGGATTTGTCTTGGTTGAATAAGTAAAGAAAAAACAGTTGTTTACAGAGTAAAAGCGAAAATGCAACATATGTAAATCATTTAACAACAAAACCACAGAAGAATATGAAGAATCCAATAATGCCTTTCCAGCTCAACATCTGGGGCTGCAATCCTTGCAGGATTACAGTAGCTCTAGACATGGATGTGGCTGATTCTGTTCTTCCCATGCTTTGTTTTACTCGTCATGCAGCAAGATGTAGTAAAACATCAAGCAACAATAACCTGAAACTGCATCTTTGTTTCCTGTTATCACTTTTCTTCTGCAATCCCCCCTCTGACTGAGAGGAATTCTTCTAGAGCTCTGAAATAATGCAATAAATTGTCCCAATAAATTGTCCCAATAAATGTCCCAATAAATTGCATTATTTCGTGTACAAATGCTGTTAGGGAAGAAAACCTCAGTGGGAAGGCTGCATGAAGTTCTCATTGCTGAATATCGAGTGTGTCTGGTCTGTTAATGGTGTCACTGTTTGTCCCCTGCAGGTACCCCAACAATCTGTGTCACCGTCTGGGCAGTGCTGAGGCTCCACTTCGATGACACCGGGTAGGTGTTGCTGCTGGGAAAGGATTTTGTGTGCAGAGCACTCAGTGCCACATCCAGGCATTCCTCGGACACCTCCAGGGATGGGGATTCCAAACTTCCCTTGGCAGCCCCTTCCAACGCCCAACAACCCTTCCGGTGAAAAAATTCTTCCTGATGCCCCCCCCTGAATCTCTGAACAAGAGGCCATTTCCTCTTATTCTATTTTCTCCTTCCATTTTTGACATCAATTTGTGTACAAAAGTATTTAGATCCCATGTTTAAGTTCTTTCCTGTTCATAAAGACTCACAGTTTGATGTCTGTGCTACCAGTGCCCTCGTGAATTCCTAAAGGAAGATGTAGGTGTCAAACCCATAAACCTGCAGCTGACCCCATTCCCTGCTCCATTAGATCAGCAGAGTCCGGAATGTGGTTTGTCTCACTCTACAAGAGCTGTGAGTTGAACCTCATAATTCCCTGCTTCATCACCTTCATCTTCCTCCACAATCAGTGGGAAAGAACTCAGCTGTAGAAATTACTGTAGAAATTCCTAATGCAATGAATGAAATCTACACCAAACATTGCTGAGCTTTGATTTACCAGAGCAATTAGAAGTTTATCTTCACACTGAGGAGTATTTTCCATGACTCTTGCAGGGAAGATGAGTAGGGGTGAGACAAAAATCCACATCCTGTCTCCTATATGAAAAAAAAAAAAAATCAATTTCAGGAAGAATTCAAAAGGATAGGTTCTTCCCAAATTGTCTCTTTTGAAGAGAAAAAAAAAAAGCTTCAAATATCCCGTACTGTGTTCTTAAGAACCAGAAGGAAAAGCTGCTCCCACAGATGGACCTATCTGGCATATTTTGGGAGTCAGTATCTGCTCTGATAGAGCAGCACATGTGGCAGGTAGGAAAGAATGTGTCTGGATACCCTGAAAATACAAACTCAGCAATGTTTTTTTTTTCATGAGAGCTATGTTTGAACTTGGTGAAATGTTAAAAAAAAATGAGGGAGGCTGGATAAAATTTCAAAATTCAGTGGTTCTTTGAAAACACAGAATTGAGGGAAAGGCTTCATACCCAAATCCCATTTCCAAGTCATTGAATGCTTTAATTTTGCCTAATACTGGACACACCTGGATCCACAATTTGCACAAAACTCTTTGTTCTGTCAGGTTTTCTTCATCCTTGTTTCCAGACTCTCTCTGGAAAGCACATAAAGCCTTTCCTCCACTGGGGATGCCAGTGCTCTGACCCAATGTTCTATTTTGACATTAAGACAAATTAAATAATTTATTTCCATGCAAAACAAGCCAGGAACTCCTGTTGTGCCATTATTACGATTACAACATCGGTCCTAAAAGCACTAATTTCTCTTACGAGTCCAAACAGCCCTTGCATTTTGCAGGTAGGGAGAATGTCTTGAAGAACAAAGAAGAAGAATAAGAAAACAACAAAAACAATTCATTTTGAATAAAAAAACCAACAAACTAAAACCATTCCTTGGGAATAAAAAAACCCAAAACCCATTCCTTTGGAATAAAAAAAAAACAAAAAAAACAAAAAAACAAAGCCATTCCTTTTGAATAAAACAAAGATAACACACCCGTTCCTTTTGAATAAATACACAACCAAAACCATGGTTACTTTGAATAAAAAAAAAAAAACAAAAAAAAAAAAAAAACAATAAAAAAAAAAAACCAAACAAAACCATTCCTTCTGAATAAAAAACACAACCATTCCTTTTGAATTAATAATAATAATAATAATAATAGTATAATAATAATAATAATAATAAAAACAATCAAAACCATTCCTTTTATTTAGAGAAGTTGAGTTAGCCTGCAAGACATTTAGACAGATTCTAGCTGAGAGTCTCAGTGGTTACTTTTTAAAAATCAGCAAGCCTTGTTCTGGGAGAGGGGGAGAAGCCAGCATGAGCCTGAAAACACGGCAGAAATTACTGAACTGGAAAACCAGAGTGGCAAAGGGACTGAAATCCAGGCTCGGAGCCTGAGTCCCCCCTGCCTGTCCCTTACAAAACTGGCAGAGCTCCCTTGACTTCAGCTCCCAACTTCCATCACTGTAGTGACGGGATTGAGGAGACAGATCCAGTTCTCTGTCCATCCAGAGTTCTGATTTAATGGAGTTATTCCAGACGTGCAGCTGAGATGTGGCAGAGATCAGGTTCTGGCCTTTTCAAATGGAAATCACATCCTTTCCCCAGCCCCCTGGCTGTCTTCCCTTCACACATCCTGGAGAAGAGTCCTGCCTGTCTCACCTGTGCTGTAGGGAAGCATTTGACAGAAATTAGGAGCCTGTTTGCAAAAAATTCCGACTCTTTTATTGACCATTCCCACTTCCTTACCTGAGGAGGAGATGGTGGCTCTTTCCACCACTTTTATCCTATAGATGCCACAGGGACTGGATGAAAAAATCCTTGAAAAAACCCTCGGTGTGAACTTGATCTGATTCGTTGACATCTGCAAGGTGGAGGTTCGGAATTGAACTCGCTGAGGACACATCCTGTACAAACACAGGAGAAGGTCTAAGAAGATGAGAGGAAAGAAGAAGAGGAAATATCTAAGAAGAATAAGAATTTGTAGGGGATGATTTATCACCCTAGAGTATACATTTAAAAATTTAAAATACCTCAGTGTGGATAAAAAAACCCAACAAAACAGCCTTCAATCTGACCCAAGCAGCTTTTGGGATAATTTGCTGGGCTGTTGGTGTCTACAATCCAGGTAACTGGAACTAGAGGAGGTGGATTCCTGTTCCTTTTAATTTCTCATTCCTACACAGACAAATTGTCCTACCTCAATATCTATTTGTACAGCATCATTTGTACAGAATGTGAGAATTTGCCCAGGTTCTTCCAGCACTGGTCAATTCAGTAAAGAATTCAGGCTAGATTTAATGTCCTTTATAAGGAGGTTGAGCTCTGTAAATAATGGGTAATTTTCAGTAGACAACACCTAATTTATAAATGCATATAAAGAATTTAAAAGATAATTGGTGATTTTAGGTGCACACAACTGATCACAGAAAAAAAACCCCTGATTTCCAGACTGTGGGTAAGGAGTTCCCTCTGAAAATTTATCCCCTTTCAAATATTTTAGGTTGGGCATCCAAAGTGAGGTGACTCAGAAATATTAATTTGCACTTGAAAATCTCATTCATCATACCAATAGATTTGTGGGGATTTCAAGTTTCTATGCCTTGCAAACAGAAGAAAAAATACATATTTTTTTCTGTAAATTTGGCAGTGTATCTCTAAATGTTCTCACTTCTCACCAGCTGTGCCACGCACATACTTATTGTTGGTTTTATGAGAATCCAGTAAAATATTGTTCATCTGAAATTAATAAATATTGTTCAGCTGAAAATAATTAATATTTTTCAACTGAAAATAAAAGTTTAACTGAAATTTATAATCCAGGCATCGCTCAGCCATTTGGGATTTTTCTCACATGCATTTTGATGATGGGATTTCAGCTCACTTTTACACACATATGGTTTTCTTTAAAGTAAAGATTTTCACTTTTCCCCCAGATGCCACCACAGAACCATTTAAATGACACACAAGGTGCATTAGCTCTCGTGAGACCAGCTATGTTTTATCCCGTTATGTTCTTCCCAATATTTCCTGGCATCTGACAAATGCACCATGACAGCCTCTGCTGGGACTTTGGCTCTTTTCCCACTGGGAAGGAAAACCTCCTTCTCAGAGCTGCAGATACAAAGCAGAAAGATTTCTGTGATTTTTATATTTTCTAGAGGGAAAAAATCAGGGGAAGAAAGCAGGGGCAAATGAAAGAAAATTTTTCATTCACAACCAAATTATAGAAGTTTTAAAATAGACGTGAAGAAATAATTCCCAATAATAAATACTATTCTTTATAATAGTGCAGCAGGGGCTGGAAAATAAGATTATTTTCATTGTTATTGATTTTCTAGCTCTAAAGATGTATCTTAACATTAAAACCCTATATGGACAAGGGCCCTATATTTGAATGTCCAAACACAGCTGTGTGAAATCAACTTCTGCGGAATCCTTTGGTGATTGCAGAGAAAGATTTTAAATGCTGAGGTAGAAATGTCATTTTATTCGTGATTACTCACTAGCCACATGCCAGCAAAGGAGCTGACCCCAAATATTGTCTGGTATTTCATCCTTCTGAGATGGATCCTTGATAGGACTTGCAACCCAATGAGTGGAAAATCATTCCCATCTGTGAATACAGCCAGGATCCTGGTGTACTGGAAATGTGAAAGAATCCTTGTGTCAGGGTCAGAAATGCGCATTCACATCTATAAATCCTGGAAAAGTAAATGCGACATCGAACTTTGGAATAACCATCCCAAAAACCCCATCCTCTGAGGTTTTTTTTCTTTTTCTAAGGACAACTTAACAGTTGTGTTGTAGACACAGAAACACACTTAGAAGGCTTTTCCAGAATATCTAAGCTGTTTAATAAGAAGTACCATTGAAACTGCCACAAAATTATTTATTTTGCTTTCAGATGGCTGTGGAAAGGCTGTAAAAGAAGCTGCAATAAGACAAACTAAAGAATTACTGCTTTGAATTTGGATAAAATAATTTAGCTACGAAACCCATTTCCCACATTCTGCATCCTTGGAAACAGTTGTAATTTCATTAATATATTTGTTGTAATTTTTTTTTTCTTTCCTTCTCTTTCCTTGACGGCCGCAGCTGCTGGGACATGAACGACAACACTGCCTTGTGGTGGGTGATCAAGGGTCCCGTGGTTGGGTCAATCATGGTGAGTAGCACTTGCAGCTGACACTTCCTCATCTCCCCTGAAGATGAATAACCAATTGTCAGCATCTTCAAATACTTCACAAACTATGTTCCATCCCTGTGCTGGATTGGTGGGCAAATTCTCTAAATTTCCATCATTTTCCACCCACAATGCCGAGGAACCCCATTGTTGAGGAGAAGGCTAAATGATGGAGCAATTGCCTTCTGCAGTTGCTTAAGCACAGACACAAATGCCATAATTCAGACCATAGAGCTCTGGAATGTTTGTCTGGGGCTGGCAGATTTGTCTTGGGATGGATGGAAATCCTATGGGTGCCATTTGGGGTGTCAGAAATCCTGTGCCATTTGGGGCGTCAGCTGAAGGCCAAGCGGGACAATCCAGGGTGAATAAAACAACAAAAAAATGTCAGTGACCAGGAAAATGTTTTCTCCATCTTCTGGATGAAGTTAATTTCACAGCTAAATTTATCTAAAATAGCATTATAATTATATTTGGTCACAGTGCAAGACAAAACTGTCACAAACTAAAGCTCTCTTTAGTCGATGGAGGTCTTAGATTTTTCTCAAATTATGTCAGATACCTGCACATGGAGGACTGAGACATTTTAAAGTGTCCTTTTTGGACTTCACAGAATGGATAAAATTGGAAAGGATCACTGGGAGTCATCTAGTCCAACCTCCCTGTTCAAGGAGGATCCCCTAGAACATATAACTCAGGATTATGTAAAGATGGTTTTTAAATATCTGAAGAGAATGAGATATTCTGGTGCTCCAAATAATATGGGGATTTTAAAATGCTGTTGGGCTCGTGCAGTTCGGAAAATAAATGGAGTCCCTGGCTGATATGGTCTGTGGCATCTGAAATTCTGTCAGGCTTGCCACATGTGGGTGTCTCATTCTGGGCATGCTAAATTGTTCTCCACACTCCAGGGACAGAATTAGGCAGGTTTTTGATAACTTTTGTGGGAATTCAGACATCCCAGCTCACAGGTAGCCAGTGAAACAGAAGATTTTATCAGGTTTGGTATTTCTCCTCTGAAGTCTTTGGACAGCTCTGTAAAGTCCAGCAATCTTCAGATATATCACAGATAAATCAGCCAATTTCAGCACCAAAACAGAGAGGGTTTTGTTCATGTGTGAATTTCCATGTTTTACACGCATGTTCTGAGAAGGATCACTTTCTGCTGGGTAATCAGTTAAAACTGGTTTCTATTGAAAGAAATTAAAATTTAATGCCTAATGGTTCTATCTGTTATAGAACCAAGCAACCAGCAAGGGACAACCAGGTTTCTCCACCCCTTTGTCATCCTCAGATCAGATAGAAACTGCTGGAAAAGGTGCTCTCATCCAGTTCCTGGTGTCCCTATAGGAGTATGAGATTTTATAATAGAACAACTTAAATTTCCACTATTCTGACTTTGAGAAGCTATGGAGTTGGAGACAGCCAAATCTCAAGCCAAAGCACTGAAATAAATTAATTTTATCATTCTCCAGGTTTTTAAAACCAATGGAAACTGATAAACTGAAAAGTCCCTTAGTTCAGAGAATGGGAGTTAAAGATGTTTTTACTACTGAGGTCTTTATTACAAGTTTTTGATGTGCAGGGATCTTTCTTTTAACTCTCTGCACTTGTTGATAATGATAAATGTTGAAACTTTTCCATTTTTGTTTCTCTTCTTTTGTATTTGAAACTGCAGAAATCCTGCCTCATTTTAGCTGCATTTTTACCTGTAAAAGATGATAAGTTCCTTGTGAACTTTTCCCATTACTCCTTATCCTATAAAACTTTTAGACTGTGGTTTGGAGAAGAAAAAGGGAATGTAACCAGCAAGTCTCTGGGAATGTGTCATTCTCATATTTTGTAAAAGTATGTCATTGACACTATTTTTTTTTTTCCTTTTTCTTCCTCTCCCAGATAAACTTTGTGCTTTTCATTGGCATAATTGTGATACTTGTGCAGAAACTCCAGTCACCTGATATCGGGGGCAATGAATCCAGCATATACTTGTAAGTACAAATAAAGCAGTAATCAAATTAAATTACTGATATACACATAGGAAAAAGCCATAAAGTAAAAAGGACACCTCAGCTGAACTAAGCTGATTTTTGAAAAGAGTTGCGGGGTCTATAAAATTACTTTGGTTGATTTTTACTTTAATTTTTCAATCCATCACCCATGAAAGTGCATTTTAATGCCAGCTTTCACCTTTCTTTAAAAGGCCTATAAAAAAAAGCATAAATATGAGATTTTAAAAAGATTAAAAAAAAAAAGAAAACTCAAACCAAATCTCATGTTTTTACTGGTCAGTGATTTGAAAATTAACATATTGACCAGGTATAAATATTGTTGTTATGCTCATGTGATGGTTTGCTGTGCTTCATAAGTTCCAGGACATGGTTCAAAGTTCACTGAAATCAATCAGATTTGGATAAAAGTTTTAATTAACTTTAGGCTGAATTATAGTTTAGGGAGGTCCCCTAGAGTTGCTTATGTCCATATTCTTGTAAACTTAAATGCATTCCCCTTAAGCCATACATTACACATACACACCACTAAAATATTTCTAAAATACAGACAAATCCTAAAATTTTCCTTTAGATGTTTATAACTTCATTATTTACATTTTTTTAAAGATGGAATCCTTTTTATTAGTTTCCACCTCCTAACCGGATAGAGGTTGGCCAGTTGAAGTGGTCATAAATCTTATTTTGAGTGCATGCACTCAATCTCCATATAAAAATCATATAATCCTCTGAATAACTAGGATATGTGGCAGCACATTTGGTGTTGGCCTAAACATCATACACATTTGATTTCAATTTTTTTTTTTTTTGTGATCTTCACTGAATTCTGGCACGAATAAACATAGATAGGACTATTTAATTTAGCATTAAATTCCTGATGAAAATAGGCAAGCCATGAACACCTTAAATAAATTATGTTAGGGTAAAGGAGGAGATCCTTATTTTGGAGCAAATACAATTATCCTGTGATTAGTTTCACCCTAAGTAACCACAATCACAGTATAATGATGTCATCTATCTAAATGACAATTTTCAGGGAAAAATATGTCCTCCAGCTGCCTATTTTTCTCCCCCCCCCCCATTATCTAGTTTATATTATATGAAGTAATAATATTTTCTACATCCTTTCTCATGTCTGTACTCAGGCATCCACTTACAGAAATCTGCCCTTGCATCTTGCTCCAAACTGTGCTTCCACAGCCAAAAAACAATGCTTTAAATTCATTCTGCAGGCAGATTTATCTCAGAAATAGAACTCAGGATGAGAGTTAGTGACTAGGTTAACTCATGCATGGTTTGCCCAGGGTTTGCATAAAAGTTCCCCCCATGGATGTGCTGCTGGAAGCCATCCCTGGGTCTTAGGTTGTCATTAAGGCCCAAGATGTGCAGAGCTTGTTCTGATGCTGAATTTTTACATGCATGTTTGGTTCCTGCTGCACATCTCAGATATGAAGCAAAGCATGCCAGGGACTCCAAAGGTTTAACCAAAATTACCCAACATCCTCATCATCTTGGATCAATATGGTGACTGGGTTTTGCTGGTGTTTTTCCTATGTGTATAATTAGCCACCAAAACCAAGAGAAAACATCCTATTTTCTGTTTCATTCGCTGCCATTATTTTTTCCTCATATTTTTTTGCAACTTTGATACCTGGGTGTGTATAAATCGATCTTGCATTGGTGTACGTGTTATGGAGCGGAGTGTTGTTTATCCAAACAGATTTGACAGCAGGAAGGTCAGGAAGGATAAAAAGGAACAAAATTAACAATTCTGTGCAGATATACACCAGACAGAGTCAATTTTTGTGCACACATGCCCTGTAAAAAGAGAAGCTTGGAAGGAAGGAAAACAATCTATCACAATTTGCTTCTGCCACCATATTGAAGTCTCTGGCATTTAGACTGTGGTTCATGTCAAACATTTCCCATGTTCTATTTTGCTGCACCAGACTATTAAAACATCATTCCATCAGACCAAATTCCTCATCCAGACCTTTATTCAAGAGCATCTCTAAGCACTTTCCTTTTAGTAGATGAAGAACAATGAGATTGAGGAAGGATTTTCAGCCTGTTTCTGAATGGATGTGCAGCAGGGATTAAGATTTGTTCTGATTCTCATTTTTTGGAATAGCCCTTTAGCCAGCTGGGACTGCCATAATCAAAAAAAGAAAATGAAAGACCCCAAAAACTTGGCTACTGACTTTGAATAGGATTTTTTTTTTTTTTGTATGTTTGGTACATACTTAGGTTCAGGCCCTTTTAAGGATTATTTTTATTAGAAAAATCTACCTCTGGTTCCACTTTATAGACACTGTGGTGGTGCTTCTGCAAAGCATTTAAGCTTGTATTTGATTTTTAAAGCCCTGGGGATGGGCTTAAATTCAAAGATAAATCCTATATTGCTACCACTGTGTATTCATTATTAAAATCCCCCACAGGAGAAGTTAGCTGGGAGGTATGACAGGACCACAGCAGAAGAGAGCACTGCAGGGGAAATGAGGTTTAATTAACCCAGTGTAGCCACTGGAGAAAATAAAATTTGCCTTAAAATAAATCAAACAATCATTTGTATCATTTGCTGCCCATTATGAGTGCTTTACTACCATTAAAAAAAAAAAATAGTCTTTTTCCCTAAACAATCTGATCATTGTATGCAGCAGTCCTTGCCTTGAGGCTGATAGGAACCTGGAAAGATGTAGATAATTCCTAGCAATTTTCTGGAGTGGCCAAGTTATTCAGTGATTATAAATATTCCATTTTACCTGCTTTCATGTTCATTCATCATCAGTCTCAGCCTTCCCTCGTGCCTTTGGTTCCCCTGGAAGCTGCCTGCATGCTGCTGATCCCATCACAGCCTGAGACCCAAAAAACCCACCAGGTTCCAGGACAGCAATAATTCCATCTTTTGTTCACTGATGTTTTCAGTAGAATCTCCTCTTTACGGGTGAAAATATTGGGGGTTAGATCCATCAAAATATCTAAGCAGCTGAGGTGGGAATTAAAAAATAAATAGAGGACACCCTTTTAATGGTTACTTTTATTAATATTTTGGGCTATTTTTCTAAGAACCTTACACACTTCCTCCCAACAGTCTTCATTAACCATAAGCTACTTTTTAGTGTGTGGACTTCCAAAGACTTTAGTTATTTTTTTCCTTGAAACTTGTCTGGTTTCAGTCAGTCCTGAATAATTCTGCCAGATTAAGCATCGAACCAAAGCAAGATCAGTAATGCAAATGCAATAGATTTTTATCTGAGGGAGAAGTTTTGATACCCCTGGGTGCTGGGGAAGCTTAAAGTGCTATTGATTGTATTCTTTGAGTAATTAAGACAGCTATTAACATGGTTCAGGCAGGTTTGTGACCCCATCTGCTGAATAAATATAATATACAGCAGTAATGGGTCGTGATTATAGACACAGAATGGTTTGGGTTGGAAGGGGCCTTAAAATCCTCTCGTTCCACCCCTTCCCATGGACAGGGGCACCTTCCACTGTCCCAGGGTGCTCCAGCCAGGCCTGGAATAGTTCCAGGGATGGAGCAACCACAATTTCCCTGGGCAGCCTGTGCCAGGGCCTCACCACCCTCACAATTTAAATTCCATTTAAACCCCTTTGTGACATGTCCTACTTAATCTTACAGAACAAGCCATGTCTTGACTTGGTGCCTCTATTTTCCATCCAGTTAGATTTTGCTTCACATGCTTCCAAGCAAAGAACCACCTGATTTTTAGCGATCTCCAGTTACAGTTTGTCATTATTTTGATATTTTAGGAACAGTTATCCAATATGCTGAGAGCCAAGGAGCACCACATCAGGGGTCTATGAATTAAATGGGATTTCACAGTTCTGTGGACTGCAAACACAAATTCACCACCCTGCAATGGCTGGTTCAGCACACAGAACATCATGTCAGGCTCACATTATTTGCATGATTTGTCATCTATCAGTTGTTTCTCTAGAATTTTAGGAAACGGATAATAAATCAATCTGGCAAGACTTCACTATTTTTACGATGAAAAATCCAGCCAATAGTGTGTAACCTGTTATGTCAGAATCTGGTTTAGGGCATCCTGGTTTTGGTCAAGTCGTTGTAGAGAGAAGCTACATCACCACCCCCCAAAAAAGCCATATTTCTACAGAAATGCCTGCACAAAGCTTAAATCCACACTATTATTTTCACAAGCATTGTTGCATTCCTGAAATATTCACTCTAGAGAGAAAATCATCAGCATCACTGCCATAAAACACCTCAATATTTAATAGGTGCATGATGTAGATGCATGCTTGAATAACCCCTGAGATTCAAAGACCCTCGCATTTCCATCAAGTCTTTGCTTCTTCATTCATTTTCAATGATCAAGCACATATAACTGGAAAAAAAATCTTTTTATTTTATTCTGATTTCCAGTTTATCACAACTGGTATAATTTGGGAGGGGGAAGCTTGTTTCTGCTTTTGCTTTGACAGATTCTTCATAAATTTTGTACCCCATGTTGAAAGCTCAATGAAAAGAAAACAAGCCCCACAATATATATCTAGCTAATTCAGGTCTATGTCATTCCTCCAATCAGCATCTTGCTGGAAAGAAAGGAGAATCATGGCATATATCATAGGTAGGTATGATTTTACCTATGGTGCGACCTAGAGGGTTAGGGCAGCCAAAGCAATGTGGTGAGATGGATGTTTTGGTAAACAACACTCCTCTGAAATTCGGCTCCAGCATCACTGCACGGCAGTGATTCATTCTGCTACCGCTTTGTCTTGCTGCAAGTGCTCAGCCTGCCAGAGTTGGTGACCATTGACAGGGTCTTGGTGCCAAAAGGGTCATTTTTGGACAAGCAAATGGCAGATGTTGGATGAGCAGCGTGTTCTTTGGTTGGGTCACTGAGGTTTCTGACCCCCAGGTGCTGCCAGGTGGGTGCTGGGGTGCCCAAAGACCCAGCAGCACAAAAGAACTCATGTCCTTGGGTTAATCCTTTTCCACCACATGAAAATACCATGGAAAACAAAGATGATGCTCATTTGATATTAATCCATGACCAGCAAGGACCTAGTGTTCATTTCTAAGGAATTTCAGGAGAGTAAATACTTGCTGCTTTGGGCGACACTATTTCTGGATGGATTTATTTAAAGCTCTAGAAATGTGCTCATTCACTACTACTTTTTTCATGGACATTGCCCAAGGCAAATTATTATTTTGTGTGTTGGTTTGATTTTTTTGTTTGCTTGTTTGTTTGTTTTTACTTTGGAATTTTAGACGGGAAGGAGGGGGTTGTTCATTTGTGCCAATCTTTTCAGGTAGGGATTGGAAGAAACCTGTGAGTACTCATTAGGAAATGTGAGATCATACAGTCTATGCACCATAATTAGGAGTATAATTAGCAGGGATTTATTTATTTTCAGATCAAATAATCAAAAGCCCAATTCTGCTTTGATTATCTGTGGTTTCAATTGCTGTAAAATCAAACAGCACAGAATATTTAGTGTGTTTATGCTGTTCCTGTGAGCTGCTATTGCCCCTGAACAACTGAGGGGAAGAAGAACCTAAATCCCTCAGGTGCCTGTGGCAAGCACAGGAAAATGAATTTTTGGTTGTCATATCTCCTTTCCCAGCATAAACACTGCCCTGCCATCCAGTGCATCCTTTACATTCTTACATTAATGACAAGACTAGACCTAAAACTATTTCTAACTTGAAAGTGGTTTTGTTATTTCTTTGGCCACTTGCCAGAGGGATATTCCAGAAGAGCAATCAGTATTTATAAAGAAAATTCCATCCGTTTCCAACGGTACACAAGAACCTGACTAGAGCTTTGGCAGGATCTGATTCTGAAATAATGGATCACAAAACTTATTTCTTGTGGTTACAACATCATCTGTGATGAATGATGAATATTAAAAAGGGTTCTACTTTTGTTACTTGGAATTCCTTAGAAGGTGGATTTTTGAGTGCCTTGGCCTGCACAGGTGGTGTCTGTGTGGTGGAGGCTGACTCCTGTCCTTTTTCTTTTCGCAGTAGTATTGAAAAATAGGATGACTTTGTCTTGAAACAATGTTTGCGTGATTTTAAGGCATATTCAAGGGAAATTTTGTGGTTTGAATGAATATTAAGACCAAGGAAAGGATATAACAGTGAATTTTGTTTTTTATGAACTCATGAGATTTTGCCTAAGTTTCATATTTAAGAATTCTCTAATGGTGACTTTCAGTTTCTCCTTGGCTCTGTGGTCTGTGGCAGACTTAGAGAACAAAGTTCTTTGTCCACAAGTTACATCCTAAAAGACTAAAGCACAAACATTTTTTCCCCCCACCTGTTACAAGAGCAAGTCATGAACTGAAAAAGAATATTTTTGTATCAAAAGAGAAACCACCGAAAGATGCTCTACCTGAAAGGTCAAGGAGGTGAGCAGGTTAGCGAGGGAGAGAATAATGCCACAATTCCCTTTATAGAAATTATTTTTCTATTTTTTTTTTTAAGAAAACACAGCAAAGCTTGATGCACTCCCAGTGGTTCTATCAAGGGCTGGATTAGCCCTGTTTCCATAGAGTTTTAGGCACCAGAAAAAGGCTAAAAAGTGTTTTATGAGTTCCCATTGAAATTTTAGTGGCGTATCTCTGGAAATTTCCAATCTAAACCCCTTTCAAAGGCTGTACCAGAGCCATCATGGCTTGATTGCCATAACTGGGATGGAACAGAGCTCGGAACACCCAGAGGCTCGAGCCAGAGGGATTGACACTCAAGTGCTTGCATCTGTTGGGTGCCTGTGTAAATGGAGGATTTTGCCCACTCATGTACTGTCTGTAATGCTTTAGATACCCAAAATTATTCCAGCCTTTCTTCTTAAAAGGCCACAAATACTTTAGCAACGTTCACGATACAAAGCTGCTCATTGTAAAGAGAGAGTGGCTACACTTGACTGAATTTGCTATAATGTTATAAATTTTGCCACACATTCCAGCTTCCTAATTAGCTGAAATAAAATAGCTTTTGGAAATATGTGTTTCTGAGGTAACCACACTTGGTCAGAGTGAATAACCTAATTTTGATCTGTATTGATAAGCTTCAGTTGTCATGGAGATCAGCAGGATAGGGAATGTCCAGTGCCCGAGGCCACTCATCTTTACAAATTACCCACAGATCTGGATGTAGTGTCTTTTATCAGAGTAGCTTGTTTACTGCCTGGGAAAGATAATTGATTTGGAGATTCAGAAAAAAAATTTGGAAAATTTAGATTGAGTGTTTGGTGTTAACTGGGGAATGTCCAAATTAGACCATTCTGGCTGTTTGTCCTTTCCTTCTCACATTGCTCATGGCTAAATTTGCTGCTCTGAATGCACTGCTAGACTGAAGGGGATAGATCTGAAATTTGACTCATCCCCAAATCAGTTTGCACCTCTGATTTTTTGAATTAGTTCCTTAATGTAAAGGTGAAGGTGGAGCTGAAGCAACAGCTCATGCAGCAGTTGGTGTGAGACTGCAGGAAATGGGGAATAATTCTGACATCTCTGGTCTTGAATGTGTTCAATTTATACCAAGGCTCAATGCCTACCAGCATCCGTGGTCTTCCATTAGTTTATCCCACCATTCACATTTTTGCCTCTGTCATGAGGACAACAGGAGTTGACTTTCCCCTCAGTGTCTGCTCCTCCTTGCCATTGATTTGTTGTGTCTCACTTCAGCAACTGGTGTTGTTTCACATACAGTGTAGTTACCTTGACATTTGGAGAGGTTTTAGGATGTGCTCCAAGCAAGAACATAGCCTGAGATAGGGAAGGGACAAGAAAGATGGTGTTGTCACAGTACAGAAAGTTTTTTGATCTGGAAAGATGAATTTCTTGTGAGGCTTTTGTGACTGTGTGTCAGAGGAACTGTGTGGTGCCAAGTAGGTAATCAGTTTTTCAGGAAAAATCTCTGCTTGCCTTGGAGTGAAAAAATACATCCTCAAAGACCACTGGGCCACAATGGCTTGATATTGAATTAAGTCTCATGAAGGTGGTTTAAACAAATGTAAACTACCTCAAGACAGGACCAATCCAAAGCCATGTGTAAGGTTCATATTACAGTCTTAGTCCCACCTGTATCACTACTGAGAGTTTCCCAAACTGTAATTCCTCTTTCTATTTCCAATGAAAACAATGGAGTTGTTCAGATAATTAAATCTGGAATCCCAGGCTTTTTAACAAAGGCAGTGCTCTGCTTTTTCATTAAGGAGAGTTATAGAGATGGGCTGTAACTTGAGTTGTTGTCTGTAGGGATATTGCGTAGTTTGCAAGGCAGGTTCAGTCAAAACAATGCAACAGAAGCTTCAGAGCTGCAAATTACATAAACCCGGTGTAGTTACACTGGTGCTGAGCTCTGCCAGCTGACAGCAACCAAAACCTGTCTGTAATGCTTGAAAATCCACTTCTTGTGTCAGACTGTGACAACAAACAAGCCTACTCTGTGGGCTTTGCTCATTTGCTTTCTTTCGAGAACAACGAGCTGAATCCCATTCTCAGATGCCTGAATTTGGATATGCACATTCTTCATTGGAAGCACTGAGGTATTCAAAACCAGTTAAGAATCTCATTTGGTACATTTTTCTCATTAAACATTGTTTAGCCTGTTACTGCACCTCCATCAGAATTATTCCACGGGGCATGACTGGGATCTGTGCTCTGGGGTCAGTGAGAGCAACCCAGCCTGGTGAAAAAGGAGCTCCAGAGTTAATACAGAAAAAGGGTCAGGACAGCACCTGGAAGCTACAGCTCATTTCAAGGCTGTTTTTGTTGGATGAATTCTGCCCTCTGCTGCCAGCTTTTTTCTCTGCAGCACAGGCAAATATTAGGATTAATCCCTTCGTTATTTGATCTCTGAACAATGGTATTCTCCTTCCTTTTCTATCCACTCTGTACAAGGTAGAAAAGCCGAGAAGGAGAACTCTAAATAGGATTTTTGGCTCTCTTTGACCATTCAGTTTCACCTTCCAAGTCTCAGATCTGCTCAAGGCTCAGATCTACTTGACAAAAAGTTCCAGTTCAAATTCATATTTGTTAAAGATTCCTTTTTAGCCACAGCATTTATTCTGTAACCAGGAATTCAGCTTCAGCAGGGAGAAGCAGAGATCTAGGAAACAAGATTAGGAATTTGGGATTTTTTTTTTTAATTCAATTAAAGGCTAGAAAACAAAGTTTCTCCTTTTTTTTTTTTTTTTTTTTTTTTTTTTTTTTCCCCTCATGAAGAGTACAGCAGTGGTTGTACTTTTAGCAAGATACGAACTGATTTAATAAGACAATCCTGCTGAGCTCCTTCCACAGTCAGTAGAGACCTACCCAGCCCAGAGAATGAAATCATTAATACAGTTTATTTCATGTTAAACAACAGGTTTAAAATGGGTAAATCTCAATTTATGGCCTGTTTCTTACCATTGCTGGCATGAGGTGCAAGAAAAAAGGCACACAGCTATTTTGTTAACCTCAAAAAATAGAGAAAATACTAAAAGATAGTTTTGCTGAGAACAACCTGTGCTTTTTCTGTGTCTGGATGAGAAGGGTGAATAATTCTGCCTGCACCCAGTGGGTCAGAGCTGCAGCCACTGCAGCAGGGTGGAATTGTAGGGTCTGTTTGCTGCCCACAGAACGAGTTCTGATTTCCAAACTGTTTCCGGGGGGTTTGTAAATGAAGTTGGTGTTTTGGAAGGGTAACCAATGCAGCTTCAGGAAATCCTCAGCTACTGAGCTGCAAGGAAAAAAGTCCACCAGCCTAGAGCAGCTGAGGGGAAGTGGGTATGTGATATAAATAATATCTTATATGGATCCACATTTCAATTTTCTCCCCTCTCTCCCATACAATCTCTCTGCTTCCACTTTGGTTAACTTTTTACTGTATTTTCAACACTTTATTTCATTGATTTGTTTCTACATTCCTCCTCTTGCTACTACACGGTTGCCAATCCTACTCATAGTGAGGTTACACAGAATTAACTCGAGCAGGGTGCACAAAGATCCTCAACGAGGCTCAGTTTTAATTTGCATGAATCAAGTCCGGCATTTATTGCGTTTCCCAAAGGATTCCCCTTCGGGATTGAGACAAGGCACAAATTTCATCATCCCCCGTGTGTCGGGAGCGACCTCAGTTCAGAGCCCTGACCATTTTCATTCTGGATTTAATTCCCCCAGACCAGCATGCTCTTAAGCACCTCTGAGACACCCACAATGGCTTTAGAAGGGAATTGCAGCTCCTTTCACCTCAGATTCATGTCCTCTCTCATTTGCATTGACTCGCCAGAAGTCCGGGCGCTCAGTCTGACGCGGTGGCCTTCAGCCACATCATCCATCGCTCATTTCACCCTGGGAATGTTTAACTTTTTCTCTCCCCTTCCACCCTAGCACCCTCCCTCTTCCTCCCAGATGCAGCTGCAGTCCCTGCCCAGGACACTTGCGGTGAGACTCGGCTTGTTTGCCTTTAGCTGTCTAAGTCTCGTGCTCGATCTGAGCAGTCCAGTCGTCGTCTTTGGTGGCACGGGGAGACCAGGGCACCTCCGGCAGACAGAGCATCCCCTGTTCCTTAGATGTCTCTGTCACACAGGGCAGCTCAGCCTGGAAGTGCCTGTTCTTTCCATGGCTGAGTGAGTTTGAGGCGATAGCTCAGTTTGGAATTTGTCTTTGGCACGCAGAGTCAGATGTGACCGATTCCATTCTCTGTGTGCCTACACAGGTCTGAGGATCCTGCCCTGATTCGTGGAGTGTTTTCATAGCCATGATCTCATTTCTATTCATTTTCCTATATTTGTCTATTTTTACCTTCTTTTTTTCTCCCTTTCCTTCCACCAGTGTCTCTACTTTGAAAATAAATAAAAAAAAGTTTGCAAAATAAAAGGGGAGGGAGAAAGGAAAGAAAATATCTGTAAATTTTGTATTCTAAAGATTTGGGACACTTCACAACATCTAACATCAGAGAGATGACTCTGTCTAAATTGGAAAGGATGGAAGAAACAAAAAGTGCAAACTACACTAAATTATTAATGTTTTCTTACGAAGTGGCAGCAATGTTTCCATCACAAACCCATGCACCAATGTCCCATCATCGGATGGGAAACAGCAGTTAATCCTTAGGTTTTATTTTTAAAATCAAGTCTGTTTTTTAATTAATTCCAGTAAATGGCAAGTATTATTACTTTAGGTCTACACACTAGGAAAACCTGTAAAACAAATCAACCCCTGTCAAATAAAACACGGCATAAGCAGTAAAGGAAACATGGATGGGAATTTATTTCTAAATTGCCATGGCAACATTAAGCATAGAATTGAGGAACTTAACCTCCTAAAACCCCATGGCTAAGAGTTTTTGAAGTGATTATTGATTTTTAGATGTTTAATTTTCAGGTTCTGTGCCTTAAACTGCTTTCACAAGTGCTTCTTTTCTACACAGGCTGAGCAGCCCTCTTGTGGTCAAAATTGGTCTGAGAAATGAGTTTCAGATCAAATAAATAAGTGGCACTCAAAATCCATAGTCACTTCTGAAAGCCTCAAGCACAGCAAAAAGGAACTATCTGTGAAACCTCCTTCCTCTTTTTTGATCAAGCTTGGCTGACAATTAATGCCCAACTCATATCTGTGAAAAACAGCTGGTGCAAAAATTTAGTACAGAAATTATGGTGTAAAAGGAACAATATTTTTTATATTTACTTCCTTAGCAACATCCAAGAAATGAAATTTATTTTGCCAGTTGAAACATGTAAACTTGTTTCAATTACTATTACCATTTCTATTTGTTGGATGTGTGCATGCCTCAATAGTGTGTTCTTTCCAGCTCTCGTGCTATATTTAATAACAACACAGTTTTTAGCGTTTGATTATGCAAAAGCAAACAAAACAAAACTCCATTAATGGGGATTGACTAAAAGGAGTTAAAAGTGGGGAGAAATTTAACGTGTTTTCAGTTTATCCTGGTTCACTGTTTGGGTTGTAAGTTCCATGAGTTGTGAACACAAATCTTAGCTTGTGAAACAGAAACAGAATTTGGGGTTTTTGAGCAAATGTAAATATTTGCCTGGAAGGCAATTGCTTTAAAAATCAACATATTATCCTTTATACCTACTCAGGGGTGTTTGGTGTTCATGCCATCCTAAAGTGGACATCTAAAGCTGGTCAGATGTACCCTGGCCAATAAACTTCTCTTTCTCTCCCAAATATTTATTGTGATGATTCTCAATGCCCTAAGGATGTCTTGTTTACTTAGACACCTATACTGTAAACATCCAACCTTTCATGAGGTGAATCCCACCAAAACAACCATTTGTTGAAAACAAAACAAAAATTCCCCCCTTGAAAGTGGGTTAAAAAAAAATCACTATTTTCAATTTTCATGTTTTTCAGCACAGGTGTAAAATCTCTTACAGGATCCTTCCAAATGCCTTCCCATATTTCAGATTACCTTTCTCGGTGGCTGATTTAAATTAGCCTCTGCTGGCCGGTTTTAAATGGAATTGTTTTGTTCTCTGTAGCAGCTCTTCCTAGAATACAAAGCACAGGGATCAAGGTCCTGCTCCACAGGATATGCTTTTATGATCACACTGTCAAATAGTGTGTATGACAAAAAATAAGTGGTACCTCCAAAATTACCAGCCAGACATGCAGATTCCATAGTGAGCTCCCTCCCCATCACCGAGCAAGCTGGGTGAAAAACTGCTTTGGTGTCCTTACTAGTCCTCCTCACAAAAATGAAGAGATCCATACATGGAAATGAGGAACACCTGATCCAATTCACCTCAGACTGATCTCCATCCTGCAAGTTTCTGTTACTCTCTGATTGTTCCCCACGAGCATGCAGTCAGTTTTCATTTACTATATTGTTCTGTTACCCTCTGTGCAAAACCAGAGTGCACAGATCGTGTGTATTTTGGACGCGTAGCGCTGCCCGCCTGCCCTCAGGTCGTTCGAGTTTTGGTTTGTCCGTGAATCAATGCATCACAACGGCCAGCAAAAGCCAGCACATTTTAATTTTATTTAATTCTTTTAATTTCTGCTTCAGTCCAGCAGCTGGTTCATGCTGTAACTCCATTCTGTCGTGTCTGCTTTCCCATCTTTTGTGACGTGTCTCATGAAATGTGTTGAAAGTGACCTACCTTGGCCTGTTCACGATATGCTGAAAAAAATGCTAATCTTGTCATATTTAGCAGCTGCGTTCAGAAATGCTACTGTAAGCCTAAGAGGGCTAACCAGCACTCTTGCAAGATGTCAGAACTATCAACCATTACCCTGTAAGTGTACGCACTCCTGTGACATTACTGTGTTTGTATGACGCATGTTGCAATTAAATGAATGGATGAGAGCAGAGGGGAAGTGACCAGAGAGCAAAGCATTCATTTAGTTCTTGTTGCATGTAGAGTTTTTTTGTTCTTGTTCTGTGCTTTTGCTGATGCGCCACGATTGAGGATTTTAAGGTTGTTTTGATTTTTATTTCTTTTTTTTGTTGTTGTTGTTGGTTTTGTAATTATGGCTGATGCTATTTATGATTTTGGGTAGTTATTGTACAGAATTAATTCCTGCTCTTTACTATACAGCAAAGAGGTGAGCACCTTCATATTGAGAGAAATTGTTTCACCTGAAATTAAAAAAAAGCAGTGTGAGATTGAGTCAATCAGACCCTCAGTGGATATAAAATATCGTCCATTGAACTGAGTGAAGTTATGTTAATAAACACTGAGGGGTGAGGAAAGGCTAAAGTTAACCTAATACCAAAATAAATTGTGTTTATCAGAAGTTTTAGAATCATAGAATCATTGAGTTTGGAAAAGCCTCTAAGAACATCGAATTCAGTCCAACATTGCCAAATGGCATTGTCAAATATAGAGTGAGGCATCCAGAAAAGTGAATAAAAGCCATTTAGCCTAGAGTTGTGTGAATTAATCACTATCCCACAGTCCACCTGACTCCTTGCTCCTTGAAGCCCCCAGGTTTTCATAGATCCATGGAATCATTAAGAATGGAAAAGAGCTCCAAGATCTTCATCTCATTTTGTTTAGATGAGGTGCAATTTCAGACATCTATTATGCAATACCTTTTCTGATGATCTCTCTCCTGAATTTCACAGCAGTTTTATAAGTGCAAATCAACACTCAGAGATGTCCTGACATACAAAGCCAGCATTCCAGGATTTTGCTAAAGAATATTTAGTAGTTATCTCTGACACAATTAAGAAAAAAAAGGGTTTTTTAGCAATATATAACTGCATATATAGTTACGGGTTTTAGTTAGAAAAACAAAAATAACATGAATTTTCTGTGTGATTTCATATCTCTTTGAGATATTTAGGAAATAGACCAATGAAGATGTTCAAAAATATTCCGTCAACAGCCTGGCACTGTGCAAAAGCAAATAGAAATAGAGAAGAGCAGTCAGCAACTCCACCTTGTACACAGAGAGCAGCTGAAGACTAAGAACAGTTAGGTAAAATAGGAATTAGTTTTAGGAGGAGATACTTTGAAATACAAAGTTCGCTACTTAATGAACATCCTGATGAAGCACAGATGTCAAGCTGGGCCTTTGTAAAGAAAAGAATTCACATTAAATGCAGTGTTTCTGAAAGATGGGACAGTGATACCTCTCTACCTAGTCAAGGGCAAGAAAAGTTCAGCCTGAGCAGGAGGTGCTTAAAATCTAATTAAATCCAATTATTTTATTTGTTAAAGTATGAAAGTGTTGGTAGGGTTCCCTGCTTTTCAAGTCCTTGGTCTGAAGATGTGATTTATGCATGGGAAAATGAAAATTAAAAACTTGTATTATTTACTGTGTTTAAGTGTTATCTCAAGTGTTTTAGAAGTTATCCGACAGACCTAATTAAATTTTTGGGAAAGACTGGAAAAGATGTGCCAGGGAGATTACTGAGGTTCCTGAAAGTCATGTAAACTATGTGTAGCATTTTGTGATAAACCAGATACTACAATTTATTAAACACAAGCTGTGTTGAACATTTCATTACTAATGACATCCTGTGTCTTCATGGTTTGCTCTTTATCCTTCTATTTGAAATATTGTCATGATTATTTTTCACACACATTTATCACTGATGGATATGTACCTTTGGCCAGAGAAATTGGATTCCTGGTAATCTAAAATTCACAAATCCACAGGGCAGGAATTTATATGACAAACTCAGTCCAGGTTCCCTTTGAGGTCAATGGATAGATTTAGGATGTGGTAAAGAGCTTCCTTAGGGGGCAGATTATTTGTTCTTGTGTGTCAGTACTTCTTGCTCTTCACAGACAATAAAGGCAATGTAAATGTGGATTTAATTTAATGAATAAATTTAACAAATAGATGCCATCATTGCAGATATGTCACAGCATGAAGTTAATCAATATAGACATTAATGACATTAATAGATGTGCTCAGTGCCCATGGGGCTTACAGCAGGAGTCACCTCTTTTTAGAGACATCTGTAGCAGACAATAATTATGCCTTTAAAGTGTATTTTTCTCTGCATTGACTTTAGAGACATTTTAAAAATTATTTCATTATCAATATCTACACTATATATGTCCAAACCTTGGTGAGGTGAATGTTGTTTTTTCTGGACTACACACCTTGATGTCTTCATTGCAAAAGTTTATATTTGATCCAAGTATTTCAGTTAAGATTCAGCTTTTAAACTGGGAATTTCCCTTGTTTCAGAGAGACGGGACTAAACGGAAAAACAGCAATACAATCTTTCTTCTAAGTTTGTGGTTTGGAGACTTTTTGCTTCTTTTTTGATCTTTTCTCTCAAAAATACTTGAGTGGTTGAGACTTCAGCAGTCTCCTTAATCAGTGTGGATGTTCAGGGAAAAACTAAAAGCATGATTCCTTCAAATACTGGTCAGATTAGATAACTTTTCTAATTTGGATTTCTTTTACTATAAAGCTCTAATTTTATTATTCAACAGACGAGTGAGGGAAAACAGAGGACACCATTATCTGTTAGTTTGTACTAACACTTCATGGAAAGTTCACATTCATGGCCTTGCTACTGGGAAAAAACCTTATGTTTGGAGGGTTTTTAAGGAAAATAACAGCTGGAAAACAGAATGTCAGCCTCAATAAAAATTGATATTCAAATTGCTTTTTTTAGAGTAATCTTTAGTCTTTCCTCTTCCTGTTGGAATGTGAACAAGGCTTTTGCTGGACCTTTTTGAGAACATTATCTTCTGAACAGCCAGGTGAACATTTGTTATTCTCAGAACTTTTATGTCCATCCCCCAAGTTTCTTGCCTGTCCAAAAGAGTGGGGAAAGAAAAGAGGAGGAACATCTTTGGCTGTTACACTCCTGAGAATTCCACTATATCCTTTAAGATCTCCATTCCCCATTGCACATAAACTTACACATCTCACAGGACCTGCTTTAAGTCTTCTCTCTTCCCCATGTTTTTGAAAAAAAAAAACAATTTATCATCATCCATAAAGACATTAATGTCTCTCAAGTTTTTCTTATCATAAAAATCTTCTTTTCTTCTTTATAGAAATTAATAAACTTCAGAATGTGCTATTTAATGCCTTTCCTTCCTCACTTCTATGACAATATTAAAGCCAACATCTCTAATAAGTTGATTGTGGCATTGTATTTCAAGATCCTACAAGCTAATTGTATGATTAATCAGGTATAATTAATGCCAGAAGACTGACAATAAAAAAGACTTCCTCTGCATATTTCCCTACATTAATCTCCCAAGAGTGTGGTGAGACAGAACATATAGACAATTCTATTCTGACTTTTAGATCAAAACACATTTATTGCTTTGTCTTTTATTGTTGTTGTCATTAATTCTGAATATAAATGACAGAAGATAGGGAGAGATGATACTTTTTTGTCCAGTTTATTACCTTGAATTTGATTTCTTTTTAATTCTGTGATTAGTTTGAGACATTTGTATTCTTTGCATCCTTTTTTTACAGAGATAGCATTATTCCATAATCTCTTCCTCAATGTTTCTGTTCCTTTTTATTAATTTGATTACATCTCCATAGAGAAAAAGGACTAGAAAGGACCCAAAAATCTCTTTTACACTGGCTCACTGCTGTACAGATTACTTCTTTTAGAGATCATCAAAGCTGGACACTCTGTATGCTCTCCATCACCCTGTTCCAAGGTTGTTCCTCTCTTAATCAAAAGCTTTTGGCCAATGTCTAATTTTACAACCCACAGGAAAGGTGTTCTCTGGTTCAAGAAGACTGGAGGCTTGATGTCCATCAGATTTATGACTCAGGTGTGTTTAGTGGCATCTCCAGGCAAGAGTTATGAATTTATCCCCATTAGGGCCCAAAGTCTGACTGAGAGACGTCAGCCATGAGATGTCCCATTCCCAGTTCACTACAAGAGAGAATTTTGCTCACAGAGTTCTTGGAGATGTGTTAATTCAGTCTTCACTGCTGCTAAAATAACACATCGTTTTGGGTTATTGTTGAGGTTGTGTTAGCAAATCCAAATCTGTGCAATCTGTACCAGATAGATAATAGCAGAGGGGACATGTGAATTTTAAAAAAATGCAGCTCTTCAAAAAAACTTTATGGCTTTTTATCTTCCTTTTTTCCATCTGTTTTCTTCACTTACCTGAATGTAATCAATAATATTCTTCCCCTCTGAAAATTAATTGTATTAAATAATTTTCAGATCAACATTTGCTTTCTCCTGTCTTTTTTTTTTTTTTTTTTGCTGCTCAATCAGCAAATTACACAAAAAGATGCACAAGTCTTGGCTGGCCCCTGCTTTGGGGGAATTTCACCAGTTGAGTACTCACTTCATTTAAGTAACACATTCATTTCCAGCCCTTTTGTTTATATCTGCTGAGCTTGATTTCCCTCTGAAACCTCTTCATTCTGAAAGAATGGAAAGTAGTTAAACAGTGGAATTGCACTTAGTATGAATAAGAGTATAAAGTCAAGACCTTGAGGAATAGTTTTGAGTAGAAGAACAAGAACATGCAGGAGGGTTTAGCTTTATTTGTATGGCTGGTGTTTTTTGGCTTTATTTGTGTGGTTGTTTGGGATTTTTTTTGCTGTTCAGAAATACATTTACACACACACACACAAAACCAACCAAATAAAAGGGGTTTCAAACACTCTACTGAGATTAAGCAATTGGGTGAGAGGTTTATAATTGTGCTGTGGTAGCAGTCTGAATCCCCTTAGCAAGATTCCCCCCCTTGTTTTTGACACGGTAGGGGAAAATTCCCTCTTCTAATAATGCAAATTAAAATAGCAGCAGAGAGCATTAAGCATTATTAATGTGACATTAGTGTGGCAGTGTGGAGAAGGGGGAGCAAACTGCGGTGTGTGTGCAGTCAGTCTTTCGGCACAAACGGGAATGTGGCGCGTTTGTGTGCATAATTACGCGGTGTATGTAATCCCCCAAAGTCAGCCAGCAAAATATTTTCTGTGTTTTCTTCTTTAATTAAAGCCCGGGTTGTTAATTGCCAGGCTGCATTAAAGTTTCTTTCCCTCTGTTGTAACAGGAGGCTGGCTCGCTCCACGCTGCTGCTGATCCCCTTGTTTGGAATTCACTACACGGTGTTTGCCTTTTCTCCTGAGAATGTCAGTAAGCGGGAGAGGCTGGTGTTTGAGCTGGGACTGGGATCCTTCCAGGTGATTATACATTGAATTCTGATTTCCTTAGACCCAAACCTCTCCTCTTCATGACTACTGTGCATGCACAGCTCTTAGAGTGTCTCTCTGCTCATTTATGTGGGTGTTTCTATGTCAGGATTTGGGGTTTGTTTCTTTTCCTTTTCTTTTTTTGAACTCCAGCTGTTTTCTGTCTTTCCTTCTAGATTTAAATTATATTGGTTTTGTTTTTTTTTTTTTTTTCTCTCCATTCCCTAGGGTTTGTTGTTGCTGTTCTTTATTGCTTCTTGAATGGGGAGGTAAGTCTTTTAATATTTTATGTCTCTGACCTATCATCTACATCCCATTTTCTTGTGAGAGTATCTGCTGTTCTAACTGTCCATTCTAACTCATCATCTGCCATAATCCCTGATACTTTAGGCTGAATCTCACAATTCTCAGAAAAAAAAGAAAGAAAGAAAAAGAAAACGAAAAACAAAACAAAAGAAAATGTGTGATGCCTTTATTAAACCAAAACATTGGCCTTACCAGAGATGACAGCTCAGATTAAGGCTCCCTAAAAGGGGTAGGGTGCATATTGGTTTGTTCTTTTTTTTGTCACCCCAGTTGCAGGATTTTGCAGTGGTTTTGTTAAACTTTGCCCTGCTCTTGCCAGCCCACCCTGCCAGCGTGATCAACTCTGTCCAAGAGGTCTGGAACATCCATGTCACCACCCAGTTTGGTGTCATCAGCCAGACTGGTGAGGGTGTGTTCAATCCCATCACTGAGATGGTTATGAAGATGTGGAGGCCCTGGCCCAGGGTGACCAGAGAAGCTGTGGCTGTCCCTGGATCCCTGGAAGGGTCCAAGGCTGGATGGAGCTTGGAGCAGCCTGGGTCAGAGGAAGGTGTCCCTGCCATGGCAGGGGTGGAATGAGATCATCTTTAGCGTCCCTTCCAACCCATTCTATGGCTTTGTGTTGTCCAATAACAACACTTGGAGGACCAAGAAGTGTTAAGGTGTCGAGCTGAGCAAAACCCACTGTTCACCACCCTCTCAGTGTGGTCTCCTTCCCATCTTGCAGATGGGAACCCACCCACTCTGTATCTTACCAGCTTTCCTAGGAAAATTTGGGGAAATCGTGTCAAACCCTTCAGTGAAGCCCAAGTTTTTGTGTGTCCTTGGCCTTTTTTGCTGCCACAACCCAGCTGTTGCCACCTTCTCTCCTGAGCCCTGCCACCTTCCATCCCTACTCACAAGCAGCCCGAGGGTGCCAGACACCCAGAAACCTCCCCAGACACCACCTGGATGATTTGCAAGCCTCACATTCCTCTCAGTACATGGCAACTGCTGCTATTGCTGGCATCAATTTCCTATGTTTGTGTTTTTTGTCTGATTGACCTGTTCCAGTCTGCATTTCCCTGCCTTTGTTTATTTGACTGAATAACTGAGGAAATCATTTTCTGAATTGATGGAAAAAGGTTCTCTGCTCAAGGCTGCCTTAAAGAGGAACATCTAGAGTTCACTCATTCTCTCCTCTGCTGCTACACAGCTCCTGTACAGTCCAGCAGATGGAGTCTTTTCCTAAAATCATTTTCTTTTCTTCTTTCTGAGGGGACTGGGCGCAAGCATAGCCTGGCATTGCTGGTGTCTGATACAAGATGTCTCAAACTCCTTGATCAAAGTGATTCCTTCTCAGATAAACTTTAACAATCTCCAAGCTCATCAGACAAACTTATGGGTCCTGTTTGCTCATGGGCTCAGTTGCAAGATTATTTTTAAAGACCCACGGTGTTATTAAATAATTTGCCATAGTCCAGTCCTAAGTAGCTCAGCAGGTGAGATCTGGATCATGCCTTGCTGGAATTCCTGGCTGCATTCCTGCTTCACCAGCTGGCATTACTGGATATCCACCTCTCCCACCCACAGCTGTTGTTTGCTGTGCTAAAATAGCACCCAAAAGGTCACCTTCCAAGAAAAAAAAGCAGTGTGTCAAATTTTGATTGCTGGTTTCTTTGGCTCCTTATTATATCTTTGGTACTGGCTATTTTTACCTACAGTTGGTGCTGATCAGGTCTTCCACGTACCTCTGGCTGATCCTAAATTTTCTGAGGTCAGACACAGAACCTGGGCAGGGCTGTAGTTCCCACTACATGCCTGGACCTCTTCCAGCTGGGGAGAAGTCACTTCAGATTTTGCTGAAATGAGGAGTTTAATAATAACCTTAAAAACGGTTCTGTTGAATTGTGGGGTTTTTTCTAATCTTGATAATTTGTCAGCATGTCCTCGGGCGGCTAAGTACATAAAAAATGACCTTTTGAAGTTTCTCCCTAAAGGTGCAATCAGAAATAAAGAGAAAATGGAGGAGCTGGAAAGTCAACCGGTATTTTGCTGTGGATTTCAAACATCGTCATCCTTCTCTAGCGAGCAGCGGAGTGAACGGGGGGACACAACTCTCCATTCTGAGCAAGAGCAGCTCTCAGATTCGGATGTCCAGCATAAATGCGGAGAACCTGGCGACATGAGCAGCTAAGGAGAGCAAAGCAACCAACAAGCAAACCAAAAACCATCCCTTGAAAAAGAAAAAAATGAAATAATAGTTTTGGTGGTGGTGCAGGTCTCTCTTCCTCTCCTCTCCTCTCCTCTCCTCTCCTCTCCTCTCCTCTCCTCTCCTCTCTCTCCTCTCTCTCCTCTCCTCTCCTCTCCTCTCCTCTCCCCCTCTCCCTTTCACCTTCCCTCTCCTCTTCTCTCCTCTTCTCTCCTCCTCTCCTCTCCTCTCCTCTCCTCTCCTCTCCTCTCCTCTCCTCTCCTCCTCTCCTCTCCTCTCCTCTCTCTCCTCTCCTTCTCCTCTCCTTCTCCTCTCCTCTCCTCCCTCTCTCTCTTCTCTCTCCTCCTCTCCTCCTCCTCTCCTCTCCCTCTCCTCTTCCTCTCCTCTCCTCTCCTCTCCCTCTCCCTCTCCTGAAAAAGCAAGGAAATGTGTAAATATCTCTTTTAAAAGTCACTGTAAATACCCAGCTGTACTCAAGCCGTTAATGGAGAATGTTTAAAAGACAAACAAGGCCAAACCCACGCACTCAACTATTCCCATCTCAGAGCATCTGCGAGTAATCTGTTGTCCGTCCAAAGTAACAAGTGATGCTGTGCAGTTGTGATCTCGGTTCCAAACTGATCCTAGTCTGTGAATGGACACAACCATTGTCATTTTTCCACTCGGTTTCATTTTGGGTTGGATTTGCCGATTTTTTTTCCCCTAGTCCAACATGTCTTAGCCTGTCCCATGTCTTTTCGCACGTGACTTTCCGCAATGTTTCTCCTTGGAGTTTTAGGATGGACTAATGTGCTTAGGTTGATCAATCCAGCTGATTCGGGAGGATCTCCAGAAATTGAATTCGGGCTGGATTTAGCCAGACATTCCCAATGGATTCGAGGAACAGCTGTGCCACTGTGGACTGCACAGCGGTGCAGGAACTTCAGGCGAGACCGATGGGATCCACTGAGCTTTCCCATACCAGGGACATTCCAGAATGCTTTCTGTTCTAGCTAAGCTGTGAATTTCTAAAAGGGCCATGCAGTTGAGATATATAGCTCTATTTTGGCATTGATTGATAGATTGTCATATGGACTCTTTGGATAAAACAAATAACTGTCCCTTCCTCCCATCTTCAGAGCAAGGGTCGGTTCCAGGGGTGCCTTTCCCTCCAGATGACCTGGAACCCTCTGCATCAGTGGCCAGAACGTGCATTGGTGGCTTTGGGAAGTGCTGTCACACACAGGCGCGGTGCTTGCAGCCTGGTTGACTTCTGGTATGAGCCTTCCCTGCCAGAGCAAGGAGGGCCTAGCAGGACCTGGCAGGATCCTGGAAGGTAAAAAACACCCGCATTTTGTGAGGGGAAAAAAAAAAACAAAACAACAAAACTGACTCTAAGATGCATGGAAGGAAAGGAAAAAGACTTTGGATGACTTCCCACACCTGGCAGTTCTCTCTCTCTCTTGGGATATTCGTGTTGTTTTACCACCTTTGGTCTTACTGCTTTTCTTGGAGAGGAACTCAATGTTCTTTCAACCTTTGCCTTGTAGTTAAAGCCACGACTGCTACGAATCTACTTCAGCCCAATGTCGATGATGTCAATTCTTAAAAGTCTTTATACAGTGCAAAAAAAGGCTTTGAGGGCCATCCCAGTGCTCCCTTCCTCTTGGATTTATGGATTATGAACTGAGAAATATATATATAAATCAAATATTATATTTGTGTGTATGTGTGCATATATCACAAAGACGAAAATGCATTTTAATGTGAAGATTGAACTGGAAACTAATAGTAACCAGGAAATTCAAAATTCAGGCTTGTTCTTCAGTGTTAGTTGACATGATCAATAAACAAAAAAAAAAAAAAAAAAAAAAAAAAAAAAAAAAAAAGAAAGTGAAATATTCAGAACTTAGTGTCAGCTGAGTGTGAGTTTTTAATTTCATGGTTTTTAGTTTAAGTAAAAAAGGAAAAAGAGTTTTGATGTCATTTAAGCAAAGATTTTACAAATAATTCTAGTTCACTTATTTTAAAAGAGAAAAAAAAAGGTCTCAGAAGTTGCGAAAGAAAATATATTTATAATAATATAACCTTAACATATTCCTTATGGAATAAATCTGTTCAATGAATGTAAATTAATTCAAAATAAACAGAAATGTTGTTTGAGGTCGTACTGGTACAGGATCACGCTCTTAAGAGATGGGACAGCCCTGTCATGGAAATCTACCCGGCACAGAGCAAAACAGTTTGAATCACTTCCATTATACCCAGGTTCGTGAGTGGATTTATGTGATCAAAACACCTTTTTTTCCAAGTCTACAGCACTGATTTGCTGCTCTGAGAGCAGAATTTATCCCCTCTTCCCCACTCTGCAAAAGTCCCTGAAGCATTTAACTGATGGATTGGCCTTTCCTCTCACTTTAAACTTCTAAAAGCTATTTTAGAAAATTTTCCAAGTAACATTTCCTCTTCAGTCCAGAAAGAGTTGGGGAAAGGCAGATTTATCAGTGAATGCATACTGGACATTTTCTATAGGATGTGATTTCACAAGGATTATATTGAAATACTGTATTATTTTAAAAACAATCAAAACCTATTTTTGCAGAATGGCCAGTAGCAGTTTTCAAGCACTAATAAATCAGAATTTTGAGAAAAAGATGTCAAATAACGCCTCTAGCGTGAGACTATTTGCCTTGTTTCAGTCCAGAACAAGAAGGTGTTTGGCTATTTTTAAAATTGATTTTGTTGTTGTTTGTTGCTGATGATATTCTGTTGTTTGCTCCTGGATTCTGTTGTTTTCCTGGCCATCCTACAGTGCTCTGCAATTCGAGTTGGTGGATCTCGTCCAGTGCCTTGTGGGCAAATGTCCACATCACCAAAACCACCCTCTGAGCCTGCACACTGGAACCAGGTCCTCAGCTAAATTAAAATCAATACAGAAAACTGTTGTTGTTGAATAAACTACTTCACTGGAATTGGGATTTGGCCTCAGCACATTGTTATTACCATTAA
>CM019215.1:157512147-157565683 GCA_009741485.1 Malurus cyaneus samueli
ATTCAGTGTGAGCGTGTGCACACTTCCTCAATTTCATCACCTATCCATGTCGGTAATTGTCTGCTAATAAAACTGAAAGTGGCACACAAACTGTATCTTTGAAGTTGCTATACTCTAACAATTTAGCACCACACAGGAGATTTTAAATTTTGCTTATGTCCTAGAGTTGATAAGTTCCATCAGAGTAATTAGTAATAGAAACTTGGCTTTGCGATTTTCCCTGTGTTTTTTGCTTCGCTATAAAACCATAACAAATTTATGATCTCACACTTATTTAATCAGCTCGTGAGTTAATATGGTCCCTCACCTAACTTTCATCTAACTACCTTGACATTGCCTCCCACAATGGCCTACTCCATTATTTCTATACAATCATATATCTTTACCAGACATTCTGAGAAAGACATGTCACCTCTTGGAGAGTAGAAAATAATGAGATAAGATTCTCAGAAAACGCAAACTTCAAGAAGAAACAGCTTGCTTGGACCAAGAACGACTTAGCCTGATGATGTATTTTTGCATATGCACATACAGGAATTTACAGAGCTTCTTCCATATAGGTCATGGCAACTTGGTTGCTTTTCTCTATTGCGTGGCATCTCACTATTATTATCACCTCCATGGATTTGTGCTCCATTTATTGCATGTCCGTGTTGACATCCTTCATGGTTCTCTCACTCGCTCCTTGCTATTTTTTTTCACACGTGCGCTTTTATTATTTCTTGAAGACTTCTAGAGATAACTTTTGAAGAAAGATCATTTGTCCTGAAATAATGCGAAAAAAGGGTTGCTCATTGCTCCAAGAGTGTGTCTCGTAATTAAGCTAGAGCAGGAAACATATAAAGTTCATCAAGTAGCTTCTCTCTTCTGCATAGCCATACAACATGAAGATCTCCCAAATTCTCGTTCAGCTACATCATGCGAGGATGGAGGTCTGATATTCTCTATATTTTGATTAAACTCCATTCATTTGTGCGTTCTCTCTTTTTCTAAGAGCTGGAGTACATTCGTGCGACTGCATTACGCTGTATTCAGCCTCCTTGGAGAGCCCCATTGGACGATGGTGGTTCTGAGGGGGTACAAGAGTGTCTCAGCAAAGACATTCTTAATCGTTTGGAATTCTCAAGACTGTGTTCAATGTACTCAGAAGTAAATACTTAACATCATTATCTCCCATCCAAGCTGCTAGGTCAGCGACACACATTTTTGGTCCGGGTCTTTTCGTTCATATTCGGGCATTCCACCGTATGCAAAAGATTTATCTTTATTAAAGACATGGTATTGATTATTAAATAGTATTCTGTCCAATAGTCCTTGTAAGTCTAAGTTCCAGCCCTCTCACGCTCAGGGTAATTAGGAAGATCTGGAATCATGCCTTGGACTGGAATTCACTGGGCTGCTGATTCCTGGCTGTAGCAGCCAGAGGATGGAGCATTACTGAAATAGATACAAACAACATACATACAAACAAAAGCCCAAGTCCTCTTGCCTGTTGACTGTGCTTGTTACATGAATAATAGCACACACTAGCCCAAGGACACCATGCAAGAGTTGGAGCCAGGTCCGAATAATTGTCAGGATGTGTCAATTAATTTTTAGATTGGTTTTGGTTGATTGCCTTTCTGTGGCAGATCGCTTATTATATCCTTTCGAGTAAAATGGGTGGTTTTTTGTTCCTATATCAAGTTGGTTGTGCACCTCAGGATCAGTCCATTTCGCTCCTCTGTGATCCAGTAAGAAATAATCTGATCGGGTCAGACTCACCATGAAAAATCCTGAGGTCATGCGGGTGTCTGTAGGTTTTCCCTACCTAAATATGCACTGGACCTCTTCTCAGAGCTGGGGAGATAATAGTGTGCCGCAGGCTTCTGTCAAGATTTTGCCTAAGGGTATTATAGAGGAAGATTTTGGTGTTGCTTGTTTCATATAATATATCGGCTTACAAACTATCGGTTCTTGTGCTTAGTTCCTGTTAGTTGTATGAAACTCATTGAGTACTACGGTTTCGCATTTTATATGTGGCAGGGTTATTTTCTTTAATGCATGGAGATCATGTCGCAGAAAGATGTCCTCGGGCGCGAGCTAAAGTACATAAACATGTAAGTGTGACCATATATTAGAAGTTTTCGTATCCACTAGAGAAGTGCATTATCAGATACATCAAAGATATTGCAAAATGGTGAGTCTGGAACTGGGAGAGTCAAACCTCTGGGTATTTGCGTGTGCAGAATTAGTCCAAAACTCATCGTACTTCTTCCTCTAGGCTTAAGCAGGACGGTTGGCCAGTTTGAAGACCAGGAGGATGACACAACTTCCATTACTGCGTATAAATAGGCACTCGCATCAGAAGTTAATGAGGTTTGTTCTTAAGCATAATATATAGTATAGCCAGGCAGAACAATGGCGCGCACAAGGATCGAAGCAGGCTTAAGGAGAGCAATTAAATATCCAAACCAAGCCAAACCAATGAAAATAACAGAAAAACATATGAGGTAGGCAATTCAGAGATCTCCAAGAGTATAGAAATATATATTAACCTGAGGAACTCTCACATGTGAGAGGTAGAACTATATGATAATTTAAAAGTGCATATATTACAATAAGATGCAAGTCAAAGTCACTAATTACAGGACTGTACTGGAGAAAATTTCAGGTATGACCTGAATCATTGCCCTGACTGGGAAAAGCTGAGTTTTTTCCAAACACCGGAGATGACTGCTCAGATTTCTCTTCACCTGAAGTTCAAAGGAAGAGAAACATCCTCAATGATTAATAATATTTCAGACTACAATAATTTCATACTGCCCTGTGTGACATCTCCCGGCTATTCATGGACTTCCTACAATACAAGTTACGTGGCCCCTACTCGTACTCCTTCTCCTTATACTCACTCTCACTTCTTCTCTAAGCCTCTCCTTTCTCTCATTTCTTCCTTTCTAGTCCTCTCTGTCCTCTCCCTACTTCCTCTCTCCTTCTCGCTCTTTCTCTCCTTTCTCCTCTCTGCTCCCTCTCATGCTTCCGTTGCTCCGTCCTCTCCTTATCAACCACATCTCCTCTCCTTCTCCTTCTCCTCTCCCATCTCTACCTCATCTGCGCTTCTCTCCCTGTACTCTCCTCTCACTCCTTCACTTCCTCTCTCCTCCTCTCTCTCTCTCCTTCCTCTCCTCTCCTCTCCTCTCTCTCCTCTCCTCTCCTCTCCTCCCTCTCCTCTCCTCCCTCTTTTTTTTTTTCCTTCTCTCTCTCCTCTCTCTCCTCTCTCTCTCCTCTTCCTCTTCCTTCACCCCTCTCCTTCTGCTCTCTCCTTCTCTCTCCTCTCCTCCCTCTCCTCTTCCTCTCCTCTCCTGCTCCTTCTCCTCTCCTCTCTCTCCTCTCCTCTCCTTCTCCCTCGTCTCTTCCCTCTCTCCCTCCTCCCCTCCTCCTCTCCTCCCTCCTCCTCCGCTCCCTCCTTCCTCCTCCTCCTCCTCCTCTCCCTCCTCTTCCTCCTCCTCCTCCCAGTCTCTCCTCCGCTCCTCCCTCCTCCCTCTCCCTCCCCTCCCTCCCTCCTCCCTCCCTCCCCTTCCTTCCCCTTCCTCTCACTCTCCTCTCCCTCTCCTCTCCTCCTCTTCCTCTCCTCTCCTCTCCTCTCCTCTTCCTCTCCCTCCTCTCCTCTCCTTCCTCTCTCTCTCTCTCTCTCTCCTCTCCTCTCCTCTCCTCTCCTCTCCTCTCCTCTCCCTCCCTCTCCTCTTCCTCTCCTCTCCTCTTCTCTCTCCTCTCCCTCTCCTCTTCCTCTCCTCTCCTCTCCTCTCTCTCCTCTCCTCTCCTCTCCTCTCCCTCCTCTCCTTCCTCTCCTCTCCTCTCCTCTCCTCTCCTCCTTCCTCTTTCTCTCTCCTCTCTTCCTCTCTCTCCTCTCCTCTCCTCTCTCTCCTCTCCTCTCCTCTCCTCTCTCTCCTCCTTCCTCTCCTCTCCTCTCCTCTCTCTCCTCTCCCTCTCCTCTCCTGAAAAAGCAAGGAAATGTGTAAATATCTCTTTTTAAAAGTCACTGTAAATACCCAGCTGTACTCAAGGCCGTTAATGGAGAATGTTTAAAAGACAAACAAGGCCAAACCCACGCACTCAACTATTCCCATCTCAGAGCATCTGCGAGTAATCTGTTGTCCGTCCAAAGTAACAAGTGATTGCTGTGCAGTTGTGATCCTCGGTTGCCAAACTGATCCTAGTCTGTGAATGGACACAACCATTGTCATTTTTCCACTCGGTTTCCATTTTGGGTTGGATTTGCCGATTTTTTTTCCCCCTAGTCCAACATGTCTTAGCCTGTCCCATGTCTTTTCGCACGTGACTTTCCGCAATGTTTCTCCTTGGAGTTTTAGGATGGAGCTAATGTGCTTAGGTTGATCAATCCAGCTGATTCGGGAGGATCTCCAGAAAATTGAATTCGTGGCTGGATTTAGCCAGACATTCCCAATGGACTTCGAGGAACAGCTGTGCCACTGTGGAACTGCACAGCGGTGCAGGAACTTCAGGCGAGACCGATGGGATCCACTGAGCTTTCCCATACCCAGGGACACTTCCAGGAATGCTTTCTGTTCTAGCTAAGCTGTGAATTTTCTAAAAGGGCCATGCAGTTGAGATATATAGCTCTATTTTTGGCATTGATTGATAGATTGATCATTTGGACTCTTTGGATAAAACAAATAACTGTCCCTTCCCTCCCATCTTCAGAGCAAGGGTCGGTTCCAGGGTGGCCTTTCCCTCCAGATGACCTGGAACCCTCTGCATCAGTGGCCAGACGTGGCATTGGTGGCTTTGGGAAGTGCTGTCACACACAGTGCGGTGCCTTTGCAGCCTGGTTGACTTCTGTGTATTGAGCCTTCCCTGCCAGAGCAAGGAGGCGCTAGCAGGACCTGGCAGGATCCTGGAAGGTAAAAAACACCCGCATTTTGTGAGGCGGGAAAAGAAAAAACAAAACAACAAAATGGACTCTAAGATGGCATGGAAGGAAAGGAAAAAGACTTTGGATGACTTCCCACACCTGGCAGTTCTCTCTCTCTCTTGGGATATTCTGTTTGTTTTACCACCTTTGGTCTTACTGCTTTTCTTGGAGAGGAACTCGAATGTTCTTTCAACCTTTGCCTTGTAGTTAAAGCCACGACTGCTACGAATCTACTTCAGCCCAATGTCGATGATGTCAATTCTTAAAGAGTCTTTATACAGTGCAAAAAAAGGCTTTGAGGGCCATCCCAGTGCTCCCTTCCTCTTGGATTTATGGATTTATGAACTGAGAAATATATATATATAAATCAAATATATAATATATGTGTGTGTATGTGTATGCATATATCACAAAGACGAAAATGGCATTTTAAATGTGAAGATTTGAACTGAAACTAATAGTAACCAGGAAATTCAAAATTCAGGCTTGTTCTTCAGTGTTAGTTGACATGATCATAACAAAAAAAAAAAAAAAAAAAAAAAAAAAAAAAAAGAAAGTGAAATATTCGAACTTTAGTGTCAGCTGAGTGTGAGTTTTTAATTTCATGGTTTTTGTTAGTTTAAGAAAAAAGAAAGAGTTTTGATGTCATTGAAAGCACAAGATTTATTTACAATATAGATTAGTCACTTATTTTTAATAAAGGAATGATAAATGAGTTACTCAGAGTATGGAGTCTCAGGATTTTGATGGAGTAGTGAGAATCGGAAATGGAAGAAAGTAAGATAGAATACCTGTGCTTTAAGTGAAACAGATTGGCGGAAAGAAATTTGAATGATGAAATAACTATTAAACACTCTAGATATTGCCTGTCTATGGGAAATAATCTGTTCAATGAATGTAAATTTAATTCAAAATAAACAGAAATGTTGTTTGAGGTCGTACTGGTACAGGATCACGCTCTTAAGAGATGGGGACAGCCCTGTCATGTGAAATCTACCCCGGCACAGAGCAAAACAGTTGAAATCACTTCCATTATACCCCAGGTTCGTGAGTGGGATTTATGTGATCAAAACACCTTTTTTTTCCAAGTCTACAGCACTGATTTGCTGCTCTGAGAGCAGAATTTATCCCCCTCTTCCCCACTCTGCAAAAGTCCCTGAAGCATTTTTAACTGATGGATTGGCCTTTCCTCTCACTTTAGATGCTTCTAAAAGCTATTTTAGAAAATTTTCCAAGTAACCATGTCCTCTTCAGTCCAGAAAGAGTTGGGGAAAGGCAGATTTATCAGGTGAATGCATACTTGGACAATTTTCTATAGGATGTGATTTCACAAGGATTATATTGAAAATACTGTATTATTTTAAAAACAATCAAAACCTATTTTTTGCATGAATGGCCAGTAGCCAGTTTTCAAGCACTAATAAATCAGAATTTTTGAGAAAAAGATGTCAAATAACTGCCTCTAGCTGGAGACTATTTGCCTTGTTTCAGTCCAGAACAAGAAGGTGTTTGGCTATTTTTAAAAATTGATTTTTGTTGTTGTTTGTTGCTGATGATTATTCTGTTGTTTGCTCCTGGATTCTGTTGTTTTCCTGGCCATCCTACAGTGCTCTGCAATTCGAGTTGGTGGATCTCAGTCCAGTGCCTTGTGGGCAAATGTCCACATCACCAAAACCACCCTCTGAGCCTGCACACTGGAGACCAGGTCCTCAGCTAAATTAAAATCAATACAGAAAACTGTTGTTGTTAGAATAAACTCACTTCACTGGAATTGGGATTTGGCCTCAGCACATTGTTATTACCATTAATTTTTGGTGGTGCCATCTAGAGAGTCCAAGGATGGGATAATTGTGAAAACTTGGACTTGCCCCTTAATTCCTCGAGTCAATGCTCAGGAGTTTGGGGAGCAGCGGAGTGGAAATTTCTACTATTGCAGATGTTGCATTTCCTATTCAGTAGAAAAATTAAAGTTTTTGGTTCTGTTTGCCAGCACCGACTTTATCAGAAGAAATGAGATCTCCCAACATACTAAATATAAAATACATAAAACTAATATAATAATACCATAAAATTAAAAAAAAAAAAAAAAAAAAAAAACCAACCAAACTCACCCCCTTCTATTATGATTTTATTTCTCTGAGTGAAAATGTTGACGCCCTGGCAGATGTGGCTTTTCTGAGCCACTGCAGCTTTCCCAATGCCCCTGGGAAGGTCACACATGAGGTGCACGTGGTTCTGGAATCCAGACTCAACGCCATCGCACAAACGAGCTCTCCACAAATCTCTCTGTTGAATGTAAGCTGCAGGTGCTGGCCACCCCTCAGTGGCTGTTTTTCTGTTTGTTCCAAGAGGGAAGGATCCAACAGGCAGTTTGCTTCTATCCCTGTGTAAATATCAACTGAGTGTAACAGTGCTTTGTTTGATTTCTCTCACTGTGAAATATATTTTGGAGCTAGAAAGGCTGTGTTATTAAAAACAGTACACAATTAAAAGAAAAAAAAAAAAAGTGTGCAGTGCTCCTTGAGGCATTTTTTTCTACCATGTCCATAATGTATTTCCTGTCTAATTTTCTTCTTTTGCTTTTATAAATGTACAAAAACTTTCTGTGCTGCAGGTTTTGTGACTATTTACTGTATCTCACCACTGTTTTGATTATTGATTTGTCAATGTGGAGTGCTGGTACTGCAGGACAATTCACGTCCCAAAATGAAAACTATAACTTAGATTGTAAAGGACAAGGCTTGTTTCATTGCTGCATGGTGATGCCACCTCCTTTTACCTTCACTTTTGGTATATCTGGAACTCAGAGACCAGGGAAAGAACCTTAATTGCTTGGTTCTGGGAAGTTTTGTTTTGTCATAGAGGAAAAATACGCCAAGTTCCCATCCATCATTTAAGTGTTTGTATTTGAAAATCAGGTGTTGAAATGAAGTGGTGGGAGAAGGGATGAAGGCAGGTTGAGTCCAGAGTAAAATGCAGTTTGGAATTTAAATCCAGACTTTTTATTTGGTGTTTGGCTCCTCCTTCTCAGCATCTGTCTCTCACTGCACCTAAAGGACAGTGCCCTGCAACAACCAGGCTAAATAACGACCAGAAGTGGGCATGAATTGATAATTTGAGATTATCTTTGCAAAGGATTACCTTTGTGCTGAGAATCTGAGATTACCTTTGCAAAGATGACTCTCCCTGGATTCTCTCCATCATCAGTGACAAATGGGAGAAACCTTCCAGAAGGGAATGTAGTTCATAGAATCCACAACCAAGCCTGGAGGTGACCTTGAATGAGCAATTTGATCCAACATTTCATGAGAAAGGGAGCCAAGATGAGCTTATTTGACACCCTGTGCAATCACCTATTGGAAAATTCCACTGATAGGAACCACACCACATCTCTGAAAAGGTTGTTCCCATGAATGGCTGCTCTCACTCTAAAAAATTTCATTCTTAACTCAAGATGATCCCTCTCCTGGTGCAGCTTGTATTCTCCATGTGATCTTGTGAAAAAAAAAAAAAAAACCCAAAAAAACCCCAAAAAAACCAAACAAAAAAAAACCTAAAAAAAATCCAAAACAAAACCAAACAACAAACCCTTCATTCTCTTTCTAACCATCCTTTTAGTACTGGAATAGTGGGGTGAGGTTCCCACTGAGCCTTCTCTCCTCCAGGGAGAAATTCCTTCAGTTCTCATTCACTGCCCCCATTGTCCATCCTTTTGATCATCTTCATGGGCCTCTTTTTTGACCCTCTCCACAACTTTCTTGATTGTGAGGACCAGAATGGGACACAATGCAGAGTTTCTTTGATTTCTGCTGAAAACCTGACCTGGGAGACCCTGATCCTCCTCATCAGTGACAGAAGGATTGGTTGCCATAATTTGCCTTGTCCGTGTAATGTAAAAATGTGGATTTTCATAGTATTTTCATATCAAAGGTGGATGAACTTCTGCTTCTGAATCTCAGGATAGATCCAGTGCTTGCATATGAAGGGGCCTCTGGTCAGCTCAAAAATTCAGGGCTTTTTTTTCAAAAGTCCCATGAACAAAAGAAACTAGTAACATTAAACAGGCAAAAACCAAAATGATCAAGAACAAAACATATTCACTCAACATGAAGGCAGCTCTGTGACTGCCACTATTTTCTTATTATATTATTCCCATTCTCAAACTGATCACCTCTCCTTTTAAAATTCAGCAGGGTTTTCTTTTTTCCACCTTTGCTTCCCGGGAAGTTATTGTAAATCTTTTCCAGCAGTGAGAAACCTTTATCTGAACTCCAAGTTGAAATAAGTCTTGGCTCACTTGGATTCCTTGTCATACTGATCTTGCCTCCAGTTTCTCTCTTCTCCTGAGATTTAAACATCTTTGTTTCAGATGAAGTCGACAGTTTGTCTTTGAACACACAGCTGAAAGATAAGGCTAAAAATAACCATGCTATTTTGCTGCATTTGTTACAGCTCTAATCCAAATTTGGGAAGCAAAACTAATGTGAAGAATCAAATCCAGACAGACATGAACCCATTAAGAATAGCAGGAAAATTACCTGGAAACAGCAGGCCAAGCATCCTGGAGAGAAAAAGAAAAAAAGGAAAAAAAAAAAAAAAGGAAACAGAAAAGGAGCAATAAAAATTAAGAGAAAGATTTCTAGTTCTTGAAAGCGTATAAATGCGATTTGGGGTTTGAGCAAGTTTCATTCAGCCAAACCTAAAGGGAAAAGAATTCAATATTTTTTGTTTCTGTTTTAAGTTATAATCTTGCAGGGGAAGCTTTATTGCTGTTTTTCCTATCAAAGGGATGGGACACTCATTAAATCAAAATACTGAAGGAAATCCTCATTCAAATGGGCTAACATGCACTGCCTGTGTCAGCTTGGAACATTTTAATGTTCATGTGTCTGACACTGCAACTAAATCTCTACTAAATCCAACCTGTGGACCATACAGATATCCAGCTTTACTTTATTCTTTTCCAGTCCAGCCCTGACAGAAATTAGATATCAAAATTTCAGCACTATAGTAAAAAAAAAAAAAATGTGTCCAGAGTGACTTCAGCAAGAAGTGGTAACAAAAGAAATATAAATCCCATTAAATTTGCTTTATTTTCCTTGGTATTTGAATTTGGTTTTGACCAGTGTTTCAGGAACAATTGCCCGTGTCAGAAGTTTTCAGCCTGTGCCCTGTGGAGGCTTTGGAGCCCAGTGACTGTTTCTGAAGTGTCCATGGATGATTATTAAGGAAAAGAACTTCATTCTTTGTATGTAGCAATAGATTTTTTTAAGGCTTCTGAAGAGTTGCAGTGTTACCTGTATTCATGCAAAGGCTCCCACAGACCATAAAACCACAAAATTTAATAAATTGAGCTTTTCCTCCTTTGATTATGTGATTCCGTGATATTAAAACTTTCTCTTTTGCTCTGAGACCTTTCTCATGTAAGGCTTCCAGAGCAAGGTGTGCTTGTATGATGAATATTGTGCTGCTGATCCTCTGCTCTGTGGCACTGCAGGGCAGTGCCTGTGACCTCAGCACAAATGTTGTGGCAGGAAGGACTAAAGGGAAGGAAGATGGGGTGGTATGGACAGGATATATGGATTCTGCATGGGATCCTGCTTGGCAGCCAGCTGCCAGATGGGATTAATGTCCTAAATTCCTAAATCATACCTTTGGATATCTGGGAAACAGATAAAGTCACAGAGTGGGATCCAGTCCAAACTCAGACCTCATTATCTCTGTGAAGGCAGGGCTCCTGTTCCTACAACTGTAGAAATGTACACAATGCAAAACCACAACCAAATATCTGCTTTTAGGTAGTTTCCTTACTTAGGATTTAAATATCAAGGGCTATATTAGATCTGTCCTTTTCAACACCTGGCATTTCCAGCATTAGGTTTTCTGGCCCAGAATTAAATCCCTAGAAGAGGTCTTGCATTCCTGAGCAGACTTAGTCACCAAAAGTGAAGATTGTTTTTCTTTGATCTGGTTTCTCCACTTTGCCTTTTTAGTCACAAGAGAGAAGTGAGCAATTTCAGAGTGCAAGCATCAAATATTTTTGGTGTCTACTCCAGGGTGAGATGATTCCCACTTTGCAAGTGTCTGTTCCTCTCCACCAGGACATCTCCCTGACCAGACTGGAGACAGATGCTGACCCTGTGGAGGCCGAGGTAGAAATTAATTTTCCCTGGCAACTTTGCCCAGTCACTATTGCTCTGTCTCATGCATTCTGAGGAATGATGGTCTTGAAAAGCTTGGGGGTGGCTCCTGTTGGGTATTATCAATCAGATCTGGGGGAGGTGGATGCCTGGTAAAACTTTAGGAGCTCTCATGGAGGGTTTTCAAAATTCTTCATACTCCCTGTCAGATCATGTCCACACAACCAGCACTTCTGTGTCCAGGAACAAACCGGAGTATATAGTGCACATGCAGTGAAAAAAAAGTAAAAAAAAATTAGGATTTTACCCTCTGCTTTCAGCAGTCAGGTACATGCAACCAGTTCTTAAATTGCATTTAAGAACAGGTAAGGAAGATGAGGAGGATGCAGCAGCGATGAAGGATGCTCTGATGTTCAGCTCCGTGTATATCTGTACTAAAGAGCTACGTTCAGCTAAATACACATTGTACTTCGTGTATGAAAACACACCAGCAGAGCTTGAACTATGTTTTGAACCTCATGGTCTTTCACCTTCTTATGACTCAAATTGCAATTTCCCATTGGCGCTCTTCTGGGGAATTCATCCGTGTGAAGAATTACTGTGTGATATGACACTGTGTGATATGACACTCTTCGGTGTCTGAAATTACCTAGGCTTCTGCATATGCCTTTCCCAATGGACTTTGTGCTTGCAGAGAAGTCTCAAGAGGCCTTTGTGTATCAGTATAATCTGTAAAAACAAATATTTGGTGTGTTCATTCTCTTTCCCTTCTACTTGTCAGTTTAGTGGCAACGCAACCTGCTATAGCTCTGAGGAGAACCAAGTTATTGGATGGAAAGCTGTATTTTGGCTTTTGACTGTGTCAAGGTACAAAGTTATTGGCCTTTTTTTGGTCAAAATTGGTTTAATGGGATCTGGGGTTATTCAGCTTTGTTATGAGGTGGAAACACAGATATCAACTGCTGCTTTCTAACCTTTTTTGTGTTTTGAGAAATTGTTTTTAACATGTATACTGCTGTAGATGACACAATAAATGTATTATCATTTTGTAAAAGTCTGTTCTGATATAAAAATTGCACCAAAGAGAACTTTTTGTCTGTGAAATTAGAGGGTAGCGTATTCTTTTCCTGAAGCAGAGGTTCTTTGGGCTAAAAAGGTTCTCTGGCTTCTACATGGGATGGAGTTGCTGAATTCTGATTCTGAATTCTGGCCAAATTTGTTCCTGGACCAACCATCTTTGCCATCAGTGGGCCATGCACAGTGTTCCTTCTCCAGAAATCAGCAGTGTTTATCTCTCTGCATCAGTATCCAACAGGACTGGGGGCTGATATCACCAAATCAAATGGAACACACTCCTAATTATCTAAAAAGCGAGGAATGACATATTTAGGAATGAGGTATTTAGGATTTCCTAAATACCCCTGTGACTCTCGGTTTGATCCACAGGTCCTCTAGGGAATAAATACTATTCCTACAGGGTATAAAGAGAAGAAATTCTGTTGTCCTCAAACAAAGACATTGCCAATTGGCCAAGGTGGAAAAAGCTTGGGTCTCTCTAACACCTGAAATGCTTCAAGGCTTCAATTTTTTTGCAGTCAAAGCAAACCTTGAGAGGTCTGTAATCAGGTTAATTTTGAAAGTATCAGATTCATTCACATTACTGGAACAGAGAAATCCACAGAAGATGAGCCATTGCTGACATTTTCCCTGTCTCTAACCTTTGTTTCGGCTACCATAAGTAGCTGAAGTCAGTCCCTCGTGGATCTGTGGATCCTCCACCCAGGCTGAACATTTTTTATCCTCCCTCATTGTTCAGCCAAACTACAGGCATTTGGATGGAAAAGTGGACAAACATTTAGTGAAATTGGGGTCAGAGATGTGCCAGGGGAGGAGCAGGGCTGGAGGTTGGAGATCACCATCCCATGGCATTCCTGAGGCAGGACTTGGGATGGAAGTGGGTCTTGGGCCATGGGCAGGTGGGAAATTGGGAAAGACAGAGCAGATCTGTATATTTGCATTTTTGCTACATTTTAACTACTGCAAATACTCTTCACAAGGATTTCTGAGGCAGCCTCAGCCCTTGTTATGAGGGCTGGGTGACAGGGGACAGGATGTGTCTCCCCTTCCCACCCTGTGCAGAATGGCTGCACCAGTCAGCATCTTACAAATCACAGAGATCAGCAAATGTAGAGCAGACAATCTGGGAAAAGCCTAATTTCTAAAGGTCATATCCAGCCTAAGTGATTTTTTTAGACTCCTTTTATAATTAAGAAGCAGAGAAAGAAAAGCCACCTCCAAAATTATTTCAGCCACTCTAAAAGCCCGATGTAAATATCCACTATTTTTTAAGACAGAATACCACACTAAAGCATCTTTGCCCTAAAACCCAGACACCTGGTTTAAATGAGGAAAACATAATTTATGGGTCTGTCAACACACCATGGAGCAGCTACCTGGAATTCAGATGTATTTTCTGCAATTGGACAAACCTTACTCAGATATTCAAATAATTCTTGCTCTGGGTGCCTTAGGCAGCCTCAGGGAAGCTCTGAGTGTGCAAAACATGTAAAGTCACCTGCTGGAAGGATTTCTTTTAATTTGGAGCCAAATCAACCAAACTTTCTGAAAGAAACATGCTGACATTGCCAGAGTTAAAAATCTGCTCTCAGTGAGAAGTTCCAGTTAGCTTAATAACCTGTCTTTGCTGCAACGCTGTAAAAAACAGGTGAAACTGGAGGTTTTGATCTTTCCAGGGTGTCATGGAGTTTGCAAAAGGATTTAAAAAGAATTCTTGGACAGTTAAACTCTGCAAAAAGACATTAGGGGTTTGGAGGAAGAGAAATCAGGTGGTTTAATTGGATGATGTGTTGCAGGTGCTCTTTGGGAGTCACTGAAATCTCTGATGAAATGTTGGGAAGCTCCTGGCTTTGAGGGTTGAACACATTCTGCTCCAGGAGGTGGCAGTGGCTGCACACGGAACACACAGCGCCGTAAAACACGGCTTGGGACAACTTTTCCTGCTTTTTCGACCTTCTGTGAAACAAAACATCCCTGCCTGGAGCTTTCCCGACTCACAAGCGCACCCGCGTGTGCTCAGGTGTGTCCCCAAAATCGCTTTTTCACAGCTGCTTTTTCACAGACCAGATAAAATCTTAATCCCAGGATTATTAATCTTTTATTTTACAAAGGCTGAAATGAAATATCCAAATTGACATAAGTTAAATTTACAAACTCACGACAGCTGTAATGGCCACTTGCATTTTGTAAATGTACATCATCAGTTTTGTACACAAATTGTCATTACTATGCTCAACAACCAAATGCAGGAACAAAGGTTACTTTTAGAAGTAAAACTGGTAAGAAAGTCAGAATAGGCAAAACTGCTCCACACAACAAACATATGACATTGTGACAGATGGGTTAAAAGGCTAATTAATAAATAATTCATCTGAATAATTTATAGAAACCTGGACAATTCATTTCTGCTCTAACAAAACAAGAGGTGAAGCATCTAAATTCAGCAAAGGATTCCCCGAGTCAAATATCCATAGACCTAAATAATTAACCAAGAGCAGAACAAACTGAGGGACTGGAATACTGAGGGTTTTTTTTTTTAAGCTAAATTGATACTGCAACCCAGAGTGGGAGTGAATGGCTGTGTTTTCCAGCAATGCTCCCAAACCTGCTGCAGGTTCTCCTGGGAATGCTCCTGTCTTGAGCCATTTTGTGTACCTTGAGTGCCCTCTCTGCAATTTTGGAGAGGCTGAGGTCGAGTCCAGCCCACTCCTAAGGAAAAGGAAGGGCACCCAAAGGAGAGGTGTAAGCACAGCCCTGCTTCACTCTGATTTCCTGGAGCAGACTTTGCTTCCCCAGAGCTCCCAGCTGGGTGTGATCCTGATCCCTGAAACTCCACTGAGTGGGGATAACGAGCTGGAAAAAGCTGAGCAGGACTGAGACAGCCACAGCTATCACGGCGGCTTAGAGCTCAAAGGCAGAGCCCCAAAATGCACAAAAGCACATTTTAATTGGGTGCTTCACGATCTTAGGAAGGTCTGTCCCACAAAAACCAACATCTGGGCACTAAGATAGGTCTGTAAGTCGTTCTGAGCACAAGGTAGCCCCAGCTGGCACCTGGCACTGGGTTTGCTCTAATTTCTTCCTTCTCACATCATCTGCCTGATATTCTGCTGCTCCATAATTTTCTTTAGACAGGAAAGGGCCGGGGATCCTCCTAATTTTATCTCTGTTCAACAGGCATAGAGGGAAAAAAGAAATCAAGCAGATATTTTGTGTCACTTCTTTGTGTCACTCAAGACACATTGAGATTCTTTTTAAATGAGATTTCTATGAGTAAGTGCTTGGCAGGTTTCTGTGCCTTATTTCCATTAAATTGTCTCAAGCTGTAAAAGATCAGAAATCATTATGGCAAAGCTTGGCCATCAAAGAACTCTTTTGGATGAAGATTAGGAATATGCTCCTAAATATTGGAAATTTTGGGAAATACTAGGATATCACAAACATTCAGGGCCTGGGATGAGTTAATGTAGGTTCTTTTTTTGAGTACTAACCTGTTGACTTGCTCTAGCTCAAAGTCTGGCTTTTCACAACAAAATAAGAGAATTTTATGCTTTGGGAGAGAAAGAATCAGGGCTGTGTTACAGATCTGTACCAGGTGAGAAAAGCTCGTCCTGCTCAGGACAATGAATTTACAAAAGGCTCCTGACATCGTGGAAAGCCACACAGGACCCAGCTGGCCCCCTCTTAGATGGGACATGGCAATGTCACAGCAACGTGTCCTGCTGGGAGAGCTCAGACAGTGGTGACCCCATCCTGGAAGAGGGAGGTTCTCCTTTTGGGGCTGATTTTGTCCAGCAGGGATAACTGCGTGACGTAGTTGACCGGGCTGGTTTCTCGGGACAAAGTGCCCTGTTTGTGGGTGAAGGTCAGGTATTCCTGGTACTGCCACTTGCACAGCTGCTTCTTCAGCTCAGTTTGAACCTACAGGAAGTTAAAAACACAAAGAATGAAACTTAATGAACATTGAAGGTAAAATATGCCATAAAGTCTGACTGAGAATTTAGCCCAGATAAATCAAGATTAAGCCTTAACAATTTTATTAAGAACTTGAACTCTCTCATTATTAATTTTGAAAATAAATAGACTTAACTTCAAAAATTCAGAAAATTGCAGAAATACATTTGGATGCCAGAGCTCCTTGAAAGTCACTGACAATATTTATCATTTTGGTGGCCCCTATTCTGCCTTTATTTTCCCTTTATTATCCCTGTTAACCACACAGGGGCAGCCCCTGTGTACAACTTTACAGATGGCTCTCCAGATCTTGCAAGAATCTAATAAATCAAAGAGAGATTTCTTCCACCAATCCAGTGTTCCATCACTATCCCAATGAACTCAAGGCTCTCCAGCACTCCTCAGTTTAATCCATATTGATAACACCTTGCCAGGCAGCAGCACAGTCTCTCACATTGTCACAGATACCGAAGAAACACACACAGAGAAAATATTAATTAATTTTTATGGTTGCAGCGAACCGTAACAGATGCGCTGCCAAGTGGTGACAAATGGCCAAGCTGCTCCAGGAGCAGTTATCCCTAAGAAACATTGACCAAAGCCAAGCCAGCTTCATCTGAGGGCAGAGATCAGGCCCTGCTTGTCCCTTTTTAACACCTCCTGGACTTCTGTGTTGTGAGGTACAATATTCGAGCTATTAGAAGTCTGTTGAAGCAATTAAAAGGCTTTTGGCAGAGTCCATGATACAGAAGGCAGGTGGGAAGCAGAGTATTCTGTATTTACAGCTAAGTCTTGGAGGCACTGTCTCAAAATGGTCATTATAAATTGTTCTCCTAGGTAACAAATGTATTTTAGGAATTATTCACCCTTGGGTGGGATTGTTCTATGAGAATTGTCCATGTTTAAACCACAGCAGAGACTGAGGCACAATTTTTGTGTATCTCTCAGCTAACTCACTCCCTTCTCTGAGAGGTGATTTTACATTTTCTCATCACTTTGGATTTGTTCTACTCTTTTGGGGAAAGCACCAGCAAATTTAGTTAGGATTTTAAATGATAGGCTCACTGCATTCTACTGCAGGGAATTTCCCCAAAATCTACCAGTGTTATAAAACCAGGGAAGAAAGTGTTTGAACAAAACTCCTGACTGCACAAGCAGACCTGAAAAAGAGAAAGGGAAAAAGAAAGGGACAAGAGAAGGGGAGAGAAGAAAGAGGAAAGGGAAAAGGGAAAGAGAAAGGGGAAAAAGTAAAGGGGAAAGGGGAAAAAGAAAACAGAAAGGAGAAAGGGAAAAGGGAAAAGAGAAAGGGAAGGGGGAAAAGAAGAAAATCACTAGGAGAAAATGAATCTGGAGAAAGTGAGGAACTCTACAAGATTTCCATTGAGACATCATCATGACAACCATCAAACATAAACCTGAAAAGAAGTCCCCTGACAGGAAACTTAGCAACCATTTTTAAAGGGTCATTGCTTCAAAGTTTATTTTGTGTCCTCTTGTCAGAACTGCATGAATACAAATAACATCAACAAAGGTACCAAGGGACAAAAAAGATATGGGGATGTCATGGTTTCAGGAGCAGATCAAAGACAGATCCGTTCTGAAAATAGGAGAAGAAATTAGAAAACATGAGGGGACTATGAGTTTTAAAGGTTTTGATAATCTCACATACTCGCTACTCACCTCTGCGTTTGAGAAGCAATATAGGAGAGCAACAACAAAACCCTAGGACAGGAAGGGCAGGGAGAGAAAAAACATATGGATTTAAAATATAGAATCAATGACAGATTTTCAGGTTTCATGCACAGTTTGTGTAAGACAACAAAAAATACGTATTTTCCATTTTTCTATTGGAGTTCAGGCAAGGCGACACTGTTTATTGAGTTTTCATAACAGAATTAAATTCCTCAATGGACTGGTGATATTTTATATACATTATTGCCCTTGTACAGAGACATCAGGGATTAACTTGCTCTTTACTGGATCCTAAAAACAAATTCCCCCTCAGATGAGGTAATCATTGAAGAGGGATCATTTGCAGCACACATCAATGTGGACAAGTCATGGTGGGGTACAGGGAAAAGGGATGGGAAAATATCTCAGCTGGTCAGTACTAAATGTACCATACACAAGCCCTGGCCCTCTCAAATCCATGCTGCTGTTCTGAGTAGTGGTACAGGAAAATAAACAATGAAATATTGACATGGTTCACTGCTGCTAAACGGTAAGGGCAGAGCAGGTTGTTTTATTCCCCCATTTATGATTCTTCTTATCATTATCACATGTGAGATAATTTTCATTGAGTTCACCTCAATCTGCAGACTGATCTTCACGGCATTCTGTCATTGTTATTCAACAAAAGTAGACATTTGTATTTATTTCTGATTATGATTATTTATACAAAGTCTGACTCAGAGATTTCAAATAACAAAGGAGCAAACAGAAGGACTGATGAAGGAGAGAGATGGAATGTGTGTGTCGAATTTGGACACGTTAATAAATCCTACTCTAATAACAACCTGAAGTGAGGTGTTTCAGACCAAACCTCTCAGGGCTGTTAAACATTTTGTCCATCTTACCTGAAAAGAGCCCAGGCCCAGCTCGATGTACAGCCGAGCTTCCAGACCAGTGCTCTCTGGGAAAAACGCAAATACGATGTAGTGCACCCCGAAGAGGGGGATCAGAAGCAACGTGGACTTTGCAAGTCGCCTGGAAAAGCAAGAATTAAAGAACAATGCACCGTTAGAAACACTGAATGAGTGACAGCAATTATATGTTGGAGCTTTTTTTAATTCGGAGTACAGCTCCAAATGTAGGCAACTGCATCCAGAGAAGTTATGGAAAGGTCCTCTGACTGCACTGATGGGATCCCCAGGGACCGTGAAGGGGCTCATAAACAGCCAGGACTAGGTCTGCTAATCCTGTTATTGCAAAGAATTTAAAGCAAATTATCTGCCTCTTTCTCCATGTGGTCATTTGTGTGGAAAGGACTGGCAGTGAGATGGGTTCATCCCCTGACATTTAAACTCTGAGCTTTTGAAGTTTCATACTTTGTACTTTACTTTTCTCTTTATCCCCGACGCATCCACAACACCCTTTTTCCCCTGAAGAAAAATCAAGATGTGATATTTGGGATGAAAAAGAAAGTTCACATTGCCTTCTATTAGAAGGGGAGCAGAACTTTCTCTTCTCCTGTCCATAAAACATTTCTTAGAGCAGTTAGAACAAGCTGGTGTTAAAAGACCCAGAAATACTCACACAAAGTGACTTGAATGACTCCCTCCTCCCTCTTGGGACTTCAATTTATGGACTAGAATCCTGATCACATTAATAAATATAATAAAGTTAATCTGAAAAGACAAGAAAAGATCTGTAAATTTACTACAAATCAGGACCTACTTCAGTTGATACAAATAACTGAAAATCCCCACTTTTAGGAATTGCGCTGCTATAAACCAATATATATCTCTTCTCTGCTCAAATCAATAGCTTTAGAAATAATCATTGTCTTTCCCACCAAAATATAGTTGTACATAAAATATGATGAAAGTTATGTTGAATTAAGGTAGACCTACATTTTATGTATGCTATTAATGCCTGGTATTTCTGATCAGAGCTTGGCAGATTTTAACTGGAAGAGAATACACAGATTTTACAGGATCTAAAGAGTGGTCCCTGCTCCCTTCATTGTTTATGACAGAGATTATACCAGATACTAACCAAAACAACAGACTGCTCCCTCCCTGAATTAAGGTGGTAAAAATTTGTGGATAAGGGAGTTTTGTTTTTTTTTTTTTGTCTGAAGTTGCAATTACAAGAACTCATTTTAAAAGCATGCTAAATAAAATTACTTACACGCAGATACTCAAGGGAAAAGGAAAATACTCACTAATACAGTCAGCAGGATGGGGCCTTTGATGATCCACAAGACAACTCCATTTTCATCATCATCCCAACACCTGGAACAAAAACAAACCCAGCTTTGTTGTCTGTGCCACGGGAGCTTCCCACAGCACACAAGAGCTCAGGAAAGGAAAGTGGTGGTCACCAAGTTTTAAATCACTGTCTAAATGTCCCTGGTTTCCTTGTAGTGCAATTTAAGAAAATTTAATCAGTAAGAATCCCAGACTGAAGAACCAAAGCAAAGTAAAAAGATACATTTTTATTTTCAGGCTTCTTTCTTACTCATCTTACCAATCTCAACACAACTTCTTACTCAAATCTCCTGAGTTCTGAGCAGGTGGGTGCAAAACAATGCCTTTTCCAACTGATGTGAAATGGTCTGAAACCTTCAGGATATCTGATATTAAACAGTATTTTTGTTTTATTTATATTTGACTCTCATATTAAAAGGTTAAAAAAAAAATAAAAAAGAAATGTAACTCAAAAGAAATAAAATTAAAAAGAATAGAATAGAATAGAATAGAATAGAATAGAATAGAATAGAATAGAATAGAATAGAATAGAATAGAATAGAATAGAATAGAATAGAAATTAATAAACTACTTAACAAGACAATGTTGTTCATTTGGGACGAGCCTTTTTGAAGAGATTAAGATTAGTGATTTATGGTTTGCTTTAACACAAAAGCAGTGATTTTCTCTAAGGACAATAATTTCAACAACTGGGCAATAGGAAACTAAATGAAATTTCAATATGCTGTGTCCAGGTTTTATTAGCTCATGAATGACCATAAAAATCAGAACTCATAAAACTATTTTCTCACAGATGTACGAGTTGTAAAAATTTGGGGCACAACTTTGGAATGTGAGAATTTTTCTCCTTTCTTTTCTTTCTCCACACCTTTCCCGCCAACCAGAAAAACAGAACACCATAAAAAAATGGGATCTCTTAATCTTCCTTATCCAAGCTCAGACTTACCCAGTATTTTGTTGATGGATTCGTGTGAGGACCCAAGTGAACATCACAGCAGTGGGAGCTCCTGAGCAAATCAGTGGAAACACAAGAATTGGTTTGAATATCGTGCCCCATGGCAACTTTATTCCAAGCAGGTTCACAGTGCAGCAGGATGGATTAAAGGTCAAATAATGGGTCAAACAATTTTAAACAACTTTATGAAAGAATTTGCAGTTAGGGGAAAGGAAACGAAAGGAATAAAAGGGCAGGAGAATGAAATCATAACAAAGGAGAATAGGGAATGCTGTGAAACTACATTTCCAGAAATAAATGCTAAGAATTACTTGAAGGTTTGCATAGGAATTACAAGCATTTGTAAACTGGAGTAACCATTTATTTAGCTGGGGTTCTTTTATCTTGTGAATCGTGGCAAACAAATACTCCTTTTACAGCAGCTGGAAGAGTTGCATTTTTGTCCCAAAAACTCTACTAATCACTCCAGACCAATCAGTTGATAAGAATTTCATGAAAAGTTAACTTAATCCAGGATCCAGTGATTTCTAGCCTTACATTATTACTACTTCTCCCTCCATCCTCCTGCATTTATGACTGGGGTTTTTAAGAAGGCCTATAAACCAGAAATTGCTTTTGCTCTCCTCTGTACAATTGAATTTTCAACGACTAACTGACTTTCAAAGCTGCCACAAAAGGGATTCTAATCTGAAACAGGTGACATTTTCACTGATGAATCTGTACAAATGGTAGTAATAATTTTCTAAGTATCATTTGAGCTCTGTAGGAAGAGCCCAGAATTTGTCCTTTCAAATTTCAGCCCTTTATTCAAGTCCTTTAAGCTTGGACCATGCTAATTTCAAATTGGCTTTTTAATTAATTAAAAGAAATATTTACCTCCCTATCACTTAAGATCTGAGTTGCCCATGAGGTGTCTCTCACCTTCCATTGATTACAGAAGGAGATGAGGATTACCACATCATTAATTGAGTTGTTTGCTTTCTTATCTCAAGTTGGCTGTGATAAATCAAGGGCTGACATTCTGCTTTCACACAGTCCTACTTGGAACAGCTCCAAAAAAAAAATAATAACATTAAATAAAGTCTAAAAATCTGAAGGTGAAGGATAAATTAATATTTATTCAGGATGGTTTGGATTTCACTTCTAAGATGAAAAATGTCATTGCAACGACTCAGTTTGGATGCCTGTATTTCAGGCTTGCCAAGGTGAGACATGGGAGTATCTGAGAGGCACAATAAACAATTCTGAGCAGTGAAAGAAATCTTCATGTACTCCTGTTCTGAATATCAGAGAGAATTTCAATTGCTCTATAGCCTCAAAAGATACTGACATATCAGTATTGGACAAACAGACAATGTCCCTCAGAAAGGTGACACCTCTGACGGGCTCCTTTCACCTCAAAACACAGATTTTATCCAGTTGTGCAAGCAACCAGAAGCACTGAATGGCACAAAGAGGAAGGCAGGGCTAACCCCAGCCAGTGAATATGAACCACCACACAAACTTATTGTTGGAAACAAAGGTCAGCAACAGCAGGGTTTGCAGGTAGATCCCTTCGATCAGAAGCCAGAAGAAATTGGCTAAAATACTGAACTGGAAGAAAGCCACAGCAGCCTTGCAGGCAACCTGGAAATGCAGAGGAAGAAAATACTGTTAGAGCTACTCTTGTTGTGTCTGGTTTCTCACAAATGTAGGCAAAATTCAATGTTATCATGAAATAATGAAGAAATGGCCAGATTTCAGTATGTTTGGGGTTCCATAATTTGAATTGACTTCAGATTTTTGAAAGGGAAATATTGTTTGAGGTTTTTTTTTGTTGGTTTTATTTTTATTTTTTTTTCTTACAGGTTAAATTCTTTACTGGTACAAATTGCCAGAGGTTCATTAGAGTCAACAGACCTTAAATTTCAAAGCTGCGTGCATCCTTAGCACTTGGTCTTTGGGATTATATAATGTTGCTTGCTTTAAGATTTCAATTTTAGCACTAGGAGAAATAGGATTAAAAGATCTCCGTGTCATTTTCAGGTAAAGAATGAAATGTGAAATCAAGGCTAAGGGAGAGGGGAAGTGCAGTACCGTGGACATCAGGCAGTGGTCCATAGTTTCATCTGCAAACAAAACCGCATCTTTGGTGAAAACAGCGATTGCTCTCAGGATGAAGGAGACAAACAGGTGCATGTGGATGTAATTCCGGGTGCAGTGGAATTTTCTGGCAGGGGAAGAGAAGATAAAAGTGGTTCTTTCAGAGAAATTCCTTGTGGTCTCATCACAAGTCAGACAGGAACACACAAGGCTGCAGACACCTTGCAAAGCAATGAATGTTCTGTCACTGTTGGAGAGGGAGAAAGACATGAGGGAGCAGAGCAGTTGTGACCTGTTTGGGCCAAAAAAAAAGCTCCAGGATAATGATCCTTGGATCATTACACATTTAAAGGAGGTGCCAGAAGCAGAGAGTAGCTGTGGGATTCTTGGGATGGATTATGATAATGCCTTTTAATTATTTTAAATAAGATTCTTTTTGTTGAATAAGCTTGCAACAGGTAAAGGGAGGGATGAATTGGTGTCAGTTCAGTGTTATGGAATGGTTGCCACAACAGTTACCCTGAAGTGCATTAATCTGATGAGGAGCAGCTGAGGGAGCTGGAAAAGGGGCTCAGCCTGAAGCAAAGGAGGCTTAGGGAGGACCCTGTGGCTCTGCACAACTCCCTGACCGGTGTTACACCTCAGAATGATTAGAAAATAACCATTAAAAAAACCTACAAAACAAAACCCCAGAGGGTCTGAGAGAAATTAGGATGAGAGTTAAGACTTCCTGAAAAAGAACCCATTTCTATTTACCTGAAGGCAGCAAAGACAATTAGAGCCGTAATGAGCGAAGTTACCGATGCCGCGTAGCCGGCCGTGTAGACACGCCAAAACGCAGAATAATAGGATTTCTGTGGAAAAAAGAGACACAGCCCAGTGCAGGAGGTTCTGCAGGATGCACCCTGGGGTATTCATTCCACTGGGAAACATTTCCCTCACTGGTCAGTCCCACCACCTCTGTGCTGTTTGCATGCTCGAGATCTGCTTTGGGATTTTCCCTCCACCACTAACAAAAGTTTTCCTTGGAATCCTGCTTCACCCTACACAGAAGACATTTTCAACAGCACACTGGCTCACCTGACCTCCCTGGGTAAGTTCAACATGAAAATATTAACAATGATCAGTAACTACCTTTTTTTATGTCAATACATAAAAAACTCCAGGGCATTGAAACCTTCTGGTGGGTGATTTGTGAATCTGTCACTTTAGACCTGGGGCGGGTGCAATAATTATTGATTTTCCTAAACAGCTATAGCTGAGAGAGAAATAAAACTCTCAATTTGCAGGTGAGGAAGCCGAAACATTGAGAAACAGTTCCATCAGGCTGTGGAGGTAAGTTAAAACCATGAAAATCCCCTCACAGTCCTTAATTCTCTGGACAAACAGTTTGTTCCTTGCTGTATATTATAGCACTGTAAATTCTTTATTGTTAATTTGGTTTTAATTTAGACTTATATCCTAAGAAATCTTAACCCTGTGTCGTAAGGAAAATAAAGTTTGTCTACTTGGCTTTAACTATGCAAATTTTATTGTGATTCACGACAAGATCAGCTAATTATTTAAAATCCCAAGAAATTAAATTCTCTGAACCCAGGCAAATTTCTTTCTCATAAACCCACTGGACATTTTGTTCTCTAATTGATCCCAAATCTGTTTATCCAAAAGGCTGCAATTCTTGGTTGAGGTAACAGATTAGGAATTTTAAGTTGATCTATAAACAGACCTTATAACACTGACATGATAGGAATTATCCTGGTGTTTCTGAAATAGCCCTGATCTTTTATACAGTATTTTCAAAACACAGATGAAAATCAGAAAACAGGTTCTTCAACTGAATGATGGACCATTTGGATTCATTAATCTGTTTTTGTGGGATGGATTGAAAAACAACACTTTATACAGAAGACATCATAAGTGCTGATACAAGATACAAAGCAAGTGATTCTCTTATGATTCAAATGGGAGTTTTACTCGTCATTGTTTGCAATGCAGCAGAGATTGCTGATCTTATCTTCTTTTTGTGGTCAAAACTTGAGGATTTGACTGGAATAACAAATTAAACACAGCCGGAGCACAAATAGCATCTCCGTACTGAAATCTGCTATCATGTTGAAATATAAATATCATTCCCTGCTTGATTTTAGGCTAGACCAGCCAGATATTATTCCTGGTTTAGCATGATCCAGAGATTGCTTGGAGAAAGCCACCTGGAGAGTGATTTTAACCCTGTGGGAGAACCCCATGGGCTGCAGAACTGTGCTCCAGAATATGCATCCTTTTATGAACCTGAAATCCCTTCTGAAGTGTTCTCATCATTTCCAGCATCTTCCTTCCAGGAGGCTTTCAAGTCTTTATTTCAGCTTTTCAAGCATTTATCTTTCTAGCTCCCCCAAAGTGCAGAGTTTCTTATTGTTATTATTTATAGGAGGTGGATTGAGCTGCAGATATGAACTCCAGTACGATGAGAAGGAATGTGGAAATTTAAATCATATCAAGATGTGGATGTGACAGAAATGCTGCTGGAGCTCAATTGAGCACCAGTGATGATTATCAGATAGAAAAGATATTCACTTTCTGCTCCATTGAACACTTGAGATAAAGTGTGGAAATACTCAGTGGCATCCAAAAATTTCCTTCTAGGGATGTGTGTTGACCACTGGGCTATAAAATATTTTCTTATGACTCAAGGAAAATCTGGAAAAGGGATCCAAAGGAATTCTCCCTGAAAAAATCCCGGCGGATAGGTGGGTGGAGCTTGCCTGGGAAGTGGATGTGTGATAAGGATTCACATCACCTCTGTCTGAGTTAGGTTGGACAAGTGAACTAATCATGAGTTTGGTCATTAACACCAAGAAGAGGCATTTGGATGGAGAGGAAATTGCTCACTGCTGCTCACTCTCTCTATGTTAATATGCTAATTTGTTAAACAAACTCTAGATATACCTAAAAGTTTTGAGTTTAGCACCCAAAATGGGTAATTACTGGACCATACGTGTAGAGCATCCAGCTCCTCAGGAGAGAGTTCTCTGGAGATTTTTGGAAGCAGGAAATGAAACCCCCACCTGATCCTCAGGTCCTTTACTGGAACTTTCATCAAACCCACAGGCCACGGTGTAGGGTGGGAACGGCTCAGACCAATGTTCCTCCTGGGTGCAGTTCCTCTGAAGGAAACCTTCAGTGGGAAAATACAGCAGGGAATTAATTAGGGGTGGTGGTGGTGCTGGTGTTCTGTAAGTTTTGACGAGTAACAACAATTTCTTATTCCCACTCTGATTCCTAAATTAAGGACTCAGAGGTTTAGTCATGTTCAGCAAGATTCACTCTAGAGTTGCAATATTCTATATGTCTATCCTTTGAAAAATTGAGGAAGATGTTCCCAATCATTTTAAGATGCAGTGGGACTTGTGTGTTTCATGTGGGAAATCAACTGTGCAAATTCATTCCTTCTGTGGAGGAGATCAAATTATACATTTACAGCATTTTTGGGGATTGTGGGCAAAGCCCTGAGCTGCCTGCTGTATGCTGGAAACTCCACACAAGTTTTGATCTCAGTCCTGCTCTGACTGGAGGATTGGACTGGATAGCCTCAGGAAGTTCTTTCTAATATTAATTATTGTACAATTTTACAAACCAGTGATTCTGTGGCATACTCCTTTATAATTTAGCAATGTGATGCACCTGTCCATCATTTTGAGATCATCAAAGTGATTAAACTATTCGGCACAGCATAACACAAAACAAAAGGGTGATAATATTGACCCCAAGCCAAGATGTGTATTTGGGTAATTACTGAATGCTGACTGACATAAGAGCATTATGAACCAGGAAAATATCAAGGAATCCTCAACCACTACAATTAATTTAAAATAATAATAATTTTTTTAAAGGTAAGGATAAAAATAATAAGGAAAAATTCTTGCCATGTGTATTGGTGAATTCTTCAAAGAATTGTGGGCAGGGAATTTTAACCACTTCCCCAAAAGTGGCTCTGGGCCAACAGGTTAAACCATCCCAATCTCTGGCACATCCTGTTAAAAAAAAAAAAAAAAAAAAAAGGTTCCTCTAAATAAAGAAAAACACAGAGAACATCACACCTTTATCTTCCATAATGAGATTGTCTGTGGCTTTCCCACTCATTCACATGCAAGAAGAGCCACAGCAGCTCTGCAAATGAAGGAGTGGAATGTTTTCCTTTCCTCCTTGAATGCATCCTTGCTCACACTTGGTATTCCTGCTGGACCTTACCCCTCCTTATCTCATGAGAGAATGTACCTGAAATTGAAGCAGACACAATCTGAAAGTCAAATCAATTGGAGTTCTTCTCTATTGTTAACACAAAAGCCACCCAAATAAAAATATTGAATAATGATTAGCACTGGAGATTTCTCATTACTCTTTTCTCATTACTTGAGGTTACTAATTTATGAAATCTAACCAAAATACATCTGACTTAAAATTCAGCCGTAACCTCTTGATTTCATGTTTAAGAACCTTCCAGTTTCATCTGGCTTAAAGGAAATAAGGGCTGAAGCACCAGTCTTAGGCAATCAATGGCATTTTTGCAATGGGTTTCCAAAGGGATAAGATTCATCCCAAACCCAGAGAACAACATGAAAAATGAGCATCTCTGGGAGTAGATCTGACTGGCTGGAATTCATGAGGTTCCCTCAAGCAGAGCCTGCTGGCTGATGGCCCAGGGTGGGCTGCTGCCTCTGAGTCCCCTAAAAAGGGTTTCCAGGAGTTTCAGTGAATCACAGCTTTGTCACAGCTGCATCACACTGAGACTTCCCAGCCTCTGGCAAGTGGGTACGGGGGCAGCGCAGAAAAAACTGCCAGTGTGTAAATGTGCCTGAAATAATAAAAAAAACGGTTGTGCTTCAAAAAAAACTGATCTCTAGGCAGTCGTAAGGTGGGTACAAAGCAGGGGTTTGGTTTGGGACGTGTTATTTTCCTCCATGAGTCTTCACTGCTGCATCAGTGACAGATGACAAGGCAAAACCAAAGTTGTCAAGAGCTCGAATGTGGAAGCAATATTTGTCTGTAGCTGAGCAAAGTCACTGTCTGGCTTTCAAAAAGACAGTCCTGAGAACCTCCCACAGCGTTATCCTCACATCACCCTCGGGAGGATGAAATTCCTGGTATAACCAATTTTCCAGGGGAAATAGAGGCCCTGATTCATTAGCTGTAATTTTAATTGCCTAAAATATGTCAGCTAATCTTGACTACATTCCCTTTGTGATCGGCAGAACAGACAGCGACTTCCAGCGCTGATTCATCCCAAATACTGCGGCTCCTTCCTGAGGACAGGATGAATCACACCCTGCAAATACCTGACTCTCACTGATGATTACAGCCTAACCTAGGCTGCTAATTGTCTAATTAACAAATTTAAAAATCTGTTTTATTTGGCAATGTGGAGTTTAAAATTATATTTGGGTGAGGGATGGAACCTGCATGCTTTAAGTTTTAGATTTGGTTCCATTTCCAGCGACTTCTACAGTTTATATCAAAGAAACCCCTGAGTGCAGAGGCTGAAAGGGAATTTTTTTTTGTGCCAGGGGTTTTGAGAAACTGGTGGTGTGCAAATCACCTGAGATTCCATGAAGACAACTGCAGTAGGAGCTGTATCTGTGTTTGTTTACACCACAGATATCCAAGTCTCGTTCAGTAATTCAGGATTTTCAGACAGTGGAGGCAGGAAAAAAAACAATGGGGTTTAGAACTTGAGTAATTTTACATATCTGCTCCAAAACAAGAGGAAGTAGACCAAAATGAGAGGAATTGCACCAAAATGAGAGGAATTGCACCCTGGGCTCTGCAGATTGCACTCATTGGACACTGATCTGTACAACAAGAATAATGTGGAAATACTTTAGATTCAAAACTGCAACATGGACTGATTCCAGCACAGATGCTCTGTAACTGCTGAGAAGGAACTCTAGGATTTGTGATCCTTCTGTTGGTCTTGCTGAATTCTGGAAACTGAAACACAATCTATGGGCTTTTACCTGTCTTTTACATAGTTTTATCCTCCAGGTAAAATATTTGGGATTAATTTCCTGATCTAATGTTTAATTTAATTTTATTATATAAAAATATATGGAGAAAGGATGTAAATACCACAAGAGACTTTCATTAAAGTCTTTCCATATCTAGAGAATAAAAGGTGGAAATGGAACTTTTGAGAAGCTCAGAGTGGACAAAGGTGAAGTTTTTTGAATAGTTTAACAGAATTCTCAGGGATTTTTATTTCCCTGAGTAACCTTCGCTACAAAGAGAATTCCAAAGTTGTGTAATTATTTTCGTGGTAAAGAGGGGGATACTTGGAATGACATCCTGTAAAGCATGTAATAACTCATTTTTGAAAATATTTGATTTATATTAGAACATTTTTGGATGGGTTACTGTGTGTTCCAAGTGCAAAATGTGTCCAAGAGGTATTTTGGACTTCATTAAAGTGTGTGTGAGGGAAAATGATTGAAACAGAGTTGGAAACCAGAAGAGGAATATGAAACATTAGAGTGGCTGGAAATATGAATGAAATATTCTGGACTCTGATTTTCAAAGGCTGCTAAAGGAAAAATTCCAAGTGGTTTCAACAATTCTATCCCAACCAAACGTATGAGGCAACTTTGTCTCATAATTCCTCTGCAGAAAAGAAACACTTAAAAATTCATGGAACTGAAAAAATCTCACTGAGGTGGATGCAAGTGTTTCTAAGCAAATCTGACCAGAAAAAAAATATGACTGGATTTTTGAAAGAGTTTGAACATTTTGAAATTTCACATTGAGTTATTTCTAAGCCTATTTCCACAATGCCAAAACCCCAGGAACCAACACCCTACAGAGCATTCTAAATATATTTTGCAGGCTCTCGTGCATGTTCATTTCAGTTTTCAAAATTTATAGCTGAGCATGTAATAGACTTCCAAACAATATCAAAGTATTTTTTTTCAAGCAAAGAAATAATGTCTGAAATTGTAAAATGAAGTATTTTGAAGAACTTGGGCAAGTTTTTTTGTTCATTTTCTTCCCCCAAGAGCATTTTCACCAGATTGGAATGATTCCCAGCTCAATATAATCTCTGCTGCTTCTTCAGTCCCTTCTGTGGGAGTTTCTTTGGAGCTCTGGGTATAAATAAAGAACACACCAAACACTTCAGTAATGTCAGACATTCCAAGCCAGGCAATGACCATCAGGACCTTTACCTTTAAGCTCAGGTGAGGCAGATTCGTTGTGCTCCAAGCACAGAGCCTCCTCTTTGACCACCTGCTGGAATATTTTGCATTCCGGATGGATTCCCGTAACCTTGGTGAGACAAAGACAAAAAACCCCAAGGACTCTGTGATTATCAGAATGAGAAAAAACAGTTTGAACCTTGTGGTTTATACTCTGAAGTCTAAGAATGTAAAAACTCCACTTAAAGTTGTTTTTATTTCCCAAACAGAATATATAAATGGCAGGAGGAGTCTGTGATCCCAAATAATTGTTAATTTACACTTCTGGGTGCACACACTGTATGTACCCTTCAGTGTACCATAATAATCAGCTCATGCAGCACCTCTTCTCCAATCTGGACATTTTTATCCCCTTTCCTTTGCACTTACAGTTTCCACAAAACTTCAATGAAGTTCACAGTTTTTGGATCTCCACATATTTGTAAGCTTTGGCCAAAATTGGATGAATCCATCAGAATGAATGGGAATATTCATTTCAAGCCCTCTAAGCACATATGGTGCAGTTTGACCACAGAAATGCTTCTTCTCCATAAAACAAATTAAAATAAATAAATTTATTTAAAGATTGGTAGTCTTGGTCACAGTTTAATCTGAATTGTTGCAAAATTTTATGAATGTATTATCTGAGGATGTGCACACAGCCTGGACAGAGGAGCTGCTTCCATTTTAACAGATGAGGAAATGGGAAAAAAAAAATAATGACTTGCTTTGGAAGCTCTAATTTATTTCTCTCATGGATTAAGGTACATTTAAGCAGTTAAATGGATTTCTAGACAGCAGTTGTTAAATAGGGTCTAAATTCATCCTCTTAGGTACAGATATTTAGTCTCATTTATATGCTGACATCTATTTTTCTTGACCTTCTCCCACTCCAGATTTTTTTTTATCCCCTGTATCCTACCGCTTGTGATTGTGAAGGTATTCTTAATAACCTACACAATTCCAAAATTATTTCCTCTGCAAAAGGAAATAAACTCTAAGAAAGAAACCACAATGTCAGTATCTATGTGTGATTTTATTATCTCAGCTTCTTTTTCAGCCCATGGGGATTTCAAGGTCACCCAGAAATGGCTGGTGCTATTTGGGATGTTTGAAAAGATCCCATTTCTCTTGTGTGGACTCTGCATTAATTTTGTCAGCCCCATGCAGGAGTCTCAAATGCATTATCTGAAGTCTCAAATGCATTATTTGAGGTTTCAAACACTTTTTTGAAGTCTCAAATGCATAATTTGAAGTTTCAAGTGCATTATTTGAAATCTCAAATGCTTCTACACACCTGTCTTTTGGAAACTGGATTAAACCCAAATTCAACTGAGTAAAGAAAGTAACTGAACTCTAGTCAGAGAACTGGATAATGGACCAAAATCTCTTTTGGGATATTTGGATCTTCAAGACTTAGGGAGTTTTATATGGAATAGAGCAGAGTTTTTTTCTTCTTTCTGGCCTCTGTTATTCAATACAAAGCCAGGGGTTAAGTTATGGTGATTTTAATGGAAAATCATGGGTTGAAATCTTTCCAAGATGTTTTTTGAGGAAGACTGTTGGCAGTTTTAACCTCTAATGACTTTGAAAAGTCAGTGCAGATGCAAACATCACTTCTATATTGCTCTTCCATCTCCAGAAAGTGATTTATTGACCTTCAAAATGTTTTCAGTGAGCAGAGTAAGCAGGACTTCTTTCAGCCTCCACAGAAACTTTACTGGAAGTTGGGCAGACGATCCCATCTCAGCAATAATATCTGCTGAGGGGCAGAAATCAGAACACAACTTTATCTTTTAAAAACCTTTAAAAATCCTGACTACATTTGGGGTTTAAAGTAGCATAGCCAGATTCATTTTAATTATGAGGCCCCAGAGATGGCTCATGCATGCTAATATTAGAACAGAAAGAGGATTAAGGGCGTTGTTTGAAAAGAAAGTTAAGACATGGCACTTTTTTTCATGCATTATATTACTCCAGTGGGTATTTCAAAATATGTTTTATAAATCAAAATAAATTACTCTTAAAATAGTAAATTTGCTCTTCAACCATAGTAACTCAATTCTGAAATGCAATTTTTCAGGTGTTAATAGGATCCCCACTCATCACTTTACATTTAAACAGATGTTTCACTTTGCAGTCTGTCCACATAACAAATGGATTATCTGAGTAGAAGCAACAAATTAATTGCTCCATAAAATCTCTCACTGTTTCAGGTCATGAAGATGGATTCAGCTGGACAGGAAAAATAGCCATCCCTCTGCTTTCTGGAATTCCTGGATTCTGTTACAGCTGGCAAATTTTGTATTTGGAATATTTTTAAACTTAATGTTTAAAAGTCATGACAATTTGATGTGATGCTCTGCCATCTACGCTGAGTCCTCTGCTAAAAGGCTCGAAAGCAACAGCCACTCACAACCCAAAATGAAAACAAAACCACAATATTTGAAATAGCTTAGAAAAAAACACAGAGGAGAGGTGGGTTAAATTAACTCCCACCTCATGCCAGAAAAGTTGGGAATGCTGCAAACACACAGAATTAGTTCTGAAAAATTTCAGGAGGAAGAGATATAATTTCTCCAAAAGTCAGCCTGAGTGACACATGCAGCTGACAGAAGGGGGATGAGGGACACTGAGTGAGAGTGCCAGACTCCTGCTGCTCCAAGGAGGCTGCAGCTCCTCTCTGCCCTCCTTTGGTAAATCCACCTGTTGAATCAGACCTCAGTCACCATCATTTATCAGAGCTGTTGGAAAATGGGGATATTCTTAATTTGGATTGCTGGGGAAGTGCATATCCCACCCCTGGGGAGAGGGGGCTGCCTTGGTTTTACACAGGACAGAGGAATTGCTGATAAAGGTCTGTGTAGTCCTGATTTCTGCCTCTGAAACCGGTGATAAATCAACAGAAAATATGATTTGAGGATTTCTTGTGGAAATCCTGATCAACTGGTAGTGATACTGAGAGGATGGTGAAGCCCTGGCACAGGGTGCCCAGAGAAGCTGTGGCTGCCCCTGGATCCCTGGCAGTGTCCAAGGCCAGGCTGGACATTGGGGCTTGGAGCAACCTGGGACAGTGGAAGGTGTCCCTGCCCAAGGCAGGGGGTTGGAATGCGATCTTTAAGGTCCTTTTCCATCCCAAATCATTCTGGGATTCGCTGATACCCGCGGTGATGCTGCAGTCGATCCCTCTGACACCCACAGGTGGAACAATTCACCAGGGTGCTCACAGCTTGGTTGCTTCTGAGTTTCTGGATTTGGGGAGGGGAGGGCTGCACCCTCAGGAGCCCAGACTTTTTATCCTGGGCCAGTGTATAGATTAAATAACACTGACACTTTGGTGTTTGAAAACCAACGAGTTCTGTATCAGATGTAACCTACAGGCTGTCCCATAAGGAGCCAAAATGAGGCTGGGGTTATTAATTTATATATGGGGTTATTAATTGATATATATAATTGCAGCCTTACTGAAAGCAGGAGCTCTATGTTGGGGATATATTGTGGCAACTTGGGAGGGGCCTGCTGAAAAGATGGCTTTTGTAGGAAAAGCCTTTTGTAACTCCTGCTCACCTTAAAGAAAATTCACAAAGCAGAGCAGAGCAGAGCCCTCTGAGGCAGATCTGTCCAGTCTGGCACAGTGATCCTGCCATAGGAAGGAGTGGAAGAGGCTGATTTAAAATGTTGATTCTTGGGTCAATATCTCCCAGTATCTCAGCAGTTACCTGGCCTGACTCTCACTGGAAATGGCACTGGGGCGCCTTCATTCCAAATTTTACCATAAAACTTAGAGGTTTTGGGAAGTGCTGTGCACAGCTCTCAAGGAATCAAGCTTTTTATTGCTGAGCATCATAACACAAAGCTCTTTTTAGTGCCTTGCATGTTATTGATCAGCCAAAATTCGCAGGGGTGTTTTGTCTCCTAGTCCTTACCACTCAAACAATCCTGCCTGGAACAGAGTGCGCACTAAAAATTCCCTGTGGCAGCCACGAGCCATGCTAAAACCTGAGACTGTCTGGAGAGACAGATTTTAGGCTTGCACTTACTTTTAGACTTCATTTTCTTTACATCTGGAAGGTTATTGCACTGAAACCTCAAGTGGCTTATTCACTGAGACCAAGTATAACATTGCTGTCTATTTCCACTGTTCCATGACAGTTTATTTATTTCTTCAGATCTGCACAGAAAAATCAAAGTAATGGCATATTGGGCTTTGATTTACTTTTGCTGGACAATGAGAGATTTAGCAAGCACTGGGAGGAGTTTTTCTAGCAACATCTTCATGCCATGCTGAGCACAATTTAATTAAAAGCAATCTTTCCTAAGAGTCCACCCAAAAATGGGGCCCCTAAGCTGCTGTGGGGATAGAAAAACTCTAATTTAGATGTCACACAAAAAAAAAAAAACAGAGCTGCAATCATTAAGAAGTCCATTAGCACACTTGGGGAAAAGTAGAGACATTTTCTATGCTCTCTGAAAACAAGGGAAGTGCTTCAAAGCTGGGCACTGAATATATAATTCACCTCTGAAAAAGCAATTCCCCAGGATCAAAGAGCCAGCAGTAACACTCAGTCTTTTTGAAAATTAATCAAAGCTTGAAGAATTGGTTGAATCCATTGACAAGATGAGAAGGCTTGGAGAACACGAGGGCTCTTCCCAGTGATCTGTTGTAGCTTCCAGAGCAACCCTAAAGCCTCACAAATAGGTTTTACGTCAAGTACATAAATCATTGACAGGGAACATTCATCGCTGCTCTCTTTGCCTCTGTCTCCCCAGCTTGTGTTCCTGTCTCAGATCCCATCTCAGATATGCTCTGAAATCAACCCTGCGCTCCTAATTCTACTGGATGTGCTTCCACAGTTCTTCTGACACAACTCTGATGCCTGGTTATTTTAATTTTCCCTCACATGAAGTTGTCTGTTATTCACATCACACGCAGGCTCCTGCCTTGGAGGATTAAAAATCACCTGGTATTTTAAAACACAGAAAAACACAGCAAAGACAACTCCTGCACCCCCATTTGAGTGTGGAATGATGTGTTCTGTTAGCCCTGAAAATTGGCCAGGGATGCCTAACACATGGAGCAGGAGAATCAGGATATGCTCTGAAGTACATTCCTTTTTTGCAGCAAAATTTTGATGGGCAGGAAAGGCTTACAGACTGGAGGAAGGGTCATGGGGAAAAAAAAAAAAAAAAAAAAAAAAAAAAAAAAAAAATTGAGGACAAGTTAAAAAGCTGACCAAAACAAGGAAAACCTCAGCTTTTTCATAAACTTCCCAGTCTGCCGAAAGTATCTCATCAAAATCTTCCATCTGCTGAACTCCTTCCAAAAAAGCCAAGTTCAAGTTAAAAATGTTTGAGACTGGGGAGCACAGGACACTGAATCAAATTTCACGTGTGTTTTGGAGGGATCTGGGGCCAGCCCCAATCCCCATGAGCTCCTGTCCATCTCATAGCTACATTCCCCGTCTCTGCAGCAAAAACCTTCCTGTCCAACCCCTGGCCCATAAGTAATTCTGGGATATTTATAATGCAATATGTGTAGTATTGTATTCTGTCAGAAAACAGCAAGAAACTATAAAAAATAAAGATTTCTTAGGCAGTAAAAATAGTCAACTCCAATTTTACAAGCTTCATTACACTCATAAGAATAGATGAGCATCCATCTAAGTTGTTTCCACCATCCCCAAGCCAAGTTTAGCACTCTGGACCTGGACTGAAAATCATGAGGTCACCCCCTCAGAGCTTCCTGATCCTGATCCCAGAAGTTCCCAAACCCAAAGCTAAAGCCTCATTTCCCATCTTTCTCTTTAGTCAGTTAAACAGATTATTCCAGCAGTCTTTTTGGCTGAAGATGACTACCTGGAGGATATTTTCTGTGTTTGTTTTCTCTCTCTAACTCGATTACCTATGGAAGAAGGGAAGCTGAGACACTGATTGCCTCACAGTAATTTAGAGGAACATATTTTCAATATTGTTTCCAAGGTATTGGAGTAATGCTTGAATGCCTCTCTGTGGATTGGACTGTATTCATGTGGCTGTGTTTAACTGCATGACCTTACACAGAACAGCACTTGCTATACATTTTTATCCATGTGTATTATTGTATTTATCCATGTGTATCATTATATTTATCCACTTATATAATTATATTTATCCATGTGTATCATTATATTTATCCATGTATTTAATTATATTTATCTATGTATATCATTATATTTATCCATGTATATCATTGTATTTATCTATGTATATCATTATATTTATCCACGTATATCATTTTTTTTCATATATATCATTATATTTATCCATGTACATCATATTTATACATGTATATCATTTTATTTGTTCACTCATAGGTATTCTTTATGAGACAACACAGCCATACTAATTAATTTTGCTTATAAAACCCTGTGTAATTAGTATTACCTCGAGAAAAATTAATTTCTCAGCTCTGTACTAAATGATGTAGAGCATTTAATTATTACTGATGCTTAAATAACAACGATAACTGTGGATTTTCGATTTCTGCTGTTACAAATATTCCTGTAAATTAAAGGGAAATTTCTCCCTTTCTGTATCTTTATTTTTGCTTACAGGTGGGATTCACATCATCTAATACCAAAGTCCTGAAACCTGGAAGCCAAAGTCTATCGTTGAGTTCACTCAATTGATCTGCATTCTTGGAGCGTTTCCACCTCTCCCCAGCAATACTGAAGGATGCTCAGTGAGTACCTTTAGACCAGACTCCTAATTTTAGACGGTTAATTTGAGATGATTAATCTAAATTCCCCCATCAAGCCTCCTTAATGATCAGCGAAAGCAGATGAGGAGTTCCAGGGAAAGATTCCTCCCTCCTCCCTCAGACACCTGTTTGAGGACAGTGACTGCTTCTCCCTCCATTAACTCCCTCCAGGCTGAAGAAACACCCAAACACAGATTTTTCCACACATCCAGCTCCCTGTGGAGAGGAATTGAAGGTCTGCAGGGACCAGATTGGTAGAAGCAGCACAAATTAGACAATTTTAGCCAGCACAGGAATTTAGCTTTGTTTTACTGAGAGCTCAGCGTGTTGCCATTGTTTGGTAGAGCCATTACCACAAGAAAGGTTTTGCTGAAGGGCAGGTAAAACTCCGTGATGGCCCATCTGTGTTTCCATTCTCACCTCTGTTCATTAAATCTCACTGAAACCCGTCCCAGAAATGGGAAATGCCGGCGTTTGGAAAGAAAGGAGTTTAGCACAGCAGGGAGAGCAGTGAATGAAGAGCCTTTTCTGTTCCTTGTCCTCTGCTTCCTGAGTCTCTGAACTCTTTACGACAGGAAAAGTCATTTTTAGGCATTTCAGCCTGCGCTGCTCTCTGTTCCTTGTCACTTACCAGTGAATGGTAATTTTGTTCGTGTCAAGGACTCTGTTCTGCAAGGCACAAAGTGTATCCTGCAACATCCCTGTGGAGCACACAGGAGGTAACTCTACTCAGTTCCTCAGGGGAAGTTTTTCAGGATTAACCCTCTGGTTTATTCCTGTATCTGAATAACAGCTCATTCACAGAATCCATTCAGGAATGATTTCTCTGTTCTGACAGGGTCCCTTGAAATAGGAAATGATTATTTCCTAAGGGTCTCAGGCCTTCCTTGACTGTTTAACTGAGCATGCAAAGAGACCTCGATTGAGACACAAACCCCACTGACATTCAGAGCCCTGCCTCTCACCAGACATGTACTTGATGCTCACATTTGAGCAATAGTTTGAGGCCAAATGCTGTTGGATCACGCAGTTTATAGAATTTCTTTGATTATGGGCCCAGCCTGCTGTAATATGCTGCAATATGAAAATGATGTATGGCAGCCCACAGATGTGTGTGATCCATCACTTGGGATCAGCTCTGCTCTGCTGGCAGCTGAAAGAATGAGTTGTGCCTCTACTTAGGTGTAAAAAGACTGGTCCAGAAGAGAAAATCACTTTATCTGTGGCAGTTCAGCCCTTAAGGCTGACTGGTTTTGCTTGAAAGAAGAGTATTTCTCATGATAATGACTGTGCTGGTGAGCTTTGCATAGAAAGGACCTACAACCTATCCTTCCTGCTTAAATCTGTGCAAATACAGAGGAAACTACGAGATCCACAACTTGTGCAGGTGGATCCCATCTTTCACCTTTCCATCCCATCTTTCACCTTTTAAAAATGAAAAGCCAAGACCAGTCTGTAACCCTTTAGGCTCTCACAATTACCAACAGAGGAAAACCCTGGAGAAGCATTAATTCCATATGGATTTCTCAGGACAAAATGGAATATTTTCAGGGGAAGGTCCCCCTCTTGGCTACAGCAGGAGCCTGAATCCCAGCCCACGCTGAAGGTTAGGAAGTTTGAATCAACCAGTCCCTGCTAATCACACCCCCAGGAAGGGCTCCAAACACCTCCCCGAGGCTGAGGATTGAGGGGAAAGAAGAGAAATGACTGTGATTGGGCTTGCAGGGATTTTTAAAGCAGCCCAGGCAACGCCAGTGGTGGAGTGTGGGGATCAGGGATGGAGGATGTGCCTGGATTCTGTCCCTGTGCTGATCCCTCTTCCCTGGTGCGCAGTGGCACAGCCTCACCTGCTGCCCTGAGTTCACACAGGCATGAGACAGTTCCTGCTCCTGCTTGGTGATGTTCAAAACCTTCAGCACTGAAAACACCCGTGCCCTCTCCAAAAGGTGAAGGTGCCCTATTCACCAGGAGGAACAATTCCTTTTAGTCACCCTCCTTCTTCTGCAAAGTTGCCTTTCTCAGGACAGCCGGGACAGCAACCTGTCCCCTTCTGTCCCTGCTGCAGCCCTTCTGATTTAGGGGTGCTCTTCTGCACTTTGGAAACGGCACTTCTACTGAATGGCAATGAAAATACATTTATTAACAGCATCTCGAGGCTGGAAAATTGTAACGAAAGCAGCTAGTTCAAAACTAACTCAGGGATATTTTTTTCTTTCCTCCCCTCTAACACCTCTGTGTCGTTTTATATCTTTTTAATCCTTTCCTTATTTTATTTTTTTTTTCTATCTGCCTGCTCTCCGTTACGAGAAAAGTTACCCAGCTTCTGCAGACTTCCCCACCCCCCGGCCCGGCTGCAGCCGCAGAGCCATCCAGCTGTGGTTGGGATCCAGCTGTGGCCGGGATGCAGCTGTGGTTGGGATGCAGCTGTGGTTGGGATCCAGCGGTGGGTCAGCTGTGGATCCAGCTTGGGATCACTGTGGTTGGGATCCAGCTGTGGTTGGATCAGCTGTGGCGGGATGCAGCTGTGGGGGATCCAGCTGTGCACCCCGCCCAGATTCCCCGCGGGCACTCACCAGCGGAGAGCAGCAGCCAGCGCAAACTTCGCATCCTCCTCAGGCTCCGCCGCTCCCGCCGCTGCCTCTGCCGGGTGTGATGCTGCCAAAAGCCGAGGCTCAGCCCGCCCCCACCTGCTCAAGACCCGCCCCGAGAGACTCCGAGCTCCCTGCAGACCCCCGGCATCCCCCGCAGGATGGAAACAATGGGAAGGGATTCTCCACCATCCCCCTGGGATATCGGATTCATCCCCAAGGACCTGTCCTCTGCTCGCCCACCTGCAAATCAGGGAGCTGGAACAGCGATGTGTTTTGGGGTGTTTTTGGAAGCAGAAATTCTCTGTGAGAGAAGACAGGCTGAGTTCACCCCCGTGATGATGGGGCTGAGTGTGGCTGTGGATTTTCCCAGGATCTGGGGTTTGAGGGGTCTGACAGTGTGGGATTCACTTTGGGGCTCTTAGGGATGGAGTTTCTGGGTTTTCTCTATTTCTCTCAGGTGAAAAATTTTGTGCAATGACAGAATCTCCTCCACAATTTGCATAAGGTCTTCTTGGCCCCTGCGTTACAAAGATGTCTTGAACTCAGGTTTATTTCTTGCTGTTAAGAGAGTTAAAGCTTTTCTTGACTACAGCTTAGATTTTTGGGGAAAAAAAAAAACAAAAACAAAAAAAAACCAAACAAACCAATAAAAGGTAACTTTTTTAATGTCAGGGTTCACAGGACCTGGGCACTAGCTCTGGCCTTTGCCCCATTATGTGTTACACCAAACTATTTTGAGGACCTGGGAGAACAAAAATTATGGACATGACAAAAGCAGTTTTTCTTGATAAGATTGAAGTGTTGTCTCATATCCTGTTTATCATTCCTTATTTCCCAGTGGTGTTAAACACACAAGTTCTGGACAGCCAGAGGAGATTCGGGACTTGCTTAAGTTACTCAAAATAGGCATCCAATGCCATTGGAAGAAATATTTGTTTCTTTGTCCATAGGTGTACAGCTCTCCTTCAATCCTGTATCTGGTTTTCCATATTTCAGAAATATAAAATATAATACATATATAACATTTGTAATAATATAATATATATAATATTTATATATAATATTTGTATATAATATTTGTATATAATTTGTTAAATATATCACATTTGTAACCTAATTCTCTTTAAACCTTCTCTTTTCTACGTTTGTCTTTCATTAGTGCAAAATGGCACTTGGTCATTGACCTGCACAGGCAAGCCTCAAATGCTACTCCAAAAATCAAGTTTATGAAAAAATAAAGAGATTGAAACTTTTAAAAATTATTTGAAGTCTGATTTTGACTGTTTTTCCTGTCTGCAATGGATATATAAAGCTGTGGCCACTTTCACTGGTCAGTAAGGTGGTTCCTGTCATGTTGGAAGAATTTTTAGGATCCTGCTACAAGGCAGGCACCACATGGTATCAGGCAGTTCCGACTTCCAAAGCAAAGGAAAATGCAAAGTAGAGACCTACCCAACACCCCCAGCACAGGAATAGTTCATAACCCTGCTGAACATAATTCAACAAATCTGAATATGCAAGATCAGAGAATAACAGAACAATTTAGGTCAGGAGATGGAGCTGTGGCCCCAACCATCTCCCCTCACAACAGGTTGGATTTCAGAGGAATTTGGTTGCTCTGTTTCAAAGGGAATTGCATTCAGGAGCCACGCTGAAAACACAAAAATGACACCGAAGGAACACGGTGTGACATTTCAGCCTCCTGTATTTCAGCTGGATTCTGTTATTCAGTGACTCAAAGGTCACCTAAATGAGGTCTTTTAGGTCATCACAACCAGTTTGGAGCTAAAATAAGTGAGAATCACTTTATTTTGGGGTAGATATTTGTGTAGTTTTTTGACATGAGTGTTTGTGAGCAGTCCCTATGAGAAGAGCTGACCTGGTCTCTCAGTGTTTGCTTCCTCCTACATTTCCTCTCTCCCATCTGCTTTCCTATCTGATCAAAAAAAGCAGGCCACATTCCCATCCCTGAGATTTAAATTAATTAGCTGGAAATTCCACTTGTAAGAATATATTTCCTTCTTGATAAAGAAAACAAAGCCTCTTTTTTTGGTTTTTCTAACATCTGAGGTTATAAACCTCACCTGTTTTAAAGTCCCTGAGTTCCTAATATCCCTTCCTTAAACAAATCGTAAAAGAGTTAAATCCTTTTTTAGGCTAAAACCAAATTTCTGTTCTCATATTGATTTGCTTTATTCATTCCACTCTTTGCTATTTCTCTCTGTGTACCCAAAGAAGATCCAGTAATGAAATAATACAGAAAATAAATAATACTTCTTTCTCATAATATTTTTGTATGCTCTGAGGCATTTTCCTACTTTTTGTCACAAAATTGCCTGATATCCTCCCTCCAACTAAGCTTTATTTTTTTTTTTCTCCAAGAATTATAGGATAAAACCTTTGTTTCCTGCTGCTCTACAGCATCACCCTGGGCTCAGATGTGCATAAAAACGTCCTCTTGTTAACATCAACAAGCCATTGTGTTGGTATGAAACTTAATCAATGAGGCACCAGACCTGAGATTCCTCCCAATCCCCCTCGCGGATTTTCTGAATCAATTGGTGCCATTTAATGAAAATTACTTGACATTTGCTGAGCTGCTGAAAACCTTTGTGGAAGCTGGAGAATGGGTTTTTGATACCATATGGCACCTGAATGAGGCTTTTCATAAAAAATCTTCTTGAAATGCACCTGAATTTCCTCTGAGTGCTCCCACCAGCATTTCCTCAGGCTGGAAAATGGGGTGCCCCATCCCCACACTGCGGTATGAGCCATCAGCCAGAGCATAAAGGTGAATTTATTGACACCTCTAAACAATCTTTTGATAAATCTGACTGAAGATGCAAAACAAAAAGCCCTGGGATTGTGGGAAGCAGTCTGCAATTAGCAAAAGTACATAATTCAGTGCTCAGGCAGAAGGTGATGTTACTGAGGAACATATTGTGACTGTAATTAAAAGAGAAACTTCACAGTGTTTAAAAGAGGAGGGTGTAAAAAAAGGCTGGAGGGTTTATTCCTGAGGATGATCCCTGTGGGGTGCTTGAGAGAGGGGTGAGAGGAGGAAAATAAAATAACTGAAGAACATGGGCTGGGTTTGAGATACTAAAAAGGGAAGACAATCAGAGAAGTCCTAAGAGCTGCATGAGGATAGTTTGTCCCGTTCACATCCTTTGTAAATGCTCATTTTGTAATTGATTCACTGTTTTTCTGGGATAAAATTGACTCCTAGGATTCTGACTCCATATGTGCTCATATTCTGTTACTGTTCCTTGGCCTGACCTCGGGGATACCTCAGAAATAGAGTCAGGAACCACAGACACTTGGATTATGTGGATTATTCTGTCCTACCTGTTTGGATCTGTATATTTAATTCCATCCAAGCATCAAAGACGCTTTTTTTTCGCAAAACCGAAAAACATATCTGATTTGTACTCCTCTTCCACAAACTTATTATTTAACTCTTTTAAAAATAAACTCCTTTAATCTTTTTGCATTTCTACTTCAAAAAAAAAATCCCTAAGTCTGTCAGCGATCCCTTCTCTATTTCTATTGTGCTTTATTCAAGAATAAGAAAGTTATTTTTTTCTAACCTAAGGGAAGTTGCTTTTTCCAGTGACACACAATGAAATCTTCCTTCCTATTAATAGTCTATAAAGAGTTGACAGACCAGCTGTTCCTGTCCTCAGAAATAGTTTTCTGCATTGTATTATTCATTTGTTTTCTTGCTTTCCTCTGGCCACTTCAACTCAATTTAAATTCTGTTCGTTTTCCAAGAGGAGAACAACCCTGACTTTTATTCACTGAAATGCGGGTTTAGGACTAAGCTTGGTGCCTTTCTGAGGGCCAAGAAAAGATTCATGTTTCTCCTAGGTATAGACTGAGCCTACAAAATAGAATTTGGGTAAGCGTGATTAACCTATTAACAGCAATGAAGTCCAGTTACTGGTGTATACTGGTCTCTGCTTGAAAGAGAGAATCATGGAATCCCAGGGTGGTTTGGATTGGAAGGGACATTAAAGTTTAACTCATTCCAATCCCCTGCCATGTGCAGGGACACCTCCCACTGTCCCAGGATGCTCCAAGCCCCAATGTCCAGCCTGGCCTTGGACACTGCCAGGGATCCAGGGCAGCCACAGCTTCTCTGGGCACCCCGTGTCAGGGTCTCCCCACCAAAAGGGCATCTTTTCCCCAGACTTTTCCCTCTGATTGGATATCCCAAAGTCTCCACTGGCTGCAGAAGGGGCTCATGCAGCTGGCTCATCTCACCCCCTAGAGCAGCACTTGTCTCACCTAATTTCAGACGTTACCAATGCAAATTAGAACTGATTATTCCGGGTTATTTTCACAGTCGCAGCCGCCGTTGCTGAGTGCAATTTGCCTGGCATAATTTGGATGTCTGCGGAGGACAAGACAATCATTTCCTCAGGGCGTGCTCCTCTCCACCATCTCCGAGAGGAGGGAAGGATGAGGGCTCAGCTGCGGATGTTTGCTTGGGGGATGAAATTCCACACTTCACACATTAGGTTATGAATACCTAATGGAGGCTGGGTAAATGGGGAAAGTGAGCTCCCGCTGTGGTGAATTGCCAGCCTAAACTAATTAGTTTACTCTTACAGTTCCTGTTAGAACCTCATTTGTATTATTTTGTGCCATCCTGTCTCTTTTAGTGACTTCAAAGGCAGGTGGGAGGTGGAGTCTGATAAAGAAATTGAGAAATTTAGATCTCAATGTGTCGGTGTCCAGGTGCAAATTAGATGTTTAAGCTCCTTTGGGGTCAACAATCACCTAAAATGGAACCTTTATTTAATCCATTGAATGGCTCTGAAGAACCCCTTGACTGCATTGACCAAGATCTTGTTAAAATTCACACACTTCGAGGCTCAGTTGTGTATCCCAGAGCCAAATGAGGTGTTTTATAATAGAATATAAACATTTTATCGGTGCTTTTGGTGCCTGCAGGGAGGTGGCAGAGGATGGAATGGGTTCTGCTCTGTGGAGCCCAACACTGTCACAAGAGGAATGGGCAGAAAGCGATGCAGAGAAACTCCATCTGAACACGAGGAAGAACTTTGCTGGGCAGTGACTGAGCACTAAATTGTCCAGAGAGGCTGTGTATTGTCCTCACTGGAAATATTCCAAATCCATCCAGACACAACCCTGAGAAATGAGCTCTAGGGGGGGCCTGCTGAAGCTTCAAGCCACAGTAATTTTGCCAGCATGCAAGAATTATTCACCGATTTTTCAAATATCTAATCCGGGAGAATTAAAATTTCTTTATAAAAAATTAAGTAGCAGGGAAAAGGGGATCAGTGAACCCCTCCAGCCTCCCTTCCAACCTTCCCCATCCCATGACTGTCTGACTGAACATTTCCAAAAGGCTGCCAGCTGTGGCACAGGGACACGAGCTGTGACAGGTGGAGGTGGCCTGGCCAAAGGGAACTGGATTCCTTCATGCAGAGAGATGATTCAAGCCCTGAAATCAAATCAGATCGATCCCAGCCAGACCAGATATCTGATTTTGGCTGATTTTTCACATCCACCTTCAGTAAGACAAATCCCTCTCCATGTGTTTCTCGAAAATTAATTGAATTACAAAGTCTGGCTTCCTTTATCAAAACCTACTTTCCTTTTAACCTAAACTTCTCACCATCACAGACTGGTTTTTCTTAGGACACTGAGCTTCTTGCATGGCTGTATCACCTGGTGGAAGATTTCATTTCCTCTATATACAGGAATTTCTTTAATTTCACATCCAAACAACCCAGTCTTTTGCTAAGGACAGATTATGATAAGATTTTTTTTTTTTCTTTTTTGTTGTGTTTCAACGAACCACACAACTAAATCTTACATTATTTACATTTGGACTCACAAAAAGAAAATGTTTATATCCATGACTTTAAAGCACACTGTGACTCTCTTATTAAAGAACTCAGAACATGTGAAAGGACACAAAGTTTATTCTTGAGCTTTCTGGGTGTGGTAAAATACCCACTAATAAGAAAATTCAGTTTCTGTGATGATTTTAAAGATGGATGTTGACACAAACACAGTTTGTGTCATGGTAAAAAAGCAGACTTGTGGGAAGAGCTGTGTCGGGAGAGCCATGGGATCTGCAGAACTTTCCTGTTGGTGGGAAACCAGAGCACTCTGCTCACAAAATCATGGTCCATCAGTTGTTTCTGTCTCCCTGTGCTACACTTCACCTTAAACACAGGCAAATGTGCTCAGCTATAATTGGTGAGACAACCCTTGCTCTGAACAATGAGCAGGAGGTGCTTTCCGCCAATATTTTCTCTTAAAAAACAATAAAAAAGTTCTTGGTGTGTTTAAGTTCTTCGTTCATTCAGTGCGATCTTCTCAGCATCTCTGCCCAGAGTCTCAGCATTGTGGAAATACCACATTGGACTCGGTTTAACCTAAACCCCAAACTGATAGTTTATCAATAGTTTATTAATAGTCATGGGACAGTGTAAAAAGAACCATCCAGGAGGACAATTAGCTAAGAATTGATTACCTTTTGATTAGCTAAAGATTGCACACTGAGCAAAACTGCAAAATGTAAACACACTGATTTTTAAAAATTGCCAGTTACTAAAAAAAAAACCAAACCAAAAAAACCCCAAAATATCTAAATAGAAGTAAATACAGAGACACAATTCCTCATTGATTAATTAATTAATTAATTCATCTTTGGTCGTGGAGATTATGAGGTTCTTCTCTCCTTCTTCAAGTTTTTATGTTGTAAATATGTTCAGCTGAGCTTCTCAAGCCATACTTTTATGAATAATAAAAGAAGAAGAGAGGACACATTTAAGCATCCCTTTTTACCATTTTTTTCTTATTTTTATTTTACCACTTACCAACTTTAATTTTACCTTTAGTCCAACCAGATCCTGTAGGCAATTGATCACACTTATAAAATGGATCCAACACATAAATCCTTCATGTGATCTGCCCACTGGAGGCTCCTTATTCTGAGAGTTGGCATTTTGTAAAAGGAGAATTAAAGAAAAATGAAACCATATCAGGAACCCAAATTTTCCTCATGAGGGAAACTTTGTGGGCTCAAAGTTATGCATGGGGGAAAATTATTGACTTAGTTTCTGGGGAGCAAAATGCTTTGGCTGAAGATTTTTGAGTCAAAACCCTCAAATGGGACAGAACCTGCTCCAACAGGGATGACACTTTCTTGTAGGTCTTCAGCTCAAGCTGTGGTCATCAGATCACTGGTGTTTGCCCAGAAATGTAATTCCTCAGGAAACAGGTCTATCAGACACTGGGATTAAAATCAAACTCATCAACCATTTTCTTGCCATTAAAAAAAAAAAACCCAGGTAATTCAACACAAAGTGATTGCTTTTATCTTTTTTTTTTTTTTTTTTTTTTTTTTAAGAGAACAGTTCAATAGTGAGTGTATTACACAATTATAATCACATAATTAGCCTGTTTCCTACAGTGTAATACAATATTGTGTCGAATAATGTGAGAAAATTCTGATCACAAAACCCCATGAAAAACAGCTGGATGAAAACCCCATCAGCTTCGAGATTGATCTACACTCACAAACCCATGAGCAGAATGTACATAAAAACTAACTCAGTGTTACAATACAACTGATTTACAATCAGGAAAACGGGAATAAAAAAGTGTTCCATGAAGCACAGAAAAGGGAAACGTTGAGATTTAGAGCCTTTGCCTATTGGAAGATTCTATTGTGTTAAATTACTTTATTTGTCAAAAATTCCTTTTGTTTTAAAGGCAGTTTGGTTTGCCTTCCTCTTCCTTCTCCTGTAGTATTTCAAAAACTGTAAGAAAAATTCTGAAGTTATGGTAGTCAGGCCAGGGAACATAAACCCATAAATTTCCTCTTGAAAAGGGATAATTCCATTTATATTTTTAAAAGGAAGTTTTCTGTGCTGTGCAGTTCATCATCTCTATACATTCACTGATCTCCTTTTCCCTGATACTTAATTTTTTATAAAGAAATTTTAAATCTCCCAGATTAATTTTTTTAAAAATCAGTGAATAATTCTTACATGCTGGCCAAATAACAGTGACTTGAAGCTTCAGCCACATGGTACCTTTACAAGCTCTGATCACACTGACTTAGCTTCTGCGTTTGGTTTCTTGGTGCAAAAATGATGGTGATTATTTCAATATTTGGGGGATTTTTTTGTGCATGTGAGATAAGTGGTTATTTCCCTACATTTTCTTCGCTCTCAGGAAAAATAGAAATAGAAAATAGAAAAATTAAATAAGAAAACAAGCCCATCACAAAATCCCAAAGCAGTGATGGTGAAAAAATCCTCTAATGATGTTCTGATCTGTAAGAAGAGTCAAGATTTATGCACAGGGCAACAGAAATATCAGCAATCGAGGATGATGACAATGCAGTAAGATTTAAAAAAGTGAAATCAGACACCATCCTTAACAAATATTTTCTTTTAGCAGCAGTCTGTGTCATTTTCTAGGGCCAAATGAGCCAATAGGCATCCAAAAGTGACAACCTGAGCCTAAAACTTTGCCTTGAAAGGACTGACTAATGAAAAGATCATGGAACTATAGACAAGATTGGCCCAGAATATTTTTCAGGAGCTGCTGAGCTGCAGATTTGCTGGAAATCAGCCAGGTGTTCTTGGAAGAATCACTTCATGTTTGTTGTGCTCTCTTACCTTTTTGCTACAGCCTCTCAGAGTGGTTTTCATGTTCCAAAGCTTTAAAAAGAAACAAGCAAACAAAAAAACTCCTGATCCACCAACCAGCAAACAGATGTCTTTTCTCATTTTAAACACTTCAGGGTGCGAGGTTGATGCTGCCATTTAAATAAAAGCTCTTTGAGCAACAATGTTTTATTGTAATGTTTGCCATTAAGAGACCCTGAACTGTTCTCAGAGATATTATTAAGGGAATAACAACATAACAACGCTCGTATTTACACTTGCTGCTGAATCTAATCCTGGCCGAAAATATTAACAGCAAATCAAATTACACAGAGGTAGAAGGTGGGCGAGGATGAACGAGGAAAGACACGTGGAGCTTTCCACATCGATGGGTTATTAGGGCAGGGATATGAATCCCGAAAAGACACATGATTACATCCTTGGCCCCAGCAAACACCCTCAAAGCTGTTCCTGGAAGATTCAGCGCCTTAATTCAGGTTGAAATGAGGTGATTAGCTATTTCTGCAGCCTCTTATTGCGAGGGATACAAACTATCAGCAGCAAATATAATTCTCTTCCGAGAGGGACAAAAACAGCTCCTGTGGCCTCTTCTAATTAATGGATGGCAGCGAGCTTGGCATGGAGGGTTTAAATGTTTCCTCCTAATGCAGCGCTTGTTGTTATTATTGTTTCTCCTCCTGACAGGGGAGGGGTTATTATAGAGCAAAAGCTACCAAAGTAGAATCACGGTAATTACAAAGACATTTCACGGAACACGAGGCAGCAAGAGCGGGATTGTCTTTTTTGTGCTGGCTGAATGTGAAAATGCTTGGTTTGAAGGGCTGGTGGTGTGTCCTCAAGGGCTGTGAGAAATTCAAGGATCTAGTGAGCAAAAGAAGGAAAACAGAGCTGGGGATCTTTAAAGATGCTGATACGCAGGAATAACTGATTTTCCATCTTGCTGTTATTTCTTACAAATGGAAAAGATGTTCAGGCTGGCCTGGTTGTTTTGTTGTTGTTTTTTTTTTTTTCCCATTAAATACACACTGAACCAAATAACCCCAAACCTCAAACAAGGAGGAATGTGTGCTTAGGTTTTATTAAATCTCTGTTTTGTAAGTAAAGTTCATGGAAAATCCCAAAATGACAAAAGCAACACTGTAAATATCAACACTGTAAAAAAAATTAAAAAAAATCCCCAAACCCTCTGATGTTTTCATCACCTTTGTTTATCTCCTTATTTCTCTGCAAAGCTGGAAGAAGAAAGGAGGGGCCAAATGTAGAAAAGTGCTGGAACATAAATGCTACATTTATGTGAAAGCAGAGGCAAGCCAAGCCCTTGCAAAGGTGTTTTGAGCTAGGAAAATTCTAAGAAAATAGATTATTTATTAGCATGCAGGTACTAAGAGAAATCACAGGGCCAGATTTTAAATCTTCTTTTAAATCTTCACCTTCATTATGGAACCTAAACAGAAGTGTAGGGACCCCAAGAAATGCACATTTATAAACTTGCTAAATGTTTGGACAAGGTCAACTCTTTAGAAGTCTGATGGTATATAAATATTAATGAGAATCGTATGATAAAGGAAAAAAGAATGGACAAAATCAAGTCAGACATTAAAAAAAAAAATCTAGACAATATTTGAGGTTTAGGGTTCTTTTGTCAGGGTTTTTTTTCTGTGAGGGCTGGGAATTTTTGGGGGGTTTTGGCTGGGTTTCTTTGGTTTTTTGAGCAGAATCAATTAACCTAATAATAAAAAAAAATAATTGCATTAGTTTTTTATTACCTGGGCCTCTAAGAAAGAACAGTAGAACATCCACAAAAAGTGTTCATTCACACTTTGAATCCAAGATTTACAACAAGGTGATATTTGGGGTGATCTTTGCTCATAGCTGTTACTTAAAGTATTGATGTCAATCCCATGCAATATCCAATGCTGGAGCTCAAGGCAGTGAAAATTGATTATTTTCTCATGGAATTCTCAAATTCTGGAAGCAAAATGTCACCAGAAAAATTGTAATTAGCCAGTAAATTAGATGTCTTTCTTTCTCATTCCACTTCCAAACCTATCCAAATCTGTTTTAAAAATAGTTCAGAAATTTTCAATAAATATCATTTTTTTCCTCCCAAAACCATCATTTTACAGGTGTGATTTTATGAGGTTTTTTTTCATATGAAAAGTTTGAATGTTTTACTGAAACCCTGCAAGTCAAAACAAAAAAGGAAAGATTCCTACAGTGACTCTGATAATTTCTTTTCTCCCAGGCAACTTCTTAAAGAATAATTCAAGTGCCTAAGGATGGACATCTGGCCTCATTTGAGATACTCGAGGACATGCTGCCTCATCTGCAGCTGCTGTTCCAGAAAGTCAAAATCCATGAGCAAAATACAGTGCTGCAAACAATGCTATGGAACATCTGAAAAATGAAATCTGGAGCATTCAGTGGCTCCATGGAGGATGAAATGTGTAATTCCTGTGTATCTGTGTGCTCTTCACAGTTTTTTCCCCCCAAAAAATTGAAATCTGATATCCCATTCTAGTTATTCTTGAGAAAGTGACAGTCTGGACAAAGCAGTGAAAATAAGGTTTTATAGAGTGGAGCATGAACTCTTCATCATTCTTTGTTGTGCATGAACAGTGCATGAGACCAGGACTGAGAAATCACAGAAATCACACGATAGTTCACATTTTCAGGCTCATTTTAATTGAAAAATAATAAATAAATAAACAAAGCCTTCACTGTTTCCACTAATCACAGATCTACCTATGTTATTCAGGATCTAAAAGATCAGAACACTGAGTAAAAGGTGATTTTTATGCCCTGCTGGCACAGAAAAAGATCCCTTAGCACTGTTGTACATGCCAGTAAACAAAGCTTTGTCTGTGAACAGTAATTTAGAATTTGCACCTCTCATTTTTATAGTTTTTCTTTGAGACTCAGTTCTGTGGAATGTCCATAAAAGTGCTCGGCTCTGGGGAGTGGAACTCCCATACTCAGTCTTGCCCCCCCTGACTCCTCATGTTGTTCTTTCCAGCAAAGGACTGAGCTCCTGGGAAGCTATCAGGGGAGCTGATATATCAGCAATCAGGTTTTGGACCCACTGGAGCAGCTCCAGAGGGGGCCACAGGGAGAATGGGAGTTCTTCTGCTCTGGAGCCAGGCTGGAGAGCTGGGGGTGCCCATCCTGGAGAGGAAAAGGCTCCAGGGACACCTCAGAGACCCTTCCAGGGCCTAAAAGGGACCTATAGGAAAGATGGGACAAACTCTCCAGTGGGTCTCCTGTGTCAGGGCAAGGGGGAGTGGATTTAAAGAGAAAAAAAAGTTAATTTAAATGATGTTGAAAGAACTTCTTTACATCAGGTGGGGAGGGCCCTGGCACAGGGTGCCCAGAGAAGCTGTGGCTGCCCTGGATCCCTGCAGTGTCCAAGGCCAGGCTGGACATTGGGGCTTGGAGACCCTGGGACAGTGAAGGTGTCCCTGCCCATGAATTGCACGATCATGAATGTTTTCCCCACCCAAGCCATTCTGGCATCCTTGATTCTGTGATATCGAGGAGAACTTTGATTTAACATAAAAACTTTGAAATAACCACCGACATTTCTGCTGGAGTTTTCTGCTTCTCCCTTTCCAGCACGGGGAGGCACCAGCACACAAGCTACGGCTGTGCCCAGCCTGGCAAGGAATCCAAGCTGCTGGTCGGGCAACCTGCCAATTTTCCTACCTGCTCGCACGAATGCTACTCTTTCCCCAGCAGATTTTGCTGTAGGATTCCTGAAACGGAGATAAAACACCCTGGAGACTGCAGCAGCACTTCAGGGCTGCAAATCTGCTTACCTGGCGAGGCTGGAACTAATTTGTCAGAAGCAAAGTCGCTGCAGCTTCTTTTTTTCTTCGTTTATTTTTTTTTTCCTTGTTTTTTTTTTTGTTTTTTTTTGTTTTTTTTTTTTTTTTTTAATCTGTATGTTGGTGGTTTTTTTTTTTTAAAATATATTTTTTTTTTTCTTTTGGTTTTTTTTTTTTGTGTTTTTTTGTTGTTGTTGTTGTTGTTGTTTTTTTTTGGGGAGGGTTAATTTCTTGGTTTTGGTTTTCTTTTTGGGTTTTTTTTTGGGGGGTTTTGGTTTTTTCTGTGGGTCTTTTTTTTTTGTTTGTTTCTTTTTACTTTTTATTTTGTTTCCTTTAACTCTCTTTCCGATCACTGCATGGAGAGTGCTGAGCTGTCGTGTACCACACTTCCCTGGCCAAGAGGGTCACTGCTGAGCTCCTCCAGTCCTGGGGTCAGTTTGGGCCCCTCCTGACCAGAGGACATTGAGGGGCTGGAGCTTCCAGGGAGGGAACAGAGCTGGGAAGGGTCTGGAGCACAGGAGCGCTGAGGAGCTGGGAAGGGGCTCAGGCCTGGAGCAAAGGGTGGGGGGGACCTTGTGGCTCTGCACAAATCCCTGACAGGAGGGGCAGCCAGGGGGGGTCGGGCTCTGCTCCAGGAACAGGGACAGGAGGAGAGGGAAAGCCTCAGGCTGGGCCAGGCAGGGAGGTTGGATATCAGGGAAAAATTCTTCCTGGAAGGGTTTTGAGGCATTGAAGAGGCTGCCCAGGGCAGTGTTGGAATTACCATTCCTGGAAGTGTCCAAAAGAGGTGTGGATGTGGCCCTTGGGGCCAGGGTTATGGTGACATGCAATGTTGGGTTGATGATTGGACTCTGGGATTTTAGAAGTCTTTTCCAGCCTTGTGGCTCTGTGATTCTGTGATTGCAATGGTCCAGGCTGGATCCTGGGTATAATATTCCACCAGCCGGAGGTGAAGCTCTGGTGTTTCTCCATCCCCAGACACTGACACACCTCGGCTGGGCAGAGCCACAAGAACATGGCCAGGGCTGGTGTCAGTCCTGCCTCGAGCCAAAGCTTGGGCTTGATGTCCCTTCCAACCACCATCTCCCTGATTTAATGTCCTGTCCAACCAATCCCTGTGATTTCACAGACCTGTGACGCCCTGTGATTTAATGTCCCTCCCCCTACCAGCATCCTGGCACTTCACAAGCCTTTGACATCCTGTGATTTCAGGTTCTGAGATGCTGCTGCTGCTTTTCAACCATTGCTCTCGGTCCTACAAATATTCAGCCAAACAGCATTAATAAAAAAAATCTCCCAACTGAGCATAAACCCTAAAATCAAAAATTTATGTCACCCTGAAAGGTCTTCTCTTGATAGAAAAACTTGAATATTAACCAAAGGGAAGTCTTTAAAATCTGCTTCCTTCTTTTTTTTTTTTTTTTTTTTT
>CM019215.1:157565708-157603461 GCA_009741485.1 Malurus cyaneus samueli
CTGCTGATTTAGGACCCGAGCATTGTGAAGCAGCAGCAGCATCTCCAGAACCTGAAATCACAGGATGTCAAAGGCTTGTGAAGTGCCAGAGATGCTGGTAGGGAGGGACATTAAATCACAGGGGTCACAGGTCTGTGAAATCACAGGGATTGGTTGGACAGGACATTAAATCAGGGAGATGGTGGTTGGAAGGGACATCAAGCCCAAGCTTTGGCTCGAGGCAGGACTGACACCAGCCCTGGCCATGTTCTGTGGCTCTGCCCAGCCGAGGTGTGTCAGTGTCTGGGGATGGAGAAACACCAGAGCTTCACCTCCGGCTGGTGGAATTTATACCCAGGATCCAGCCTGGACCATTGCAATCACAGAATCACAGACCACAAGCTGGAAAAGACTTCTAAATCCCAGAGTCCAATCATCAACCCAACATTGCATGTCACCATAACCTGCCCCAAGGGCCACTCCACCCTCTTTTGGACACTTCCAGGAAGGTAATTCAACCACTCCCTTGGCAGCCTCTTCCAATGCCTCAAAACCCTTTCCATGAAGAATTTTTCCCTGATATCCAACCCCCGCCTGGCCCAGCCTGGGCTGTTTCCTCTCCTCCTGTCCCTGTTCCTGGAGCAGAGCCCGACCCCCCCTGGCTGCCCCTCCTGTCAGGAGTTGTGCAAGAGCCACAAGGTCCCCCCAGCCTCCTTTGCTCCAGGCTGAGCCCCTTTCCCAGCTCCCATCCGCTCCTGGTGCTCCAGACCCTCCCCAGCTCTGTTCCCTTCCCTGGAATGCTCCAGCCCCTCAATGTCCTCTGGTCAGGAGGGGCCCAAACTGACCCCAGGACTGGAGGAGCTCAGCAGTGACTCCCTCTTGGCCAGGGAAGATGTGGTACACGACAGCTCAGCACTCTCCATGCAGTGATCGGAAAGAGAGTTAAAGGAAACAAATAAAAAGTAAAAACAAACAAAAACCAAAAAAAAAAACCCCCCCAAAAAAAACCCAAACAAGAAAACCAAAACCAAGAAATTAACCTCCCCAAAAAAAAAACAACAACAACAACAACAACAACAAAAACACAAAAGGAAAAAACCAACAAAGCAAAAAAAAAAATAATATTTTTAAAAAGAGAAAAAAACCCTACCAACATACAGATTAACAAAAAAAAAAAAAAAACAAAAAAAAACAAAAAAAAAAAAACAAGGAAAAAAAAAATAAACAAGAAAAAAAGAAGCTGCAGCGACTTTGCTTCTGACAAATTAGTTCCAGCCTCGCCAGGTAAGCAGATTTGCAGCCCTGAAGTGCTGCTGCAGTCTCCAGGGTGTTTTATCTCCGTTTCAGGAATCCTAAGCAAAATCTGCTGGGGAAAGAGTAGCATTCGTGCGAGCAGGTAGGAAAATTGGCAGGTTGCCCGACCAGCAGCTTGGATTCCTTGCCAGGCTGGGCACAGCCGTAGCTTGTGTGCTGGTGCCTCCCCGTGCTGGAAAGGGGAGAAGCAGAAAACTCCAGCAGAAATGTCGGTGGTTATTTCAAAGTTTTTATGTTAAATCAAAGTTCTCCTCGATATCACAGAATCACAGGATGCCAGAATGGCTTGGGTGGGGAAAACATTCATGATCGTGCATTCATGGGCAGGGACACCTTCCACTGTCCCAGGGGTCTCCAAGCCCCAATGTCCAGCCTGGCCTTGGACACTGCCAGGGATCCGGGCAGCCACAGCTTCTCTGGGCACCCTGTGCCAGGGCCTCCCCACCCTTATTGTAAAGAAGTTCTTTCAACATCATTTAAATTAACTTTTTTTCTCTTTAAATCCACTCCCCCTTGCCCTGACACAGGAGACCCAGCTGGAGAGTTTGTCCCATCTTTCCTATAGGTCCCTTTTACGCCCTGGAAGGGTCTCTGAGGTGTCCCTGGAGCCTTTTCCTCTCCAGGATGGGCACCCCCAGCTTCCCAGCCTGGCTCCAGAGCAGAAGAACTCCCATTCTCCCTGTGGCCCCCTCTGGAGCTGCTCCAGTGGGTCCAAAACCTGATTGCTGATATATCAGCTCCCCTGATAGCTTCCCAGGAGCTCAGTCCTTTGCTGGAAAGAACAACATGAGGAGTCAGGGGGGGCAAGACTGAGTATGGGAGTTCCACTCCCCAGAGCCGAGCACTTTTATGGACATTCCACAGAACTGAGTCTCAAAGAAAAACTATAAAAATGAGAGGTGCAAATTCTAAATTACTGTTCACAGACAAAGCTTTGTTTACTGGCATGTACAACAGTGCTAAGGGATCTTTTTCTGTGCCAGCAGGGCATAAAAATCACCTTTTACTCAGTGTTCTGATCTTTTAGATCCTGAATAACATAGGTAGATCTGTGATTAGTGGAAACAGTGAAGGCTTTGTTTATTTATTTATTATTTTTCAATTAAAATGAGCCTGAAAATGTGAACTATCGTGTGATTTCTGTGATTTCTCAGTCCTGGTCTCATGCACTGTTCATGCACAACAAAGAATGATGAAGAGTTCATGCTCCACTCTATAAAACCTTATTTTCACTGCTTTGTCCAGACTGTCACTTTCTCAAGAATAACTAGAATGGGATATCAGATTTCAATTTTTTGGGGGGAAAAAACTGTGAAGAGCACACAGATACACAGGAATTACACATTTCATCCTCCATGGAGCCACTGAATGCTCCAGATTTCATTTTTCAGATGTTCCATAGCATTGTTTGCAGCACTGTATTTTGCTCATGGATCATGGATTTGACTTTCTGGAACAGCAGCTGCAGATGAGGCAGCATGTCCTCGAGTATCTCAAATGAGGCCAGATTCCATCCTTAGGCACTTGAAATTCTTTAAGAATTGCCTGGAGAAAAGAATTATCAGAGTCACTGTAGGAATCTTCCTTTTTGTTGACTTGCAGGTTTCAGAAAACATTCAAACTTTTCATATGAAAAAAAAACCTCATAAAAATCACACCTGTAAAATGATGGTATTTTGGGAGGAAAAAAATGATATTTATTGAAAATTTCTGAACTATTTTTAAAACAGATTTGGATAGGTTTGGAAGTGGAATGAGAAAGAAAGACATCTAATTTACTGGCTAATTACAATTTTCTGGTGACATTCTGCTTCCAGAATTTGAGAATTCCATGAGAAAATAATCAATTTTCACTGCCTTGAGCTCCAGCATTGGATATTGCATGGGATTGACATCAATACTTTAAGTAACAGCTATGAGCAAAGATCACCCCAAATATCACCTTGTTGTAAATCTTGGATTCAAAGTGTGAATGAACACTTTTTGTGGATGTTCTACTGTTCTTTCTTAGAGGCCCAGGTAATAAAAAAAACTAATGCTAATTTTTTTTTTATATTAGGTTAATTGATTCTGCTCAAAAAACCAAAGAAACCCAGCCAAAACCCCCAAAAATTCCCACCACAAAAAAAAACCCTGACAAAAAAACCCAACCTCAAATATTGTCTAGATTTTTTTTTTTAATGTCTGACTTGATTTTGTCCATTCTTTTTTCCTTTATCATACGATTCTCATTAATATTTATATACCATCAGACTTCTAAAGAGTTGACCTTGTCCAAACATTTAGCAAGTTTATAAATGTGCATTTCTTGGGGTCCCTACACTTCTGTTTAGGTTCCATAATGAAGGTGAAGATTTAAAAGAAGATTTAAAATCTGGCCCTGTGATTTCTCTAGTACCTGCATGCTAATAAATAATCTATTTTCTTAGAATTTTCCTAGCTCAAAACACCTTTGCAAGGGCTTGGCTTGCCTCTGCTTTCACATAAATGTAGCATTTATGTTCCAGCACTTTTCTACATTTAAAGGGGACCCTACTCTATACCTCTCTACTCCAGCCTGTTTGGCAGACCAGATCCATAAGGGATTTACAGACATTAATGGTTGTGATGAGAATATAGCTCATGTTTAGTTGTCGTTGGCGGACTCTTCTCAATCTTTACTTTTAATTGATTATGTGCACTCCTGAAGTTGCCTCTGATAAATTTTACTCCGTGCAGTTGTTTTGTCTTTCTCTGTCATTCTTTGGAGCTTCTCTTCTGTGCCGGAATTTGAACATGTGAATAACTTATCAGAAGAATTAAGAGACCTAGAGCATTTTCAATTTCACAATATCTCTCTAAGTCTCACCAGACGTGAGTGTACACCTACGCTGTGCTTTAGAAGGATATTGTTGGTGGCTCTTCAGGTTTTTAAATTTGTTATCAGTGAGTTGTTATTTTGTGAGTGGTGGAAAGAGAGATAGGAAAAACCAAGAATTAGATAATATAAAAAAATGAAGAGGAAACCAACCAACCAACACAAACAATGAGAGGAGAAAAAACCAGTAAAAATCCCTCTGTGGTGTTGAGGGCCAATAAGAGAAAGAGAGAAAGGATCTTTTTTTTCCCCTTCTTTACCAAAAAAAAACACCCCTCTTTGAGAAAACATCTCTATTTCTCATCTTGATCTTCTCTCTAGCAAAATACAGTGCTGCAAACAATGCTATGGAACATCTGAAAAATGAAATCTGGAGCATTCAGTGGCTCCATGGAGGATGAAATGTGTAATTCCTGTGTATCTGTGTGCTCTTCACAGTTTTTTCCCCCCAAAAAATTGAAATCTGATATCCCATTCTAGTTATTCTTGAGAAAGTGACAGTCTGGACAAAGCAGTGAAAATAAGGTTTTATAGAGTGGAGCATGAACTCTTCATCATTCTTTGTTGTGCATGAACAGTGCATGAGACCAGGACTGAGAAATCACAGAAATCACACGATAGTTCACATTTTCAGGCTCATTTTAATTGAAAAATAATAAATAAATAAACAAAGCCTTCACTGTTTCCACTAATCACAGATCTACCTATGTTATTCAGGATCTAAAAGATCAGAACACTGAGTAAAAGGTGATTTTTATGCCCTGCTGGCACAGAAAAAGATCCCTTAGCACTGTTGTACATGCCAGTAAACAAAGCTTTGTCTGTGAACAGTAATTTAGAATTTGCACCTCTCATTTTTATAGTTTTTCTTTGAGACTCAGTTCTGTGGAATGTCCATAAAAGTGCTCGGCTCTGGGGAGTGGAACTCCCATACTCAGTCTTGCCCCCCCTGACTCCTCATGTTGTTCTTTCCAGCAAAGGACTGAGCTCCTGGGAAGCTATCAGGGGAGCTGATATATCAGCAATCAGGTTTTGGACCCACTGGAGCAGCTCCAGAGGGGGCCACAGGGAGAATGGGAGTTCTTCTGCTCTGGAGCCAGGCTGGGAGAGCTGGGGGTGCCCATCCTGGAGAGGAAAAGGCTCCAGGGACACCTCAGAGACCCTTCCAGGGCCTAAAAGGGACCTATAGGAAAGATGGGACAAACTCTCCAGCTGGGTCTCCTGTGTCAGGGCAAGGGGGAGTGGATTTAAAGAGAAAAAAAGTTAATTTAAATGATGTTGAAAGAACTTCTTTACAATAAGGGTGGGGAGGCCCTGGCACAGGGTGCCCAGAGAAGCTGTGGCTGCCCCTGGATCCCTGGCAGTGTCCAAGGCCAGGCTGGACATTGGGGCTTGGAGAACCCTGGGACAGTGGAAGGTGTCCCTGCCCATGAATTGCACGATCATGAATGTTTTCCCCACCCCAAGCCATTCTGGCATCCTATGATTCTGTAATATCGAGGAGAACTTTGATTTAACATAAAAACTTTGAAATAACCACCGACATTTCTGCTGGAGTTTTCTGCTTCTCCCCTTTCCAGCACGGGGAGGCACCAGCACACAAGCTACGGCTGTGCCCAGCCTGGCAAGGAATCCAAGCTGCTGGTCGGGCAACCTGCCAATTTTCCTACCTGCTCGCACGAATGCTACTCTTTCCCCAGCAGATTTTGCTATAGGATTCCTGAAACGGAGATAAAACACCCTGGAGACTGCAGCAGCACTTCAGGGCTGCAAATCTGCTTACCTGGCGAGGCTGGAACTAATTTGTCAGAAGCAAAGTCGCTGCAGCTTCTTTTTTTCTTGTTTATTTTTTTTTTCCTTTGTTTTTTGTGTTGTTTTTTTTTTGTTTTTGTTTTTTTTTTTTTTTTGTTTTTAATCTGTATGGTTGGGTGGGTTTTTCTCTTTTTTAAATATTATTTTTTTGTTTGCTTGGGTTTTTTTTCCTTTTTGTTTTGTTGTTGTTGTTGTTTTTTTTTTTGGGGGGAGGTTAATTTCTGGTTTTGAGTTTTCTTTGTTTGGGTTTTTTTTTCGGGGGGGGGGGGGGGGTGGCTTTTTTTGTTTGTCTTTACTTTTTATTTTGTTTCCTTTAACTCTCTTTCCGATCACTGCATGGAGAGTGCTGAGCTGTCGTGTACCACATCTTCCCTGGCCAAGAGGGAGTCACTGCTGAGGCTCCTCCAGTCCTGGGGTCAGTTTGGGCCCTCTGACCAGAAGGACATTGAGGGCTGAGCGTGTCAGGGAAGGGAACGAGCAGGGGAAGGGTCTGGAGCCCCAGGAGTGGCTAGGGAGCTGGGAAAGGGGCTCAGCCTGGAGAAAAGGGGGGATCAGGGGGACCTTGTGGCTCTGCACAACTCCCTGACTAGGAGGCGGGCAGCAGGGGCGGGGCGCCGGTCGTACTCCGCTCAGGGAACAGGGACAGCAGGAGGAGAGGGAACAGCCTCAGGCTGGGCCAGGGCAGGGTGAGGTTGGATATCAGGGAAAATTTCTTCATGGAAAGGGTTTTGAAGCATTGGAAGAAGCTGCCCAGGGCAGTGTTGTAATTACCATTCCTGGAAGTGTCCAAAAGACATGTGGATGTGGCCCTTGGGGCCAGGGTTTATGGTGGCAATGTTGGGTTGATGATTGGACTCTGGGATTTTAGAAGTCTTTTCCAGCCTTTGTGGTTCTGTGATTCTGTGATTGCAATGGTCCAGGCTGGATCCTGGGTATAAATTCCACCAGCCGGAGGTGAAGCTCTGGTGTTTCTCCATCCCCAGACACTGACACACCTCGGCTGGGCAGAGCCACAAGAACATGGCCAGGGCTGGTGTCAGTCCTGCCTCGAGCCAAAGCTTGGGCTTGATGTCCCTTCCAACCACCATCTCCCTGATTTAATGTCCTGTCCAACCAATCCCTGTGATTTCACAGACCTGTGACACCCTGTGATTTAATGTCCCTCCCTACCAGCATCTCTGGCACTTCACAAGCCTTTGACATCCTGTGATTTCAGGTTCTGGAGATGCTGCTGCTGCTTCACAATGCTCGGGTCCTAAATCAGCACAGCATTAAAAAAAATCCCCACTGACAACCCTAAATCAAATTTATGTCCCTGAAGGCTCTCTTGATAGAAACTGAATATTAACAGAATTTAGAAAAAACCTTTTTCCCCCCGTTATCAGGAATCTGACTTAATAAACTTCCGGTTTGCATGTTTATTGTATATTTATGGGAGAATTACAATAACCTGGCATCATCAGTGCCTTCCCCAAGCAGGAATGAAGGACAGGACAAATGTGTGGACAGGACAAATGTGGCATTTTTCCTACATCTTAAGGTAATTGTATATATTTCTTTTTTCTGATGGTTGAGGCACATCAGCCTCCAAAAAAGACCGAAAGTGGTTTTTACTGCAGATTTACATGACTGTGTCTCCCTATCCCTGGGAATGTCCAAGACCAGGTTGGAGAGGGCTTGGAGCAACCTGGGATAGTGAAGGTGTCCCTGCCCATGGCAGAGGGTTGGAGTTGGATGAGCTTTAAAATCCTTTCCAACCCAAACCATTTTGGGATTCTGTTGTTTTGGTTGCAAAGAGAAAAAAATCCAAATTTTTCTTAAAAAAAAAAACCAACTTGAAATGCTGCAATTTTCATTCAAACTGATGCTTCACTGTCAGCCTCAATCTCGAAAAAATAAAAAATAAAACATCCTGAAAATGAAATATTTTGTTCAACTCAAGACAGTTTTTGTCCAGGAAAGCCTAGAAACAGCAACAGTGGGCTGTGATCAAAGAGTTAAATCACATAAAGATTTTAAAGGCAGGGTATAACTGCTCTCAGTCCCTGCTCTGACAGTCCCGGGTCGTTAAAATTCACAACTCACAATTCATGCTCATTTTTGTGGACACCCCATTGCCTTTTAAGACCGACTTAAAAATTTAAATGCTTAATGAATTAATGATTGCAAATTAAGTCATCCTTTGCTGCATGGTCAGCTGTGTAGTCCCCACATCCATTGATGTACTGAGGAATTATGGGCTGGTTATAACAGTTACTTAATGATGGCACCTCCTGCTGCTTTAGGCACACTTGGGGATGCAGGCAAGAAAGGAAAAGGGCTTTGAGAACATTTTGGACCCAAGTTATTAAGCTGCTCTTCCCCCTGGATCAGATATCTCCATCCATCACTGCCTGGGTAGAAAATCAATCCTTTTTATAGCAATGAGCATATTCAATAATGCAAAAGGTCAGGGCATTAAACAAGGTGTGGAGGTGTTGCCAGGGAGGATGGGGTCTGCCTTTTCCAACCTGCACAGCCCCAGTGCAATTCAGCAGCAGCAGCAGCTGAGGCACCTCCTGGAACCCGACAAACCCCTGGTGTGAGGGCTCCCTTCCCACTGGAATCCATCCTGTTTATTCACATGGGGAACAGTCCTGGCAGGAGAGACTGATCACCCAGAGAAGTTGTGGCTGCCCCTGGATCCCTGGCAGTGTCCAAGGCCAGGTTGACAGGGCTTGGAGCACCCTGGAACAGTGGAAGGTTTCCCTGGATGATCTTCAAGTTCCCTTCCAACCCAAACCATTCTGGGCTTCCATGATTCCCTGAACTTGTTGCTTCAGCAATATCAAAGTGCAGAGATCCACTGGATGGAATTCTTTCCACAGTTAGAGAAGATCTTCCCTGATTTCCACCAGTTTAGGATTTAGGTGATCTCCTTTAACCCATGAGAATCAAGTTGAGCTGGAATTTCCCATCATTTCTTCTCTCCCTTTTTTACTGTTTTCTATAAAATGTTGCTGGGCTGCATTTCCCTCAACACCCCCTTCCATCAGAGGAGTAATTGCATTTATTGGAAACATTTCCTGGTCACATATTCATTTACCAGCTGCTGGTAAAAGGAAAATGAACTGGGCAAAGTGCCACTGGAGACTTGGATCCACAAGCTGGGGCAATCAAATGAAAGAACTGCTCAGTGTGCGTTTGCTTTCCCTCTCCAGCAATTCATTATCCTCCTGTTCAGCTGATTTAGGAAGTTAAAAGACAGTCAGGATGGCAGCATGTGATGCTTTTCAGCACAGGCACAGCTTTGGGGTTGCCAAATTAACCTTTGGCTGCACTCAAAAGGGCACTGAAAACATTCTAACTTTGTGTCTTAAATGTGATGAAATAAATAAAAACCAGAAGCACCGAATTCTTATTTCTTGGTTATTCTCAGTCATTAGTGCTGTCATTGACCCATTTTCATGCTTCCTGTCCTTCTTCTCCCTCCTTCCACCCCAGTAGCAGTTTTCTGGACCCCATAACCAGCATGAAAAAGAACTAGTCCCAAAACACAACAGGCAAAAACCCCCCAGAGATGACAGAGAAACCTCTGACAATCCAAACCCACCACGGAAAGGTTTGGGTTTGAAGGGACCTCAAAGATCATCCAGTGCCACCCCTGCCATGGCAGGGACACATTCCACTGTCCCAGGGTGCTCCAAGCCCTGTCCAACCTGGCCTTGGGCACTTCCAGGGATCCAGGGGCAGCCACACCAAATTCCAACCTTATCCATAGGTATCCGTGAAAAATGCATTAGTACCAGATTCCCAAATCCACCACGTCCTGGACAAAGAGAGAAATTTCATTCAAAGTGCTGCCAGAGACCCCAGGAAGATGCAAAAAACAGCCACACTGAGCAAAATAGCACAGTGAGAAACCCTGAGCTGAGAATATTTCTCCAGGTTTCACCCTTTTGTCTCTGCTCACTCCATGTCCACCACCAGGAAAGCCCTGTAATATCTGTTGAAAAATGAGCCTTTTAAGTAAAATAAATCAATCTACCGGATGTGGAAAATCGATGGGCATTGATTTTATGGTATATTACATTTCCACCTCTCCATGTTTCACTCATTCCCCCCAGGCAGTGGCAGGCAATAAATAAATAATTAATGTTATTCCCATTGCTTCCCCATCCCATCATTTTGTGCCTGAGGAGGTCTGATAATTTTTCAGCCCTACCTGAGCTCTGCAGGTGGGAGCTTCTTGCTACTTGCAACTTGCCTAAATGTCTCGTGTTACTAGATTTGGGGTATTTCCCTCTCATTTTGTATTTCACTTCAGTATTTATGTTTTTATTTCAGTCTGAAGGTTTGAGCTTATCCTCTTTGGCTTTATTTAATGCATGAAGGGAAGGAGCTGGTTAAAAACTTGGTCTAGTGGAAAGTGTCCCTGCCCATGGCAGGGGATTGGAATAAGATGAGCTTTAAGGTCCCTTCTACCCCCAAACCACTCTGGGATTCCATGATATCTCTAAAAAACAAGGGACATTTCTCTGATTTTAAATTTAAAAGTCACTTGATAATCAGTTTTTATCATTTTGCACCTCGGGTGCTCTTTGTCAGCGTGGATTGTGTTTATATCCAGAAATTTAGATGAAACCTGTCAGTCTGGAGATGGGTTATTAGACTCACAAAATTCAAACAGAGTGTGTAGTACACATCCTAGACAAGCAGACGCTGGAACTGGGATGAAAAAGGCTTGAATTTCTTGAAGAGAGCTTAGCATAATTGCTGGTTTTCTTCTGCAAAGAGATCTCTCTACAAAGCACACAAAAGCAGCGCTTAAAGTGAAATGATTTGTGGCATAAGTGGTGTGATAAACATCTGAATATTAATGTGTTTCTGGTACAGAGCCCTGTAAATGGGTGTCTTCGAGTGTTTGTTTTCTTTAATTCCTCACAGTGAGATTCAGTCTGAATATCCATGGTTGGTGCTGTTTGAGGGTCTCCGGTTTGGCCTCATGGTCCCAGCCCAGGAGGGTTTGGGTCTCCCCCTCCAGGTCGTGTTCCAGTCCTGTGTGGGTGTCTCAAACGTCCCCACCACCACTGTAACAGTGTGAAAAATCCCACATCCTTCAGGGCCTTGAAGGCATCATCCTTTTATGCTCACCTGCAAATGTGATTTATTTCTTGAGCCGCCATGTGCAAAAATGCATCTCACTCAGAGCAGAGCTCCCTTTCTGCCAGGCATCCCAGACATCAGTGAGCACCCACACAGCTCATAATGGGGCTGATTGTGGGGTCAATCCTGCTCCTGTTGGATCTGCTGAGTGGCCCTGCTTCGATCGACTATTTTCCCATTTTATACAGATTTCTTGGTCTAGGCTATCATAGTGGTATAAAGCCAGTCCAGCCCAGTTGTGGTTTGTTCTCTGTAAGTGAAGTCATTTCTCTGTTTCTCTGTTTCTCTGTTTCTCTATCTCTCTATCTTTCTATTTCTCTATCTGTCTATTTCTGTATTTCTCTATCTCTCTCTGTATTTCTCTCTCTCTCTATTTCTCTATCTCTATTTCCCTACATCTCTATTTCTCTATCTCTATTTCCCCACATCTCTATTTCTCTATCTCACTACTTCTCTATTTATTCCTCTATTTCTCTATCTCTCTATTTTCCTATTTCTCTACCTCTCTATTTCCCTATTTCTCTATCTCTCTATTTCCCTACATCTCTATTTCTCTATTTCTTTATTTCTTTATTTCTCTATTTCTCTATTTCTCAATTTTCTATTGATGCATTTCAAATTTGCCTTGAATTTATTTGGGATCAATTTACTTTTTTATAGCTGGAGCCATATGAGGCAGCTGCAACGGGGTTTGAATTGAGGAACCAGTGGGATCATTCCTCATTCCAGGGCTTCAGTGACCGTGGCCTGCTAAACCTGCTTCTACCCTTGCACAATTCCAAAGTCTGAAGCCTTAGGAAAAGCACAGGTGCCACAGGACTGGCACATATTTGTGAGCTGGCAGCAGGGGGAGGGTGCATCTTGTGATGATGCTGCCCTTTGTGTCTCTGTGTTTGCACTTGGAGATGTCACCGAATGGTTGGGGACACAAATGACCTCTGGAGATCACCTGGAGCCGGCCCTGCCCTTCAAGAAGCTAAATTTTCCTTTGAAATGCAACTTCAGCCTCTAGAGCATGGCTGGATCCTTTGAGAAGGGTGATGAAAGCCATTTCTCTTTTCAAGGGAGGTTTGCCAAGAGTGTTCACGTTCACGAGGGCGTTTGCTTTGCTCCCCGCTAAGTTATGTCTGTGATCATTTTAAAAGACTGCAAATGGGCTGGAGGAAACAAAGCAGACTGTCAGGGTGTAATGAAGTACCTTCCATCCCGAAATTGTATTCAGTCTCAAGTATCCCTCTCATCCATTAGGGATCGATTTCGGGGGAGAACACATAACAAAGCTGCCAGCTGGCCCCGGTCTGTTCGAGCTGCGTAAATCCAGAGCAACTCCTGGGGAATCAATGGAATCCCATCGATTCAGAAATGCTGCAATTAAATGAGCTAATGGATGAGGACTCAGGGGAGGGAGCCTGGTGAGAGCCAGGATCAGCCTGGCAAGGTGGCACAAGAGGTGAACTCAACGACTTGAAGTTGGGTGGCCCACCAGCAGGTTTTTGGGCACTTTTTTTTTTTGGGTGTATTTGTTTGGGTTGTATGTGTGTGTGTCGCATGGGTGTGACTGAGACACCATGGGGGACATTGCTCTGTTGGCAGCAGCATGAGCTGCTCTGGGGAAACTTACCATATTATCATGGTAAAGAGAAATAGCTCTTCAGACTGCAAAATAAAAGGCGCAGAGGATGGATTGTCCTCACTCCTTAATTGCTTATTTTACCTCCATCTGCACCTTCCCAAGAACGAGGAATGGTGGCCAAAATGTGAGGGGACTGGTTGTCCCCCCTCTACTCCACCTGCAGTGCTGCATCCTGGTCTGGGGATCCCAAAACAGGAAAAACCTGGAGCTGCTGGAGCGAGTCCATGGAGATGTTCCCAGAGCTGGAGCCCCTCTGCTCTAGAGCCAGGCTAGGAGAACTGAACTCTACTGTTCAGTGCTGGGAGAGAGAGCTGAGGGGATTTTATTACCTTTGAGAAAGTGAAGGGAATAAACTCTTCCCCATATCCAAAGGGAAAAGTACAGAAATCTCAGATTTATGCTGCAACAGGGGATTTTTAGTTAAATGTTAGGAAAAGCTTCCCAGTAGTGAGGTTGATTCAAAAGCTGAAAAGGATTTGGGAGAAGTGTGTCCGTCCCTGGAGGAAGAAACCTAGAAAAATATTATCACAACCATTAAATATCACCAGCATGGTTTAGACAGAACTTAAAGCTGATTTCAGTACCTGTCCAATCATTCCTCCACAGAGAGGAGCAGAGAGAAAACCCTCGAAGAGGTGTGAAAAAGAAGATGAACTTTAAAAAGCTCAGGAGACATGGGATTAATTCCTTGCCCTGCTGAAGACTTCCTGAGCTCCCTCCACAATGTTTTCAGCCTTTCCTTGCCTTGTCTTCCTTCCCCTGACAATGGTTTGGCAGTGAGGATGCTGCACCAGAGGAGCTCAGGTGCAAGGACAGGAGGATGTGAGGGTGACATGGTCTGGGGCAGTGACATTGTGAGCTGGTTCATGCTGTCCCAGAGGAATGAAAAGCCTCATGCTCCATCCAGAAGAAAGTTTGGGTCTAGCACTGAATTCTTGAGAGCTGGAGAAGAGAGCTGAAAAACAACTTTCTCTGTATTCGATTTTGTCTTAACTGCAGAATCCCAGACAGGTTTGGGGTGGAAGGGACCTTAAAGCCCATCCAGTACCACCCCTGCCATGTCAGGAACACCTCCCACTATCGCAGGAACATCCAAACCTCATCCCAAACCCCATCCAACGTGGCCTTGGACATTTCCAGGGATACAGGGGCAGCCACAGCTTCTTTTCTTTCAGTTGAATTAGGCTCTCATGAGGCACTGAGCTGTTTTTAAGCTCGGACCTGCCTTGTGCTTTCTTTACCTGAGTTCTGGCCTCTTTCTTCATCAGAATTTATGTCAGATAGGATTGGGAGACTTTGGACGCTTGCCTGAGGTGTCTGGGCACGCCTTGGGAATGACTGGGATGACAGACCCATGGGATATCTGGGCTGGGAAGGCTCTTTGGAGGTCTCCAGTCCACCCTCACTGCTGAAAGTGGGGTCAATGAGAGCAGGATGAGCCCTGACGGGTTTGGAATATCTCCAAGCACCAAAGCTCCATGACTTTTTGGGGCAGGGTTTGATCCTGAACAGGTTTTTCCTTCTATTTAAGCAGAATTTCCCATGTTTTGGGATGAGCCAGCTCCCTTTTGTCCTGTCAATGAGCACCACTGGCAAGAGCCTGGCTCTGTTTCCTTTCCTCCCCTCACATCAGGAATTTGTGGACATTTAAAAAAAAATAAATAAAAAAACCAAACAAAAAACCCAGAGCTTTCTCTCATTCAGGCTGAACAACCCAACATTTATCTTACCTAACATGTAAAAATTAAACTTCAGATCTAAACCTGCCACCCAAGGCTCCTTTCACAGGAGACAAACAGCCACCAGCAGGGCAGAATTCAGCTCCCTTATCCTGCAGATCCCAGGTCGATCCAATTCCTCACACAGCTGCCAAATACCATTTGGGATGGCACCTGAGATGTTTACTTGGGGCTGGCAGGTGTCATGGGGGATTTATGGGGGACCAGCATCCTTCTCAAAAGGCAGCTGGAGGCCAGGAGGGGTATATTTGGGGTCCAGAATGGATTGAGGGGGGCAGAGCCTGCCCTAGTTCGGGGTTTGTGCTGAGGGAAAGGGCAGCAGTGTGTGCCCAGCTGGATTCCACGTGCAAGCCTGGCTCAGCTGTGGGTGCACAGGGACCCCCAAAGCTGCTGTGAGGATCCCAGAGTCCCTGGGGAGAACAGGAGCTGCCACATCAAACCCTCCCCTCATCCATCACAGGTTCCTCATCCCCATCCTCGCTGTTTGGGAGATGATGAACTCAAACCCCAGCAGCCCTGAGGGAGCTCTGCAGGCAGCTAAAACCAAAAACAGCCTAAAAAAAGACTTAAATTGTGCCAGGGACCTCCACTAGTCCATGGAAATTTTGATGAGGGGAGGTGTAAATTCCCACTTGGACACTGCAGAGCTGATTTAAAGCATTGTGGGATCTGAGGTGACACAAATCTGGCAAACAAGAGGTGGTGGTTTTCCTTTTTGTTGTCTCTGCTGATTATGGATGTGAAAAGGGGATCTAAAAGGTCTCAGGGTGCTGGCACCTTCCCCTCTCTTTGCCCTGAGGCAGCAGGGGAGGACTGGGGCAGGTTTTATGTGGCCCAGGTGTGTTTGGTGCTTGTTTTCCTTGTGTGCTCCTGCTGGACAAGGATCAAATAACGCACATTAGCCCCGGCCCAGTCGGGAAAACCTTCCCCTGCTCCTTCCCCTCCTGTCAAACACAGACATTTGTGACTCCTGCTGAAAAAGCAGACAGAACTGTGAAACTGGGTGTTAGGAGAAAGCAAATTTAACCTTCGTTGTGGGTGGTGGAGCAGACCCCTCTTCTTTAGCAAGCTCCATACAAAATGCCAGAAATAATTTTAGTGAGTGAACAAGATGAGATTTCTCTTGCTGGAGATGTAGAGAGGGTGGGATAAAGGCAGGTGCATTTCCTTGAAGTATCACAGAATTATCAAAAAAAAAAGAACTCCAAGGCCATCAAGTCTAACCTGTGCCGGATCCCTACCTTGTCCCCAGCCCAGAGCACTGAGAGCCACATCCAGGAATTCCTTGAACACCTCCAGGAACGGGGACTCCAAACCTCCCTGGACACCTGGGGTGAGCTTCAGCTGTTGCAAAGCCAGCTCTTTTTGTGACAAGCCATTCCTGGCATGCCACAGATCCTGATTTTTCCTTGCATTGCCCGTGGCTCTCAGCTCTGTTCAGGCCTGGCAGCATCTTTTCCTTGTGCCTTGGGAGCCACCTGACTTTTTTTGGTTTTTAATCTGGGGAAATGTTCACCTGGGTGATCTCTGGCAGGGGGAAATGCTTTAAAAAGCTGCTGTGCACGGTGAGGAGGGAGAAGGGACTTTGTTACCACCCAGAAGAGCAAATCTGAGCTGCCCCTATGGATTTCTGAGCTGAAATCAGCCAGGCTCTACTCGTGCCTGCCAGAGGATGGGTTCTGTTTGGGGATGCTATGAGCATCCCAGTTGTCCAGAGAACTGGTCACCAGTCTGGGAGAAGCTGGCACCCAAACCAGGGAAACAAATCACCACCTTTCTGGACAAATATCCACCTTTCTGGACAAATATCCACCTTTCTGGACAAATATCCACCTTTCTGGACAAGGTGTGTGGTTGTTTGCACTTAGATAGAGTTGGTGCTCAGGAATGCTTGGACCTTGTCTGCAGTTGGGTTCTAGTGGGACATATGGGTCAATCCTGAGCCAGTCTTAACTTCCATTCCTGAAAAATGCATTTTTACACTGTTTTGGGGTGAGAAAGGGCCAAAATAGACAACTTCTGCCTTTGTGTTTCTCAGTGATACAAGTACTGTCCCCTCTGGAGATAAATCTGTGTCTCCTTTTGATCAGGGTTTCATTGCCAGATCAGGCAGGCTGCATGGTTTTAAACTTCCACTGAAGTTTCTCACCAAGGAATTAAAGCCCTAAATACCTCCTGGCCCTCAAGTGCAAGATTTGCCACTACATTACGTGTTGGAGGCCATATAAACCACAAAGCATCACACTGGTTTGCAGGAAAAGGTCATAAAAATCAGCCCTTGTGACTGGCAGCTTTGCTCTGGTGTAAGGGGGAAGCAGAATTTAAATTGCCCTGTGCCATTTTATGTCTGTACAAACCTCTTTGGAAGGGCCTGGAGGTGCTGAGCAGCCCTGGTGTGGTCCAAACACCATATACAGGCACCTATGGAGCAGGGAAGGAGCTCTGTTTGCTTCTGTGATGACAAAGAACTTGAGTTAATTCCTCCTCACACTGCCTTGCCTCCACTCTTTGATCATTTTGTCCTTTGGGTCTCTGTTCCCTACAGTAAAATGGACAAAATAATTTTTAATGTTTGGATTGTGTCCCTGGGAAGGTCTTCTCTGCCTGTCTGGATGAGTTTGAGGTCTGCTGGATGAGTTTGGGCTGTTTTGGCAGGGGAGCACTCACAGGGAGCAAATCCAGAGTGACAGAGCTGCACACAAAACCCTGTGTGCTCCTCCACGGGGATCTGCTCCCAAAACACCTATTCCACAGAATTCCATAGGATCCAGATGCTGTTTTCTCTGATGCCATTAGGTGGTGGTGGAGGAAGCAGGACAGACACAATCTGCAATTTCACACCAGGAAAATCAGAAAATTCCTCAAACTTGTCACAAGGGAAATGCCTCTTTGCTGTCAGCTTGAAGAAATGAAAAATGGGTAGGACAGGGTGACCCCATGTGGACCCCATATCCCTCCCATATGTGAGGGGTTTCTGGGGAAGGGGGAACAGCCCAGCAAACCCAGTGCCTGCTCTTGGAGAGGCAGGGAGCACACAAACCTCAGGTTTTTGGCAGAGGAATCACAGAGAGAAGAAGGAGAAGAGCAGGGATGAAACCCTGTAGATTTTTTTTCCCTGGTGCTGCTGGCACAGGCAGGGAAGGAGGGTGGGAAAGGGTGGGAGATGTAGGAGTTGTGTGAGCCAGGCAGGGTCCTGGCAGCTTGATCCTGGGAACAAACTATTCCTCTTGAGAGCTGATGTGTGAAAACTCAGACTGGAGAGGAGCAGGAAGGGGACAAAATAAAACAACTCAGAATAAGCAACCGACCACACACACACACAAATCTCTGCTTGCTCTCTGTGGCTGTGATCACAATGGGTTGGTTTGGAAAATCATAAAATCACAGAATCATTAAGGCTGGAAAAGTTCCTTGAAGATCATCGAGTCCAGCACTTAATGTAAGTCCTGTCATCATTGTCCTCGTGGTGTCACATCACCAGTCAAGGAGCCCTGGTGGGCACCAGGAGCAGCCCACAGGGAATTTGTCTTGCAGTGTAAAACCTTTGTGTCCTCTTCGGTGTCAGGAGTGAGCAACTAGAGCCTGGACACTCTCCTTTTTGCCACTGCACCCAGTTTCACACAGCTGCCAATATTTTCACCTCATTTCCTGGTTCCACCTCTGTGCTGTAACCCATCAAGGCTGGATTTCGCTCTCTTGCTAAATGAAGCACGTGGAGCGGCTGCACACACTTGCAAGGATTGGGAGCTCTAAATCCATGGCATTTGGCACCTGTTCTGCAAAACCCCAACCCCAAACACTGCTTTCCCAGCCAAAGTGTTGATTATGGGGCCAGGACAGTCTACAGCAGTGCAAGGACTCTGCAAGAAAAAAACTCCAAGGAAAGCCAGGACCGAGCACGGAGGGTACAAAGCCACTGCCACCTGTTTTGCTTTAGCATGTCCCATGTTTTCGCCCTTCAACAATGAGAAATTGTATTAAAGCCTTCAAATACATTAAAGTGAAAAGCTTCCAGTCCTTTGGAGGAGAGTTGCATTGTGGATACTTCCTTTTGGATGCCCTTCTCCAGCATCCAGCAGGGAATTCCCAGTGGAATATCTCTCACGTCCTGGGTGCCAGCATGCTGTGTTTTCCACTTTCTATCTGTTCACAGAGGATTTTTCATCTCCTTGCTGAGGCAGAACCTGTTTCAGTTTCAAGGCTGCCCCGTGGTGTTTTAAGCTGTTCTGTACCAAACTGAAGTGTCCTCAGAGCTGGATGATGCTCCTTGAATGATGAGACCAAACTCAGCTGGTGAATGCAAAACCAGATGATTGAAAGTAATAAAATACATCAGATTTCTGGAAAGGACCTCAAGCACCACCCAGTTCCAACCCTGTCATGTGCAGGGACACCTTCCCCTAGACCAGGTTTTTCAAGGCCCCATCCAGCTTGACCTTGGACTCCTCTCTGTTGCCCGAGGATGAGGTGTTGGAAACAGCAGCCTGGAGAAGCTGCTGATTTTGGCCAGCCTGAACCCAGAACTGCCCATATTTCATGTAAACCAGCTCTCTCTGAGCACAGTTTAACTGCAAAGCCTCTTGTCACAAACCTGGCTCTCGCTTTTCAGACATGGATGTTTCTTCCTGGGCCAGCCTGGTCTTTTCTCCATTAGAACTATAAAACCTGTTTGAAGAGTCATTCGGTTGCTCCAGGCACTCAGGAGACCTCGAATCCATCATTGTTTTCCTTGAGTTTCCCCAAATAAAGGGCAGATGGATGCCTTTAAAACACAGCAGTCACCATGCACTGCTGCCTGTGTGTGCAGTTGTGTGTATCTGTGTGTATTTGTGTATATTTGTGTGTACTTGTGTATATTTCTGTTTATTTCTCTGTATTTGTGCATATTTGTGTCTATTTCTGTTTATTTCTCTGTATTTGTGCATATTTGTGTATATTTCAGTGCCTTTCTATGTGTTTATGTGTATTTGTTTGAATTTGTGTGTATCTGTGTGTATTTATTTGTGTGAATTTGTTTGTATTTGTGTATTTTTTGTGTAAATTTGTGTGTATCTCTATATTTGTGTATATTTGCGTGTATTTCTGTGTATTTCTGTGTATTTGTATTTGTTTGTATTTGCTTGTATTTGTTTGTATTTTTGTATTTTTTGTGTACATTTGTGTATCTTTATGTGTATTTATGTGTATTTATGTGTATTTATGTGTATTTATGGTTACTGTGTGTATTTGTGTATATTTGTGTATATTTCTATATATTTGTGTATATTTCTGTGTTTTTGTGTGCATTTGTGTATATTTACATATGTTTGTGTATTTCTGTATATTTCTGTATATTTCTGTATATTTCTGTATATTTCTGTATATTTTTGTGTATTTCTGTATATTTCTGTGTATTTCTGTATATTTCTGTATATTACTGTGCATTACTGTGTATTTCTGTATATTTCTGTGTGTTTCTGTGTATTTATGAATATTTCTGTATTTGTTTGTACACAACCTTTGATAGTCTGCAATAAATAATTCCCTCAGCAGGGCTTCAGCAGGGCCTGACTCCGCTGCCCTTGAATCCAACACCACTCCGTGACCATCACCCCATTTCCCTGGTTACTCCTAGGAGTCCTCACGGCTCGCTGAGCAGAAATGGTGCCACCAGCACAAGTCAGGGACAAACACCGTCCCCGTGCTGCTCTGGTGGCCAGAGAGAGCCCAGCAGTCACATGTTTCACCAGCTGCCACTGGGTTAATCTGGATTTTCTCACAACTTCGGAACTGGGGCCGCTTTGAGGTGCTTTTCACCAGAGGAAGCACGTGAGGAATGAGCTCAGTCAGGTGTACTCAGTAAATTCACAAGTTTGTTCCTTTTATCTTTTCCCTTCCCTGTTTTGTAGGGAATCGCTGCAGCATGGAACACAATCGAACTGGTTTCTTGTGAAAAGCATGAAATAGGAATGCAGGCTGCCCAAAACCATGAACCCCTAATTTTGTGCCATTACAGCATTGGTGACACTGCTCTGGCCCACTGTACCTCCTGCTGCAAGGGCTCTTCACGGCCAGGGACAGAGCTGCTGCACCTCTGGGTGGGCTCTGTCAAGGCAACAAAATGTTCTTTGTAGATTGGTTTGGGATCTTAAAGATCACCTGATTGCAACCCTCTGCAATGAGCAGGGATGCTACCACCAAGATCAGGCTGGCCAAGACTTGTGAGGCATTTTCTTATGCCTGTGAATCATCCTTGTGCTCATCTTCTGTATCTTCTCCTGTTTTCTATTTTTTTTTTCCCCAGCAAACAGCTGCATCACTGTCTCTGCAAATTGTGGCCTATGGGCCATGTAAGAGACTTCTTAGGGAGATCTGTGCTCCGTTTGCATGTTTGCCATATTTGCCCTCTTTCAAGTGAAATAAAAAGTGGCCCAGATTGCCAGGATGTCCCTGTGGTTACTGAAATGATCCTGTCTGAGGTGAGAGCTCTAAAATACTCGGACTGTGGCACTGATTGGAAGAGCCCAAGTGCTGGAAGCTGAAACCAGCTCATTTTCCCATTCTAGCAGCTCAGATGCAGCTCCAGGAATGTGTGTCCAGTTTTGCAGGTCTGGTCCACTCCTCCTGGGGGCTTGGGAGAACTGGCCCTTACTTTCCAGGGACCTTCAGGGTCTGAGTTTCATCATTGGATCATGAATGGCAGTGTTTTCTTGTCCCTGGGAGGGAACCCAGAAGCTCCCCCTGGTCTTTCTGTTTGTCTTTTTAGCAAAACCAGCCCAAAAGGAGAGATCTGGTGATTCCACAGATTTGAAGTACGTTGAAAATGTCTGGTTATTTGTCCTCTGAATGAACAGCCATCAATTTTCTTTGTGCTGTTTCCATGCTCTGCAAAAGCCCTCCTGTCAGATCAAACCATCTATTAACAGTGGATGTGAAGGAAGGGATTCATATCAAATCCCAGCCTGAATAGGAGCTGTGTGTGCCTTGGTGGTTGCTGTGTGTGGGCTCCCTCCCTGCCCGTCCTCACAGCCAAAATTGTCACTTCTACACCGCCTGAGAGGGGAAAGCGGAGGAGGAGCTGTCAAAAACTCTGTGTTGATTGACCACAGCTCATAGATCATGTCCAGGGTGTCCTGGCTCGCAGACATCCATTGCTGGCAGGGAAAAGCACTTGTCCTCAGCACTTTTGGGTCTGGAAATGATTGAATCTGTCAGAGTGTGCTGGAGACTCTGTGGAGTGCTCTTGTGCTGAGGAGGAGGAGGATGCACTTGGCTTTGGAGCCCTGGATTTAGGCTTGACTGATTGGGAATGCCAAGAACAGCACGTGGCTGAGGGACAGCTCTCTGCAGGGCGCTGCTGAGGGCATTAAATGGCCATGGACAAAAGATAAATCTTCATTTCTTGGCTTTCTGCAAAGCCCTGTGACCCACATCACAGGAGGAGCAGCACAAGGGCCTGGTGCCAGTTCCTTCCCTGGGATGGAGGGATCAGGGCACAGAGCCATTGCCAGGGATGTTATTTGCTGTGTCCTCAGTGATCTGATCTATCTCTGCCCCATGTTTCTGGGTGATAACCTTTATATCCATGCTGTGTAAAGAGCTCTGAATCTCTGACAAGATAAAGAATCACAGAACCACAGAATGTCCCAAGCTTCAAGGGACTCACAGCATCACTGAGTCCAGCTCCTGCCCTTGCACAGAGCCATCCCCAGTGATGCTCTTTGCTCCTTCTGCTCCCACAGCCTTCATCTTGGCATTAATTTTTTTTTTTAGTCCCATTTAAAAGAGAAGATGCCTCCATTGTCTTTGCTCAGTGGATTCCACAAACTGAACTGGGACCACTCAGGACCTTTTGAGGCCCTTTCCTTACTCCGCCCATCCCCAGTTTGATACAGAGTGTAGTGATACAGGGAAAGGGATGAAAAGCAAAGTCAAAAAGCCACTGAATGTCCTGATTTTTGCAACACAAAAGTCTTTAATAATTCCTGGTAATATTTGATTTATATAGCACCCTTTATCCTGCAGTGCATCCCAAATTCCATAAATAGGTGAAATGCTGTGCTAACGAGGTCTCAGCTCTGCCAAGGATACAGCCCCAGGCTCTGTAACTGCAGGAATTCCTCATCAAAATCACTTTTTTTTTTCTCTCACCTTCATCCTGCAACCAATTGCTTCCAGGGCTGCCTTGAGCAAAGGTGGACCTCTGGATGGGTCAGAGTCACAGAATGGTTTGGGTTGGAAGAGACCCTAAAAGTTATCCAGTTCCAACCCCCTGCCACGGGCAGGGATCCCTCCCACCAGAACAGATTGCTCAGAGTTCAGTGCTCACCTGAGCTACAGGAAAAAGTCTGAGTTGAACAGAAGGACTGAGCAAAGATGTTGCAGTGAGACAGAAATGCCTCAGTCAACCCTTGGGGTTAAATTGTGCCTCTCAGAGTGGGTGGAAGCAGAAGGGATTGATAAAGCAGGGCTGGCCACTATCAACAGGCAGAAAAAGAGAAAAAGGGAGTCTGAGAAGGTGGGGGGCTGTGGATGGAGGACCCTGAGGGTGATTATGTGAGGGACAAGCAGAGCCATTAATTTCTTCTATTTGGATATAAACTCATGATCCCCAAATCCAGAGTTCTGGAACAGGTCACCCAAGGAAGCTGTGGCTGCCCCTGGATCCCTGGAAGTGTCCAAGGCCAGGTTGGACAGGGCTTGGAGCAGCCTGGGACAGCGGAAGGTGTCCCTGTCCATGGCAGGAGAGTTGGAACTGAATTATCTTTAAAGTGTCTTCCAACCCAAACCATTCTAGGATCCTGTGCTGTGGGAAGTGGGCATTTCCCTCATTTTAGGGATTTTAGCTTCTACAGACCATCACAGAGCCCAGTGATGGCACCACCTGCAAATCGTCCCAAAGCAAAGAGCAACGTGGCAAAGGAATGGGAGAGGCTGAGCTGCAGCAATGAGAGTTTCTCATTTAAAATAATGGCGGGTTAGAAATCAAAATGTTATTGCTGCTGTAAAGATGATCCAGCTCCCTCGCAGTTCACTCCCCCTTTTAAAGGCTGACATTCACAGGAGCTGGAGTGGTAATGGCAGCAGCTTCCCAGTTATTAGGAGCTCTCAGAAGGGTCCTGTGAGCCAAGCAGCAGTGATTTTTATTAGCACTGATGGTGTGTGTCAGCGGTTGGCCTCTCTTTATGCTGGCATTAACAAGAGGGGGGAGAAAATTGTGTTGTCAAGTGCAAGCCAAGCAGAAATAATGGCACATGAATTCTCTCTCTGCACCCACGAAGTGACAGCGTTTTTGTGGTCTTTAGCATCTATTTCATGTTTATGTGCCACAGCCAAATCCTTGCCTGGCAATACCCCGGTTTCTCCAGCATGAGTTTAGTTTCGTCCTCTCTAACATTGTTTCTGGCGTTAAGAGCTCACCATTTGCAGCTTTCACCTCTCCTCTGAATAAAATTTCTTTCCCAACATGTGAAATCTGGCCTCTAAGCCACATCTGGGCTGCAGGGATCCCACACAAGTTTCTCTATCCCACTCATGTCAGAGGCTCAGTTGATGTGCAGCTGCACTTTCAAAGCAGGCACGTCCATGTGTTCCCATCTGTGCCATGACTGCAAACAAGGATGTGTTCCAGGTTCCAGGAGTTCAGCACATTTCAGGAGACCTTGATTTGCTCCCATGTTCTGTGTCTGACTCTCTCAGTGACCTTGGGTGAGTTGCATACTCCGTCTGTGCCTCACTTCCCGGTCCATGAAGGAAGAACACTCTCCTCTCGATTTTTCCATCTTACATTTGGATTTGGAGGCTTTCACAGCAGGAATTGTCTGTTATTTTGTGCAGTTTGTACCTGCATCAGTGAGGCCTTTATCTGCTCCAGTGTCTGCAGGAATTGCCAACCCCTGGAGGATCTGCCTGGGGGATCCCAGCAGCTCTGGCTTTCAGGAGTTGGTGGCTTTGAGGGCCATTCCTGTCACAAGGACACAGGCCAGCACAGCAGCATCTCTGGCAGTGCTGGGGTGACTTTCAGGAAAACACCCCTCAGGCTGAAATCAGTGGCCACAGTCACTTCTTGTCCCAATCAATGACCCCAAGAAGCACAGAATTTTTAGTTTCTTAAATTTATCTTGTCTTCTTATTTAACTTTAAAGCCCAGGTGTTTCCAAAGCCCACCTCAGTCATTCAGCCCCTGCTGTTATTCTCTGGAGAATGAACACAGCAGAGTCCTCCTTTCAGTTCTGAGGATGTTTGAAATCCATCACAACCAAGCTCTGCAGCCCCTTTTTCTCATTCAGCCCCCCCTGTGTGTCTGCCCAGACAGTCTGTACCTCCACTGTGTTTGTTTTCAGGTTAAGGCACTTCAGCACCATCGATTTTTCACACCCAGGAAATCAGAGCTCCCATCCATCCTGCTCAAAGAGGAGCATTTATCACGAAGGAGGAGCTCTGCTGCCTGGTGTGGGATCATTCCTGCCTCAGGGGGCTTCCTTGAGGCAATGGCAGTGCCTTCTCCAGATGTGAATGCTGAGCACTGGAGTGTCCCCGTGGGTCACTCTGGAGTGGCAGGATGGGGCACCCAAACCCTGATGGAGAGGGAGGCCAGGGACCTCTGCACAGTGTGATCCTCTCAGGGGGATGAAGGAGCCTCTGTGCCCCTCACGTGAACTCTGTGCCCAGGGCTGGGGATGTCCTGGCTGTTCCATGGCTGCTTGGATCCTCCTGGCCCTGGGAAGATGCTCCCTGAGCACCACGTGGAGCTGTGGAGAGGGATCTCCTCCTCCTGCCAGACACAGGAACTTTAAACCAGATCTTCACACAACATTTTGCACTGATAAAACCACCTGGATTGCCAGGTAGTGTTTTCCTAAATCCGATTTACAGCACCTGGAGCAGAGGCTGATGTGCCAACAGGAAGGGAACTTTGCTCTCCCCGTGCTGTGAGCAGCGGCTCCATTTCCAAACAATTCCTTACCTGAGGATCAGTGTTTGCCATCAGCTCATCCACGCACCGGGGGTTTTTCAGATGCCTCACCCAAGCTCAGTGCTGGGCTGAGACAGCTCCCAGGAGAGCAGGTGATGGCCAAGGCACGTCACAGCTATAGAAACTATTCTATTTTCTGTACAAAAATCAATTTAAAACCTGCCCCAATGCCAGCTTGGTTAAGATCTGTGTGTTTCTATAACCAGGGCTGTCCAGTGGCAGCACGTGTCTAGAAGGATTTTTGAGGCTTTCCTGATCAGTAGGTGAAATCCCAGAGTCCCAGAATGGTTTGGGTTTAAAGTTCATCTCGTTCCAACCCCCGCCATGGCAGGGACAATTTCCACTGTCCCAGGGTGCTCCAAGTCCTGTCCAACCTGGCCTTGGACACTGCCAGGGATCCAGGGGCAGCCACAGCTTCTCTGGGAAGCTGTCCCAGGGCCTCCCCACCCTCACAGGGAGGAATTCCTTCCTCACATCTGTTCTAAATCAATCCTCTCTCAGTTTAAAACCATTCCTCCTCACCCTATCACCACGAGCCCTTGTAAAATGTCACACCTCAGTCAACAGCCTGAGATGGAGGAGAGGATTGACATTTGGATTTGCACTTGTGGATTTTCAATGATTCATCTCAATCATGCTGCCATCGTTAAGGCTCACAAGAATGAGCTGCTTTGCGTGCTCATTGCTGCATTCCCATGTCTGAACAGGCAGAAGGAAAGGTATTAATTAAGGGTATTTAATGGCTTTCATTGCAGTGATCTGAACAGCAGAACATTTGTGCTGGACCCACGGACAAATTGCCATCCATCAGCTGAGTGATGGTGACCTGTCACAGGGGAGCTCTGGGCAGGAGGAAATTGTGGAGCGAGGGAAGAGGTGAAGAACAGCTCACATTGGCCCAAGCCAAGAGCACATCCATTATCCAGGCACTGACGGCTCGTTCCAAACTTGTCACCCATTAAAATATCACAGTTATATTGATGCTGATGTACTGCCAGCTGCACTAAAAATAGGCTGAGTGTGGAGCTTTTAGTCCACCAGGAAAAAAAAATTGTTTCCCTTCATTTAAAACCTTTCCCTGTGACTCACATGGCTTTTCCTTGCCCTCAGATGGAACGTTCTCCAGAGGGGTGATCCCAGCCTGAAAGCACCCTCTGTGAAATAAAAGCAAGATGAGCTGTTCATTAAAGTCCTGTGATGTGAGATCCCTTCAGCTGAGCAGTGCCAGGAGGGGAGGGCACACTGTGGTCAGTCTGGGGGGGGGGGGGGGGCGGGCAGCAGGACCCTCATGAGCTGCTCCTGTGACTCCGTGAGGGTGGCAGGGGGTGACTGAAAAGGTTTGCATGGAGTGGATATCCCAAGGAATTGGCAGCTCCAGCAGCTGGGGTTGGTGTGGAGCCTGATGTGGAGGGTGAGGCTGAGGGAAAAATTATTTTCATCTGCCTTTAGATCCCATTAATTGTGGATTTATTTATTGGCAAAGAGGGAAGGAGAGGGTTCTTGAAATGTGCTTGCTTTGGAGAAGAGTGGTTTCCTTGGAGGGAGGAGCTGTCCAGTGAGGGAAGACCTCTGAACATTGGTTTTGAAGCTGAAGCGTAGAATCATGGAAAAATTTGGGGTGGAAAGGATCTCTAAAGGTGATCTGGCCCAACAGCCTTACAATGAGCAGGCACAGCTTCAAGTGAAAAATGTTTCATTAAAACAAAAGCAAACATGAAAAATGTGAGTCAGAAAATCAGTCAGGTGCTCATCCTCCTAAGCTCAGCAATCCAAGCAGCCTCTGACAGAGCCATCATTCCCTCTGCCCATCTTATTTTACCTACTGAAAAAAAGAGGGGGAGAATGGTTTCTGTCCGATATTAAGCGTTTGAAAGATAACTGATAATTAATTTTAAATTGGTCACCCAGGTTTTTCCTACATCAGTCACGAGGAACAGAAACTTCCAGAGGCCAGCTCGTTTTCTGACAACACTTTTTAGGCAGTTGGGAGGTATTCAACCATGGATCAGTATATGTATGACCTTCAGATAAAATTCAGAATTTGAACCAATAAACTGAATGTTTTACAGTTCAGACTGGTTGCTCTAGATCCTTAACTTTTAGGTTTTTTCCTTTCTCCTTTTCAGAGCAGTAAACACTATTTGCCCCTCTGTTCCTGGTGCAGGTGCTGGTGCAGATCCCTCATTCCTTGGTCACATTTGCCACCTGTGCCCTCCTGCCCAGTGCCCTGATGTGTCCAGGAGCTCATTCCCCACCCTGGCTGTGCCTCACAAAGCTCTTTGCCTCACTCATTAACATAATTATTCCCTCCATTAGTTCACACCTGTAATAAAAGTCTCTGCTCCTCCTGTTGGAAGCCACAAAGGTCAAAAACTTGGTAATAAAAACCTTCAATGACTTAACAAATTGTGTTGCCCTGAATGATTTGGCTGGATTGGCAAAGTTCCCTTTCCCTTTCCTTGTGCTGAGTCTTTCCCAGTGTAGAAGGCACTAAAATCTGCTTTGATGAGCTCACCTTGAGTGTTTGCCTTGTGCAGATGTGAGCGAAGAGGAATAATATCCATTCCTAAACACAAGAACAACATTCAGTTCTGGAAAAGATGCCATGAAGAACCAGAAATTGGTTTTTAAGAAGACTTTTTGTGCGATTCCAAGTCCCATGAATTACCTGCTTTGCTTGGGATTGAATTTTCTTTAAGAAACAACTCCCATATAAATTGTTTTTGCCCTGCTGTGTCTATTTCTGCTTCCCATGGGAATTATTTCACAGCTGGGAAGTCCTTGCAGTGAGACCTCACAAACTCTCTGTCCAGAGGGGGATTGGTTGCTGTCTTTAATGGTACAGCACTGACACGGAGGGGTTGGATGCTACGTGGGCTCTTTAATCCAGAGATTGAATCTAACACAGCCAAATAGAAGAATTCGGGTTGGAGAAATACAGGAGAAAACAGGATGAAAATATTAAAAGTTAGACCAGTTCACTTATTAGAGCATATTCTTACGAAGATTATGGTTTTCTTTGTTTTTCAGAAGTTTGTGATCAGCTCTAAACCTGTGTTTAGCACCTTTTCACACACCCTGGGGTATTTTAAATATGTGTATGGGACAGGCAGGATGTACAAGGTGCTCAGAGCCCACTGAAGTGGCAGCTAGACACGCAGGGGCAGAGCCCCATGGCTCTCAAATAGCATTAGAAACCTGTTTTTAGGCAAATAAATGATACCCCTGGGCTCTGCTAATGGATTTGGGGAAGAAGGTGGCACTTTTAAGGAGCAATATATTTGATCTCTTTATAGGATGAGGTGAATTGCCTGCTTGACTGATTTAATGAGGGGTGAGGAGCTCAGGGAGAGGCATCCCCACCTCAGGAAAAGCCTGAGGGAAGAGCTGGAATTGACTCCTGACTCTTCCAAGTCCATCTTTGCTGCCTTTCCCATAAGAGCAGCCAAAAAAAAGAGTCACATTTTGCTTTTATCCTGCCTGGAAGTCATGGTGACCTCTGAACCTCAGCTCTGACCAGGCCATTTGACACCTCCTGTGCCAGGGAGGAAAATTGCCCTGACTCTGCAATTACTCAGGGTAATTAATTAGGGAGAGTGGTGTTTTGAGCTGCTGGCAACCCTCAGAAGAAAACATTTCATCAGAATCAAAGTGCTCTGATCAAAGTTGGAGAATTAAGATAACAAAAGAGCAATTAGGGAAATTTTCCAAATGAACAATTCGTGTGGGTGGAAATGGGTTCTTTCAAATATGTCATCAAAACTCTTTAAGAACGCTCCTCTTCCTTTTGTTTGGAAATTGCTCATTTAGGAGAACAACAAGGCGGATCACAGGTTGGTGTCACCTGCTCTTCTCCACTTTTTTCCTCCGTTCCTGAGAAGGGATGTCCCAAATCCCAGGGTCATGGGGATGGCTCTGTTTCCCAGCTGTGTGACCCAGGTCTGAGTGCTGAAATGTTCACAGAAATGCCCTGAACACCACTGGGGACAAGCACAAACTGACTGTGGCACAGCAAAGATTGTTCCCTTAGGCTTCCCTGCTCCCTGAAGATCAGGGGGGTGTTGGAGATTGGATGAGTCCATGGATGAGGAGCTGGACAAACCCCAGCCATGTGCTCACACAGCCCTGGAAAACAACTGTGCCCTGGGCTGCATGAAAAACTTGGGCAGAGTTTGAGGGAGAGGATTCTGCCCCTCTGCTCTGCCCTGGTGAGACCCCACCTGCACTGCTGTGTCCAGCTCTGGGATCTCCAACATCCCAGGAGGGACCTGGAGAGAGTCGAGAGGAGCTGCAGAGCTGCTCCCAGGGCTGGAGCCCCTCTGGAGCCAGGCTGGGAGAGCTGGGGGTGCTCACCTGGAGAAGGAAAGGATCCAGGGAGAGCTCAGAGCCCCTTGCAGGGCCTGAAGGGGCTCCAGGAGAGCTGGAGAGGGACTGGGGACACGGGATGGAGGGACAGGACACAGGGAATGAATGGGGTCACACTGCCAGAAAAGGGATTTTAGACGGGATTTTTGGGAGGAATTCCTGGCTGGGAAGGTGGGGAGGGGCTGGGATGGAATTCCCAGAGAAGCTGTGGCTGTCCCTGGATTCCTGGCAGTGCCCAAGGCCGGGCTGGACATTGGGGCTTGGAGTGACCTGGGACAGTGAAAAGTGTCCCAGGTCTGGAAACACACCCCTTTCACCCCAAACCATCCTGTGATTAATACAATGAATAAATGTGGCAAGATTCACAGGGGCTGAAAAGTTTTCTGACAAAGAGAGGGTTTTGGCAGAGTGTGAATTGTCCTACTTTGTAAAAAAAGAACCTGAGGGTGGAAAACAAAGGAAACCAAGCCTTGAAAACATCACAGATGGCAGCTTGCTGCAGGCAGAGAGGTTTTCACTGTGAGACACCCTGTGTCAGGCTGATCAAAAGGCCTCTGTCTCCCTGACAAGTGAAGTGATTTTCCTGGTGCTGGGAAAAGAGATGAACTTTCAGTGAACGGCACTGAGCACAAACCAGCGCAGAGCTGGGGTTGCTCTGACTTTAACGAGTCCACCTCAGGCTGAAATCATCCCCCTGCAGGAGAGGGATCCAGATCTGCCACTGCTGGAACCACAGAGCAGGGAAAAACTGCTTTGGATTGAATGGGATCCAGCCAAGATCACCTTCTCGTGCAGTTTAGATGACCTTACAAACCTGTTCCTGGGGTCAGGTAGAAAAGCCACACCGGAGGTCTCCAGTGGATTCCATCCTCTGTTCTGTGATTGGAGTGGCCTTGGGACATTCCAGTTGCTTCAGTGGGGTGATCTGGTGGGATAATCAGGCTCAGATTGACCAGGAAGATAATTTTCTACCCCTTTAAACTTCAGTTTGTGCTTTCCTTGATGTAGTTGAGCACCCATCCTCAGCACGTAGGTGTTGATTTCTCCCTCAGCCTCAAGTACTGGGAGAGTGGGAAAGAGCCTGATATTCACTTCAGAGATGGAAAAAGAGAGTTCCTCTCCCCTCATCTTAGTCCTGAGGTGTGGGGCCACAGTGATGTGGAAGGGTCTGGTCCTTTCATGTGTTGTGGTAAGGAGGGACAGGGACATGATTTTGAGCGAGGATTTGATCTTAATTTTACACTTCTGAAAGTCAGAGGAGTTCCTGTGCCAGGATTCCTCATCCTGGGGTCCCTCCATTCCCAGTAGCTCTGAGTAAGCTCTTCCCAATGTCAGACTGACCTCAGGTTCTTATTTTAGGGTGAGGTACATTCCCCTCTGGATGGGACCATTTCTCTCTCTTGACTACAGGAGACTGGGGAGAGAATCTCAGCTTCAATATCTGCATTTTAGACATGAAGGAAATTCCCACCTTCACCTTCCCCGCTGCCATCAAACTGCACCTCCCCCAGGATTTCAGGAGGGCAATAATTGCAGAGAATTTGGCCCACAGCACATGGAAGAATCTAAAATATCCGCTGTATCTTTAATCTTTTGTGTGCTGATACCTGTCTAGACAAACCAGGGCAGCTTGTGCTGAGCTCAGCTCTCTGCTGCTCCTCTGGGACACTGAAAATTGCATGAGCAGCAGCAAACTGGGTTTTATTCTGTGGTGGAAGTTTTCCTGAATTTCCAACACCAGGCTTTCAGCCTGGCAAATGAAAATACCCCCGGAACAAGTGAGGGACTCATCTGAGAGAGTTTCTGTCATAATTGATTATGTACAAACACATTCTGCATCCACAAAATAGGAAAGTTAAGTAGCCAAAACCTGATGAATGCAGCAATGAAAGTTGCTCACCCATCTGGGGATGGAGGCATGAGGTTCATGTTCTTTCTGCCCTGTCCTCTTTTTATCCCGATTTTCCTATTAGTGGAGATAAAATTGGGAAAAGGAAAAAGAGGAAACCAAAGATCCAAAAATGCTGAATAAGCTGCAAGCAGCTCCCCCCTGAGACCTGTAATCAGAAAAGGGTTTTAATAGACCCCGTCCCCATTCCCTGCCTGCTGTTCAAAGTGCATTTGGAAATTGTGATTATACCACCAGAGGCACATTCAGCAGTGATGCATATCAACCCTAAAATGCTCTTCTCTGCTGGGGATACAAGATGGGCTTATCCATCTCAATCAAAATAAATCAAGAGCCTTTGTAAAGAAGATTTCCAGCCCTAGGTCACCACATCACCCGGAAGCTGCAACTTAGGAAGAAAAATGTGATTAAACCTCTGTCAGTTTCTGCCATGGGGATGTGTGGCAGAGTGTTTGAAGCTGTGGGGTCCCACATGACCTCAGCACACCTTGAGGGAATTTTGCGTGTTCCTGGAGGGGAGGCCATGAAACCAATTTAGTTAGTGCCCTGGTAACTGTGTTAGAATTCAGTGGATTGTGCTGAGCCAACATCACTCGCGGTGATCAGAAACCTCTCAGCAGTGGCACCAGAGACTGGGAAAGATTGGAAAGCTGGGAAAGCATCCTGGGTCCTTCCTTTGATTGCAGCAGGATGAGATGTCAGGGCAAAAATGGAGCTGAGAGGATGGAGACATCACAGCTCTGACATACTGAGATGTTGCAGTGTTGGTGCTGAAATTACACGGAGAAAATCCTTGCATTAGGGCAGCTGTCTGGAGCTCCTGGAGCTGTCTGAAGCTGTCTGGAGCTGTCTGGAGCTGTCTGGAGCTGTCTGGAGCTCTCTGGAACTGTCTGGAGCTGCTTGGAGCTGTCTGGAACAGCTGTTTGAGCCACACTAGGAGAGAAGTACCAAACTGCTCTAGGACAGTGTGGAGGCTGAGACCAGCCAGGGAACGCTGTGATGTTCCTAACAGGAATATGTGTGTGAGTCTGGCTGAGCTCTTCACCAAGGAAACATCTGGCTCACACCAGCTTGGATGGTTCCAGAAGGTATCCAGAGATGGAGAGATGCTGAGAAACTGACGGCTCTGGGGGGAGCTCAGGAAAATTTTGGGACTGAAGATGAAGAACAGAGATGCAGGAAGGTTTGGAGAGCAGTGGGGCAGGTGGGGAGAGGGGAGGACAGAGAGGGTTTAGGCACAGAGGGAGGAAGAAGAGAAGTCACCCCTTTGCTGGGCACAGGAGTACCTGGGAGGAGAGAGCTGGAGCTACACGGGAGTTACTCCAAAAACTTCAAAATTTTGGGGCCCTGGTGCTGCCGGCTCTGGATGGCCATTCCAGAGCATCCTCTGGCAGGAGATTCCTGCCTTACAGCAGTGGCCAGAGAGCTCTGCTTCAGACCTGTCCACATTGGAGAAAGCCCTCAAATTTGTCCATCAGTGCTGGCTCAAGGCAGTTGTGCCAACCTTAAACCAACAGGGTTCTCATCTTCCTCTCCCATCTTCTGAATTCTTCTGCTCAGCTTGCTCAGGGTGGGGAGAAAAACTCAAACACCCCCTTCTCCAACAGCTCATTTAAATGTCCCCTCTTTTCATTTAAAATAACTCCCGGTCATCACATTGCTATCCACACATCTAAAAAGTTGCTCTCCCTCTTTTTAATGACCTCCCTTTGGATTTGGGGTGGGTTCAGCATATTTTCTTGCTAATAGGAGTCAGATCAGCATCCTTTTGGTGCAGCATTCCAAGGAGTTAGGTGGCCGCTCTTGGAGGTGTCCGTGTGTCTGTCCCCATCTCCAGGGATGAGCTCCTGATGAATGAGGCTGATGGTGTCGCCAGGAAAAGCCCAAAGGCTCCCTGAGGAGCATCCCATGGTGGAGAAAGGAGCCATGCCGTCCTTTAGTGCATCATTCCTCCCTCCTGCTCGTGGATCTGGCACGAGGAATGGTGCAGATGGATGATTTTCACCCTCTTGGACCAAGGCATTTGTGTCTCTTTCAATCCCACAGGTTGCAGAGCTCTTCCCTGTCTCCTTTGCTCTCCAGTTTCTGTTGATCAGGGCATTTATCTCTGTTTCCCACTCTGAGGGTCGAAGAGAACCAGGCTGAGGAGTGTTCTGCACATTCTGGGGACAGTTACTATGACAAATGCACAAAGCTCATTCAGATGGAAAGTGCTGCCTGTCACAATGATGGATGAGCACACTCCCTTATCCTCTTTCCCATTTCTTGTGGAGTGCCAGAATTCTTGTTCTTCTAATCTCATGGTTCTGGCTTATTTTCCATATCAGCCACCTCTTTTGTCTAGGTTAGAAACCCTGGAACCCCCCTGAATTTCCCCACATTTCCAGTGGTCATTAAAAATCAAAACCTCAGTGCCACTTTTGGGATTTTGGGAGCAGCTGAAGAATGAAAGTAGCGATGAAAACGGAATGTGTTATGTGGCACCAGAGTGCCAACCTGGTGTCTTGTCCTTCTCCCTGGAAGTTTTAGATGCAGATTTAGAAATAGATTTAGATGGAATATTGGGAAGGAGTTGTTCCTGTGAGGGTGGGGAGGCCCTGGCACAGGGTGCCCAGAGAAGCTGTGACTGCCCCTGGATCCCTGGCAGTGTCCAAGACCAGGCTGGATGGGTCTTGGAGCACCCTGGGACAGTGGGAGGTGTCCCTGCCATGGCAGGGTTTGGAATAGGATGAGCTTTAAGGTCCCTTCCAACCCAAACTGTTTGATGGCTCTGTGATTTCCCTGATTCAACCCAAAGGGGCTGATTTCAGACTGCACTAAAATGTGCTTGAAGATGTTATAAATTTGCAGCCCAAGTGCAGCCATTGCTGTTGAACACATCGGGGAAGCAGCAGATGCAGCCTTCTGGATCTTGCTCCACTCCCCAGACTTGATACAACAGCATAGAGAGTTCAAGAAATCCCCCAGAGAAAAGAGACTCTCAAACAAAAGGGAAAGAAATGAATGTTTGCTCAAAATGCTAAACATATCCTAATTAGTAAATAAAGTGTAATTCAAATAAGGCTCAGGAATTCCTGCCTGACACTGTTATGCCACTTGTGATATTTCTGTGTACTGTAAGAGAGATGAAAAAAAACACAAAATAGATGAAAATAAATGCCAAAGGAAACAAAGCCTTAGATTTAAAATGGAGATTTAGATTCAACTCTTTCTTTGGAGATACTTTAGAATTAACAGAAAATAAATCTCTCCAAGCTTAATCAGGGTTTTTTTACAGGTAGGAGCATGGACTCAGCCACAGCAACAGCCCCTCCTTTATTACCATCACAAATATAAATTGCCATTGAGCTATTGAAGGCATTTGGGTGTTACTGACAGCACACAACCTTCACCTCTGGGCAACAAATCCCTGTAACTCTTTACAGCACCGAGATATCTCAGTTTGTGAAAGCCAAGCTGTTAATCATTTATTTGATTCCACTTTCTGATCTGTAGCCAAGGAAAATCTGTGGCTCGGTTTTCACTCCTGAACCTTTCACCCCTTGCTGACCCTTTTCTGCTGACATTATTGAGGTCAAGTGAGGGAGTCTATTTCATCTTATTTGTACCCCACTGTGTGGTTTGCTCTCTGAAGCTCTGATGCATTAATAAATATTCTGCCAATCCTAATAAACCCCATGCTGGTGATGGGCAGAGCATGGCCTCAGTGACAGCTTCTCCTCCACAGACAACATTAAGCCAATTTACATCTCTCCAGGTCAATTCTTGCCCCTCTGTGCTGTGAAGAAAATTAGAATCCTCATGGTTATTGGACAGAGGCCATGCTGGAAGGAGAGGTCAGGGACAGAGATTGGTGTAAACAGAAAGAGGGGAAATTTGGATTAAATATTAGGGAGAAATCCTTCCCTTTGAGGGTGGGGAGGCCCTGGCACAGGGTGCCCAGAGAAGCTGTGGCTGCCCCTGGATCCCTGGCAATGTCCAAGGCCACGTTGGACATAGGGGCTTGGAGCAACCTGGGATGGTGGAAGGTGTCCCTGTAGGCTGGAAAAGGATTATCTTTCAGTTCTCTCCCAACCCAAACCATTCTATTTTGTAATTTTATGGCTGAAGACCTCCAAGGTCTGGGTCCGTTATCCATGGATTCCCAGGTGTGGGGGGCACTCCTGAAGGTTTCTGCCACACCTGCACTGTCCAGTCTGTGCAACAAATCTCTTTGATGCCATTTTCTCAAGGTAGCATCAGTTCTGTGGAACACCCCATGAGCCTGCCCGAGTCACAGGCTGTGCAAGGCAGGCAGGACAGGAACAAGGAGCACATTTTTTTTTTTTTTTTTTTTTTTTGTGGGTTTTTCTGGGTCTGTGTCTCCTTCCCATGGGGTCCCTGCTGTCCCAGGAGTGCTCTGGGCAGGTGTAAGGCAGAACAAACCACAGGGGTTTCTAAATTAACTTCTCCCACATAATTTTCAGGGGTTTTCCTCCTCCTGTTTCAGCCAACGTTGGACCCCACATCTCAAGAGTTTTATTATTTGTGAGTCTCTATCAGCTGAAGGGAAGCAGATCATGTTTTATTGATGTTCTTTCAGACTGAACATATACTGGATGGCTCTTGGAGTATTTCCAGAAAATCCTGTAGTTTTCCAGAGCTCTAGCTGGAAGTTGCTATCTAGATATTTGCTTTTTAAGAAAAAAAAAATACATTTTCCCTCTTTTTTGGGATAGAAACTGCTAAATACACACACATACATAAATGAAAATAAAAAAAGACAAAATTAGGTGAACTCAATTCGTTACAGATCTATTTTGCTCCCCAATTTTTGTGTGTGTGCTACTCTACCACACGTGGTCTTTGACTTTGTATGTCTAATGGGTTAATTCCCCAGCTTTAATAAAGGGAACGATTGGCAAATTGAGGGGAAAATGGCCCTGGGAGATGCTCTGGGGCATTTTGGGATTTAAGGACACTTTACAAAAGCAGTTGTAAACTCAGGCCTTGTGCCTTCTTCTTATAAAAGTGAGGCTGCTGCCCTGGCTGTGTGAAGCAATAAACGGTGAAAGGAGTAAGAAAACAGCTCCAAAATATCCCAAACACTCCAGTTTCTTGGAGGCTGCTGCATGTCTGATACACAGCACTTCAGGCATACATTCTGTGGTGATTAGCATGCAGAAGGCAGCAGCTTCTGCTCTTTACCCTGGAGTTTTATTCTCCAAACCCAGCAAACTGCACTGGGAAGCTGCAGGCACCGGGATTTCACGGGCAGGAGCAGCAGGATCCGATGGCACACAGGGAATTCCTGTGCTGCAGATGCTGTCCTCGTGTGCAGGAACTTGTGGGGATAAATCCATCTCCTCTTCCTGAGAAATTTGCAGCATTTGGATCTGCCTTTCTGATTTTTTTTTAAACCACAGTTTGTAATAATGGGCTCAATCAGGCTCACAATTCCTTGGATCTCCTCCAGAACTCTTTTAGAAAACTGACAGCAGAGGTTATGCATGCAGATGATGTGCCTGTGGCTGCCCTAGTTTTTGGCAGCTTCGGGAAAAATCTGGACAAGAGAGGAGCAATGGTTTTGCTATTTTTCCTCCCCTCCCTGCTTTTTATGATGTGGATGGAGGGTGGGGTGCATGAGCACCAGCTGAGCTCCAGGGAGGGTCCTGCAGCCTTTTCAGGTGTGGATAAGAGGTTGGGATAAGAGGTTTGGAGAATGGGGTTTTGCTCACAGTGACTGTGCCAAACTCCTGGCAGGTCCCAGCATCCTTGAAGAGCTGGAGGTCAGTGTTAGAGGGAGTTGGGAGGTGCTGGGAGCTGCACTGGGCACAGCCAGACATCAAACCTTCATCCTGAGGCTCTGCCTGACCCCACAGCATCTGCTCTGCGGGGCAAAGCAGATAAAAGAGTCTCTGCCCTGCTCCTGGCCTCATCCTGGGCACAGCTCCCACAGGAGGAAGCTGCCCAAGGGGCTGGGAATGTCTCTCAGGAGGGATGGAATATCTGGTTCAAGCTTCCCCCTGTTCCTCCTGCAAGGACAAAGCTTTCAGGTCATTTCTCC
>CM019215.1:157604105-157745639 GCA_009741485.1 Malurus cyaneus samueli
TCTGCACTTGTCCAGAGGTGAAATTCCAAAACTCTGGAGGTGCCCTCTTCCTAGGTTCACACCACTACACATCCTGCCACTCAGAATTATCCAGCCCTGAGCAGCTCACTGCGTGGAGTTCTGAAATTGTTGTTTGACTGTTTACAGAAGAGGAAACCGTCACCGATGCAAAGCAGAGATTTCGATCTCTTTAGATCATCAAAAGCATCCCAGTAGTTACATGCAAAACAGTCTAAAATTTTTCAACCTTTTTCATAATGGGGAGTATTTTTGTCACCTTAAACTGCTGGAGTACACTTTACCTTTTAGTATGGAGGGAGAAAGGTATGAAGTCAGGGGATCAGATCAGAAAAGATAGTTGCCTAGTTGTTGAACAGTACAAAGCATGAGATGGGAAGTACAAAGAAGTGTCTTTGCCTGCAGTTGGTCTGCATCGAGGTCCTTCACTTCACTGGGAAGCACAAATAGTCACTAGCTACTGTTTTTTTTAAATTTGTTAAAATTTATTTGAAAAATTAACCCAATAGCTGGATTTTTTAGAAACTATTTGTTACTTTCTCCAGTGTTAGTAACAGAAAGCACTGCTTATAAAACCTTCAGGATTTGGCCAAATTATTATCCTGGAAGAACAGAAGGGGAAACCCCATTTATATCTTTTTACATGAAGTGTTTTGATGTCTCCCTGGGATGGGATAAATGGCCCAGCTCCCTGTTTGTGTAATTTCAAGGCTCTGCAGAGCTGTTACCAGGAACAGATGTCACCTGCTTGTCCACATCTCCTTTCTAAAGATGCCTGGATAGCCTTTATTATTTCATGACAGTGCAGGCCATCCTCTGCTCATCCCAGAACTCATCCAGCCCATCCTGGAATAGTCCCAATGCTACCCCTGTAGTCAGTGGGGCAGCACCATGTAGGATTTTTGATCCTTAATGTCTGGAAAGAAGAGAAAACATGAGCATGGTGTAAAGAGGCACATGTTCAGGTATGGCCAACAGAAATGTCCATCATCCCAACCTGAAAATGCCTTAATTCTGAAAATCCAGTCCGAAACCCTGGAGATAACAACCAGCACAGCTCTGCAGCCTGTGAGTTTCTTAACAATGCCAACACATTTCTTCTGAAGGAAACGCTTCAATTTTGGTTTTGGAGATGATGAAGGTTGTGAAGAGTGGACACAGGTGGCAGAGGAACATCACAGAATCATAGAACTGCAGAATGGTTTTGGTGGGAAAGGACCTTAAAGATCACCCAGTTCCACACCCTGCCATGGTCAGGGACACTTTCCATTGTCCCAGGGTCCTCCAAGCCTCATCCAGCCCTGCCTTGGACACTTCCAGGGATCCAGGGGCAGCCACAGCTTCTCTGGGCACCCTGTGCCAGGGCCTCCCCACCCTCCCAGGGAGGAATATCTCTGTGATATCCAATCTAAATCCACTTCCTTCAGCTTAAAGCCATTATGGTTAAAACTGTGTGGTATGCATCTCACATCTCTTCCCTTGGTCACGTGGGTTTCCTCCCAATAACACATTTTGGAAGGTATGTCCCGTTGGAGCTGTGGTGTGGGGATCTTTCAAGTCTGAAAGAATGTGAGGATTCGGGAGGGTTTCACACTCAGCTCTGTCTGAGCTGCTTGCTGCTCTGAGAATGAAAATATAACCAACCTGAGTAAGTCCCAGATGGTTTCTAGGGTTGTTCAAGCTCCATGTGCCTCCAGGAGGTCCCCTCTTAGCAGGACCTTGCAGTTGTACCCCAAAGCTCCTTTCCACCTCCAACTGAGCTAAGGCTAATCTCCTGAAGGGGATCCTGCCTTTGTGCGGAGCTGTGGATAAACCCCCACGAATCCCCTGCTTTGTTAAAAGCTGGAGCGTGTCTGAAGTGAGCCCAGCTCTGGGGTTTTCCCAAATACACCCAGCACCTGCTCTGACTTTGATCAGCAGAGAGAAGACATCTCACGAGGGTGTTTATTTTTTTTTTTAATCTTTGGTTAAGGCTCGAGTGTCTTTGGTGGGCACCTTCAAACTCTGCCCCGGCCCCGGCTGCTGTGCAGATAACAGTGAGCTGCTCTTTGAAGCTGGGATCTGTGTGCCTGCAGGGTCAGGCCTTTGGAGCACTGGGGATCCTTGCTCTGGGGTCAGGGACCCCGCTGCCTCTGTGAAATCACACACCAGAAACGAAGCCGCGTCCCTCTTGCACTGGAAACAATAAAGATTGAACAGCTTGGGCAAGGGAAGTCCACGAAAATTAAGAGGAAAGTGGGGTTCACTGGTTTGTGTCCTGCTTTTGGCTGGGGTAGGTTTTTTCATTTCTTCCCTAGCAGCTGGCACAGCTCTGTGTTTTGGATTTAGTGTGAGGATAATGTTGGTACCACACAGATTTCTGGTTCTTGCTGAACCGTGCTCACCATAACTCAAGAAATTTCCAGCAAGGTTGAGAAGCCATGAGAAAGTATTTGTCATAAATATTCAGTTTAAAAATCTGTGGTCCCAAATTTTGTTTATCTGCTCTCAGGTTTGCTGTGCTGTGCAGTGCTTGCAGGATGTGTCCCTGTGGTGCTGTCCCTGCATTTATCCCCTTGGAAGCAGGGATGAAGTTATCCCATTGTTCACTTTGTGACACTGACAGGATGGAATTGCTGGTTCTGGGACTGATCTGGTGTTTGGACTCGTTATTCCCATCACCTCCAGACTTTGGGAGCCTTCTATTGGAAATTATTTAATAATTATACTCTTTATCTTTTTCCTTCAGAGACTCAATCCTTTGTCCTCCCCCTCTGCTCCAAGCTACCTACAAGAGCTATTGAGAATTATTTAATATCTGTATGTGTTCAAATTATCACGTTCCTCTTCTGTAAACAGGTCAAACAACAATTTCAGAACTCCACGCAGTGAGCTGCTCAGGGCTGGATAATTCTGAGTGCAGGATGTGTGGAGTGGTGTGAACCTAGGACAGAGGGCACCTCCAGAGTTTTGGAATTTCACCTCTGGACAAGTGCAGAATTTGGCCAAATTATTATCCTGGAAGAACAGAAGGGGAAACCCCATTTATATCTTTTTACATGAAGTGTTTTGATGTCTCCCTGGGATGGGATAAATGGCCCAGCTCCCTGTTTGTGTAATTTCAAGGCTCTGCAGAGCTGTTACCAGGAACAGATGTCACCTGCTTGTCCACATCTCCTTTCTAAAGATGCCTGGATAGCCTTTATTATTTCATGACAGTGCAGGCCATCCTCTGCTCATCCCAGAACTCATCCAGCCCATCCTGGAATAGTCCCAATGCTACCCCTGTAGTCAGTGGGGCAGCACCTGTAGGATTTTTGATCCTTAATGTCTGGAAAGAAGAGAAAACATGAGCATGGTGTAAAGAGCACATGTTCAGGTATGCCAACAGAAATGTCCATCATCCCAACCTGAAAATGCCTTAATTCTGAAAATCCAGTCCCAAACCCTGGAGATAACAACCAGCACAGCTCTGCAGCCTGGAGTTTCTTAACAATGCCAACACATTTCTTCTGAAGGAAACGCTTCAATTTTGGTTTTGGAGATGATGAAGGTTGTGAAGAGTGGACACATGGTGGCAGAGGAAATCACAGAATCATAAGAACTGCAGAATGGTTTTGGTGGGAAAGGACCTTAAAGATACCAGTTCACACCCTGCCATGGTCAGGACACTTTCCATTGTCTCCCAGGGTCCCCAAGCCTCATCCAGCCCTGCCTTACACTTCCAGGGATCCAGGGGCAGCCACAGCTTCTCTGGGCAGCTGTCCAGGGTCTCAGGGAAGAATTTCTTCCCAATATCTACTCCAAACCAGCTTTCCCTCAGCCTAAGGCCATTCCTCCTCATCCTGTCACTCCATGCCCTCATGAAAAGTCCTTCCCCCACAGTGTTACCTTTATGAAATTTTTAGTCATCCTTCAGCCCTGGAAAAAGGGCAAAATTATTTTTCTACCAGCCAGATATTGGGAGATTTCATACAAATCCTTGCAAACTTTTAAAGCTGGCAAAGAGCTTTACTCAAGCACCCTTCAAGCTGTGAGGAGCCCTGCTGGATCCTCCTTTTCTGTGAGATTCCCCTTCTTCTGGCAGAGCTGCAGGCAAACCACAATGCATTGGTTATTCTGAGCATCTGTGAGCGTGACCCAATTCCTGCACAGGATCTGTCGGTGCAGAGCAGCACAGAGCATTGATGCTGCAGCTAATTAATATTTCCTTTGTAACTTCCTGAGGAGGGGGTGAGAAGGAGCCAGGAGAGGGGGATATATGGAAGGAATTATTTCAGAAGCTCACAGTATTTTGAATTTCAAACCTGGCCAGGGTCGTTTCTGCTGCAGTTTGGTGCTGAACTTGAAAAAACTAAAATATATCTGTCTCTGTATCTATCTCCACACGTGTGTGTGCATATAAAAAGGCAGAAATATATCTGGAAAATGTGTCAGGCTTGGAGTGCCAGCATATAATTATCCAAACAATCAATCTCAGCTATAGACTGAGCTGCTCTTACCATCAGCAAAGAGAACCATTTAACCTTTTCTGGGCCAGAAAAGTAACAATGGTGGAAATATTCAGGGTCAAAATTACTCATGCAAAGGGGAGATAGATTTTAACCCCAGGCTTGAGAAACCAGTTCTGGGAAGAGCTGACAGCTGCAAATTCACATAATTTGATGTCAGTGCTGTGCACAACTGGTGTGGCTGGAGGATGCTAAAGCTGGAGGATCTTTATGGCTCCAATTCCTCTGATAAAGGAGAGAACTTGGAGATTCTTGGAAAATAATTTGGGGCTGGTTCCCAGCACATCAGATTTGTTCATTTGTCCTGAAACTGAATGAATGCTCAGCTCCAGCTCCTGCTGACCAAAAGTGTCTCAGACTCTCAGGGCCACGGGTGCACCATGTAGGGGCATTTGTCCATCTGCTGTGTGGACAGACCGGAAAGAGAAGGGGTAAAAGCTTATCCAACAACCCCTTGGCTCTGCTACAGAAGGGATTTACACATGGAAAAGGTCCTGGGGCTGAACAGGAGCTCAGCTGTGCCCAGGTCGCCACTGGGACCTGGCTTGGATGACCAACAGTTGGGCCAGCAGGACCAGGGCAGTGATTGTCCCTCTGTTCTTGGCACTGGTGGGGTTTGGAGTGACCTGGAATAGTGGAAGGTGTCCCTGCCCATGGTAAGGGTGGAATGAGATCATCTTTAAGATCCCTTCCCACCCACATCATTCTGGGATTCTGTAATTTATCCAGGATTTCTGTCCAGTTTGGGTGACCCACAGTGGAGGACATGGAAGTTTTGCACTTGGAAATGCCAAAAATGTGTTAATTGATATTGGCCTCCCTGACAGGATCAAAAGAGACAAACACAGAGCACACAGCACAGAGCAGGAGAAATTCCTCCTCTCAGACACCACTCCAGAGACTGGATTTCTAACACCCATTGCCCCAAAAAAGCCACTTCTCAGAAGGAAAATGGGCATTTGCCTGAGTTCTCCCTCAAATCATTACACTAAGGACCACAAGAGTAAAGACCAGGCTGCTGGCTGCTGCAACATTGGCTGCAGCTTGGAAATCCTCTCTTCCGAGCAGAGATAATATTGAAAACACCTTTTTGCAGAAATGTCAAGATTTTTGGTTTTTTTTTTTTTTTAATTTTTATTTTTATTTTTTGTGGAGTACATTTGTGCTCCATTTCCAGTTCTGAATCACCCAGTTTGCTCATAAAAACTGTTCTTCTGAAGCTCTGCATGCTGGATGTTAAAAAAAAAAAAAAGTGTATTTTCTGCAAATATTCCTGTGCAGGGAACAGTGTAATGAAGAACTGGGCAACATTTTGCAGCTACAACTTTTTTCCATGGGAAACATTCAGATTTAGAGGCCAGAAGGTTTATTCTTCTGGTTTAATAATAAACAAGAATGTTTATTACTGGTATTGCCCATTTATTTGTGTAGAAATGAGACAAACAGCAATTTTGAAAAGCATTTGTATTGCCCCTTTCCCTGCTTTTCAGACTTAAATCTTTCACCTCGAAGATTTGAATGGAATTTTGAATTTCAATGGTGCCATTTGAGCAAAAAGCCCTTTACTAAAGAATCCCTTAAAGAAAACATTTGAAACTGAGATTGAGAGTATTATTTACCTCCAAACAATGCTTCTGCACCATTTATTACTTTGTTGCCTCTTTTTTTTTTTTTAAAGAATGGGATTTGTTTTATCTTGAAATTATTTCTTTCTGTCTGAATTATGCACAAGCTGAGAAAGCAACACTCTTGGAGCTCTGTTAATAAAGTGTTGTGAGAGGCCGTGGGCTGCAGCTGATGAAAAGCTACTGCATAAGTAGAACTTCATATTTTTCCATATATTTATTAAACAAAAGGAGTGGTTTTTCCCCCCTCTTTGACTCGTGCTGCTGCATTTATATGGGAAAGCTGCATATTTTTCTTTAGGTGCTAGAAACTTCTAGTTGAAGATGCAGCTATAAACTTGCTTTTCCCCTGCTGAAAACTGAATTTTCTCCTGTTGAAATTAGGAGGAAAAGTAAGTCTGGGAGGGGAGGAAATTAGAAGGAAAAATAAGTCTGCCTGCCAGAGATAACTGCAAACCTTTTTTAAGGTTCCACATTCCCTGTCGTTTCCAGGGTCAAGGGACTTTAGACCTTAAAAAAGAATTTTGCTGATATCACTGTGTTTGTAATTGGGTCAGGAACGGGGGTTTTTTAAAGCCATGATGCCAACATGGATGTAATCCTAATCTGGGCAGTTGGGGGTGTGAATTTTCGAGTTGGGCACAGTGGATATCCTTTAGGGAAACAGGAAAGGATCCCTGACCCATGGTGGCTCCTAAGGATGCCTGGATAAGGACAGGGAAAATGCTGGTGTCTGATTTTGCTGGGCCAAAACTGCAGCAAAAGCCTTTGTGAGGGTTTAGCAGATTTTGGGTGAGCCTGTGACTGAGTTTGGTGCCGCTAAAGATGTTTCTGGGGAATTTCTCCTGTTTTTTCTCAGGTCAGACTTCTTCGTGCACCAACCTGAGAAAAAGCAGGGCTTTGTAACTGTAAAGCAGGAAAAGAAGGATTGGACAGCACAGAACACATTTTGGAGAAATCTGGTGTTGACCATTCTTTCAGTGTCTACACTTAATGTAATTGCCAAATTGAATCATTAATAATTTCTTCTGTAAATTAAATATGATCAAATAATAGTTTTGTTTTCTCATCTCCTTCAAGACCTTCAGAATTTACAGCTGAAAGGATCCAAACCATTCATGAGAGGATGGAAGTTATGCTGAAGGTTCAGTGAGAGACCTGTGTCCTTCTGGAGCAATATTTGGAGGCTGAGGAGTACCTGGACACATCTCAAAAGGCAACAGACTCTTCTGGGTGGTCACCTGAACCAAGCTGGCTCTCAAAAGTCTCTCCTTCAAGGGAACAAGGCACAGATGAGAAGAATAGCCTCAAGATATGCCTGAGAAGGTTTGGATTGGGTATCAGGGAAAAATTCTTCATTGAAAGGGTTGTCAGGCATTGGAACAGGCTGGGCAGGGAAGTGGTAGAGTCACCATCCCTGGAGGGATTTCAAAAATTCAGAAATGTGGGACTTGAGGATGAACATGGTGGTGGTTTGGGGTTGATTGCTGGACTTGACAAGGTCTTTTCCAACCTTAGAGATTCCAGGATTCCAAAGTGGTGGCTATGGCCATGAGCACACTGCCTGCAGCTGAGAAGCAGGTATGAATTCAAATCCTTCCAGGTTTGGAAGGCTGGGCTGTCAAACCCTCAGGGATTGACTCAGGGGATCATTTCCCATGGGGCTGATTCCCTGAGGAAGGAGCAAGAGATGAAAATTCGATTGCAAAATTCAGTTTAATTCGAGAGCAGCTGGATTGGTTATTCCATCACAAAAGAGTCATGACAATGCATAATCATGGACAGCAGGATATTTACAAAGGCACAAAAGATGAGACCTTTTCCAGTGAATAATAGAGGCCATGGATACACAAGAAATTATTCTGCCTTTCTTTCAATATGTTCTTAAAAGAATCAGCTTTTTTTCCCAGCTCCTTTAGCATTCTTTTTTTTTTTTTTTTTTTTTTTTTCAGGGGCAAATCAGGGTTTTGCTCAGGTTTCTTGAATACAGAACTGTTTCCAACACTCTCATATTGATGCCTGCAGCGTTGAGAATTTAATAGATGCACCTCATTTGCATAAATCATTTCAGAGCACAGCTCCACGGGGGAACAGAGAAAAATTAGCCTCTCTATTTGATCCAAATCCTAATGAGGCCAACAGAGAGGCTCTTCAGGTCCCTCCAAGACTGCTCCTGCCTCATAACTGGGAAGCTCAGTGGCTGCTGTGGTTGTATTGGGGTGGCAGAGGTGCAGTTTTAATTCCTACCTGTGACCTCTGGGTAACCTTTGACCTCTTGTGATGTTTCTTTATGGCTCTAATTCCTCCATCTGATAGAAAACTGTTGATGAGATCCTTGAAAAATGATTTGGGGCTGGTTCCCAGCACATCAGATTTGTTCATTTATCCCGGAATTGGGGTCATCAGAATGAGTGCTCAGCTGATGTTTAACCCCTGCTGGTTACAGCCAGGTGCCAATAAAACCCCAGGCTGTTCCAGGCAGAGGTGTTTTAGCTGCCTCATTCAAAATCAGCTTGTTACCTGCAGGACACAGTAATTTGCCATGGAAACTTGCTCCAAATTCCATGGAGAAGATCGTTGTAAAAGCATTTGTTCTGCTGATGGCAACACACTCAAACTACAAGATAAACATTTGCCTTCTGGATTTGATCTTTGAGGTCTTATCTGACCTCAGAAATTCTATGATTCTGTGAGTTTTTCAGTTAGCTCCCATTCTTACCCAGCTTGGTAAATCTGGTGTGCTGAGCAACTGTCTGCTGGCTTGGGCTTCCTATGGAAACACAGCCAGGAAGGAATTTGGGAAGTGTCTCTGTGGATAAAGGCCTCGTGAGATTAAAACCTTGATCCTGGTCTAAAACCTGCAGTAAGCAATCTGAATGCCCTGGTGTGACTTCACTGCCACGCTTAGAGCTTGACAGTCAGATGGAAGCTGATTAATTATTGTAAATATTGGAGTAAAAAAAAATATCAAGGGAGGTTTTAGACTTTTTCTCTTTTTATGAGCAAGCAGTTTCTGGGGTATCTCCTGCTGGGGGCTCACTCAAGGAAAAATTAATGTCCTGAATTCAATGAATGAAACCGTAAATAGAGCAAGAAATGTCACTGCTAAATCTCATATCTGCATTATCTTCCAGAGAATGGCAGTAAAAAGGTGGAAATTTTCTCCAATGCCTCTGGACTGGATCCTCACATCTGAGGAGGAAAAGCTTCTTGTGCCTCAGAAATCATCCTCTTGGGACTGAAGGTCATTGTTCCAGAAGAGTCTAGAGCTGAGACTAACGCTGGTTCACAAAGGATTTTTCCAGCACTGAAGGAACACAGAGATTTCATGGAGGTCTTTCTTGTTTTCTGCAACTTTGGTGTGAGTGTTGGCAACATCTGTGCCAGACTTCACCTCATCCAGCTTTCCCCACCTCGTCCTGAGCTCAAAATAACTTTTTCCATTTATTTCTCTGACTTACAGATGAAGCCCTCATTGAGCTGACACAGCCTTTAAGGTATATTCAAGAGGGAAGTGTACTTTCATAAAAAACATTTGCTGGACTTACAAGTGACTGGATGAGGCCAGTTTAATGCTGGTTCATTATTGATTAGCACCTAATCCACCTGAAAAATCTCATTTCTTGACCCAGTCACAGACACAGAGTGTTTAGCTGGAGTAGAGGCACTCAAGCCTGACTGGTTTTAAGACACAGGAGAAAATAAACATTCCCAGTTTCTCCCCAGACACTCAGTATTCCACTTTTACCAGTGAAAAACCCATTTCTTCCCCTCTGACAAAAATTATTTTGGCCATGAAAGGCTGAGAGCAGAAAAGGGGCAGTACCAGCGAACACTGCAGAGAACCTTAATTATTCCTGAGCTGAACCACTACCTGGATCTGGGTCTATTTCTGTGCCCTAAGTGGAGAGAAGAAACTGGCCCCACAAAGCTGCCTAAATTCAAGCCTATAAATATGTCCCAAATGTTTTCATAAATATTAAAGATATCGCTACTTACATTACTCTCACCTCATTTTCCTCTCTTTTTTTCTCACAAATTGGGCTAGACATGCTTTTCCATCCTATTTTTCCTCTTGAGACTGTTTTTATAGGGGATGTGTTTCTAGAAGGGTTGAGTGAGTTCCAACGGCAGCGGCAGCTTTTCTTTCCTTAATCTTGCAATTTGTTTTTTTGAGGGATTCCAGCCCTGCTGCAGAAGAGGGATCAGAGCCTGAGAGGTGATTGATACCTCAGGGTGGCATTTCTGCTTTTTCCATCTCTTTTATTACCTGTAAGGAATTACCCACTGAATCTGCTGCATCCCAAAAGCATTTTTAAAACTGCAAAGCCAAACCTGCAAAAGTTGGACGACACCAATGGGACTTGGGAAATCCTACAGAGAAGGATAAGGAAAAAATACTCTCACATCTGACTGCTCATGCTGCCCCCGAGGTGAAATCCCAATAAACAAGTTACAAACCAGACCAATTCATTTACATGATTTGTCTGCCTTGAGGAGGGACTCACAGAAAGAGGAATTACAGAGGGCTGGAATGAGTCACTGCTCTGCCTGCAAGGCTGAGCAGAGCTGGGATCGCTGGGCTGGGGAAATATCTGCTGCTAAAAGTAGATAATAGAAATATAAATATCTAAGCATCAATTTAAAGAGAAATATAAAATAAACATAAATCTAGATATATTTCTAATATATGGAATATAAATATAGATGTATTTCTTATAAATAAAACATAAATATCCTATCAATTCTGAGCTGTACTAGGAGGACATCCACAGTCACCTCATCAGTCCTGTATGTGACAATACATGAACTTTAATGCCCATTTCTGAAAAATTACGGGGGAGAAAGAAGAAAATCATAATCCACGGAGAGCAGGGGCTGCCCCGAGGTCAGGTTTCTTCCTCATGACTTATTTTGGTGGCATTGCAGCCACCACAAAGCCAGCTCAGGGCTGCTGTTTATGCCATCCCACTGCCCAGGCAAAATCCTTGTGACCTGTATGGCCTGACAGTGCAAAGCAACCCAGAACAAAAAATGGAATAAACACTAAGGATGCAGCCATTGCCACAGTGAAATCAGTTTGGGATCCCTCTCCACTATTGAGGCCTGCTATAATGGCTCACGGCTGTTTTGTTAAAATCTGAGTTTCCAAAAAATTATGTTTCATCCAAAATGTTCATCAGGAATGACCCACACTACATCCCCCATGAGACACTCCCAGAAATTCTTCGGGGAATTTTTATTTAGCCCATGCACAATGCACATTGTGACCCTGCTACCATGACACCAGGTTTGCAGATTGAATTTAATCCCTAGACAATCCTGTGAACAATTGAAATTGTGCCCACAAAGTGACCATTGGAATGGCCAGTGACCATTTTCAGACACTCAAATTGATCATCTGAGCAGTGAAATTGTTATAAACCCCTTGGTGTTTCTTGGGTTTGCTTTTCTGCTGCCTGAGTAAAAACGTGACTACAAAAGTAAAATAAAGCCGCCATAGACCATTGAGCAGTTTGGGGAATTTCTCTCACAGCTACACCAAAATAAAGTTTTTTCAGGATAAGAAAAGTTCAGAAAGAGTGAGTTTAAGAGTCTCCACTCCTAAGGTCTTGCAAATTCGGTGCAAAAATAAAGGTTTTTTTAGTAGCAGTGGCAACACTCCTACATGGTGTGAACCAGGCATCTTTTTTCTTTAATTTTCCTGTTTGAAGCCTTCCAAATGACTTCTCATCAGTGATTTCTCATCACAACAGACAGTTCATAGAGGTCAGCTGCAGGGGTGGCACTGACTGGAGCTCTGGCCAACTTTGGCAGTGATGGCACTGGCAGCTCAAAAGAATATTTTGGCCAAGTGGAAGCTTGAAAGCTCTCAGCAGACTCCTCATGCTTGGTTTTGATCCAAGAATGGTCACAACAGGGGAACCTGTCACACAGAATTAACCACAGCCCTGTGTGGATGGAGAGGGGAAAGAGGACAGAGAGGTGTCCCTGGTGTGACCCACCCACGGAGATGTGGAGCTCCCCATCCCAGGCCAAATTCCTTCTTTCAAATATGCTGTGTTAACAGAGAAATCTGCATCTCTGGAGGTGTCCAAGGACAGGCTGGATGGAGCTTGGAGCAACCTGGGGTAGAGGAATCTGTCCCTGCCTGTGAAAGGGGGTGGAATGGGATGAGCTTTGAGGTCCCTCCCAACCCAAACCGTTTCATGATTCCACAGTATTGACCAAGTCTCCCGTGATTATAAAGAAATTCACCATAAAAGTGCAACCTGGGAAATCAAAACATTATTTCATCTTCAGTAGATTCATGGCAAAATTGCAAACTGGGCCTTGGAAGTTTTTCTGAGCTGGTTTCACAGGTGCTGAGCTGCATTTTTTATGGCCCCAAAATCAATCTGTGAAAAAACGCCTCGACAGAATCGAGCATTTGAGAACAGGCAGAGTCAGCAGAGAGCAATGCTCACATCCCTTTTCACATGTGCAGTAGGATAAACGGAACAACCAAAGGTCTGATTTGTTATTGCTCCCATCTGGAGGGTAAACCTGCCATTTCTGTCTGCCAATGGCCACTCCTTGTGAAGCAGAGCCACGGGGAAGGTTTCCTCACGCTAAATCAGCCAGCCAAAAAAATGAACCTTGTGTTACAACCCAATAAGAAGCTTAATCACAGCCTACGTGTCTGGCTGCATAAATAATTCAAATATATGCTGCTGCAATTTCAATATATTAAACCCAAACCTCCCAAACAGTCCCGTGAAAAACAAAAATTAATATTCCATTAGTAAAGAAGCGGAATAAATTGAAGTTCAGGTTTGTTCTCATTTTGTCTTTGGGGAAGAAAGAACTTTTTACAACCCACAAGGAAAATAAATGTATTAATGAACATCTGGGGGTTATTTTATCCTGCTTAATTTCTCTTTACTGGAGCCACTGTTGAACCTACAGTGTCCAAAAAAAATTATTCTAAACATTCCTGTCACTGAGCCAAGATCATGAGTTTGAGGTGTATTGCCAGAGGTAGAAAATGTTTTCTCCAATCTTCTTAAAAGCTCTGAATTTATATTTTTCTTACAAATGGTAGCATTCACTAAGTGCTAATGTAGTAAGGATAATTATGTTCTTAACAACAGCAATGTCCTTTTTGGTGACAAGGATTTTTTAATACTGTAATATTCAAGGTTTCTGTATGCATTGCTCACAGAAAAATCCTTACTGTAAGAATTAGCATTCAATATTAACAGAGAGCAGGAGCAAAACCCAATTATTTGTATAATGAGAGTCCTGGATGTCCTGTAAGGTGTGCAGGTGTGTATTTCAAGATAAACAATAATTGTTGCCACTTTCCTCCTCCAGCTTTGAACCGAAATGGGTTTGTGTAACATCTTCTTCATCACATCTTTTTATTGGTGCTGTCTCCCATGAGACACATCTTTCTTCACCAGAATTTCCCTATTTTTGTATTTGCTAATCTGACAGGAATTAGTGAATTCCTGTTTCTCAGAAAGTTTTCTGAGTTTCTCAGAAAGTCAAGGACAGGTGATCCTGGTGTTGGTTATCCACCCATTCCTTGGATGTCCAGGTTCTCCTTGGCAGCACCTGTGTAGTCACCACCTTAGACCTTTGCAGAGGAGCTCCCATCCATCAGGAATCCCTAAATCCTTTCTTTAAGGTTTCCATGCAATTCATTCAGTGAGAGGAAGTCTTTGTGTGGTGCACATTTTGACCTTTTCAAAGAGAAAAAATTGGGAATTTCAGTGTCTCCTCTGTCTTTTAGTTTCCGAAGTCCTAAATTAGACGACCTGGGGTTATTAGAGCATATTTAAACTTAATTAATCTGCTGCACCTGCACAGATGAATTTCCCCCTGAACTGAATTTACTCCATTGATAAGAACTCTCTAGAAAGGAGCTCAAATGAGTGGCTCTGGCCAAATGAGGTGTAAACCAGGAGCTCAAATGAGTGTCTCTGGTGCTTAAAACATACCTAAAAAAAGGAGAGAGGATTTTCCCCCAGAAAGTCAATACTGCAATCACAATTTCTCTTTGTTATGTGTTTACAAAGCTGACAATAATTTTTCCCACTCTGTCCCTCTTAGCAGAGAGAAAGCAGCGTTGCTCTATGTGCAATGAAATGCAGTTTTTCATCTTCTCTCCTTAGAGACACAGTGGTTTTAAGGAGAGAAACATGGGGTGGAAGGTTTATCCACATTCTGTGTCTGAATGCAACCTGGGGTTGAATGGAATTTATTCCTAAAGTGAGGGAATTGCACTTACCCTGTTGAGATTGTGTGAAGAATGCAAATTTATTTCACTGAAGTGCTCACACCTGAGAAGGTGAGAACAGGAGTTCAGAATACTGGAAACCTGAATTGTTCACCTCACCAAACCAAGCTTTATTAGCTTCAATTTGTTTTTGTTTTGGCTCCTGCAAAGTAAAAAGTTTGTTAATGAGCTTCTGCAGGCAAATGCCAGCAGTGAGGACTCTCGTTTGTCTTCATTGCTGAAGTGCTTCAAATCCATGTGTCATCCTGCACTTCTCCAGCTCTTCTCCAGCCCCTGGCTTCTTAAGGACTTGTTTACCTCCTGACAAGAGATGTGTTGTAGCTGAAGTGAACCCAACTCAAAAGCTCCCTGGAAATTTCTCCCTTTGTTGGAGCAATTGCTGCTTTAAACTTTGCCTTTCACTCTTGTTCAAGGCTTGGGCAACTTCCAGAATATCACTATAGATGTGAGCAACTCTCAAAAGAATGCTGCATTAATTTACATTTTGCACTGTAATTAGACTGGATTTGAATGATGAGAGTTGCTGAATTCTGTATTTCTTTTGCCAGCATTAGGAAAGGTGCCCATTGACTCTTGCCACTCCTTAGCTCCACAGATGCAACCCTTGTGATTGTAATCTGCCACAAAAATGATGTGTATTACAAACCACAGACAGCTAAATCATCATGTATATTGAAGAAATAAACTGAAGAAATAAACTGCAGAATAATAATCTGTAGAATATGAAATCAGAGAATTCCAGAATAATTTGGCTTGCCTTCAACCCACCTCATTCCACACCCCTGCAATGGGCAGGAACACCTTCCACTAGAGCAGGTTGTCCAAAGCAAAGACTCAACTTGAAGATCTGAATTGTTGCTCTCACTTTATTTAGTTGCTGTGACCATGGTGAGTCAGTGGAAGGGAGGCAGTGACGTCCTCCTTTTTTTTGCAAGTCCTTTTGAGTTTACCTTGACTTTTTCTCTTTTCTTTTATTTCTTTTTACTTTAGGAGTGCTTTCAAGTGGCTGAAGCTAAATCCTCCATTTCATATCACAGATTCCTATTAAAATTTTATGTTTATGTTAATCTTTTCAGAGGAAAAAACCTATATCATTCCTGTTTTACCACTTTGTTCAAAATAAAGCACAGTTGGTTTTGTTTGTTTTTTTCTTTTCCTTCCTTTTTTTTCCTTTTCCCCTGTTTTCACTTCCCTTCCCAGCAGCCAAACAAATGCCATCAGCTGTTCACACAAGCCCTAATCACTGATCCAACTGATGAATTCCAAATCTTTCCTCTGAGGTGGAGGAGCTGGTGAGAGCCCAGAATTGAGTTGTACTCTGTAATTTTGATTCCAAGCTTCATCCCTGCCCAGTTCTTGCTAAAATTACAGCAATTGTCTCAGAAACTGCTGGTTCCTGGCCAGGAATGGGAGCAGGGGAGGATAAAACCAACCAGTTTTCTGCAGGTCAGGTAAATATGATTACAAACAACTTCCTAAGGTGCAAAGACATCCTTGAGAATGTGACCATCACAAACTGGGAAAGGGCTGAGTTCAGACTCAGCCAAGAGGGACCTTCTCCCATGGTGGACCAACATGTTTGGAATTTTCTCAAAAGAAAATTTCTTTTCCTCCAGAGACATCTTGGAACCCTCTCTTTAGACTCCTGTCTGTGAACTAAACAGGGCACAAGGAGAGAAAACTGGAATTTAGTGGCAAACTAGATCATGATCACACTTGATGGGAAATACTGGATGAGATGGAATGAAATCCTGCACACAATCCAAACCAAAAATCACATGACACACATAAATTTATTACACATAATAAATCCTTTCAGCACTGCCAACTGAGGTCATGTTTCAGATCCCCATATTTTTTTAGCTGGGAGCAGATGTGACATATTGAAATGTTATGGATTCTAACTGCTTTATGCCAAAGAGCTCAAAGTTAAGTGGCTGATAAGAAGCAGCCATTGATTAGGTATCCCAGAGTAGTAAATCTGTAAGAGCTGGGGAAAGCAGATTCTCAGCAGAGGTGGCCAACTCTGTTTTGGGGTCTTGCTGCTGGTATTGTATTTCCTTTGTAAAATGAGTTTCACCAGTGGATTCAGGCAAAAAAATGTGGCCTATTCTCAGGACGACTGTCAGAGAAAGGGAAGACAGACAAATATGTCTTTATTGTCTGGTTCAGCTTCAGTTTTCTTCACATCAGATATTGGCATCACTGTGCTTTAAAGGCACTTTCCAGCTCCCACCCCCACCTAGATTTGGAGCTGATATTGGCAGGATTCATTTGCTACCCAGGACACTTAATTATCGAGGTATTGAAATTCTGAGTTGAATTAATTGTCCCATCCCTGGAAGGGTTCAAGGCCAGGTTGGGTGGAATTTGGGGAAACCTGGTCTGTGGAAGGTGTCCCTGCCCGAGGCAGGGGGTGGAACAACAAGAGCTTTGGGGTCCCCTCCAAATTCTGTTATTTCGTGATTCCTGTTAATGTTTGGACATGTGCTTTAGAGTGTCTTCTCTTCCCCAACAAGCACATCAAATCACAGGCTTGCAAGACAGATGTTTTCCTGTCTTTTTCCTCCCTCTGTCCCAGTCATTGTACAATAATTATGTAGATTTTCCCTGTAAACCAAGGGCAGGGGTGATGTTGGCTGGTTTCACCATTCCAGGTTACTTCCAGCACACTTAGGCTGTTTGTGGGAAAGATTCAAGGTATGGATCTAGGCTGGGAGAAGAGGACAGGCTTCCAAGGGGAGAGGTTTGATCAGCAGTGATGGGTGGGTATGGACTCCAGCAGAGGGCTCCTCACTGAGCATCATAAAAAGGGATCTAATGCCATGAACACAAAACTTCCCTGGTCTTTGCAGACAAGGCCAGTTTAGTTCTGAGCTTTCCACACCTATTCCAGTGCCTGACAGAGGGTAGTGTAGTCTCCACCCCTGGAGGTGTCCAAGGAAGGCCTGGAGGTGGCCCTCAGTGCTCTGGGCTGGGGACAAGGTGGGGATCAGGCACAGATTGGAGGACTTTCCCAACCCCATTGATTCCGTGAGATGGGAAATGGCTGTTTTGAGATGACATTGCCACTTACCTGGCTTTGTTCATGTGACCCAACAAAGGAGTAAACCATCAGGAGTCCCAGAGGAGGAATGATTTCTCTGTGAGCACGTGTCAGTGTCAAGAGAGATTTTTAGGCTTTCAGAAGGTGCAATGTTACGGCTGTGACACCAAGCCCAGGCTCTTTGTGCCACACTCTCTTGGGATCCTCGGCCAATCCAGAATCCTTCTGAGCTGGGGACATCCAAATTCCTTCTGTGCATTGCCCTGAGTCACAGTTTGACCTTTATATCCACAGTGTGAGGGAGTGAATGAAACCGTTTGTGTGTGGAGATGATTTAACTGCTAGGATCGATTCACTACACGGGAAATTGCCTTAATGCCGCGGAGATCCCAAAATTTCTCATCCTGGCATTTTGCCATGGAAACCACAGGGGATCAAAGGAAGAGGATGTCATTTGCCATTTTTAAATCTTTAAACATGATTCTTTCTAATAGAGAAAGATGCTTTTGCAGGCATTTACAGCTGCCTCGTCACTGAACTTACATGGAGAAGCCCTAAAAGCCAAGTTCAAAACCTTCCTGATTTGTGTGATTGCATGTTCTATCGAATCCAAAAAGTGGTGTGTGCCCAAGAAAAGCCATGCTCTGTTCTTTGCCAGCCAGGAAGGACACAGAGGACACACAGCTGGCATCAAAGAGGGTTGGGCTGATTTTTTTCAGACTTCTCAGGTGATCTTCATCAAACCCACATTAATTTCTGGGCAGTGATTAGACTTCCTCATGTGGAAGGCATGTTTTGGCAGGATGGGATTATCCTCACCTCTACAGACGTGGAATAAATATAATTAGCTGGGTTTCCCTTTCTCCAGCCCCCACAAGCTGTTTTTCTGATTTCTGGTTTAACCCAGAGAGAGATTCAGCAGAAGCCAGTACAAACAGCTTTGCTTCTCAGAATGGCCTGGATGACCAGACCTTTTGTTTTTAAATGGAAATGGTTAATCCACGCAGAAAGAGGGGCAAATACAGCCAAGACTTGTCATTTCAAGTTGTAGATTTGGCCTTTATCAGCAGAGTGAACACTGGCTGTAAACCAGTTTAAGAAGGGGTGAGTGGCCAGACTGGTCCTATGGACATGGAAAAGCTCACTGACTTCTTGTGGAGATTATTTTCACCACCTGATATTCACATGCATCAAATAATGTGTCTTTTATATGAAAAATTATTGTTCACTTGTGGTTGCCTGCCAGGCTTTTCTGCAGCACAGAGGAAGGCTCATGCTTTGTTCTGAGCAACAAAGACTTTTGGAGGATATCCCAGCATCTAATCCTCCCCTTACAAGAACCTCTCTTTGTGAGGAGGGTTGTAGGCACCCATAAACGCAGGAATTGTTTCAGACATGTTGATGGTGGAAGAGGAGCAGCCATGTGCTTGTAATTTCATGGTTATCACCTCCATGCATCACTCCTACCTCCAAAGGATCATCCACATACCCAGCTCATGCAGGGGGGAGGTTTTTAGGATCATTCATGTTGGATTTGGTACTGGTTCTTCTGCTGGCACAAATGTTCTCAAAAAGGTCTCCTCAGAACCTCTACTTGAAGTGAGGCCCTGCCCACTGCAAGGACCTGATGGCCTTTAAAGGTCTCTTCAAACCCAAACATTTCTATAATTCTATTATTTTAAGTGTGATTTGGTCTATCTGGTTAACCTTTCAGAGTGTGAGGTCATTATGCAAGAACCTCCCCAGCTCAAAACCTCCTACTTTATTTCCCTTCTCTGTGTCTTCCTCATGACTTTGAGGAATAAATTAAAATATCAGGTGGAACATCTCAGACACAATGTCTTCACGATGGTTTTATTGCTTGTTTTCAGCAGTGTCAACCACAGAGAAGAACCTCCTCTGAAGCAAGGAGGTGAAACAAATTTAACAAAGGAAAAAAAAAAAAAAAAGAAAAATACCATTTCATTGCATATGTACAGAGTCAGAACAAAAAATAAATAACATCAGGCAAAAGGCCATGAAACAAGGCAGAGATTTCACCTGTGCTGAGCAGGCAGCCTGTTCTCGCTGGCATGAAGGATACATCACAAGCACCTGGTAGAGAAAAGTCCCCAGAGATAGAGATTCTCTGCTCACAGCCAGTTTCCCTCACCCTCTGCTGTCAAAGCCTATTTACAGGAGGGCACAGCAGAGGTGTTGACAGCTTGAGTGAGAAAGGTCAGTTGGTACCAGCTGCTGACCCACAGCTTGAGGTGTTTGAAACAGGGTCTGAAAAATGCACTTTTGAAGTCAAAAAAATGCTGTTTTGAACTCGATTTATCATCGGCATCATCTGAGTATCAAAAAAGCAGTTTGTTTATTTATTTCTGTTTTAAATGTGCTCTTCAGATTTCCTCTATGTACAAATGCACAATACCCACAAAACTTGGGTATAAAACAATGGTGCTCTGCTGATGCCGATGTGCGTGACCTCGAGGTCTGGCCCTCAGAATCCAAGAGGGCATTATTTTCCTTACAGACCTGTTACATAATTCCCAGCCCCAATGTTTGTCCTCTTCCTTGTGATTTCATAGTTTTCTAGAAAAAAAAAATGGGGTTTCAAAGCCAGGGCCCTTCAGGATCTAGCACAACACCATGAGAGCAAACGAGGAGTCAGGGTATTCGGGAAGAGGTGGTCCATGGTGCCAAGAAATTCCTGATTAAAAGCTATAGTTTGGAGCTGCACAGGTCTCCAGGGGAAATAACAAGGTCAATGACTGCAAGTACACCTCATCAGACTGGGATTCAAATACTGGGTTTGGAGAAGGGGTGAAAAGTTGATTGATTGAAAGGAAATAGATTGAATTCCACGCTGGGTTGGATTTTGGGACATCTGACTCTGGGGCTTGAATCTTTTCCTTATTCCAGCAGTTTAGCTCCTGAATGATGCCAGCAGAGTCATTCTGGGTGGATGTGGGGGTGTGTGTGACCTCCTGCTCTACGAGGTTCATCTCCAGTCAAGCAGCTTGGTGGTGCTGACCCCATCAACATTGGGGTGGGATCAGTGCAGAGTTGCAGGGTGAGCAGGGAATTCCAGAGTGCACTCCCTGTCTCCGAGAGTTTGGCACATTCATGGGTGCAGAGATGACATGGGGGGAAGCACAAGGCTTGGAGGGAACCCAGGCAGTGCCAACACCCCACCCAAACACCCTGCCTGAGAGCAGGAGCTGGGACACAGCAGGAGCAGGGATGTTCTCCGTGGGCTTTCCTGTTCCTGTTGGATTCACCCTCCAGAGAAGGGACATTGCTACTGATCCACCTGGATCTCCACAGGCCGTTTATCAAACCAAGAGGAACTCGAATGGTCTGAAATAAGCTTCATGAAGACACATACTGGTATTTCCCAGTCTGAGAGATTCCATTTCAGTCTGAAATTATTTCATATTTCTTTCCCCATATTTCCTTTCCCCTTGTTTAAACGTGGGGGCGAAGGTGGAGGGAATGAAGACAGAGCAATCCCACCAAACCCCTTTAATCCCTGCCATGGAGCCAAGTGGTGTTCATTCACTCCTGAGCTTGCTTTGGGACTTCACTTTGCTTTTGAAAAACCACCAGCAAGCTTTCATTAATCAGCAGGTGCATCTCTCTCTGAAAGCATTTCCATCAGATTGGAGCAGAGATTTGGGTTTAAGCTCCCAGCTCACGGAGCCCTGTGGCACAGACATGGCCCTCACTGCTTTTGAGATGAATGGGAACCCAGCAGGATATCAAGAAAGAAGAAAATCCGATGATTAGTTCATGTACAAAGAATCTTTTCTCCAGTAACACCTTCCCCGCGAAAAATATAACTTGTTTCCTAGTAAAAAAACCTCAAACAAACCAAAAATAAAATGTTGAGGTCTTTCATCTCCTGGCCTTTCCCATTTCATTCCATGACTGCTGTAATGTTGCTGCTGCACACATAGCTCTGAATTTAAAAGCTTTGGTTTAATGCTCCTAAAATTTTGCAACAGAATTTCTTTTCTAAACCCTAAACATGGTCATATTCTCTGTTTTTGCTGCTTGTGAGAGTCAAAAGCAAACACAAAGCAGTACAGCTCCCATCTGAACAGAAACATCTCTAGGTCCCAGCTTTAGAGAAACAGCTGCATTCCAATGTTGGCTTTGAGCCTTGTACCTCTAGACAACAATTTATTGTCTCTATTTTAATTGTTCTATGCTTATTAATAATTTTTAGTAATTCAGTCACTGAAGTTTAGAACAGGAGTTGCCTGCTCTCTTACTGATAGAAAAACGGATAAACAGCTCCAGAATGAAGAAAAAGGATTTATTTCAAAGGCATAGCCCTGTTTAATGCTGGTGTAATTCAGGAGTCACTGCAGTGAGCTGATTGGTGCAAGAGGGATCAGAATTTGGCTTTCTTTCTATGAAGCATTTTGGATCCCAAATTCATGATCCTCAAACATGTCTGTGCCTTTTAATAGAGGCAGAAGAAGGTTTAATACCTTTCAAGAGGTACACCTCATCTTATTTTGCAGCAAATGGGTACAGCTGCCCTACTGGAGTCAGTCCTGTGTTACACTGAGGTCAGGCTGGGGCTGGGGGAGCAGCAGAAGTGCTGAGCTCTGTGGGGCCAGGCCTTGGGGCCAGGATATGGGGCCAGGTATAGGGTTAGGGGGCCGGGATATGGGGCAGGCATTAGGGTTAGGGGGGGTCAGGATATGGGGCCAGGTATAGGGTTAGGGGGCCGGGATATGGGGCAGGCATTAGGGTTAGGGGGGGCCAGGATATGGGGCCAGGCTTTGGGGTCAGGAAATGGGGCCAGGCCAGCTCACTCCAGGCTGTCATTTGCAATGAAGTCCTTGAACTCGGTTTTATTGATGAGTTGGATGAAAAGCAGAGGAGACAAGGCCAAGTTATGGAGCCAAATTCCTGCACTAAGCCAGCTAAAAGAGGGCCTGATCCCAATGTCATCATTCACTTGATTGCTCACGTCCCCAGAGCTCTGATTTCACCCCCAGCTCCTCTGTTCCCTGGCATCCGAGGCCAAGGCAGCTGGGCTGGCGGCTCTGCAGCACTGACACTGCCCTGCCTGTCACTGCAGGTGTGCTCAGCACGTTCAGTTCATTTAATCCCTCAAACAGCCCTGACAGAACAAAGGCGACGTGCCTGGATGTTCAGTAATGGAATAATTGCCAGTAGGATGCCCAGGGGCACAGTTCTGGCATACTGATGTGCTCCACATTTTCTGAAGGAGCCCCTGAGCTCAGGAAACATCCCATCTTCAGGCTCCTGTGTGAAATAGGCTGGTGGTGAATCTGACAGGCTGCAGGGGTGCCTGGGGTGTGAGTAAAGAACCCGCTGGATTTTCCCCTGTCCAAACTCTTCCTGGCTGTCTTTGGCACGTGGCTGAGAGCAGGGCTGGAACCCAAGAGAAGCTGCAAACACACGGCAGAACATCCTGCAAAGGGAAAGGGAAAGGGAGCACAAGGAGAGGAAAAGGAGAGCGAAGAGCAGAGGGGAAATGCACAATGTGTCTGAGTGCTGATGGCTCAGGGGCTGCCGGGAACAGATGGGAAGGGATTCCCTCACATCCCACAGAGGAGCCTGCTGCCAGGGATGCCTCATTTCTGCTCAGCTGCTCTGTGCTCCAGCTCCTCTGGTGCTTGTCTGGGAGCTGGGATTCCCGTCCACACCTCAGTGATGCATTCCCAAGGTCGGGCAGGGATCCCCTGTAGCCCATCAGTTTAGATGTGCATGAAAAGGTACCATGACAACAGGGGGGATGGCTTTGCAGATTGATGAATCAAATCTTCCCCAGGCTGAAACTGCTTCAAAACTCTGACCCAGTGGGACAAAGCGTTTTACACCGAGTGGAACGACTCAGAAACTGAGACAGAATTTTTCCTCACTTCTTCTGGGCTTCCATGCAGCCAGACATTCACCTGGAAAAATGCACGTCAGATCCTTGCTTTGAAACAGGCACAGGAGAAGAAACAGTGGTACTGGTGGGGTTTCTCTGGTATTTCCTGTGTCAGTCCTGGTCCAGGTTTGAAAATGCTCAGCAAGCACCAAACACAACAACAGAATCACAGAATATCCCAAGCTAGAAGAGAACCACAAGGATTATCGAGTCCAACTCCTGGCCAACCCCAAAAGTCACAAGTGCCTGAGAGTGTTGCCCAAACCTACTTGAACTCTGGCAGGCTTGGGGCTATGACCATTAATATAAAAAAGGGTTCTTGCCTCTGAGTACCTCGTGGATTTCAATGGGATCTTGTTTCAGGGGTGTCAGGGCATAAGGGTTTCAATGTAAGAAAAATGGGGAAATTTTAAGTATCCTCTTGCTTTTCCCTGCATTTTGAGAACCAGGGAGCTGCTAAGAGAGCATTTTGATCTGATAAAAGTTGGATCCTCGCTGCTGACATGGGCTCAGTGTAATGGGGCCCTGACAAAGCTGGCTCACTCCTGGCCAGCCCAGGATCACCAGCACTACAATTCCAGGAATTTACACATCTTCCTATCTTCCTGGGATCTGCAGCTGGGTAGCCATGGCTACAGGATCTGAGCAGGCTCCCTGAAAACCCAGGACTGCAAGTTTCCCCTTGGTGTATCAGAGCTTCTCACACCCCTCACCCACTCCAGCCCCCCACACTGTTCTCAGTCCCATTTGTGGAGAAATACTTCAGAAACATCCAGCTCAGCTGATATCAGGCTCTGGGAATGCCTGTGGCATGGAACACTGCCCTGGCAGGACTCAGAAAGGAGCTGGATATCCTGATCTGCAAGATCTGCAATTTCCCTCCTGGGCTCAGTGTGGTTTTCTGGCGTCACAGGTGTTTAAGGGGAGACAAGAGGTGATCAGAACAACCCCCAAACCCACCAAACTGCAGGTGCCTCCCTCCAATGATCTGCATTTCACTGTGGAGAAATAAAAGTGGGAAAGGTGAGATCTCTGAACTCTGAGGGAGGAGCCCACCTGCCTCTGCAGGTGCCTGTGTTTGTGACACTCCTTCTCAAGGGCATGTTTTAGTAGGATAACAGCAGCCCAGTTACTGATTGTACACGTGAGCTGGGCAGGGATTTCCCACCCTCAGCAGGAAATTTTTTCAACCCCACTCGATGCAGTTGTGTGGGACACAAACATGAATATCTGTATCTGTGTGTTTTCTGTCTTCTGACTGAGTTTGGAGCTGTGGGGTTGTTTCAAGTGAGACATCTCTCCTTTGCCTCTCCACCATGAAAACCAGAATTAACTCAACTATTCCCTTGTTTTTAATGGGATCCATGGGCACTCTTTGAGTAGGAATTGCCCCTAGAAGGAAAGATGTAAAATGCACCCACACACATCTTCAAGATCTAGCAATGCCTTCATACAGGACGAAATCTCCCCACAAAAGCTGAAGAAGAAATGGATTTAATACCTCCTTCACACCTCCCTCTCTCCTGGAGCGCCTGTTTTGTGCTGAGACAACCTTGTTCTGATGAAAGCAATTTCACCTGCCGCTGTGCTGCTAATTTTTGTCATCAGGACAGCGGCTCCTTATGGCAGCTTTGATCCAATTAAGGATTTCAGGGCCCTATATCTCCCTTTCCTGGCAGTGTGTGCTAAGCAAGTGCAAATGAATTACAGCCCAATTATTTTCCCCCTGATCCCTAACGATCCTGGGCACATCAACGCACCAAGATCTGTGGGAGAGCTTGAGCAGAATGAAAAAACACAGTCTTGCTCCGCTTTTGGCATCTGGAGCTGGTTTTTATACATGCAAATCAAGTTTCCTGTTCATGGAACAACCAAGCCAAACACTGTGTCACGGGCACAGTGCACAGAAGGGCGTCCTCATGCTGGTCCTTCTCAGGGATCTGCTCTTCCAGAGCGTACCCAAGGGTGCCTGGAAAGCTTCTGCTGTCAGGGAGGGTGGGGAATCAACAGAACACACTGGGGCATCCCCTGAGGGCCTTTCCTGGTGCTGTAGTTTTGTCTCCAGCTGTGCAGAATGCAGGGGCTGTGCGCTGGTCTCTCCCCTCCTGCTCATGTTCCTCTTGCCCCTTCTCCCCATGTCCCCAACACCATCTTTGGTGCTGTATCATCACCACTTATCCACAGGAATTTTGGCACATTCATATGTTTGGCTTTTTTTTTTCCTCCTGCTTCCTGTCTCTGTCTCTCCTTTACTGGCTCATTTATTTTTATTTTTTTTAAAAAGTGCAATTTTTCTGTTTCCGAGATGCCAGTTCTGGTAAAGCCACTGAGGACTGAGACTCTCCCCTCCCTTACCCTCTGTACTTCATAATTTATGACACATCAGCACCTCCCAGGTGGGACTGGGAGAAACTGGGACCTTTCCTCGGAGTTATCAACCCCCGAGGGCTTGAAACTGAAGAATGAAGGGTCTGAAAAGAGGGAGAGGAAATGTTTTTCTCCGCCTCTCGGCTTGTCCGGTGTCATCCCGGATGCCAGCGGCATTTCCAGTCGCATGTCCTCCGTTGGCTCACGTGGAGCAGGTCATTTCACAGGGATTTGTCATCACACATTCCCAGGGATCCTCGTGCCTCTCCTCTGCGGGTGCTCAGTGCCTGGGGAGCCTGTCCCCATCACACCAGAGAGAACTCGGCCTGGAAGCCGGAGCAGCGGCGCGTCTTTGGCGAGCACTTGGTCAGCATGGAGATCTGCGTGCTGAAGTTGGTGCCGTTGCTGCCCAGGGAAGGGTGGTGGTACTTCATGTCCGAGCCCAGGAACCGCTCCAGGTGCCACCTCCGCCACTTCCTCTTGAGCTCTGCTTGGACCTGGGCACGGGGGACACAGGAAAGGTGGCACAGGGCGTCACCAGGTGTTCTGACTCGGTGACCTACCCACCACAGGGCCCAGAGTTACTTTAGAATCACAGAATCACTAAGTTGGAAGAGACCTTCAAGGTCTTCAAGTCCAAACCATGCCCCAGCACCTCAACTAAACCATGGCAGAAAGGCCACTAAACTCAGCCTGGTCAGAACTTCTAATCAGAGAAAAAAGGGGGCAATCCAGGGAATTACTGGAGCAGAAATCCCTGAGCTTCATCAAAAAGGAATTTCTCATCGATACATCAAGGTGTCAGACTACCTAACTTCAGTTGTTGTCTTGTGGCTAGTTTTAATTATAGTGCAGCCACAGTTAAGGGGATAAAAGGGTTTTATTTTGGTATTTAATGGGATTTTATGTTGGTATTTAATGGGATTTTAGGTGCACAATTTGACAGAAAATGTATACTACACATAATATGTATATAAATTTCACAGATTTCATAAATTAATGTATTTATTTATAATTTATTAATAAGAAACTTAATAAATGAAGTAATGTTGTTTTTTTTTTTTTTATTTTAAAGAACTTTTCTGGGGGTTAGAGCTTATTTATACAATATGTTTTAGAGAGAAGGCTTCAAGCAAGGTTGGAGCCTCAGGTTTTAAGAGAGCACAGGGTATACTGACTCTATTGAGGATGCTTGGTCTTTTTGTTTAGAAGAATTTTAAAATTAAATTAGAATATTAGGTGACAAGAATTACAAGTATGTAGGTGTTAAGGGGACAGGGATAAATAAAGGGTATAGAAAATGTTTAAAAGGGTATATAAAATATATAAAAGGTCACATAAAAGGATAGGCAAAAATCATCAGGCATCACAGCGGGAACACACCCGACGCTTTGTGAGCATCATTAAGATGATTTTTTTCTTTTCACTGCCCTGTCTTTGGTCCAAATAGAAACTATTTAACTGCAGCTTGTCTGTAAAGCTGTCAATACATCTGTGCTTTTTTTTTTTTTTTTTTGTGACAGAAGCTACTCATTCCTGCTCAGAGAATTTACAGGAATAACCTGGTTTACACAGTTCCAGTTCAAATCCTGAACAAATCTAGTCCCTTCCTTCCGGTCCGTATTTTCAGATAACAACACAGGTTAGATAAAACAGGTGTGTCCAAGAGGCTGTGGGATGAGCAAACACAGGAGCAGCACAACCCCAGGATGAGAGCCCCAGGACCAGAAATGTGGGAAAGGCAAGACCAATGCCTGCAAGGCAGAAACACCTTCACCTGCACTGCTCTGACAAGTCCCACCAATGCCTGTGTTGGTTTTGGCAAGGGATGTGATCCTGGGGAGGATTCCTCGAGGAACTGAGCATGATCAGGGCTTAGATGGGCTTTATCCTGCCCTGCTGAAGGTGCTCCTTTGGAATCAGGGTTTGTGCAAGTTCATACAGGAGTTCTGCTGGTGCTCTCTCATGAGGAAAGGATGGGCTCTGCAGCAATACTGATCTGTTTGTGAACAGCTTTTATTAATTGTGCTGAAAACTGCCAGGAAAACGGTTGAATTGTTTTCCTGGAGAGAGAGATTTGACTTGGATGCTTCCCCCAATATTGCAACATTGGAATCTGGAATGGAGCACTCCTCAATCCCCTCCCCACACTAATTCACACTGTTCTAACTGCAAACATTAACCAAACAATGCTGCTCTTACCTCTCCGTTGAGAAAGCAGTACAGGACAGCCACCACAAATCCCTGGGGAAAGGACAGAACAGGCTTTTAGCACTACAGGCAAGGAGTGAGAGCAGCTCCACTCAGCTTTCGAAGGAGAGATCACACAATCACAGATTTGTTAAGGTGGGAAAAGATCTCTAAGCCCAACCATTCCCCCAGCACAAAACCGTGTCCCCAAGTGCCACATCTGCACGTTTTTTGAACACTTCCAGATGTCAGATGTGCAGTGATGAGGATGTAGACAGGGATGTTAATCATTCCCCACTGAATGACACTTGCTCAAAACCCCATTCTCCCTGGCCTCAGACATGTCAATAATGCATCAACTGAACTGAGGTGCTCATTTTTCTCCCTTAAGTATGAAAAAAAAAAAAAAGAAACCCAGAGAGACCAACAGAGGAACACACAGAGGAACATTTTCTTGCCATTCCTTAAAATGAGGATAGAAAATCTCCTACTGGGACTCCAGGGGGCAAAACATAAATTTATCTTCCATCCTGGCCAAGCTGGAATAAGCAGCTTTTCCTTAACTTATGAAAGCAATATGGGGCATGTCCAAAAAGAAACAGCTCATTGCCATGTTGAGCTTGTCACCCTTCTCTCTCATGACACACCTGGTGACAGACTGGTGGCCCCAAGGGTGGCTTACCTGGAATGAGCCAACCACGAGCTCAAAGACCAGCTTCACTTCTGCTTTGAAATTGTCAGGGAAGAAAGCAAACATGATGTAGTGGATGCCAAAGAGAGGTATCAGCAGCAGAGTGGACTTGGCCAGCCTCCTGTTGGAAAGACAAACACGAGTGATGAGGGGAGAGGGAGGAGGGTAAGGCGATGAGAAATTCTGCAGCTGGGCCCCGTGCTGCCCTGGAAACTTCATTTGCTGCAGCAGAAATTTGCTGATGACCCAGACTGGGATGGTGCAGTCTGAATTTATGTGTTAAATTGCTTCAGGTGCCCTCAGGATGTGTGAAATGAGGCTTTTACCCCGAGGTTCTGGGAACATCCAGCCTTTCAGCAGCAAGGGAGCATCAGGGGGCCGTACAGCACTCAGGGGGTGTTGAGATGCTCCTCACAGCTTGGAGCACCCTGATGGCCTGGGCTGGGGTGCAATGGCACGTGAAGGGGGACCCTGAGCCGGGGACAGGTGCTGTGTGACAGTTCAGACTGACCAAGGGCCGTGCTGGGAGCAGTTCCTGTTTCCAGCAGTTCTCTATCAATAGATTTGTGTCTCCAGCTCAGGCAGAGCAATCGGCCCCAGGCCATTTCTCCTTGTCCCACACACTGCAGCTGGCTGCTGATTTCAGACGTGGTGGCACCGTAAAATGTGACATCTTTATTCCCAGTAGCTCCACTGGAAATATTTCTTTCTCCCTTCTCTCCTCTTCCCTTCCCACAGGTATCTTTTTTTAATCTCTACAGGCTAAATCATCATCTAGCAATGTCTTTGTTTGCCTGGGATTTCTGAAAATTACAGCTTCTGGGAGAGAAATGGTATGTTTGGCTGGGGATAATGACAGGCCACTGCACAATGAATATCTCCAAAGGAGGGGGATGAACAGTGTTAGTGCTTAATGGCATCATGCTGGGTAATCAGGGGTCTAATTAGGAAGAGATGATAATGTATTAAATGTAATCATTACTAAAAAATAGCTGGCAGAAAGAAAATGAAATCAAGGGCCTGAGGATGCTTATGGGGTTTGTCTCCCTCGGTCACTCGCATCTTGTGGCATCTCCCTCTCTCAAAGGCTTCAGCAGGAAATAAAGCAGAGGCGGGGATGTTGGAAATATTAATTCTTCCACCTGCAACCCCTTCACCTCCAAAGCCTCACCAGGCTCAGTCCTCTCAGGCCATCTCCATTGATTTGCCACCTGCACAAGCCTGCTGGGGAGGCTGATGTGGCAGCTTTGTGCAGAGGATGCTCATCCCTGTGTGTCCCAGCCAACCTTTCCAGCTCTGCCTGGGCCTGGCCCACAGACAGCTCCACACTGAGGCTGTGGCTGGAGGCTGTGGCTCATCCCAGGCAAAAGCAGATCCTGCAAGAAGCTGAGGATTTTTATAGGAATTTGCCTTTCCCACATCCCAGCTCACAGGGATCCAAAATCTGTGTTCCCTCGGATGCCTTGCTCTGCCACAGGACTGTCACTGTCTGTGGTCACCCTCAGTGTCCCCTGTTCCTCACTCCCAGAAGCTCTGGCCAGTGGGGCCCACACTGCTGTCACCAAGCCCTAAATCCCCCAAATCCTGCCATATGAGAAAGTCACTCATTTTCCAAGTGATTATCAATAATATCCATATCAATAATGGCTTTGCAGAGATCTGTCCTCCCTCCCCAGTCTCTGAGGAACATCAGCCTAGAGGAGAAGATATGATGCTGCCTTTGTGTACCACGTTCACAGAGATGCTGTTTGGAACCTCCAGTGGGTTAGAAAATGCTCTCCTGTCATTTCAGGCAGCATTGGGGGCTTAATCACAGCATTTCCCCTCCTGGCTGGACTGTGGCAGTGAAAAGGACATAAATTCCAAACCTGGAGCCCCCTCCTCCAATTTGCACAACACCTCACACCGATCTCTTGCTCCTGACACTGAGTTTCCCCAGATATTGAGGGAAGGCATCTGGCATCAAGGCAAGGGCTCTGTGGTATTTCAAAGTCTCCACCATCTCAACACTGCAATCAGGAAGTCCATCTTGCCCAGTCACAGTGTAATTTTTCTCAGGAAGCTCAAGCCTGGCTGTGCAGGAGGCAGAACTGCTTGGGAGGTTATCTAAAGCTGGTTAAATCTTCTGGAAGCCATGAATTCTCAAAAACCTCATTACTCCCATTCCCAGCACATCTTAGACCTCCCCTCTCTGGCAGATACACGTGGTGACAGGTGATTTAGGAAATTCACGTGTCCATTAACCAGCCTGGAGCCTGCTCCTGGCCTTGGCAGTGGGCAACAGTGAGCCAGTGTTTTAGTCACTCTCCTTGAAATCATAATGGAAAAGTTACTCAGAGAACTTGGATAACAATATTGATCCATGGACATGAACAGAAAGGAAAGAGATGAATTTTGCTCAAGTTCTCTGTGGCAGAAGACAAATTCTATTTGCCTGAAATATTGCTGTCCCGTTCTTGCACATGTGCCTATCAGTTCCAGAAAACTGTTTTTGGAGACTTCTTTTGAGAGTTCCCAGCACATGAAAGCCCAGTTCCCCATCTGCAGCATTAATGAGTGAGTCAGCAGCACACCTGAACTCTCAGCCAGCAGCTAAACTCAAACCTCTCAAACCTTTTGGAGCTGAGCAATGCTGTCAGTGTGTCAGCAGGCTGTGTTTGTAGAAAATAAGCAATATAAAATACACATGAGAAGGAGGGAGAGATGCAAATGAGACATCCAGGGTGCTCTTAGTTCAAAACAGATTTGTCTCAGATTCAGCAGGAGGAGCCCACACAGAATCACAGAGTCATTTGGGTTGGGAAAGGCCTCCAAGACCATTGAGCCCAACCTGTGACTGATCCCCACCTTGTCCCCAGCCCAGAGCACTCAGTGCCACATCCAGGCCTTTCTTGGACACCTCCAGGGGTGGAGACTCCAAACCTCCCTGGGCAGCCCATCCCAAGGCTTAACAACGCTTTTGGTGATGAAATTCCTCCTGATGTCCAGCCAGAGCCTTCCCAGGCACAGAGACCTTTTGCTCTCATCCTGTCACACTTGCCTGGGAGCAAAGCCTGACCCTCACCTGGTTCCAACCTCCTTTCAGAGAGTTATAGAAAGCAAAAAGGTCACCCTGAGCCTTCTCTTCCCCAGCCTAAACACCCCCAGCCCCCTCAACTTTTCATAAGCAGCCCTTTTTTGCTAAGAAAAGGGCTTTTGTTGTATCCTGCAGGCAAACCCCAGGCTCTGGACCCCAGAACTCTCCACGGATTGCTGTCTAAAAGTAAAAATCTTAGGATTACACCAAGAACTCGCCCTGGTGGGAGTCAGCTTTCAGTTTCAAACTATTAATATTTGTTTCCATAGAAAAATGTGGTGTCTTCTACCTACTGAGGTCAACAGAGATTTGCAATGCCCCAGGGAATGTGATTGGTGGCCAGGTGACACTGTACAAGGGTACCAGTCTCCCACAGGTCCTGTGTCCTCTGTGCCAGGTCCAAGCAAGCATTTAAAATGTCCTAAAATGTCACATATAGCTTGGAAATGTCAGCTTGGATGGAGCTCTAAGCACCCAGGGACAGTGGGAGGTGTCCCTGCCCAGGGCAGGGGGTAGCACTGGATGGGCTTTAAGGTCCCTCCCAACCCGAAACATTGTGGGATTCCACGAAATCTGTGAAGTGAGGAGCTGATTCGCTCTCTGATGGAGCTGAGCTGTGTTTCCAGGTGGTGCAGGAAGGTGAGGAGCTGTGGATGTGAGACCAGTCCAGCAGAATCCCTGCCTGGGCAGATCAGTGAGGCCAAGCCCATGTTTCACCAACAGCTGCTCTACCCTTGTTCAAAGGCACAAAGAGCATTCCTGGCAGCTCCCACCTCTCTGGAAAACGTGTCGTGAACCCAAAACCCAGCATGACCTCCGAGAAAATCTGGGAATAACTCTTGGGATGAGTCTGGCAGCAGGAGCCCACAGTGCCAGGATGCTGCTTAGGGCTGGAACATATTTCCATATGCTGATTTAATCTATGCACCTGCTGCAAACCTGGGGTGCAAAGATACAATTCCCAACTGGAAATACAGAAGGGGAGGTGGCGGAAGGCACAGTCTGGTAATGCTGGTGTGTTGTGATGACAGAAAAGTAGGGAATTGGCTCTGGCTGCTGCCAGGAAAATTAAGGTCAAAAAGTGGCATTTCCCTTCATAAATCTGAGAATCTCTCAAGGCAGATGAAATGAATAATTCACCATCACTAGAGAGAAAGGCTCAGTGTCAGGGCTGGGCAGGATTTAAGGAACATACTGTTATTGCTTTCCATCCTGAAGAAGAGCTGAGCTCAGATTTTTCAGGATACCCAAAAGCGCAGCTCCCTCCGAAGACAAAGATTTATGAGCAGTGACCATGCAGACATTGGACTTTTTTCATTTAATTCTCTTCTAGGAAACATTTAATAAATATCCAGGATCACTGAAAAGCGGGGCCAGAACAGTGGGAAAAGTCAAAAATAATCTGGTCTGAACTTTTATTTTATTTGCATTGAAGCCAGAATAAATTCATGAAGATAGACATTTCTTTCACTCTTAAAAAAACTGCAGTTTAAGACCAGCCTTGGCTACTGAGAGAGATGCTGATCTCCCTTGCATGTTGTTCATTATATAAAGCCCCGTTAAGGTCAACCTCATATCCCCAGAATAAAAGCATTAAGTTGAGCAAAACTTCGGAGACAGTGATCCTTCTCAGCAGTGAAGAGAAATGTATTGAATTAATCCAATCTCATTTGGAGATCTGCTTTAGGATAAGGAAAATTTGTCATGGATTCTATTGAATGTGCTGATTTTCTAGATATTTCCTTCTTTAAAACTGTGGGTCGAGGAAAAAAAAGCCCATACGCTGTGGAGAGCAACTCTTTGTTTTCCTCATGGTCCTTCTGCCTTCAGAATCCAATAGATATTAAATATTCAAAGAAAAATTTTATTTTGCTTCATGATCATTATTGTTATTCTTCTTTCTTCATCATTAATCCCAGGACAAACCCCTCTCACCTGCCACAAACTGACATAAAACCTGCCCAGCTGTTTTAGCAAATGCTCCATTTCCTGATTTCTAATCTGCTTTATGCAATTTAAATTAATTGATTCTGATCAGTGCAGACAGAGGCAATCATGAACTAAGGCGCAATAATGACCCACCAAGCAGGCAAAGAGATTTCCGAAAAATCACAGGACAGAGTTGGAAAAAGTCTGGGACTTACGAGTATTGGCTGGTTTCATTGTGCCCAACATCTGGGGAATGCAGCTTCTGGACTAAGATTCGGATGATGCAGATGAAGAGGATGAAGTTCACCTGTCAGGGTGGGAAGAGAGAGGGGTAAACCATAAGGATTTTTTTTAAAAAGTGACAAGAGCCCATCACTAGAGGGGAATTCCTTTCACTGGAATATTTCTGCCACGGAACGAGCTGCCGTTCAACGAGCCACGAGCTCGGGGTGGGGCTCACAGAAAACCGACACAGGATGGCATCTTGGGCCTGACATCAGCCTGCTTGGGACTTCGTGTCATACATCCCAAGTATGATGATGTCAAGCCCATAGAGCACAGCTCCGCACGACGTCCTGCAGCGCGCGGGAGTGCCGACGGCGGGGTGGGGCGCTGACACGGGACCGGCGCTGAGCGGGACCAACACCGACCAGGGCGCTGAGCCAGGGACACCAAACCAAAGCACGAAGCAGAATCCACTCCAGAGGGCCTCTGCTCAGCCCTAGTGTGCTGTCTGGAGGCCTTGTGCAGCGAGGGATAGACCTCACCAGGACAGGGAGAGACGTTCCCTCCTGGGATGTTAGACCGGGGCAGTCTGGCTGATACCCAGACTTTGGGTGGTTCTTTTCACCCCCAATGTCCCACAGTGCTCCACCAACCTACTCAAGCAATGTGAGCCTTATTTGAGAGCCAAGGTGTGGAGCTGGGAATGGGAATGTCTTGATGGCATGAACAGAATGCAAATCTACTCCCTTCAAGGTCCTATCCATTGAGTCATCATATTACTCACACAACACAGAACACACAAAACCAATGACAGGTTTCTGGGGGCTTCGTTCAGTTTTAGTTTGGCCCACAACCCCTTTATTTATCCTTTCATGGTCAATGAATGTGCAAATGATGCTGATTTTAGAGGCCCAGCGGCTGGAAGGGATTGTGTTAAACCAGGCAAACTGATTCCCTGCAAAAATAGATTGGAAGATTTCTTCCAGCAATTCCTACACTTATTTCAAGGTTAGGTGAATAAAAAAGACTTGAAGAACATTTCTCCAACAGACACTCTTTTTTCAAAGGCTGTGAATGATTGGATATTAATTGCATTTCTCAGTTATGATGCATTGCTTAATCACTTTTTATCTCTCCTGCCATTTTTCACTGTTTCTATTTGTATTTATTTCCTCATAAAAACGGCTTGTGTGTCAGATTTGGCGGCAAGTCAAATTTATTAGTTCAAACCATTATAATCTAGATCAATTACACGAATGACCATTGATAACACACAAATTCCCTCAAGCACCTGCCATGGTCTGGAATTGCCTTCTGCACCCAAGCAACCTCAGAACACCTCAGGAGTGCAAGAAACTTCCTCTGATTTAAATCATTATCTTTGTGCATTTTTCTCTAAAACCTGCCTCTCTCACACAAGCTGCATCACGGAAAGTAAGGATGGAGCAATTAAATACCGACTGTCCTGACTTGGAGTGGTCAAGAGAAAACACAGACTCAGAGCACTGGACTGTGCTTTATAGGCTTAGCAAAACCTTGGCATTCCATGATAGAAAATACAGGAATCAGGATACTGGAGAAGTTGTTAAAATTATTTTTTTCGGCCTATAGTATAATCAAAGGTGCTCAATGTGTTCTCAGGGCTTAACTGTATATAAGATATATCTCATGTACCTCAAAGATCCTATACATCTTGTATTATACGTATTTCTTCCTTACACTGAGATATCAACTGCATTCCCATGGATCTGGAGGAAATGCTGCATTACTCCCTGGAGAAACCTGCTGCACATCAAATAGTGCCTATCTGCCCTTTCTGTGTGAGAGATTTATGGGATATCTGCTGAAGGAAAATCAGGAGCTGCTGGGTAAATTCTGTTCGGGGATGAGATTTATTGGCCAAAAGAAAATGCAGACTCATTGATCCAAGGAGAATAATAGATTGTATTTTTTGACTGAAAGCTCATCTCAGGAAAGGGAGAATACTATCTATAGCTTCCTAGGATGATATAAATATTTGGAGATGTGTCATTGAAGTGCTGTATTTTTTTTTCAGTGAGGTAAACAGAGCAAGATGTCATTATTGGAACTTGCAGTTTGGAATCCCTGTAAGACAAATGCTACAGGAAAAAAAAAAAAAAAAGTCTTCTTGTAAAGGTCATCATGTACATGGAATAAGAAGAATGTCTAGGGAAAGATTTGTTTTTAAAATAGATATATTTGGGGTTATTTTTGTTACTTTTTTTCCTCTTCCCACCTCCTTTTCTTCATCTAAGAAAGCTCAAAGCTAAGTTTAACTCCAGTTCATGGATTTCAAGTTTTGGCTCCATGCCCAACAGAGTAATGTTCGACAAGAATGGAAAGACCCAGAGTTCCTTGGAAGTGTCCTGGTTTCTATAGTAGGGATTGATCATATCCTGAGAATTAAAATCAGTCACTTTTGCTGATTTTTCTGGAAATCAGTCAAGCTTCTCTAGAGCTTACTCCAAAAATGTACAGCTGGAATGCAACTCCATACCGGATGCAAGAAGCAAACTCCTGAGGGAATTCATCTACTCCCTTTTAATCTAAGTAGAAATTCATGGTAGGATTCATCTCATTTTACGTTGTAGTGTTGATGTCTGCAACTGAACGAGTCATCCTGGTCAGCTCAGGGACACAAAACCACTCCTAGCCCAGTTCATCTGATGGAATTCAGGCATACACTGATTCATTAGGAAAAATGAGTCTTTCCTGGACCTCTCAGGAAAATTCCTCAACTTCCCTTGGTTACACACCCCGACGGCCACTCCACCGAGGAGGTGGAGGTGGTCAAAGCTGCATGGAGTGAGCTCCACCCTGGTGGCCTGCTCACTCAAACTCTTCCCATGGTCAGTGCCAAAGGTGAAGTGTTTATCTGGAGGATGAATTTCTTCATCCCAAGGCAAATGTTCACTGTACAGTGGGATTTTTTTCTATCAGTGCATTTCTCCATGGACATTTACAGAAGATTTCTCAACACCCCTTCACCCCTCCCCACGTAGGACTAAAGATGGCTTTGCAGCCAGCAGAATGTGCTGATACTTTACCAAAATAGACACCAAAATAGGAGTTTTAATGATCCACCAGAATGGGGATTCCACTATTTCCTCCCAGCACCTAAAAAGAAACAAAGCCAGACTTAAAACACCAAGCACAGCAATCAAGCAGGTCTGCAACCTTCTCAGCTTTTTCTAAAAGCCAAGTTTTGCTAGGCTGGGTTGTGTGAAGAGGACTAAACCTCATGTGCATGGACTGGGAATGGCCAAAATTTGCTTTGCAGCAGCTTTAAACACTGGGAGGTATCAGTTGTCCCAGAAATAATGCCAAGATTTTCCCCTTGGTCATGGAATGGGCTGGAAGTTGTTAGGCAGGGTGAATGTGGGAGAGGATGGTGCTTCTTTCAATTTCCCCTACACCAAGCTCTCCTACAGGGAAATTCTACTAAAACCATGAAAAATCAATCAAAATCTATGAAAAAATTCATCAGTGCTCTCCACCATCCTGGAAATGTGGTTTGATAAGCACAGAGCAACTGGCACAATCAGGGAAAAACCTGACCACAACGTTCTGAAAAAAATAACGGGATGGTGGGATTGGTCCCAGTAAATCCAGTGAGCTGCACCTGAGCTATGGATCGAGTTAGGAAAATCCATAGGGTCCAGGGTGGGATTTATTTAATCCTGAAGCCAGCACCCCTCACCTGGAACTGCCTTTTAAAGCCAAGGCGGAAACGAGAGAAAAGGGCTGATGTGGAAATGACTGGTATTTCTTGAGACAGATTTATCTGCACAGTCAGGTGTGCATAGAAGGTGCTTTTTTAGGAAAGCATTCATGGAAATGGGGCTGCTTTCATGTCAGGAATAGGTTAGTGGAGCCTGCTGTAGACAATTTCACCTGGATTCAGCTCCTGTAATTCCAAATGTCGGCAGTGCAGGCAGTAGGAGATGAAGAGAGGCATTTTTAGGGCACAGTTCCTGAGTCTTATTTTAGGCATCAGCTTTAGGATGATAAAAATTGCACTCCACGGACTAAACCTGCTCTAACTCCAGAGGGAGATGGAGCAAATTGCTCACATGCAGATGCTCATTGTTAGTGCATGCTGCCCTTTCATTTAGAATTAAAGTGGCCCTAATTATGTCTAGTGCACTTCATTTTTTAAATAAATTGAGCCAGCCTGAATGAAGGTCACTTTAATCTGGGGTTAGAATGTTTAAATGGAGGCTTGATGCTGTTTAACCAATCTTACATAATTAGGGTTTATTTAATCCAGATTAATTTCCTGTAATTTTTCTCTGCAGGTAATGAGAAAAAAAATCTACGTTAGACATTAATATATCGTGTAAAATCATGCTCTGATTTACTCAGCACAGAGGGAGGGTTTAAAAGCCCCCAGAAAATACAAATTAGGTGGTATTTTTATTAAGAATTGTTGGAGCTGAGCAGGGATACATAGTAAGAAAAGCTGGTGTCCAGAATGGTTAAATCCTCCTGTCTCTGTGTCATTGGGGAGGCTATTTATTAACAGAGTAAATAAGGTCAGTTTTATGCAGATAGAGTGAAACCATAAAGGAAGTGAGGAGCCCTCAGGAAATGTGCTGGCATGACTATAAATCAAAAATGCAATGAGAAATCTGAGTTGCTTCTCATACCGAAAAAAAGGGCAAATCAGGACACATTTGGAGGGGAAGAATGCATGGGAGAAAATGGAGTTAACTCCAGGATGCTAATGCAAGAAGTGAGGGAATGCACACTGAGGACAGAATCAGCACTTGGTTCTGCATCTCTCTGGGGGTGTTTTCCTATAAAACCCTTTCCAATTACTGCAGCTCGACCGCCCGAATAAAAGCAAGAATGAGGATTTCAGGATCAAATCCTCTTTACTTGCACATATCCTTGGATAACTCTGCTATCTGCCTCATTTTCTTGCAGCATTCTATCTGCTCCTTATATAAAATACCAAAGGCTGCTGCTAGGTTAAAAAATATGAGGAATAGATCCTAAATCTAGCTTGAGAAAAAAAAAAATCAAATTTTTAGGCTTTTTCTGTGGGAGAGATTTTGATGTGTTTGTTAATTCCCGGTTCAGCGTCAATTCTGCAGGAGGCAAAACTCTGCTCTGAGTAGGGGGCCAAATGAAACCAGCCAGGTCCACTCACAAATTCCCTGCAAATATCCTGACCAAGGCTCTGTGGAGCAGAGAGGGTGAGTGACTGGCCTGAAGTGACATTTCAGGGAGACTTTGGAGCATTTCCAGGTTCCTGGATGTGGGGCGAGAGGTCCCACCGCTGCTGGGTTTTGGGTTACTGAAGCTGCAGGGCTTTCCTTGGCCATAAAGGAAAGCAGAATTATAAAGAAAAGATAATCAAGTCCACAGGCTTACCCAACATCGAAAAAATAAATCCTGACAATAGTCCAGGCAGTGATGAACACAGAGGGGGCTCCTGAGGAGAGAAGAGATGGTGTTACTGCCAGAAATCACAATCAAACGTTTATCTGGTTTAATTACCAGATTATTTAAAATCTGCCTAATGTTCTCAGGGCTGTTCTCCCTCGATCTCCATCTCTCCTGAGTGACTGAGGGGATGCCTTCCTCAGAACTGGGAAAATGCTTCACCTTTCCAACTCTCACACTACCTTTCCCTCCCTCTGGCCAGGCAAGATCAGCATCCTGTAACTGCTCCCAGCACTCTGATATTCCTGTTGCAGTGCTTTTTAAAAACTTCAAATGGTGAAATTCAAGGAATAGGGAACACTTCAGACATCTGCAGTGTGGACACCTGCCCCTGAGATGGTCACCACAGGCTGCCTTTAGCACCAAGGGGCAGAACAATGTGCTTCTCACACACAGGTCATGCAGCTCCTGGAAATATTTGATTTAGAAAAAGAAATATGAAATATCCCTGGGCTACTCTAGCTCCAAAGGGAGCCTGCAGTGCCAGGGTCACACACAGATGTGTGTAGCTGGCCAGGTGAAGCTGCCTCTGCTCCTCACTCCGTGATCTGCCACCCCAGGGTGGTCTTGTCCCATCCTTGTGGTGGCTCTTTTCTCTGTCTCTGGTCTTTGGCTGCACTGAGGTTGGAAATACTCCAGGAAGAACACAATTCTCTGCTCTGTGTTACTCACAGATTGTCTGTGGTTCATTATCAGTGTTTTCCAAGTGCAGTGGTGCTAAAACGGGTAAGAACTGTAATTAATGCATCCAGATTATTAATTCATGCATAATTCCAGATCCATCCCTGATGCTCTTGCAAATGATGGATGACTGAAAGGCCAAGAGTTCCCTCAAGCACCTGCCATGGTCTGGAATTGCCCTTTGTCACCTAAGCAACCTCAGAACACCTCAGGAGTGCAAGAAACTTCCTCTGATTTAAATCATGAATCCGAGCATAGCTCCTGGTACTTTCAGTGGAAGTTACTCCATGGATAATTGATCAAATCCCGAGTCCAGGCACATCACTGGACATGGCACAATTTCATTTTTTCTTCTCAAGATTCTTCCCTGTCCTAATGAATTCTCAGTTTCCGCTATCGAGAGCATGAAGTAGAAAGTTATTGCTTACTTAAATACAAATCCTCAACTAAATGGCATAAAGGGGAAAAAAGATCTCTGGTTCCTTTTTGGAGAAATAAAAGAAGTTGATCTGGGAGGATTAATTTGCATAAGTTAGCAGTTCAGTTGTGACTTACTTTGTGAAGAGCTTAATCCTCTCTTCCTTGCCATTTGTCTTTTCTATTTGTTCTTATTTATTTATTATTTTATTTTATTTTATTTTATATTACTGATATTTTATTTTATTTTATTCTTATTTTTTTTTATTTTTATTTGATGTGTTTGAGACCAGATTTGCATAAAAGCTGGAGAAATCACTGAAGCAGTGAGCAGAAGGTTATCAGCATTGGCACACAAGTGATGGGATCTTAGTGCAGCTGCCTGGCCTGAATTCAGAAAAACACAGACAGAGGGATGGACTGCAGGGTCTGCTTCAGTCCAGGAGTTCTGCTCTGCTGCGATCCATCCGTACAATTTCAGCTCAATGAATGAGATCAACTTTGGGATCCCACTCAGGATAGAAGAATCCCTTCTGGATATCCAGTCTAAATCTACTCTCTTTCAGTTTGAAGCCATTCCCTGTGTCCTGTCCCTCCATCCCTTGTCCCCAGTCCCTCTCCAGCTCTCCTGGAGCCCCTTTAGGCACTGGAAGGGGCTCTGAGCTCTCCTTGGATCCTTCCCCTCTCCAAGTGAACATTCCCCGCTCTCCCAGCCTGGCTCCAGAGCAGAGAGGCTCCAGCCCTTGGAGCAGCTCCGTGGCCTCCTCTGGAGTTTCTCCAACAGCTCCACACCATTCTCATGCTGGGGACCCCACAGGTGGTGCAGCTCTGCGAGTGGGGTCTGACAAGCACAGAGGAGAGGGGGAGAATCACCCCACTCACCCTGCTGGTCACATTTCTTTTGACACAGCCCAGGACACAGCTGGGATTTTGGGCACAATTTGGGCTCATGTCCAGCCTCTCATCCACCAGCAGCCTCCAAATCCTTCTCAAGATTTAGTGGGGCTGGGTGTTGTATTTTACATCTCTGCCCCACCTGAATCCTCAGGGATCTGTGCTAAATTCCTGCTGAGAATGCCCATCAGGATCCCCTCTCTGCACCCCGTTCGCAGCAGACGCGTACCCCAGCCGATCAGGATGTACCACCAGAAATATTTCCTCTCCGAGAAGAAGGAGATGACCAGCAGGGTGTGGAGGTACAGCCCTTCCACCAGCAGCCAGAAGAAGTTGGCCATGACACAGTACTGGAAGAAAACCATCATGGCCTTGCAGCCGACCTGGAAGAGAAGAAATGAACAGCAGTGAACCGCAGTGCATTCCTGCAGGAAAGGCATCAAACCTTCGGGAAACCTTACTCTGGGTGTGCCTTTGGGATTGCTTTGTGCAGTACCTCAAGTGCTTATGGAAGGAGTTGTAAGGTGAAATTCTAAGTCTGCATAACGTTGCTCCTCAGTTATGAAAAGAAGGCCTGGGATATGTATTTTAAAAATAAAGGATAAGAAGGAGAAGCAGGGTAAGCACACAAAAGCATGCCCAGCTTTTATTGCACTGAAATGGGAGATATTTGAAAAGGGAAGGTGAATTGTTTCTCTTCAGGAAATGAATAATTAAACACAGCAACTTGCTATATGGAGATTTCACTGCAGCACAGGTAATGGGAGCAGTTCCCTTACCAAATAAAGAAATAAAAATGGAAATTTCTGACACTTAGAAGAAATTTCTGACACTTTGCACCCACCACATCATTGCACATCCTCGAGGTGTTGATTCTGTAATTGCCCTGTTGACTTCAGTGAGTCTGCCTGGCCCCTTGAGGGCCAGTTTTTAGTTACAACACAGATATGGTTAAGGGCATAAAATAAAATTAAAAAATAAAATTAAAAATAAAATTAAAAATTAAAATAAAATTTAAAAATTAATACTTGGTATTTAATGGGATTTCAGGTGTACACCCTGATAAGAAGGAAAAAAAAAACTGCTGGAAAATGTACACTGTGTATATATGTATATAAGTTTTATGATTTTACAAATTAGCATATTTATTTAGAATTTTCCAATAAGAACTTAATAAATGAAGTAATGTATTCTCATTTTAAAGAACCTTATCTGGGATGAGGCTGGAGTTCAGTTTACACAATATGTTCTAGAGACAATGTTTCAGCCAAGGTTGGAACAGGGTACAGTGATTCTCTACTGGAGATATTTAATCTCTCTGCCTAGCAGAACCCCTAAATTAAATTAGAATATTAAGTTATCAGAATTATAAATATGTAAATTAATGGTATAAGGAATATATGAAAAGCACACAAAAATGTTTAAAAGAATATATAAAATATATTTTAAAAGTATATTAAAACAAAAGGAAAAAATCATCAGGCATCAGGGTGACACCCTGCACCTTCTGGGGCAAGCATTTGCTCTCAGTCTCTGGTTAGTGGCCCTTCCCTGGTGTCCTGCATTTGTGGAACATTGAATTTAGAGCAATAATTTGCACCAGTGACAAGTTCCCATTTCCCTCCCTACTCCCGTCCTGCTGAAAACAGTTGCTGTGAAACACTGATTAAAAGGAGAAATACGGAAAGTGCCTCTTTGAGCAGTTGCTACCACCCCTGGAATTCTTGGTTTTACCTGGAGAAAAGACACCAAAAATGGTTCTGTGCACCACTTTGAGTGCATGACAATAATGTCTTGCAGACAGGGGTCCTCCTTGGCATGGGGATGTTCTGCTCTGGAACAGAGTTAGATGCACTGCCCCGTCTCTAAAATTAAATAATGACATTTTTCCACTGGGCCTGCTGCTATTGCCTCAAGTGGATAAGTTTAAAGCAGATATTTCTGTGAGAGGAGCAGTTTCATTGTGGATTCCACCGAATCCTCTCTGACAGCCAGCTCAGCAGCACATTTGGAAAACAGCCCTTCCTGCCTTTTGGGACACCTTATTCCACGCAGCACTCAGTAATGGGTCTCCACCTTCCTGATTGATCAAATTCAGCCTCAGAGTGGCTGTTACAGTGCTGGGAAATAAAATCCTCCATTATGTAAGGTATCTCATCCTTCAGATGACAGACACTGAGCAGAGATGAGCCACTACACCTCAAGAATTTATTTTTTTTACATGAAGAGCAGACCTCACAGTGTGTCACTGTTGAAAGACTAACATGGGCTATTTTCAGGAACAGACATTTTCAACAAGAAAAGCTGAATTACACCACTGCTTTTCTACTCTCTTTTTTCCACTGGCTTGTCCTCAGCCTATTTCCCTGTGTTTCTTCAGCACTCTTGCCCTGCTCATATCCCCACGAGATGTGGCAGTGAGATGTGTTTTTTTACTCAATTAAAAAAAAAATTAATTATTGCAGAAGTTTGCTTGAAGATGGGGCCTGTCTTAGACCTGTTCTAGGGCTTTCCAGAGAAAGGCAAAGAGAAGGGACACAAAGGTGGGAACAGGAAACTGAGACCCAACTCTGCCAGGTTTCTTCCTGTGCCCAGTGGCACTTTACACTTTCAAACAATGCTAGCCCTGGGGGGAAACAGCTTTCTCTGTATTTTTTAGGTGGATCAGCTGGTCATTGCATCCGTTTTATGACCTACCCATAAAAATGCAGCTCAGATGCTGGAGACAGTAATTAACTCAGAGCTGAATCTGCACTAAATACACATATACTATTCTCAGTGCCAATAACTCTGCTCATTCATAACTCCTAAATGCTCTCAGTCTGGAGCTGCTGCTGAATTTTTTTAGCTCTGTATAAGCAGTGTGGTTGGAAAGAATTGGTCTGGGGTTTTGAGGGAGGTACATACACACACAAACACCACAGAACATGATCAGGCTCCTGCGAATGCAATAAAACTCTATAAAAAATGTAAATCAACTCCTCAGAAACCCCAATACAAGCCTGCCTTGCTCTCTTTGTAGGGTCATGGTGGGTTACAGATTTAGGACTTGGGACCAGGAAGGATTTACCCCAAAGGAGTACCAAAGGGCACTTAAATGATTGATACTCCTCACAGCTGGACTGGGAATACTGGAGTCCCTTTGCCCTAAACACAGGAATCCCCATAATAAGACCAGGCCTGTCCTCTCCCTTTATAGAACTACAGAATAGTTTGAGTTTAAGGGACCTTTTAAAGGTCCTATCTGCTGTGTGATCAATCCTGTGCAGACCAATCCGTGCCCCCTTCTTGTACCCATAAACTCCACAGCTTCCTGTGGGGTGGAAGGTTTGGGGCACGGCACCAAGACATGTTTAAATCAGAATAAAGCCATGTTGAAGCCATCCCATGCATTCCTGGGCAATAATGCAGCTCCTGGCATTATTTATGAAGTTGGGTCAGTGCCTCCAGCACAAGCATGAGCTCAGATTTCCCTCAATCAATCAATCAATCAATCAATCAATCAAGAAACCCCGGAGACCTCGAAATTCCCTTTAAGGTACTTCAGTGCTGCTTCCTGGGCTACCACCACTGCTGCAGGATTTACACTGTGATTTCTGCAGGTCTCTTCCACAGAGAATGATGAAAACTCATTTTCCCAGGGACAGATTTATCCCACACTTTTGTTTTATGTCACCCAGAAGACACGACCCATGGGCAGGGCTGCTGACTGACTCACACTGCATCTGCCCACAGCAACAGCTGAGCTTCTTCCCAGCCTGGTTCAAGAGGCTTCCTAGATTTTAATGAAAAGCTTTTCATAGATCCCAATCGTGACCTGGAAGATGGGATAGCACTGGGCAGGCATTGCCTGCTTTGGAGATCCTGAAATTAAGGATTTCCAGCACAGGGATTGTCCCAACCCTACATTTCCATAATGGTAGTTCCACTTTAGACACTCATAATTGTTATTAAATTCAGGCATTAATCAATCACGAGCTGTCCCCACTCCAACTCTTCTGTTGAGATGTCCACCTAAACCAAAGCGTGATGAAATCTGTAATGATGATCCAAAAGCTGAATAATTGCTCTGCTTGTAAGGTTACACAGTATGATTAATTCCCCATTATCACTATCTCAGCACCGGAATTCATATGAGTGACAAATTCTCAATCATTTTATAATTTCACTGCTCTGTCCATGGCCAAATGTGGCCTGCTAATTTCTGTGCATGGGGCATGGAGATGTCAGGATGGACTCAGCTTCCAAACACGCCCTTTCAAGAAAAAGAGAAAGAGGAAAAGAAAAAAGAAAAAGAAAAAGAAAAAGAAAAAGGAAAAGGAAAAGGAAAAGGAAAAAGAAAAAGAAAAAGAAAAAGAAAAAGAAAAAGAAAAAGAAAAAGAAAAAGAAAAAGAAAAAGAAAAAGAAAAAGAAAAAGAAAAAGAAAAGAAAAAGAAAAAGAAAAAGAAAAAGAAAAAGAAAAAGAAAAGAAAAAAAGAAAAAGAAAAGAAAAAGACAAAAAAAAAGAAAAAGAAAAAGAAAAAGAAAAAAGAAAAAAAGAAAAGAAAAAAGAAAGAAAAGAAAAAGAAAAAGAAAAAGAAAAAGAAAAAGAAAAAGAAAAAGAAAAAGAAAAAGAAAAAGAAAAAGAAACTAACTTATGCTAACTTAGGCTTAGCCATACCCAACCTTTTGTGTAATAACATCTAAAAAGCAATTTTCAATAAACAAGCCAGACTGCCTGGCAAAAAAACATCACTTTCATTTTGTCCCTCACTTTAATTGCGGTTGTAGACTTCATTCAAAAAGATTGGCAATAAAAAAGCCCCACAAAGTTTATGTTCTATCATGAAAGTGAATTGTCTTCAAATATCCAAACGAGAAAACTCCTCCTAAATCATTTGGGTGCCTCTGACTGCTTCTCTCCCTTCCTTTCATGGAGCATGATGAGCTGGGAATTTCAAACAACAAAATGCTGCACTAGTGGGGATCTCTGCAAGTTTTCCTGGAAAATGCACAAAAATTATTAAATTAACAATTTTATATCCTTTTAAGGACTTAACAATATCTATGAATGAAGAAATGTGATTCAAGAAATTCTTAAAATGCCAATTTGATAGAAGCAAAGTGGCTTATGTTGGAAGCACATGGACGTCAGTTTGAAAGACTCTGTTAAAGCAATTTATCACCTATCAGGACTTATACAAAAAAACCTTCATGGGAATTATAATCTTATGGCTTGTTGATGGACCCTTCAGAGCTTTCAACTCTAAGTATGAAAATATATTATTAAAAGTACAAATAGATCAACTCAACTGGATTCGTGGTCACTGTCTGTCTCAGGCACAGGGAGAAGGGGCCCCAAGCCCACATTTTTCCAGTTAAGGTCTTGCTCTGCACCAATGGTGCCCAAGAAGCATTGTCCAAGTGCACTCTCAAGCCTTGGCAGTGGCAAATTAATTCAATTTATTGAACTAATTTTTAAATTTCACCTGCTTTCCTCCAGGTCCCAATCCATTACTTTTTTATCACCCATCACTGTCCTAAGAGCACACGCTGGAACACTTGCTCCATGTCAGCTGTCACCAGGTAATTTATGAAACCACTATTACCTGGATTTGTGTCTGGGCTCATGGGTTTGTCACTTCATAAAGCAGAAATGCCATCCCCAGATGGATGAGCTGGGCTGGACAGCCTGACCCAGGCACACACCCCCTGCCTCAGCCAGGTAAGGCTTTCCTGCTCCCATCAATGCTGTGCAAGGGTGGAGACATCAGGAAGAAGCTTTTGGGTCAATCTCTATCTCTTTCCACCTGCAAGAAGGTTGGGCCACTAATGAACCTGGATGGAATATTATTTCTCTGATTAGAGTATTATTACACCAGAAACAGCTCAATCCATATGAAATCTGAAGTCCTGCGAGATAAACTTGACTTTTCTCAGCACTTTCATCTCCTTAATGCCAGCTGAAATCCAGCTGAAAATGGCAAGGCATTGATAGAAACAGAATCCCAGGGTGGCTGGGGTTGGAAGGGACCTTAAAGATTGTCCAGTGCCACCCCCTGCCATGGCAGGGACACCTTCCACTGTTCCAGGGTGCTCCAAGCCCTGTCCGAGCTGGCCTTGGGCACTGCCAGGGATGAGGTGAGGATTTACAAGGTTGTCTCTGCTGATGTGGAAGTTACATGAGACAACTTCTATATCACATGCAAAGCATGGCAGGGGCAGATACAGTACTTATTAAAATAAATGGAGTTGCAGGAGTGAATTTTTGAATTAAAATAAATGGAGTTACACCAGTAAATTTTGTATTAAAATAAATTGTGCTGCAGTAGTAAATTTTGTATTTAAATAAATGGTGTTGCAGCTGTAAATTTCACATTAAAATAAATGGAGCTGCACCAGTTTACACCAATGAAAAATGTGGTTCATATGACTGCATTTCATGCCTTGCCCACTTCCCATACAGGCTTCTTAAAGTCCTACTCTGTTCTTTTGGATTCAAGGAGGAACTCCTACATCTCCTTTCCCTCACACAGGAAGAAAGTTTAAGCCCCATGGCTGCAATGCTCAAGGCCATTTAAGAATTTCTCCTCGCTGATTTTAACAGGGGTTATGTAACTGTCAGTCTTTGAAGGACTCAGCCTTTCTGTTTTGTCTCTTAGGAATTCTTGTTTGATTTTTAGGAGTCTGTCTTGTGAGTATTTCTGAGATGGTGATCGGCTCTGGCTCGTCTAACCTGGGTGTCAGATGACTCAGAGTTGGGTTTAGATGTAAAAATAGAATTATCTCAGTAAATGGGTTACCTGTGCCTGTTTTGTGCTCATCAATCACACCATAATGGCACTGCTGAGCACATCTTCCATGATAAGCCAAGCCAACCACAGGGCAGCAGCTAAAAACAGAAGGTGATCAGGGTTTTAACAAAGCCCTTCCTCACACTTTTCACATCTTCCCTCTTTTTTTGGCAGCTGCTGTGGTTTAAGGTGCCAGGCCATGATCGTGGCACTGCTGTGTCCAGGATTAGAGTCACTTCAGTAAAGAATGTTCCTCCTCCAGAGCTCTGCCACAGTCTGACTTTCTGCCTTTATTCCTGGCTTATTTCCAGGATGCCTCCATTCCTTCCCCCTGCTTTCTTTCTGTTCTACATGGTTTACAGGAGCTTTCTCTACAGCTTGTTTTGTTGGCTTGTTTTAACTTTTTTTCCTTTTTTTCCCACTTCCCCTCTGTTTTGCTGTAAACTTTAAATCTCAGCAGTGATCAGCAGATATGGAGATATCAGCAGACATGGGGGTAATAATCTACAGAAGTGGTCCAGGATGCAAATCTCTAACCTGCATGGGAAGTGGGCAAAGCATGAAGTGCAGTCACATGAACCACATTTTTTGTTGGTGTAAATTGGTGCAGCTCCATTTATTTTTATGCAAAACTTACTGTGGCAACAACATTTATTTTAATACACAATTTACTACTGCAACACAATTTATTTTAGTACAAAATTTACCAGTGTAACTCCATTTATTTTAATGCTGACCAAGGCGATGGATGTGTGAGGTTTGTGTCGTGACAGGAGGTCCCCTGCAACCCCCATTTCCTGGAGCCAATGGAAACTGCTTGACTGGGTTTCACAGGAATTTGTGGATATTATTATTGTGGATATTTGTTCTTCAGGTCATATACAAGTGGAAGAGAAAAACAGTGAGAAACTTAACACCAGCATTACCTTTTCTCCTTGTGTTGCCTTGAAGGCCAGTTTTTAATTATGAGACATAGTTAAGGGAAAAAAAAGGTATTTTTACTTTGGTATTTGATGGGATCCTAGGTGGACAATTTGACAGAATGTAAAAAATATCTGGAAAATACACACTGTGTATAACACGCATGAGTTTTATAGACTTCACAAATTAATGTATTTATCTAGGATTTCCTAATCATTGATAAATGAAGTAATGTCTCCTTATTTTAAGCAATCTCCCCCTGGGATGAGGCTGGAGCCCAGTTTTAGAGAGAAGGCTTCAACCTTCAGGTTTAAGATACTCCAGGGTACTTTATTTCTTATTGAGGACATTTGATTTCTTTCTTTAGTAGAACTTTTAATTTAAGGTAGATTATTAGGCTGTAAGAATTATAAATATGTAGGCAAAGGGTACAAGAGTATAGAAAATATTTAGAAGGGTATATAAAAGATATAAAAAGGAAAGGCAAAAATCATCAGGCATCATTTGGGCTGCTCCTTGGGATGGGAATTAAATATGGTTCCAGCTCTCAGGGTTCTTCTCCCCAAGCCAGTGAGCCCAGGTGAGCAGATACTCTCTGGTATCTGGAAGCTGGTGCTTCTGGGCACATTTCACAACTCCTCTGTTTAGGTGGGAACAGCTGCCTTTCTCAGGGGCTTTGGGTTTGCTAATATTGCTAATAAATTTGCTAATATTTGTTTTGCTTTAAGTCAGTGCTTAAAAAGGCTTCTACTCTTCCACCTCTCCATCAGCCTGCACATCGTGGTGCTCCCACACGGATCTGAGTAGCCTCAGATGAGGCTGTGAAAGAAATAAAAATGGATCTCTCTCTCTTCAATTTCCATAAATAAAGCTAATTTAGAGGCCCGTAGCTGTTATCAGTTTGTCCTGAGGGAATTATTGTGGGGAAAAAAAACAATTTTTCACTCTGAAAATATGAGATGTGTATGTAAGTTCTCAATTGCTGAACTCCCACTTTCCCTTGCAACGAATAATTCTTTAGTTGGAATTTTTTGTCTTACAGAGTAACACAAAAGGGAAAAGATAAATGATGTGATCTCCCTTGGCTGAATCTTCAGCAAGGGCAAATTTGCAGAGCTCAGAAAAAAAGTCAGCTTGAATTTAATCTGTAGAACCTCATCTCTGTTTACAGCAAACTGTTGGCTTTGTCTTGAGCGAAGCTGGAAATGTAAGTGGTTCATAATTTTTATGCCATCCAGATATGACAGTAATGAAACTGTATCAAAACCTATCCATAAACCCACAAAAAATTACATGAAACAACAATTGAAGGGTTCAGTTCAATCCCTCTACTGCGTTTGTTGTTTTGACTGTAGCGTTTCACAGGGAGTTCCCCAGGGAGAGAAGGAATGGGGAAGAAAAATTGTGGCAATGCCAAGAGGAAAAGGCACCAAACCTATGGAAATCAGCATGAAAAACTTAAACTTCTAAGGAGGCCTCTTGAGTCTGGCAGAGAAAAAGAAAACAAAAAACCAAAAAAAACCCCAGAAAATATGAAGGCAAATCCAGGCTGAAACATGGTGCAATTTTTCTTACACTATGAATAATTTTTGGATGTAACAGAGGGATGTGCAGAGAATTTTCCATCAGAAATGACCAATTACTGAGACTGAATGTAATCTGAAGGAATCAAAATGAACAGTTATTGAAGGAGTCCGAGTGGGTGGCTCCACAGAGACTTCTGAACCTGATCATCTCAACATCCAGGGTTTAAAGCCCCATCTGACAAACACAGATGGAGCAGATGACTGTTTTTAATCCATTTAAGCCAATAGGATGATTCAGTTACGCAAATTACAATGAAAAAGCCACACAAATACTTTATGACAGAGACTGAGAAAGTGGATTTGGTCTGTTCATGGTACCTTGAAAAATAGGTTGTGTCTGTGTGGCCATCACACCCCTCTGCTATTTCTATCCCCCAAGAAAATCCAAGGTTCCTCCAGTGTTTTGTTTCTTACTGGAAAATCCTACAAAAAATCCACCTTTGGAAGAGGTCAGTCTTAGGATTGATTGTCCACAAACCAAGTGACCCACATTGTGCCTAGAAACCAGTCTGATAGATCTGGACACCTGGGAAGAGGAGGAGTGAGGAATATTTGTGAAGCCACTGGTGCTGAGTTTGTGTCTGTGAGACACATTTTCATAACCAAGGACAGCTGGGACCGAGGGTGGGGGGCTCCAGAGAAGGGGCTTGACCTGGGGGGAATTGCAGCACCACTTGTCCTCCTAACTGGTGTTTTTTATCAATTATGCTAATTTCCTAAAACCTATCAAACTTTATTCATCCCTGTAGGGTTGGGATTTTTTGGATGTTCTTCCATGGCTGCCCCTGGAGCTCCAATAAAGACCTCTTTTTACATCACTTCCTATCCTAAAATCATCCTGAGCTTCATTCCTAGGTTGAAAAAGGCAACACAAGCAGCAGGACTTTTCTTTCCCTCAGGAGTGAGTTTATCCCTAAAGCAGAACCAAGGAACTCCAGGAGGCTGCAGATGCCACACATCACTCTGCAACATCACCCAGTGCATGTGCTGGTTCACACCATGACTCAGTGATGCTCATCACGTCTTTTGGCTGCATTGGCCCCAAAATGCTTACAGCCACATTCTCACGCACTGTGGCCCACAGAAATGCTCAATCAATTAATTTTTCTGGGTGCTTGTTCGTGTTGAACTCAATGGCAATCCAAAACTCTTTGAGTTTAAAATGGCACAGAGTTAACGTGCACCTGAGGCTTCCCAAACTAGGTAAAATGAAGAAAAAATGCAGTAAAGCCTATTAGAAAGGGTTATTTATTACATCTACATCTTCATTTGTTGGAGTTTCTACTTGATTGAACATTGACACATTTGTTACTGGAGAGCTAAAAGCATTTTTATGGCTGGAGTGTAGAAGATATTTTTAAGTCTTCTTACTGCAACAGGTAATATCAAATTGAAGAGTTTGGTGCCTTCCTCAGAAATGCTGGAGGAGGTTTCTATTCATTTGGATTTTATGGCCCTAAATCTGTTCTGGAAGAGGAGTGTCTTTATCCTTTCATTCCCTAAAGGAACCAAGCACGATACTTTCTCTTCTAATGAAACACTTTTATTGCTCTGGGTTTGCCCTGTTCTAAACCAGCACAGCAGTGAGAGCATTCAGCAAATTATTTGTTCAAGTCTCTGCTTAGACTGAATCAGCTCAAGACCACATCCAGCCATTGCACACAATGATTTCAGTGAATTGTGTAGAAAGCCCTGAATATATGAATCAGTGCCCAGGTCTCCCAAGTCAAGCTTTATCCTTCAAGCTTGAAGCACTAACTTAATTCAAGTCAACCAATCCCACAGGAGCTCAATGGAGTTTATAACAATTTCTCCTTACAGATGAATGTTAAGAGAGGCATTTTTACTGTGTTTCACATCGGTATTTTGACACTGTGGCATAAAAGATCATCTAAAATGCTGGTCCAAGACTGGTGCAGATTTTGCAAGGGGCATGTTCAGCCTAGTGTGGTGGAAACTAATTTTTCCCACATAATTTTACAACCCTTGTGTATTATCCAGCCATCTACCCTGAGCTGGCAATTAATTCAAAAATCTCCTGATGGGAAGAAACACAAATGATGTTGTAGCCATGGGACTACCTGAAAGCGCCATGCCTTCCAGGAGCCATGGAGTCTGCAGGAAAATTCCTGTATTTTCACCCAGAAGTGTTTCTGGATTGATGAGAAGCAGACACTTCTCACTCAGCTCTCTGCAACTGCACCTCAGTCCTGACCCAGTGCAAATTCCCACAGGGATTAGAGGTTGGATCAAACCCCTTGTCCTGTCTTGGCTCCTCTGCCAATCACCATTGACAATTATTTGTGGTAATTTATTCCAGTTTCCACATCTTCCTATCCATTCATGGACCTTCACAAGAAAATCCCATTCGAAGAATACAGATCCCAGTGAGCCACAGAGAGGAAAAAGCACGCAGGGACATTCCAAAGGGAGTGCATCGTGCTGCAGACAGTTCTTGAGAAAAGCTGAGAGGAGGCTGCTCGGGGTATCGGCTGAGAGATGCTCAGAAAGGTTGTTTTAACAGCAGGGACAGAATTCAGGGTAAGGATGGAGGAAAGCCAGCAAGCAAGGAAGAAATTGGGTGGATGGAAAAAGCATCTTTTTTCTGGTCCTGTATGACATAAAAAACAGGTCCAGAGGGATCTGCTGGAGTGCTGTGCCCAGTCCCCTGCTATTATCAGCAAGCAGCTCATCTAATGTTACGAATTTTCTGTGGAGGGTTCCTGTTTTCCTTTTTTTTTTTCCTTGATAACTTCTGATCACATCTCTTCAATTTGGTGATTTCAATTTCCTGCCTAAATTTATTCATGACCAGCGTCCTCTTGCGTCAATGTGGCCTTTAGATAAACAGCCCTTCTCCCTCCTTAACGTTTGCTCCAGCTGATAACACTGAGTTTGAAAGGGAAAAAAATACCACAACTCCTTTATTGCTTTTATTTATCATCCCAGTAGGGAAATCTCACAGTCGCAGACAGTAAGCGTGGGATACTGACTCAGATGAAAAATGGGTGATGATGTCTGCACACACATTTCCTGCCTGAAGTCCTGCAGGGATCTGGTTACTGGAGCCCAGAGAATCACCCACATACAGGTGTCTTCTCCCAGATGATTGAACAGACTCCAGGGAATGGATTAATTGGAGCTCCACTGATATGCTTGCACTCTATACATGTAATTCATGTGTAGGTACTTACCCCATAGACACCTAGAATTATTTATGTGAATTTGGATCTGGCTCCTGTCCTCACTGAAGGAAAAGGTTTTATTCAATCCCTAAACACAAGTTTCCTTTGGCCAGGAATATCCAAGAAATTGGCGTGTGGCTGGGAGATGGACACAGGACTGACAGGAGCCTTAAAGTCCTGTAGAGCTGTGAGTTTGATCTGATAAAATCACTGAGGTTGGAAAACACCTCTAAGACCATTGACTCCAATTTCAAAAGAAAACCAGATATAAAATATAAATATCTACATTTTGGACTCTGATGATCAATTTGTTCCTTCTCCAAATAAATTTAACAGCAACAGTGATGTTTGGGGTTTTTTTCCTTTCAAACAAGAAAAGGATTTGAAATCTTCCCCAAGTACTGCCTCACACACATTTGCAAGGTCATTTTTGGTGTCCTGTTTAAGTGGGATGACAAAATGTTGGAAATTTCATAGTGTGAGGCTACTTACTGAGCTCACAAAGCAGTGCTCAGACTCCCCGCTTTCAAACAGGATGACGTCCTTCACGAACACCGCGATGGCTCTCATGATGAAGGACATGAAGAGATGCATGTGGATGTAATTCCGAGTGCAGTGAAGTTTCCTGTTGGGAAGAAATTAAACATTTCTGAACAGTAGATCTTCTCAAAGGCATCATTTTTATATTTTTTGTGTTTCTTCTGCCAGGACATAGAGGAGTAATTAAGCACTAGAAATCCTGAGACAGGCTCTGGTCTGATGAACATCACCACAAATCCACTTAAGCCTCTTTAAATCCACATAACGTGGCAATCCACATATCTGCAGCAGCGCTGTTGCTTTTTCAATTCTCAGAAAAACAGGACAAAACACAGAATGACAGAAGCAGGTCCATCCCACTGCTCTCCACTGGAAAAGAAATGTTTTTGACTGCACAGACTGCGCTCATGATAAAGGGCTGTTTGCTACACAATGTTTCTGCTGTGATAATTCTTTTCAAAGTGAAACATCTCTTCAAGAAGGCAAATAAATTCTTAGCATCTGTTGCCAGAATGAACACACATTACAGGCTTGCTGGAGCAATATGAACCATATTTTCACTTAAAAATTATTGGTTGTTAATGATACTGAGAACAACACCAGAGTTTTTCTATCCCTTGCCTGCTAATGTTTTGAAGATTAATTCTGATCAAGCAGGAGCTTTTTTCAAGTGAGACTTTACATCAGCTGAAGTGAAAGGCTTAATAGTTTGGAATTGGGCATTTTGCACAGACACCAGAACCATACCAGGCCTCATTCAGCAACATAATCCAATTACCACCTCTTAATGAGTCGCTGTGCATTGGCCGATGATTGCATGGTAATGGGACTGAGCTGAGCCCTCTGCAATTGCAGGCAAAGGCAAATCAAGTCAGGCTGTTTCCCATGAAGGAAGAGTGGGATCCTCAATGGTTTCACCAGCCTGGCTGGCACTTTGAACCTTGCTGAGGTAATTTGTGTGTGTGTCTGATTGACTCCTCCCTTGTAAGAGCTATGGAGAAGTTTGGAAGGAGAAGTGCAAAGTTCCTGAAGGATGAGGACAGCCTCGGTGTGAGAGCTATCCTAGGAAATATGCTCTGTCCTACTGGAGATGGAACAAAAAGGCTCTTCCACCTCACAGAGATGCAGTTCTCCCTCCACATAAACAACTTTATAACAGGAGATTACCCATATGCTGGCACCCTCATTGGAGGCACCCAAATCTCGGTGCCTGAATCTATTACAAACAATAGAGAGCAAGAATTAATCCATTTGCTGCAACCCAGGCTTCCAATGCCCATGATCGGCGGCAGAGTATCTGCTCTCCAACCCATGAGGGCCTGGGTCTCCTGAAGCCCCTGCCTCATATCTGCCACCCCTGTGCACAACTCAGGGACACTTGCATGGCTCAAAAGGCTCTGGGTGCCTCTGTCTTGTCATAGAGATGCATTCAGGAAGTGTTTCTGGAAAAGACTTTGGGAGGGAAGATGTTGCCCAGAGAGGCTGTGGCTGTCCCATCCCTGGAAGTGTCCAAGGCCTGGATGGATGGGGCTTGGAGCAGTCTGGGACAGTGGGAGGTCTCCCTGCCCATTGCAGAGGGTGGGATGGGATGATCATTAAGGTTCTTTCCAACCCAAATCATTCTGGGATTTTGTGTGCCTGGATATTTTTGGATATAATTTTGGATATCATTTTGAACACCTCCTTTAAGTAGAAATTCCATGGTATCCATACACAGCATTCTGACCAGGACTGTAGGGACTGTGAAAGGTTTATGGGGTAATGCCCTCAACAGGGATCCATCATGCAACAATCTGCCTTTAGTGAGATGAATCCACCTCAATAATTGGATTTGGTTACAACTCTCACACCAAGCTCACGAACCACACACCAAAGCACAGGGGAACTGAAAGATGGAGGAGATTTCCTCCCCTATCCAATGCTGATTGACAGAAATGTTTGGCATCTTCCTGCAACACTCACAGCCTGTACAGCCCATAAATTAACAACCTTTGAGTCATTCCCTTCTCCCTGTGCAATTTTTTGGCTCAAGGCCTTACCTGAAGAGACACAGAATGATCATGGCAGCCGTGAGGGCAATGAGGGACAAGGTGTGTCCGATGGTGTAGCCGGTCTTGACCGTTCCGTAGAACGCCGTTTGCTGGTGGAGGGAAAGAAAACAGGGCTTTCAAAGAGGTCACAAAGTGCATTCCTAAACACAGCACCACTGCCTGCTGGGACAAGGACATCACCCTTCTCCATTCTCTTAAAGCACCTCCACCCTTTAAAATCCCATCCAGCAGAGTGACCCCAAAACCGTTGATGGGTGCGAGGAGAACGCGTCCAGTTGCAGCAGAGCTTGGGTCACCCCAAAACCGGGTTAGGGTCGTTCAAGAGAAAGGTTCCTGCTGGAAGGATGCTGATTTGACATCTGCAGAGGCAGTTCCAGTCTAAAACCTTGTGGAACAGGAATAATTAATTAATGTTCAGCTAAAGAGCGCACTGACACTGGGTCTGACGTGACGAGACCGGTGCCTCATTTCATTAAGGAAGTTTGAGGAAAACTAGCTTGTTTTTGTGGAATTTATGCTGTGTTTGGGCAAGTTAAAACTTAAAAATGTTCTCACTGAAATCACGTAGACGTTAGCTCAGAAATATTGGAAATTGGTTCACGGCTTTTCTATTTGACAGCACTCAGAGGGAGTCTCTGGGCATGGGGATTTGAACTCAACAGGGAATCCCAGTCTTAAAAAAATGGGCAAATAAGCTCTCCAAGTCTGTCCAGCAACACTCTGAATCAATACACTTTGATTTTCAGCTTAAAAGAAAGGACAAAAACCAATCAAAATATAAAATTTTTTAAACACTTATCCTAATTTTTTTTTAAAAATCTAAGTTTTTATGAGAATCTAACTCAGTTTGTGGGCAATTTTAGTTTTTCCAGCCCCTTAATTAACCCTCCTCTGCCCTCCTCACCACTGTTTTCTATAAACAAGCCAAACAGCCAAAACCACAAAGAGCAGTTTAGACAGAAAACCTAAACCCTGTCTTTTTTTGGAAAAGCAATACTCCACAGCACCGAGAGTTGACATTTTTATGTGCCATTTTCACAGGCCTTGACAAGAATTTGGTACTTTGCAGAAGCGATGAGGCTGAGGTGAGCAGCAATCCTTCAGCATTTGCACAGGGCAACTCGGAGGGGTGTTAAAGCAAGAGTTTTTGGAGATAACACTGGTCAAATCTTCAACCACAGACATCGGAGGTGTTTAAAGTGCTGTGTTTTCACAGCTCCATGCAGTGAATACACATCACTGACAGCTTTGGGTCACTCTGAATGGATAATTCACAGCAAGGATAATTTCTCTGCGTGGTCGTGCCCACATCAAGCCAGGAGGCTGCTGTAGTGATGAGCCCACCCTGTTTGGTGTGGTCAGAACTGCAGGGAGGGACCTGCCCTGCACTGGGGAACAGGAGAGGCTGCTCCTTTCTGCCCCACTGGCTCACAGATTTCACCCAAAATTACCTGATATTGAATCATAGAATTCTGGAACAGTTTGGGTTGGAAGAGACCTTAAAGATCTCATTCCTATCTTCTGCCATGGGCAGGGACACCTCCCACTGTCCCAGACTGCTCCAAGCCCTCTCCAGCCTGGCCTGGACACTTCCAGGGATCCAGGGGCAGCCACAGCTTGGATCTTTGCCAGGGTCCCCACCCTCACAGGGAACAATTTCTTCCGAATATCCCATCAAAACTTACTCTCTTTCAGTTTAAAGCCATTCACCCTTGTCCTGTCACTCCAGACTAATTTTCTTTGTCAGCTTCCCTCCTGGAAGGCCACAATGGGGTCACCCTAAAACTTCTCTTTTCCGGCTGAGCAATCCCAGCTCTCCCAGCCTTTCCTCCCTCTGACCATCCTGGTGCCTCCTCTGGACGGGTTCCAGCAGCTCCAGGTCCTTCCCATGCTGGGCCCCGGGCTGGGGGCAACTCTGCAGGTGGGGTCTCACCTGAGTGGGGCAGAGGGGCAGAATCTGCCCTTCCCTGCCCATATCAGCCCAGGACACACTGGATTTCTGGCCTGAAAGTGCACATTCCCATCCATGTCCAGCTTCTCATCTACCAGCGCCCCAAAGGTAAAATCTTCTTTCCAGCCTTACTGGGATGCCAAAGGCAGCTCTGATTTTTCCAGTTAAAGCAGTCAACCTCCCTCAAGGTGATTTCATCTGAATCTATTTTTCATGGCACCAGGGAAAACCTGTTCCAGGAAAGGCCTGGCCAGCAGCAGAAGGGAGCTCGTGTCAGGGGCTGTGGGAGGAAGAGCTCATCACACGCTTTATTTAGGAGAGCAGAGCAAAGTAGGCCTTCTGCTTTTTAGAGTTATTCCCAGGAGCAAGTTGTGCACAGAAAGTTCCTGGTGTTATTCAACAAGCAATTCCCTGCTGGTTTCCCCTATTTTTTATGGTGGCTAATACTGCTGGTGTGGAGAAGGAAGGTTCTGTATTCAGCTTTAATGCAGGATGTGGGGTCATCGCTGTTCTGGAAATAGCACATAATGACTGCTTGCTCTTCCCTGCACTTGCTAACTTCAATCAGTTCCCATTTTACAGATATCAAAGCAGAGATTTTTACCCAGGATCAGAAAGGGAATTGCAATTTCACTCAGGGTCCAGATTATAAAATATTCTCATTGGAAAAGAGAGGGATGTGGATAAGTGAAGGCAATGCATGCCAGGATGTCTGGATTCTGACTGCAGACCCAGGCTGAACTACAGAATGAAATTAGGCGATTTCATCGTCATCTCTCCGACTCCTGAAAGCTTCTGCTTAATTTCACAGGAGCGTGATAATAGCAATTATTTCAGGTAGGTGCTAAACTGAGATTAACTGAGATTTATTTTCCTTGGTTTCTGTTCAGTAACCTCAGCATTTGTCCCTCCGTGTCTTGGTTGACAATGGGAACATTTACATTTTTGAGAGAAAAAGAGGAGAAATGCTGATATACAGTCTTTCAGTAGCTGAAGGTATTTGGGGCTCACATCACCCTACCCAAAGCCATTTGGATTCCCTCAAGAGTAAAGAAAAGAGATCCCTTTGGACAAAAATGTGGGCTGAACTGACCTCTGGAGATGTCTCTTTATTTCAGCTTCTTCAGACAGAACCTACAGAGAATGGGATGGGAGCACACCAGGGAGAAGAGCAGCACATCTGACAGGGGAACAGCAGAACAGCCCCACTCCTCTTTGCTAATGCAGCACCTTTAAAGGGCAGATTGAGAAGGGCTCATCACCCCTGCAAATATCCCAAGAGCAGCATTTCAGCACCTGCATCTTCTGCTGCTTAGGGACTGCCAGAATTCACAGAAAAACATTACAAACTGCCCTTATTTATTTTTCATATTTCTTCTGGTTGTTTCTGACTTGAGATCAAAAGTTCCCAAAGTGTTTTATGCCTGGAAGGTTGTCAGTCATTCCTGGACCTTGTGTCCTGCACAGCCTGCTGGTTTTTGTTTTTTTCAATTCCCTTTATTTTTTGCTCCCCAAACTGGCTGCCAATTCAACAACCACAAAACAAAAATCTATTCCTCTTCACTGCTGCTACTGCGTGTAGCCACTCCTTCAGCCCCCCTTCCCACAAATTAGACTAAAATAGCAGGACAAAACTGCAGAAATCAAGGGAAAATAATTAAGAAAGAATTAAGAGAACACAATACATGTTCTCCGGGTAACGCGGTGCTCTGGCAACACTGCAGCCCATTGCATGGCTGGAGCATGTCCCAAGAATTCCCAAATCCCCTCTGCAGCAGGAACACAAACCAGAGCTCTGGAAGGAGGCCATCCCAGAGCAGACCTGGAACAATGGTTTCTGCAGCCTTGCAGCTCAGCCTGAGGGATGGGCACTCGAGGGTGTGAGGTGGTGACTGACCTTGAAGGCAGACTAAGGATCTCTTCAGCAGAGCCCTGAAGTTCTTCGTGCACCTCTCCCTTTGCTGTTTTCTGTTCTCTTTTACACTCAAAGGTGGCTCAGTTCTGCTCAGATCCCCTGTTAACTCTTTGAGTGCCTTGGCAATGTGTGCCCATACCCAGAGACCTCTCACCACATCAAGTCACAGATTACCCAGAATGGGTTGGGATGGAAGAGATCTTAAAGATCATCTCATTTCACCCTCTGCCATGGCAGGGACATTTTCTACTATCCCAGGGTGCTCCAAACCCCATCCAGCCTGGCCTTGGGCGCTGCCAGGGATCCAGAGCTGCCCTGTGCCAGGGCCTCTCCATCTTCACAGGGAGGAATTTCTTCCCAATATCTAATCCAAGTCTACCCTCCTTCAGCTTCAACACCATTCCTCCTTCAGCTTAAAACAATTCCCATCACTCCAAGCCCTTGTGAAAAGTCCCTCTCCAGCCTTTTTGCAAGCCCTCTCTAAATACTGGGAGTAAATATTAATATTAATATTATTAAATAATATTATTATTTAATTATTAATTAAATTAATTAAATTAATTATTATTAAATAAATATTAATATTATTATTTATTATTAAAATAATTAATATTTATTTTATTGGAGACTCCTACATCCAACATTTACTAACACTGATGTATGTCTTCAACAACAACAACAAAAAAAGCATGGGCAGAGGTTTAATATAAACACATTAACTTATTTCATTAAAACATAAACACTGCAATATATGATTGCAGTGTAATATAACTTTTGTTGCATAAGCTTTTTCTTGTTGTTCATGGGACTGCTACAGGTGATTAGTTTAGATTAGATGCTGAACTTTGAGTTTGGTGAGGTGAATCTTGCTTCTAACATTTGTTCTCCTCCTTAGACTTTACCCTTCATGTCTCAGCATGCAGTAAACCAGTAACAAACTCCTTCCTGTGTAATGACAGTACTCTGGAAAGCTAATCACACCTAGGTCAGTGATTGCTAATTTATATGCAAACAATAACCCAGAGAACTTGTGAATTTCCAATCAAAATTTAGTAAAATTTCATGAAAATGTGTGCTCTCCTCAGCAGTCTGTAGGGATATTTTAGATATTTAAGTATTTAGATATTTAGCTGGTTGAGACCAGCAGGGCAGCACTGATGGTGAGGGAGTTCTGTCCTGTTTTCTTTTTTGATGCCTCTGTTGCCCTAGAAAGGATGCAATCACCACATCTACTGAAGGATAAATATAAATAGGAGGGACGGTTTTAAAGGGTGCCATAGAAAATGAAGCATCTGAAGTTATGTGTGGGCATCACATAGACAATGTGGTCCTGATAGCCTGAAAATTTTGGATGTCCCATCCCTGGAAGTGTCCAAGACCAGGTTGGTCTGGAGGACACTGGGAGAGTGGAAGACGCCCCTGCCCATGGCAGGGGTTGGAATGAGATGAAATTTAAGGTCCCTTCCAACCCAAACCATTCCACAATTCTGTGAGTCTGTGGCATCACAGGGAAGATCATTTCCTCAACCAAACATTTGAACTCTGCTTCCAGGGATCCTCAGGAGGATTTTTCCCTCTTGAGGAATCAGAGTGGGACTGGGAAAAATTGGGCGTGGGAAGATTCTGACATTGATTCCTGTTACATTTCAATGTCCACCCAGCCAGGTTTACAAACCTCTTCCACTGGAGTGCTGTTGGAATCATATCCACAAGCCACAGCGTAGGGTGCAGGGTACACATCTGACCATCCCTGACTTGTACAATTCCTGGTCACGTTCCCTGGAGAAAAAAAGAAAAACATAATTTGAAAAGAAACTTTCACCTTGATGTTAAACCTGCCTTTTGTGGTACAAACTGAGCACAATTCTTGTAACACTTGGAGTAAAATTCTCACTTTTTCTCTGCTATTAATTTTTCACATTACACAGAACTTATAAATGGGAGGGAAACATTGGGTTTTGAAGTCCAGACCTCAAAAAAAAAAATACATTTTAATGTGTACACAGAAGTGCACACAAAACATCTCTTCTAGTTGTGCCATAGTGCCAGTTGTACCCAGACCTTTTCTTGCTGGCATTACACCAGCATTGTGTGAGCGTTTTATTGTCACAGTGCCTTTGTTCCTGGAAAATTTTTATCTGAACAGAGCAGTAAAGTATTTATGGTATTTATGTCTTTCACTCTGCCTGTGAGAAGCCAGGAGCGGGGTAGATAAAGTGATCATTTCACTCTGGGAAGATAAAGTTGGGGGTCTGGGAGCTAAATCCAGTCCTCCAAACACAGCAGAGCTCTGATTAAACGTGATTCCTGGGAAACATGCTGCACTCTTGTTTGAGAACAAAACACTTCAAAATTTAGCTGTGAAGGGAGCAAAACCACACAGTGACAACCTGTATTGCCTGCTTTGACATGAACACCCCCAGGCAAGAAGATTTCCTGGACTCTGCAGCTCGCTGAGTGCCTGGGGCCTCTGACCAGCCAAAAAGAGCCTTAATTAATGTAAGGAAATCACACTCCTTCAGCCAGAGCTGTCAAAACTGAAGCTCGCATGGTCCTTTGGTACTCAGAGCCGCCATCCAGAATTGTGAGTGCAAAGCATTTCTCACTTTGCAAAATATCTCTGCTTCCTGTCCCAGCTGGACCTCACACCCACGTTGGCTTAATCCAGCAAAAGGAGGAAAGACCAGCAACCAGGAAAACCTTATTCAGAGAGATTTGTGGCCTCAAAGGACAAGAAAAGGGTTTCTCAAGGAATAACAAGGCAGAAATACACCCTAGAGCACACTGGAAATTCCCCCAGCAGCTCCTCTGACCACAGTCCCCACTCTGCCCACCTCACATGGATCCATCCCATCCTTGTGGCATTCCACTGGTGCCATCCATCACACAAAACTGGGAAAAGCTGGTCAACAAACCAGAATGGACAAACAGCAGCCAAAACTTGCTTCTTAAGGTGAAAAAACGACACCAGTGATGCTCAAAGGAGTCTGCAAAAGTTTTCAATAATGGGGTTCTTTGCACGCAAGAGTGAGAAAACTCCTGCAAACAGCAGCAAATCAGTTATGCAGCTGTGAGTCATGAAAACATTCCAGTTTCACCTCCAGCAATTCCTGACTCTTGAGTCATCTGAGCACCTTCCCAGCCATGGGCCTGTTTTGCACTGAAGGCAGGAACAGACGATCCCCTGTGTTGAGTCTCTTCTTGAAACCCATAACAGGTGACTTTTGACACTAAAACTCGTCCTGGAACTTGTCTTTGCAGCAGATCTGAGCTCCAGGAGGGCTCTCAAAGGTGCCTTTGTTCGTTTCCACAGTTTCCTCAGGAGCAGCAGCTCCGTGGCCGCTGTTCCCAGGCTTTCCCTGCATGGTCACTGTTTGCAGTTCTTTTCTCCAGGGTTCTTATCAGGATCATGAGAGATCTTGTGCAAACAAATCAAGGACGTGAAGGGTCAGTATTTCCAGTTCTTTTGAGGTGTTATGCAATTTCTGTTATTTCTTCTTCATTACAATGAATCCCATTATCTGAACTTCATTGCTTCCCATTTCCTGCTTAAAGCTCCTCCCTGTTTGGGGATGGATTTAGATTTCACAGTGGTTTGAAATCTTTGTTTCTTATTCTCAGTGAGCTAAGTTGTGCTTCTTTCAGCTTTGTTTTCTCCTATTTCTTCTTTTTCATTGCATTTCATCACAATTGTTTGATTATTTTACAATTTTTATTGCTCTCAATACTTCCAAAAATTGTCTTAAGAATTTAGCAGATGTGGAAGTTAAGGTAGAGTGAAGCACAATGACAGCATTGCATCATTGGATTAAAAAATAATTATTAAAAATATTTTATAAAATATTTGTATTTAATAAAATTACTCTGATTTTAGGGAAACTCCTTTCCCAGAGAAGTTTTTCTACCACCCTTTGCTGCTGATGTCACTTTTAGATGTGCAAATTCACACACAATGTGTGATACAAGGCACCTTTCTAATAACTCTCATGTTCACCAGATGTCTGAGAGGTACAAAAAAATACAAACCTGGAAAATAAAGATTTTATCACAGCACAGTTTGGGTCAAGTGATGGATGACACCTCCCCTCAGACCAAACAACATTTCTAATTACTGCTATTTAAAATACTATTTTCTACACTGAGAATGAGCATAAGAATTGGGAAACTATCCCACAAGCTTAGTTCTTCCTCTGAGGTTTACAGAGTCAAGTTGGACTGAAATATTTCAGAGATTTTTATGTTCCAAGGTCAAATCCTAGCTCTGCTACAGACCCCCAGCAAAAATGCAGCCAATTCTTGTATTTTCCTTGGCACCCAGTTTTTCCATAGACATTGGTAATAAAATCTGATTATTTGTCAATGGAAAGGCAATTTTTTTTCAAAGCACCAGATTTATTTGCCATTTTTCCAGAGTTTTTTCTCACTAATTTGTGCAACACCAGTTCTTCCTGGAATGATGCACCCATGGAATACATTGAAAATCTAAGGGACAATATCAGAAGAGACAACAAACTCTCTGCACTTGGAAATTATCCCCACCCTTTGAAAGTTCAGTGGATTTCCCAAACTTCCCATCTCTTATCAGAGTGGAGCTAAAACTTTTCAAGTTGTATGCCTGGAGGTTTAGTGAGAAAAGAGGCCAGGGGTTTATAACTCAGTTACACACAACTAGCAATATAGAATGGAGGAAATTCACTGAGAGATGGAAAGCATTTCAGTGCCAGCAGGTTTGTGCTTCAGGCTCTCGTCTGCGTTGTGGAAAAAGAAGGGGCAAGTTCCTGCTGAGAACAGAGTCCCCTCACGCACATGGTATTAGTTAAATCCACAAAATAATCTGTTTTTTTTGTGGGGTTTGCATTTAATTTTGATCAATGTTACCAGTGTCAAACTGATGCATCTGTTCCGAAAATCATTGAGATGAGGGGTTTTCCCTCTTTAAACGTATATAACAAAAAGTTTCACTTGAAAAAGCCACAAAGAACTCTCATTTCTTACAACAATGACCTCATAATATCCTCATAATGTCCTCATAAATTTGCTGCTTTCCCAGAGTCACGGAAAGGTTGAGGTTGGAAGGGACCTCTGGAGATCACCTGGTCCAAAACCCCTGCTCAAGTGGAGTCACCTAGAACTGGTTTAATGGAAGCATGAGCAGATTCCTTTTGGATATTCTCAGAATCCTTCAAGGATGGAGACTGCACAAGCAAAACTCAGGTCAGAATTTAGACTCACAGCATCATCACGGAATTATTTGGGCTGGAAGGGACCTCAAAGTCCTGTTCTAACCTCCCTCCCATGGGCAGGGAACCTTCCACAAGACCTCCTTGCTTTCACTGAGAGGAATTTCCTTTCATTGGACATGATCTATTCATGACAGCGGAAGGGGAGGGAGGAGTTTGTGGAGCAAAGACAAAACCAGAACATTTCCTTTATCAGAGGGGTTTGACCAAAAGGATTAACTAAATAAATGCACAACACTGTTGTCAATGTCTCGCTCTTTAGGTTTTTCTCTTACTTAATTTCTTTTTGCCTCTCATCTGTTGCAAACACACACTTCAAGCTCAGAGAAGTGTTTGAAAGTTCATGTTACAGGTGAGGTTTTACCTCTTTGATCTTCTTGGGGAAAAAAAAACCTTTTACTGGCTTTTAATGGGAGTAATAATTCATAGAAAGGGATCTGAGGTCAATCATGGCTCAGGGGTGTTCGCCTTTGCCCCCCCCCCTTGCTTTCCTTGCCCTTTTCTGTAATAGCTTTTAAGGCAGAGGAGAAGGTGTGCTCTGCCCAGCAATTTGTCCTGCTTCTCCTATCATCATATTCCATGGACATAAATCAATTTTTTTTCAAGCAGAAACTATTAAAGCAATAGCACCTCTATTATTTACCGTCCTTGAGACACCACCGAGCCCACTGGCACATCTCAGCTTTCATTTTTATTATTGATCCGTCCCACTGTTCCTGGCAAACACTTGAAACCTGCAGACAGCTTGCACTGAGCTGGATGCTAAAGTGCTTAGGTCTGGGAAAAACTTGTGGGGAAAGTCACAACAGGATATTTTCCCAACTTGTGTTCTCTGCCTCAGCCGTGATCTCACAAGATCATTCCTTCAGTGCAGCTCAAGCTCAGTGTTTTGTGTTATTTCATAGTTTTTTATTTCACAGCTTCATGTCAGAGCAGAAGCTGTGGCATTGAGTCAGCACCACAAAAAAAGACAGATTTTATTTCCATCATTTGTTGCTTTTCACGTCACTCGGCCTGCAGTTATTACTGCCACGTGTCCAGTGCCCTGAAACTTCCTGCACCCCATTTTTGGGGCAATAGTCAATTTTTCTTCATCTTCCTTTCCTCTTCCTGCACATTTCCTTTCTAAAATAAACACAGACAATTCCCCCCTTCCTAATAATAACAATATTCCCCTCAATAAGGCACCTTTTGTAAATTATTTGTTTCCTCACCCTAAAAGCAGAACTGTCAAACTTTAGGACAAATTTCTCTTTAAATCTTTTTTGATACTGCAATCCCAGGATTCCAGGAAACATTTGCAAGAGAAAGATGCACATTTCTGAGTAGAGGTGGAAGTGTAGCACCAGCCCTCCAGAGGAAGGGACATAAGCATTGTGACACCTCAGTAGCAAATAAATCATAGGGTAATTTAAACATGGAATAATTTAGGCTGGAAAAGACTTCCAAGATCATTGAGTCCAACCATTAACCCTGCACTGCCAAGGCCACCATCAAACCATGTCCCCAAGTGCCACATCCACATGTTTTTGAGCACTTCCAGGGATTGTGCCCTCTTTGAGCTTCCTTTTCTCCAGGTAATTCTGCCTTTTCTCTATGAAGGCACATTTGGACAGCAGAACACCTGAGCAGGTGAAGAGACCCACTCTCTTCACTCAAACACTCAACTGTGTTTCCTTTTAAATGGGCATTGTAGCAAATACATAATGGGTATGGTTTTCATTTTGGGGTTCTTCAGAGTAGTGGTGATGTCTCCTCATCTGCTGCTGTCTGCTCATCCCTATCCTCATTTTATTCAATTTTTGTTCCACTTTCAAAAGCAATGCAGAATAAAAAGTGTTCATGAAGGAGAAGATAGGAGAGTGAAAATAAATTTAGTGCACCAGAGGGAAAAAAAGGAGTTTGGCAAGCCCGAAACTGAGATAGATCTCAACTCCCTGAGTGGGATTCCAGAGCTTGGTTATGCCCATCCCCACCCCCTCAGGTGAATTAACCTCACCATTGAAGCTTAAAAACTGTCAGTGCTAATTTATTCTGTTTAGGTTGTGCATGGTGGACAATTCACTCTTGGAGAAACTGTGAGACATAAATCCCTATTGCAAATGTCATCTTCCACGTATCCACAGAGAGCTGAAACACCCTGGCCAAGGGATGGAAAGCAGTGCACTTCAGTAACAAAAGGTGACAGAAATGTTTTCATCCATCTCCCTCACATGGCACCAACGAACGTCATGAAATAATGAAAACTTTCTGGATCCGTGAATGCCGTAAAAAATTAATGTCAAATGACATCAGGACCGTGTTAGGCATTTTAAGGTTTTTAAATGCCACGAGACATTTTATCCTTTATTAACCACAAGATAAGATATTAGTCATTTGAAGAGCACATTCTTCACGAGGCAGGAAAATCACATTAACTCTTTGTTTTCTGGTATTTCCCCCTTTTCCTGCTATAAAAACACAGATTTTCCCTGGCTCACAACTGGATAAAAGCTAAAGGATCAAAGAGTACAACACAAACATTAAACAGGTGATTGAGTTCCTTGAAAGCTGTTCAATGACACTCACTGCTACAAAGGAAGAGCTTTTAATGGCATTAATTTTGCAACAAATCCCATAAAACAGGAGACAGTCTTCCTGTCCCTTTATTTAACACCATCTCTGCTTTCCCCATTTGTGAATGGTTGTACAAAGTGTCTGACTCAGAGAAAATCAAAGCTGAGCCTTCTGCTTTGGGAATGGCATCAGTTGTTATGTTTGTGCTCTGCTGAGGTGGGATTCACCCCTGCTGGAAGACATTCCCTTCTGCCAGAGCCCCTCCACAATTTTTTTGGAGAGAAATATGTGATTTATGGAGGTTATTAAACTCACCCTGGAATGGAAACCTAAAAACCAGCTGAACGGCCCCTCTGAGGAACTTTATGTCACCTCTGATTGTCAAACCAGCTCAGAGATATACTCACTTACAGAAAACTCAAAAATCAGTGGATAGAAATGCCATTCCAGGCTTGGAACTGGGTTCCTGAATGCAGATATCTGAACACCAGTTGAAGAATCCTTGTGGATTTTAGATCCTCCAGCATTTACCAAACAGTACCAGGTGCTGATGATCAGAAACCTGAATGGAGCCCTCCCTGAATGGTGTCTGTGGTGTAGGGGCCGTTCTGGAGCGCAGTGCCTGCATTACTGCTCCAGTCCACATCCAAAGATTCATCACCACAGCACATGACAACTCTGGAACTGTTCAGGAGCTTCCACAGGATCTCCTGTAGCCAGCACTGACCAAATTTCTGGGGACATTAAAGGGGTCCTGGACACCAACTCATACAGACACCTTTGCTTTACAAACAGCAGAAATTAAGAGTCCTGATCTCACTTTCTCCAATGAAAAAACTCCCACTGTGCTTTGTCAGACTGAGGAGAAATAGATATTCTCATGGTGCCCTTTATCTGATTGCTGTAATTTATATTGAAATGAATCACTGACCAAACCACAGAATCATAAAACCATGGCACATTTTGGGTTGAAAAGGATCTTAAAGATCTTGTTGTTCCAACCCCCTGCTGGACACCTTCCACTGTCCCAGGCTGCTCCAAGCCCTGTCCAACCCTGCCTTGGACACTGCCAGGGATCCAGGGGCAGCCACAGCTTCTCTGGGCACCCTGTGCCAGGGCCCTCCCACCCTCACAGGAAAGGATTTCTTCCCAATATCAAATCTATCTTTGTCAATTTAAAGCCATTCCCACTTGTTCTCTATCCCCCTGCACAAACCAGCCAACTTTCCAAAGAGTGCAATCCCTGGACAACAGTCAGATGCAGAAATCCACGTTAATCCAGAGCAAACTCCTCCAAAGCCATGTGAAATCCCCAAAAGCTGCTGACCTTGGCAGCTGCAAAGCTGGGTGACACCTGCCAAGCTCATGGCTCCCAGAAGGGCACAGCAGCCACAGGGTCATGGGGTGGGTCCTGTCTGAGGCTGTTTCTTGGCTGGGAACATGGAGCTGAGTGAACAGAGAGCTTAAATGATGTTCTGAGTGCTCTGAAGGACATCTGGGCTTCTTCCAGAATGGAAATCCTTCACTTTACAGAATCACAGAGTCACTGAGATTGGAAACACCTCCAAGGCCATCGAGTCCAAGCTGTGCTCAATCCCCACCTGGTCACCAGCTCAGAGCTCTGAGTGCCACGTCCAGGAATTCGTTGGACACCTACAGGGATGGGGACTCCAAACCTCCCTAGGAGGTGCCTTACAAAGCTTAAAAACCCCTTCCATGAAATAAAAAACCTATCCTGATGCCAACCTGACCCTCTCCTGGTGTAGCTTGAGGCCGTTTCCTCTTGTCCTGTCACTTTTTCCTTAGAAGAAGGGCCAAACCACCAAATAACCTAAGGCTTTTTGAGATACTCTGAAGTACCTGATGGTACTTCAATCTTCATTGTACTTGATGGTACAATGAAACAGAAACTACAGGAGATCTGCACCTTTCTGCAGGGGAGCTTGGAGACCAGGACATCCCGGGACATCTCGGAGAGCAACAGTTGCAAGATCCTTGAGTCCCATAAAGTTATTCTGCCCCACATGTTAAGGTATCCCAGGTTCCCACTTATTTTAGCTTGAGTTCACCATAGTACCAATGATTCTTTTTTAAATATATTTAAAAACCATATATGTGTGTGTGTGTGGTATATAAATATATAACGGAATCTTAGAGTCATTAAGGTTGGAAAAGACCTCTAAGAAGGTCAATTCCAATAAGTAACCCAACACTGCCAGGTCCACCACTAAACCATATTTTTGAATTATTATTTTTGAATTATTATTTTTGAATTATTATTATTATTATTATATTATTAAATTATTATCAAAATATTTTTGAACACTTCCAGGGACAATGAATCCCTGGGCAACCTGTTCCAATGCTTGCCTCAAAATATATATATATATATATATATAAAATATAGAATATTTTCCCTATCATTCTGCTCGAGTGGGAAGATGTGTTAGAAAGGGTTTTTAGAGGTTTTTCTTCCTGTTTGACTAACTCTGCTGGTGTATAAAACCCAGTGGGTGAGGGAACAGAGCAGGAACAGCAGGTGATTATTCCACATGGCTGATCCAATGCACAGGGGTCTTGTCCTGCTGGATGTGATATCACAGCAGCTTCTGCCTCTCTTCCCTGGGTGTTGACATGAGAGAGATGAGCTGCTGGGGAATTTTGGAAACGGCAAGGTCAGTGCTAGGATAGGACTCCAGGGATTTAGAATTTCCCTTCTGTGCCCACAAAGAACCTTGGTGTGGCCTTGGGTAAGTGGTATAATCAGCCTGTGCTGGTTAATGAGTGCAGTGCCCCAGTCTGCTGAACAGGGATGACATTGTCTCCCTACCCCCATTCCCAACCTGTCCTGTTGGCACTGCCAGGCCCTAAAAGTGGAGGCTCAGCTCAGTGCAGCATCTCCTGTGTGCAAGAGCTTAATTCTGTGTGAAGGCCTGCAGGGCTTTTATAATAAAAATAGTAAAAAATTACTATAAAGCACCAGGAGACACAATCAGTCCTGTTGCTGCACAGCCCCTTGAGACCTGAGTTTTAAATGAAAGCTTCTCAAAACACCCTGAACAGTGAGTTAAACTACTTCCTCCATTAACCTCCCCTGCCCGTTATTTGTCAGGTTAATTCCTTGGCCTGTGGCCAAATTGGTCATTTCAGCCAGAAAAAAAAAAACAACACTTTCTTACCTGCAGTTTCAGCTTGTTTATTTTCTGCCAGAGACTTAATTAATGACCGTGTTAAACTACTCATTTTGCAAAACAAACACCACCATTCACCAGGTTGATTCAATTGTCACTGCACAATATCCGTAATATCGGATTTCACCAGGAGCCGCTTTTGCACCCCTGTGATCCACAGGAGCGGTGCTGCGAGGGCAGGGAGGATGTTTCAATGTTTGGAAACTCATGTGTGGCTTGGAAACCTCCTTCACCTTGGTTTAAAAGCTGTTTTCCCCCTCTTTTTTGAGTTGTTCCCACCGTGGTGTGTTGGAAACCCCACTGGGAGCGAACCATGGAGCTGTTTTGGGGTTTGCTTACCCAGGAAGGAGGTCAGGAATCTGAAGTACTTGGGGCATGGCCGTACCACGACTTCCCCCACCTCTGCTTCAGGCCAGCAGGTGATGTTGTCCCACTGCCTCCTGCAGCCTGGGGAAGAAACAAAAGGAGATGGTGAAGCACTCACAGGTGGGACCTGCTGGATGCAGCAGCTCTGCACAGGTTTGTGGAGCCCCTCACCCCACCACAGGCACCTTTTGGAACGAAAACCACCAAAGTATTTTCTTTAAACATGCAGCTTTCAGGTCCCTCCCTGGAATTCAGCCCCTCAATTTTCCAGAAATCAGTGTGGAAAGAGCAGCAGATAAGTGCAAGAACCAGGGAAATCAGGTTTCATGAAGAACAGTGCCTTCTCCCAGATTAAAAATGCAGAAAAGCCTAATTAAATATCTCTCTTCCTTGCCCTCATCTCTGCCTGTTGCATTAAAACACCTGATCTGAACTTGTGAGACAAGTTCCCCTTCCTCCTCTTCCTCTTCCAAACTTCTGTCACCATGTCCTTCTTCCCATTGCAGTGATTGTGCAGCTCTGCAGAGCAGGAAGGGGACACAGATGACAACCAAAGGGTCAGGGGCCAAACCCCTTCACCAGGAGCCAGTTTCCTTCTGAAAAAGGGAGAAGGCACAGAAACACCACTGGAGGATGAGGGGGGACGCTGCTGTGGCCAGGAGATGCTCTCTGTAAAAGGGTGAGGGAATTCCAAGCCAGGAATGAAGGAATAACCAGCACAGAGTTTTGTCAAAATGAGGCATTTCTGAAGATTTTCTGGGTAGAATAAAAGCTTTCATGGAAGAAAAGAAAGGCCGTGTCCTTTCTACAGAGTTATAATGTTCTGGTTTTGCCCTTTTATTTCTCAAAAGGCATTAATAACAGCCCATGCATGGTGCACTGTGGGATCATGCAACATCAATACTGAAGCCAAAAAGGAGCTGGCAGATCTGAATTTTTTTTAAGCAACAAAAAATCACACGCGTTTTTACATCGATATGTTACTATTTCAGAGTTCTTAGCGGAATTCTGGAAACATTTTCCCTCCTGCTTTCTATTTCCAACAGACAGGCACTTCACTGCTGCTGGCTGAGGTGGGTGGGCTGTCACAGAGCTCCCTTCTCCCAGCACCTCTGCTCTCAGTTGTCTGTCACACCCCGTTTGATGGCAGGGCTCCCCCAAAAGTGACACACACGCTGCTGAGGTCACAGCCCCCCCGTGACAGAGACCGGGATGGGAAGAACAAAGCAGAGGAAAAACTCCTCACGTGCCAGCAAAGGGAGATGAGAAAGCACCTTCCAGGCTGCACTTGTTGGTAATTACCCCACTCTGAAACTCCTCCTTTAAATCATCTTTTACTATCGAGCTGAGGAAGGGGCTGGTGTCATCCCCAGCCTGTGCAGAGCTAGGCAGATCTGTCTCAGATCAATAGAGAGCACACAGAAATGCTTTGAAGCTGCAAAAGAGCCCTTACCTCGCTTTCAAAGTGATTTTACAGGTTTTTCACCCCCACTTCTTTCATGAACAAACTGAACTTTTCAAGTGAAGTCCTGAGCTGAGTTTATTGGAGCTTCAAAAATGGAATAGCTGATGGTATCTCCTTCGTGCAGCTCTCCTGCAGAGTTCATTAAAATTCAGGTTTCAGGGTCCTTACATCAGGTGCCAAGCTCAGTTCCCACAGCCTCACACTTATCTGCCACCAAACACAGCCAGCAGGTCCAAAAGCATCAGGATATTAAAGATTCCGTGGAAAATGATTCCATGATGGGATATTTCACGTTCTGCAATCATTTCCTCCATCAGCTGCAATAAATCTCAGTGCACCCATTACCTCGGGATGGGTTATAATGCAAACTAAAATACGAGGTGATAGCATCAGATGGCTTTTTAAATGCCCTGAATTATGCACTCTGAGAGGTTTTGGTGATCTGTATCTTTTTCTCTGTTGACATTTTTCAGCACCACCTGTGATGCATGAAGAAAGCTTTTAGGTGCTCACTTTTGTAACAAAGGGGTTTTTTTTTTGTATTAAAAGAAAGAGAAACTGGCCTTGCAAGACACATAAAGTGCATTTTTACAAATTATTGCCTCTGTAAACACATCTTGTACCTGCCCATTAGCTCTTACAACACCAATCTTCCTCACTGCTGCTCCAGACACGCTGAAAATATTTCTGCAGCTGTCTGGAGGAGTCCAGGTTTTAGAGGTGGAATTCATATCTCTGAAGGTATGGATCTAAAAGTTAGATAACTTAAAGAAGGGAGTGGAAACCAGAGCTATGTCTGGCATCATAGAGTCACAGAATCATAGAATTTTGGAATTATTTGGGTTGGAATGGACCTTAAAGCTCAACCAGTTCCACCCCCTGCCATGGGCAGGGACACCTTCCACTATCCCAGGCTGCTCTAAGCCCCATCCAGCCTGGTCTGGGACACTGCCAGGGATCCAGGGGCAGCCACAGCTTCTCTGGGTCTATTCTAACAGGTCTGTGTTCTTGTGCTAATTATCAACAGTTCAGTAAAATGAATAATTGTTAGTGATTAGAAGAGGACCTGCATCAATAACTGTAGTGTAAAAAATTGGAATGATGGAAGATTGATCCCTGCAAGATGCTTTGTATTTCCAGTGCTGTGATCATCCCATCAGAACATCGGGCAGAACTTTGTGCTCTTTCATCTGACCCAGGACACAGACAACCTTTACCAAGGAACTTCCAGAAGATGCTCTTCTTTCTCCCAAGTTAAAAAAGCTGAGAGCCTTTACCCTGGAAAACTGCTGGGATTTGGGGGTTGACAGGCAAAAAACTATTTGAGAGCAGGAACAGCTGCAGTGTGCCTTAGAAAAAAGAAATCTCTCTCTTCCCTGTGGCATTACTTGGATACTGCAAAGTTTAGCCTGATCACATTGTGTTCAGGATTTGATAAAGCTTCTCCATTAATTAATTATAAATGTTGTCTCCTACTCACACTCAGTGTCTGCAGGAAGGATGCAAAAGTTATTTATCATTCCTCACCCAGCGCAGCAGGTGCAAATGAGTCAAAAATACACCTACTCCTCATTTCCATCAAAATCCTGCTCTGCTCATCTGCTTGTCACCAAAAGAACAAGGGATATCCACTGTCAAGGGCTGTGCTCTGCCTTGGGAAGGATCACAGGTGAATTTGGAGAAGCTGCACAAAAATAAGTGTGTGGCTTTTCCAAAGCAGCAGCACTCACCACATCTCTGGGTATCTGGGGCTCAATCTTTAAATTCTTGTTATTGTAAAAACAAATATATAAATATAAAAGTAAGAGGTTTAGTTTTTTTGGTTTTTTTTTTTTTTAATTTTAATTATTTAAACTGTGACCTCCACGCACTCAGCTTTGCCCTGCTCTTCCCTGGCTGAGCATGAAGTGCTCTCCGAGGTAAATATCTTCTTCTGGAGTGCTGCAGGGAGAAATCCTTTATGCGTTTGAAGAAGCTGGAGCTCAGATCCCTGTATCCAGCAGCTCAGGTCTCCTCTCTGCAAGCCAAATGCCCCACATGCAAACCAAGGGCTGCACCAGCCTCATTTGGAGCCCTCTTCCAAGAGGTTGTGGCTCAGAAGTAGCTGAGGACCAGGGACACAGTGAGGAGCCCCCAGCCCAGCTGCAGGACAATCACCTTTCCCCCTGCCCCTGCTAAAAGTGCAGAGCTCAGCCCCTCATTTTCTCTCCCTTTAAAAGGTTAACAGACAGAAAACAGGTCAATTGTCACGAGGCACAGTGGTTTGCTGAACTGGCAGACTGGAGCATAAAAAGCCATTTATTGGAGTCATATCTCCACTTCCAGCGAATGCACGGTCAAAGCTTATCTAGGAAGCAGCAGAGAATAACTTTGCTTCATGAATAAACATGATTTCCAGAGCTTTGGCACAGCCCTGAGATGGGATTGGTTTGGCTGAGGGATGAAATGAATGGCAGCAGGATGGTGCCAGGCACTCTCTGAACCCAGGTGAGCTCCCAGTTCAGGAAAAAACCCTTTGAGCACATCAGTCTTTGACTGAATCATTGAGGTTGGAAAACCCCTCCAAGCACATCAAGTCCAACCTTGGACCGAATGTCACCCACCAAACCCTCACCCCAAATTCTTCCCCATGCATGGGGTCACTCCAGGTCTCTCCTGAATGACAGTCACACACATTTGGCCCTTGGAATGCCTGTGCAGATGCAGAGATGCCCATTTGGTGCCTGGGGTGTGTCAGGAGCTCTGCCTGCCCCTCCCTGCCCACAGGGGGACAACAGCACAGCAAAGGCACAGCTGGGTGAGGCCAGGATGAGCTGTCCCAGGGCACCATCACAGCCCGGAGTGCCGCAGCAGAATCTCATTTTCACTCCAATTTCATGCCAGCAGGCAGCCCCCAAGCATCCCATGGGATGACATTTATTGTCCCCTGACAAGCCCAGCCTTGGTGCTCACCCATGGCTTGCCCAGTTTGAGCTCGTTACAACCATCTCATTAGAGCAAATTATCACTGCATCCATCTCCTTGGCCCAGCTGAGCACTGATCTTTTGCCTGACTGAAAGAAATAGACCCAAAAGATGGTGCCTGTAACTCATTTCAATCCAGGCAGCTTGAATTTAATCACAGCAGAGGAAAAAACCCTCATCAGCCTTGGGTCGCTGCTACCACTGCAGACTGCAGCGAGCAGAGACCTCCCAAATGAGGGATAATTTTCTATTTAGAAGTTGTATGAAATAATGAAAAGTACCTCAGATAGATTCTTATTCTCCCATAAATCTTTTAAATTAAATGCAATTTGATTTTGCTCCTGAACCCAGGGAAATTTTCAGAATTCACAACCTCCTGCGCCGAGGCATTGCACAGTTTAAGTGTCCACTGACAGAAAAAATTTATCCTTTTCTGAATTCACTTTGAACTTGCTCATTGCTGCTTGCAGTAGGAGCTGCTCAGTTCTTTCACAAAGACAGAAATATTCACAGCCTAACCACAACATCCCTTTCCCTGGGGAGCAAACCTATAAAATCCTTTTTAATGTCCCTCCTCGGGCATCTGTTTTTCAAGCCGAATCATCCCAGCCTCTTTGGTAGCTCCCAGCGTGGAAACAGCTCCCATTCATTTCTCCCTGGTATCTTTGGTGAGTTTAATCCCACCCGATCCTGCCCTGGGCTTGCAGAAGAGGGTTTTACCCTATTTTTCCCTGACAGATTTGGTTTGACTGGGGTTAGCTGGGCTCTGAGGTTTCACTGAATGCATCTTTCCTCTCTTCCCTGAAATTGTCACTGCTGTGCCCTCCTGTCCCCAGTCCCACTCACACTCCAGCATCCTCTGGGCATCTCTCCACTCCCAGCTCCATCTCATCTCCTTTTTTTATTTCTATCACCACTGACACTCTGCTCTGCAGCAAATCCATCCCCTCAGAGCTCCCCTTTCAACTTCCCACAGCTTTACATTTAATTTGGATTTTTTTTTGCCTGTTGTGCTGCCTGCTCTCCCTCCAGCACCACAGGCAGGATGTGACAGAGAAGCCCCCCAGCTGGAGGAAAGTCACAATGCTGCCAGGGCATGTGACCCCTGCTATGGTGGCATTTCCTCCCCACCACTGATGAGCTCTGCTGGTGCCCTGCTGCTCCTTTTCTCAGCAGAAAAGGGGCTTGGACAACCAGAGGAAACAAAAAGGATCCCAAAATTCAGGATAAGTGAATAGAGTTTGCTTTGGACTTTGCCTCAATATCTGTTTCAATTCCTGATGTAATTTTTCCCACAAGCTGGACATGATGATCTTAAGGTCTTTTCCAACCTTAACAGCTCCATGATCTTATAACAAGCACACCATTAATTACTGTAAAACCTGATTTGCACTACTGCAGTGGCTGTCACAAGAAACTGTCCAAGCACTCAACAGGAGATATTAAAAAATAATTTTCTTCCTAAACGTTTGCAGAAATTTGACTCAAACACATATGAAGGAAACCTCACTTTAAAGCCCCCAGACTGAGTCATTCTAAACAGCGTGAAAGAAATCACCAGTGACTGTTGCTGGAGGATGAAAAACATGAAAATTCTACAAGATTTTTCATCATCAACATCTACTAGGAAACAATCTTAAAAAAAAAAAAAAAAAAGTTTGTAATCTTTCAGCCTTTTGCAACCCACAAACTAAACAAACAATTGACTTTTCTCATCCCTCCAGAACGTCCTTTTCATAAATCAAATTTGTGAGCTGAGCCCCTCTGCTTAAGTCCAGAACATGTAAACTGAAAGAAAAGATCCAAGATTTAAGATGAAGATTTAAAAGCATGTTGTCAAAAACGTAACTTGTCTCCTCAGCAGCCTCTAAACAAGATCTCCAGTGCCCTGACACAGAGCATGCTTAAAGGATTATTCCAGGGTTTCCTCACTCAAATCCCTGTGCTCTTCCAGGAGTTGTAGACAACTGGATTTATAGAGAATCAGACTTTGAATTTAGGGACCTATTCTTCCTAGACAGCTTTTCCCATATTGGCATCTCCAGGCAGCAATCCGTGGTGAAGGTGACCAGGCTCAACCTCTAGGAATGCTTTTTTCCAACATAACTTATGGTGCAGGCAATATTTCCCTTTGTGCTTATCCCAGGTAAAAGGGGTGGATGTCATCGTGAAAGTGCTCTGATACAGTCAACATCAACAGATAAAAAACAAAAAGAAAAGATGAGGAAGGAGAGATTTTTTTAACCAGAAATCTCATGGGACGTGAGAGGGACAAGCTGCTGTCAGAAACCAAAGCTCTGCATAGCTGGATTTAATCTGAGCTGTTATCCAGTGCTTTGAAAATGTTTCAGATTTCTTTTCCATCACACCAATGTCACTTTCTCCCTTTGTTTAATATAACCTTTGCACATCCAAGGCTGTGTGCATTTATCTATTATCCCACACTAAAAAAAAAAAAAAAAAAAAAAAAAACACCAGCCAGAAATTCTGCTGGCATTTAAAAGCATGGCACATTCTCCAAACTAAAATGACTTTTCCAACCCAAATTGATGTCCACTAAGTGGCTGCTAATCCCAACAAGCCCCGGGACAGCTGTTTCCAAATCAAACAAACACTGCTGCTTGTCAGAGAGCTTCCAGCCAGGACGAGTCAGCAACAGGCAAAGCCAAAGCAAAGCGTCCACCCTGGGAGTGTTTTGGGGCAGAAAACAGATGTTGGAATGCCTTATCTCCCGATGGTGTCTGTGGAAAGGTGAGGTCAGGGCAAAAATCAGCTCCACAGGGAGGAATGATGAGGTGCTGTGTGGATCTGGGCTGGAATTTCATCCTGGTTTTGGTGCAATTTGGGTGGGTGGGCTCAGACAAAAAACCGAGGGGCCACTGTTGGAAATATGGGATCAGTGAGGCTGGAGAAACATTTTAAGACCATTGAGGCCAAGAGATAACCCAGCACCGCTGTGTTCACCCCTAAACCATGTCCCCAAAATTGGGAATTATCAGTGCTCGCTGGAGAGGTGGGCAGAGGGTCACAGGGCAAGCACGGGCAGAAAAAGAACCATTTTTAGGGAAACCCTTGCAGATTATTATTTCCTTGGGAAAAGCCTCCTGCTCTGAAAGAACAGCATCACCTTCAGACTGGATCATGGCAGCCAAAAACCAAATCTGGGGCTGGATTTCAGGATTCAGGCAGCGTTTATACTGGTGGGACAACTCTGCTCCCTCCTCGTGTTTGAAGCTGGCTTTTTTGGCAGAGTCTGCAAAGGTTCTCCTGTGAAAAATCCATGACAGATTTCTTTGTTTTGGGTTTGAATACGAAAACCCAAAATAGAGACTCCATCCTCTGTAACAGCTGCAGCATGGAAGTGTTTGGGAAGAGAACAAGGGAGATGAGGAAATGCTGAAAGAAGACCACAGTAATACCTGTCCTACTGTGTACTGGGGCCAGTGCCCAAGAACGGGGAGGAAAATTGCTGTTAAATAAAAGGGAGCTTGACTTTGGGACTGATCCTAAATGCGAGTCTAGGGTTTAAGGTCACGATGTGCCATGGCTGAACTTTCTGCTGTTTTAGGAAAGGCCACCCTGTCGATGAATGCAGGGGGCTGTTGTCACATCTGGGAGCTGCCCAGTGCTGCTGGCCAGAGCCAGAATGAAATTCAGAGGCCCTTTGGATCACCTAGGCCGGAGTAATAGTCAAAAAGTAAATTAAAAACGAATAAAAGATTACATGGCAAGAAGTCCAGCAGGTCCTTTTGGCTTTAGAGAGACTATCAGGATTAAACATATTTTATTCATATTTTAGCCTGAGCTGAGCTGTTCTCCAGGTTCCTTTGAGTGTGTTGTCTGCATCCTCAGGGTTTGGTTTAGCTGACCAAAAGCTTTTTGCCTGTAATTTTGTTGTAATTTTTTGTGATTTTATGTTATTCCTGATGTCCCAGGAATTTTTAAGAGGTTGATTAATACGGTAGAAGACTTATGAGAGCTCTACACAATCCTGAAATGACAGAACCACGGAATCTTTGAGGGTGGGAAAGACTCCTAAGGTCACCAAATCCAAGAATCAACCCAGCCCTGCATTTCCCACTGATCCATGTCCTCAAGTGCCACATCCACATCTTTCCCCATCCTACTGTGGGCACTCTCTTGAGTTCTCGAGCTGGATCAGCCATGAGGTGCCTCCACACCCTGGAGAGCTGCTCATAACAGGAATATCCCACAAATCCCATCCTCACCTGCCCCAGCAGGGCTTATGCAACTGGGAGGTGAGAATTCACTTGAACTTTTCCAAGCAAGGAACTATTAATTATTTCTTATCTTGCTACACTATAAACAGATGGTGATGAATAAACAGGCTCCTAATTTAAACTTCATCAATGTTTTTTTTCCAGCTTGATTTTTTAATTTCCATATGTTCACTGCTTCTCCTCCCATCAAACTTGCTTTGACTTCTTCATGGGAGACTGACAGAGACCCCCAGGCTCCAAATTTGGCTTTTCAAGCCAGCCTCCACTCTAGGCCCATGGAACAGCAAAAGTAATATTCAGATTTTAAGCAGCATGGGCCATTTCCCACCTGGATTTTTTTCCATGGCAATGATGAGCTTGCAGGACTTATCTCCACCTCACAAGTGTGAAACTCGTGCAAGTTAAGCAGATGTGAACAGGCACTGGGAGGGGGAATGGCTTTTTTAATTTTTTCCCGTGTTTTCCATTTTTCAGGCTGTTTTATTGGGTTTTGCTGTTTCCAAGACAGACAGAGCTAGAGAGCAAACATAAAGTGCAGTGCTGAAGTACTGGAGGTATCAGGGCAGGTGGGATGGGGTTTGGAGCAGCCATGGAATGAGATGACCTTCAAGGTCCCTTCCAACCCAAGCCATTCCGTGATTCTGGGATTCCACAGAGGCCACGCTTCCTGCACCGCTCTCGCTCTCCAGAGCTGCTCATTCTCACCCAGACACCAGGAAAGACTCCTTATTCAGCTGCCATCCTTAAATGACTCTCCTGCCATCCTTAAATGACTCTCCTGCTTCTGAAAGAGTATCTGATTGCAGAGCAAATTAATTAGCAGTAATGGGATAAACAGATAATGAGCTGAGCCAGCCGACCTAGACCTGATTGATTTTCTTGCCTTTTTAACAAATAGAGGGCTACTTTTTTCTTTTTTTTTTTTTAATTTATTATTCTTTTATTTGCGTGCTTCAGTTTAAGCTGAGCTATTTGTAAATTACAGCCACCACAAAATTAACCTTTCTTAAAAACAAACCCAAAAATTCTCCTCTGGTTACATAGAAGAGGCAAGTGAAAGCCAGCAGGAAGCAGAGCAGTGGTGATTCCTGCCTTGCAGCCTTCAGGAGCTCAGCCACGCTTCACAGAGAGGGATTTGCCTCTGTCTGTGAGTCTGGGGAGCAAAATCCCCTCACCCCAACCCTCGGGAGAGGTCCCCTACTTCTCCCTGTGTTATCAGCTGAGCCATCACCCTGTTGCTCACACATGGCCTGGCTGGAAAAGCATCTGCAGTGAAATCCCAGTTTTCAGTGGGGCTGGGATTGCATTCTCCCTCCTGAAATACAGAATCATGGGAACGGTTTGGACTTAAAGAAACCTTAAAATATCATTTGTCCAACCCCCTGGCAGAGGCAGGGAACTTTCACTATCCAAGGATTTCTCAGAGCCTCATCCAACCTGGCATTGAACACTTCTAAGAATGGAGCAGCACAGACATTGTTTTACCACCTTCATGGGAAAAATCACCTCTTTAGCTTAAAACCATTTCTTCTTGTTCCATCACAGCAAACTTTGATAAGTTTGTCCCATCTTTCTATAGACCCTTCAAGCAATGAAAGGTCACAACAAAGCCCCCCTCCCCATACATTTAAAAAATAATCCAGACCACTGAATATTTATTATAAGCTCCTAAAACTACCAAGTATCTTAGAGAACCCCAGACTGTGAAATCAGTGATTTATTTGTTTTACATTGCAGTGGTGAGAGATGTCACCAGAGAACTAGATTTTTACAGCCATACAGCAAAGTCTTGGCTGAAGTGATCCTGCAGTTGCCCAGGCAGGACTCCCAGAGGCAGTGGCTCTGAAAATTTGGGATGATATGGGAATTTTTTGACTGTCACAGCTGAATCCCCAAACCTGACCTGGTACCAGCTGCTCAAAGGGCACCAATTCTGCAGGAGGCAGTACCAGGAACTGCCCTGAGAGGTGCTGAGTATCTGTCCCAGATGTTCTGGATTCTGGAGCGCTGCCATGGATTTATCTCCTGCCTCTACAGAGCCATCACAGATCCCAGAACAGCTGGTTGAAGGGACCTCTGGAGACCACCCAGCCCAACCCCCTGCCACAGCAGGGTCACCTGGAGCAGGTGACAGAGGAACACGTGGCACCTCATCCCCTGCACTGAGCAGGAAGGATCCTGTCAGTGGCACGGTGACAGCTTTTACAAAGGATTTTTTAAATTATCCTTCAAATTATCTTGGGCACTCTGGGGGGGAGGGGGGGGGTGGAAAATCATCTAACAAATACCCCATGAGAGTTTATATATAATATTATATAATATATATTGATTTCCATATATTTATAAATACCCAGCTCCCTGAAATGCAATTCTCCATGTGAACAAACAGATCCATCATTTCTAATGATGGAGCTGGGATTTCCCCTGATTTGGCCGAGTCCCCTCAGATTTATGATCACCCGGACAGGGACCATCCATGGATGTGGTTGTTTCCTACACACCTGAGCTGTAGGAATTCTCTTCACTAAGAATCTCCTCATTGTAAACAAAGATTTTGCCAACAGGCAAAACAATATGAGTGGGATTCATCCCATCCTGAAGGAGATGCCTGCTGCTGGCCAGAACATATTGGAAATACCTAAAAAACAGCAAAAATCCCTCACCAGAAGTCATTCCCAAATGTCATGGCTGTTTGCCCACGTAAAACCAGTCTCAGCCTATGTGTTCTTGAATTTAATGGTAAAGAATCCCCTCCTGTATTGAATCACATTTGTCTTTTGATATCTTTGTTAGGTATTTCAGCACAGAGTTATAAACCAGCAGGGCAAAGCAGTGCAATGCCAATCCTGCTCCCCAAATCCAGCCCTGCGCTCCAACACATCCCACAAACCCTTCCAGAAACCAGGCACGCTCTGCCACGAAGCCCACAACACTCTCCTTCCTGCAGAGAGGCTGCTGGGTGTCCTCTGATGGCTACAAATCTCCTTAAAAGCCCCAACTTTGATCTGGCAGCCGTTTGGTTCTCCTGTGCACACCCTCCTGGCTTAAACAGCTTTTCCCTGAGGATTTCTCCCTGGATGTGGCCTCAGCAGCCTTTCCTCTGCTGGAAAACAAACTTCTTCTCGTTGGGGGTGAGAAGAGACCTTGAAAATTATCAAGTCCAGCTGTCAAATCTCCTCAAAAGTGGGTAACTCCACAGATACTGAATTACACTCCTAAAGGGGAATAGTGGGGGTTCTCATGGATCGTCTCATTCTGTGGACAGGCACAGCTTCCACCATCCCAGGCTGCTCCAAGCCCTGTCCAGCCTGGCCTTGGGCACTTCCAGGGGTGGAAAAAATTTAATCTGGAAAGAAAGGCAGGATTTCATGCGAGTTCAGCCCCTGTCAGGTTTGAAGGGGGTGTTTGAAGACAGAAGAGGATTAAGAAGGATATTTTTGTTTATCAATGGGAATCCACCTCCTTAGCCATCAAATGCTCTTACCAGTGACTAATCTGTCTGACACATCCAATTACAGCTGTGATTAAACCCCTCTGATCAATACGATTGATAATGGCTCCCAAACAAAGCTTTCTTTCTGAAGTGTACCCAAACATCGTGTTTATTCCCACTCATTTAATTAGAAAGGATAACGAATCCCTTGTTAAACCTCAAGCAATTATCTTTTTGCTGAAAAGGCGTGGAAAGTGCACAAGGCAACACAGCTACCTGGCCATAAATCAAAGTTTTGCACTGCAGATCACAGGGAACCTGGATCGCTTTCCATCCTCCTGTTCTGGGGATGGAGTTTAAGTAGGATTTTTTTTTTCCCCAGCAACACTCAGATTAAATAGTCATCACCTTCATCTGATCTCATATCATCGCCTGCATGAGATTTCTCCACAAACTTCCCCCTCACCCCCAACCGTCAAAGTTCAAAGTTCGATTTTACAGCTCAGCTTTATTTATTGAGTTATGGAGCCCCACTCCAGAAAAACAATTTCTTTGACCTACTTGTGCTCACAAGCTGTGAGCATTCCAAAGGGGAAACAACTCCTATGTATGAACTTGGAAATTATCTGGCCACACTGCTTACAAAACAGATTTCTCCAAAAACTGATCCACCCACAGCCACCCATTTAAAAGCCAGCACTTCAGCGATTTTTTTTTCTTTTGGTTCCAGGGAAGAGGAGAGTCTAGAAAATAAAGTCAGGTATTGAGGTCTTAAATAATTGCTGATGTTTTGGGGTAAATGGGTGACAGCTGCTTTCCACAAAGGAAGGGACCTTCCACTATCCCCATCCAACCTGGCCTTGGGCACTTCCAGGGATCCAGGGGCAGCCACAGCTGCTCTGAGCAACTGTGCCAGTGTGTCCTCCCCCTCACAGCCAAGAATTTTTTCCCAATATCTCACCTAAAGCACTCTCCTTCAGTTTGAAGCCATTTCCCTTGTCCTGTCACTTGAGTTCCAGTACTTTCTCCATGGACAAAACCATTTTATAGTGCTCACAGCTGCCATTTCTGAATCAGTCCTACTCATGAGCAGCAACTGGTGGAAATGTAGATTTATCCCAGCCCATTTCAGTTTTCCATCACGAAAGAAGCCTCCAAAATATTTCTATATACTTGCTAAAATTTGGGCATTAATGGCTTGTAAGAGGGCTGTGCATCTTTATTTCAGAATTGGGAAAAATGTTTTCAGTGGTTTAATTCTGTTGTTAGAGGGGGGAAAAAGCTGTTTTGATTACATTTTCCAATGAGAAAAATCATCCTCAAAAAGCAGAAAAACCTATCATCACTTCAACTATTTATTCTTCTCCTTCTAATGTACTGTACTTAATTGAAATTCTTTAAATATCCATGAAAACGGAATGAAGCATTTAGCTGGCTTTCAGATGAGTTTTTTTATCCACCCTGAGCTTTCCTTTTACTGGATTCCAGAAGAACATTTCTTCAAACGACTCCATTTAACTGTGCAGGGACACTTGAAACAGCTCCCAAATCAAAGGAAACCCTCTCTCAGCAGACAAAAGCCGGGGCCAAAAGCCTTCCTGGCATCCAGAGGAGCTCCCCCTGGGATCAGCTCGTCCCAGGATTCTGTTCCATCAGGACAGTCCTTCAGGCTGTGGCCTGGCTGCAAACAGCACCAAGCGGGAGAGGATGAGGAGGCATCCTTTCCCACTTTTCCCTCTTTTGGGAGGAGGGAGGCAAACCTCAAGTAGGATTTTTCCGCCCCTTTCTCCAGCGAAATGATCCCTTTGTTTTGGATCCTGGCAGTCCCTGCACGCCTTTTACTGGCACAGGGATGGGACTGGTGACTCGAGAGAGGCATTGTGATGCCTTAGGATTTTTAGTTTCTGTATTTTCATGAATCTGTATTCTTATACTTCTCTATTATAGCACTAAAAACTACCGTTCTCCCATCTTTAGAGAAAACAATTCCTCTCTGAGCCTGAATCCAAGGACTTTGCTGCCTCAGAGCCCCAAAATATGGAAACAACAGAGAATTGGGGGAGCAAGTTTGGCGTGGTTGACATCATCACCTGAAGGTGTCATTGGAGAATTAAGGCCCAATATGTTCATTAGACAGAACTTACAAAAGGTGAAGATCTCGTGACTCGGGGTCCATTTTGGGTGTAGCCTCAGGAGGAGGCTTTGTCTGCCCTGATGTACCAGGGGGCCTGTTAGGCCTGGATTAAAATTGTCTGTTCTCATTCTCTTAACTTTGTCTGGCCTCTGATTTTCAGGCAACAGTTGGAGGGATACAATCCAGCTGGATGCCTTAACTTGTCCCAAACCTGTTTTGGGGTTTTGACAGCTCTGCTGCAGGACAAGATGGGATGGGATGGGATGGCATGGCATGGCATGGCATGGCATGGCATGGCATGGCATGGCATGGCATGGCATGGCATGGGACAGCACCAAAACTTTCCTCCGTTCCTGATCATAGAAGCAAGGAGTGGGTTAAGGAGCCTGGAGACCCTTCCAGGAGTTCCCAGTGGGAACAAGGAGATCCATCCATGAGCAAGGAGAAGATCTCAGCTGACTGTCCCAACTCCAGAGATTCTTCTCAGCTTTGGGGCATCCTGTGCTTTACCACCAGGACAGGACCAGTTTTGGCATGGGGTTGGGAGGGCAGTGCAATGAAAGGAGAAGGTCACAATAACTTCCCTCAAAGCATTCCAAGGCCGGAGAGAACTTCAGACTTTCAGTTCCCAAGGGAAAATTGGAAAAACTCCAGTTCAGAGAGGTGGACAACTGAATTTAAGCCCACAGAGACACGTCAGTTCAGCTTTCCCAGCTGGGAAAGGTTGCAAGGGAACCCCAGAGAGCTGCTGGAACCCTTGGCTGATGGAACTGTGTTTTGGAAGCACCAATTCCTCTCCCTCCTGAAGACCATCAGCTGGAGAAATCCCTGCTGCAGCAGCAGGAGGGCTGGGAAACAGCCTGGGCCAGGCAGGTGTGAGGCTGGGAGACATGGATTTACTGCCAGGGAGGGAAGGGAGCGTTGCCCTACCTGAGGTCTGGTTGTCCCAGGTCAGCTCTGCCAAGCACTGGCTGCGCTCCTCCTCGATCTCCTGCATGATGCTGCACTCGGGCCGCGTGCTGGATGCCTGCAGAGAGGGCACAGAAGGACACAGTGAGCCAAGCCCACCCTCAGGGAGCCATTCCTGGAGATTTAGGGCCTGGTGGAGTGAGCTGGAGCTCTCCAGGGCACTGCCCATGGGTGATGTGCACCCAGCCTTATTTTACATTCACTCGAGAAAAGGGAGAGCAACCAGAGCCCACTGAAAAATCAGCATTTCCCTCCATTTCCTCAGGAAAAAAAAAAAACCCAAAACCTATTTTTTTTTTCCCTGATGATCAGGAGCAAATCTGCTGCTTTATGCTCTGGAAAGCCTGCCTGGCTAACCAGCACCACCAGCTATGTAGGGCAGGGAGACGGCAGCTTGAATATTCATGCCAGGAGCAGTGGGATCTGTGCTTCGTGGTTTATTCCCTGACTCCTGGCTCTCACGCTAATTCAAAGCACAACAAAACCCAAATCAAATACGAACGGAATCTCTGATGCAGATTAGGAGATCAAGGAGCTGAAAAGCAGGAAATTCCCAGTGACAAGAGTTTTTCCCCTCAAGTGGCTTCTCCTCAGTCAGGCCTAATTATATTGTGTTTGTAATACAACAGTGGCCATAAATGTTCAGGTAATTAATCGAGGACTCCTCGTAAAGTGGAATTCCTGAATTTCCTCAATTTCCTCAGTCATAAAGTGTGATTTCATCTGAAATTAATGATGATTTTTACTCCAATAAAGAAACTGGGAGCTCACACATATCTCAGTGTCCCCTTGTCACCCACGCACTCTCAGCTAAGAGGGGACACTTTGACCATCGCTATGGAAAGAAATAGAGGCTGCACCAAACCCATCTCTTTTAAAGGGACTGGAAAGAGCATTCAACAGGGAGAAAACTTTTCAGAAATCCAGCTGCAACAAGGTGGAGTAAGGAAATGATGTCAGGATAGCCAAGCCTTGGCTTGAGTTCATACTATCACTGACAAATGAGATGCAGGGAAACACATCAGTGTGCTCTAACCATATATTTGCCAGTGAAGGTTTTAAGATAAAAAGTCCAGAAATCCTTTGAAGGAACAATTGTTTGATGTAAATTTGGATTAAATCATAAAATAATTTAGCACATTACATTTATCACACCATTACCTATTAACCTGTCCTACTCTTTTCCCTGTTTCATACTATGCCTGGTTCAGATTGTAATTTCCTTCAGGTTGGGAAAGGGCTTTGGTTAGAAGTGTGTAAACAATTAATTATGTGGTTTTCTAGTCAAATTAAAAATAAATAAAAAAACAAACACAAGAAGAAGGGAATCATTTGGAATTGTCTTCATTCTCAAATGTTTCTTTTTCCCAGAGGGAAATTTCCCAAGAAATTTCATCTTGGCTCATCTAAAATGCCAAAGATTCATTTTGTTTTGATTTACAGTGCTTCTTGCCTTTTTATTTTAACCTCAAAAAGGCACGAAGGGAAGCGTGAGAGATTTGCAGAACACTTGCTGGAGAAATAAAGATTGAAATGTTTTCCAAACATTCTGACTTTTTTCAAAGGGAACTTCTAACTCTCTGGACTTAAACTTTTGCCAAATTCATCTCACATCTATAAATACCCTTGGTTTTCACTTTATAAATTAATTCATACAACTTTAGCTTTGATCAGGGCTGGCAAGGCGCCCTGTACTTCTACAATATATCTTAATATTTTTTAGGCAGCAGATTTTAAACCAAGCCCATTAGCAAGTACTTCACTGCCACTTCTTCCCTCCCTAAAAACTCATGCCTAAATTGGCTGAATACATATTTATCACAAAGGCCCTCAATATTTACTTTTGGGTAACTTTTTTTATCACCTTTTCAAAAGAAATGCTCTGAAAAGCTCTGCTCTGAAAAGCGGGCTTGTGACAGGCTCAAGTAAACTTGCTCATGCACATAATTGTTAAAATCTCATATTTTTAATTTTTTTTTCATACAATCCAAGAGAAAACATATTTATGGCAGTGCTGGGGTAATGACTCCACTTGAGGATCTCAGGGATCTCTTCCAACCTTAATGATTTTATGATTCTGCAAACAAAGAGTGGGATGTAGCTCACCTCCTCTGCCAGTGGGACACAATCAGACGCAATTTCAGCTGAGTCAGAGCTCAGTGTTGAGTCTGACCTGATTTTAAACCATCTCTTCCCATCCACCAGCAAACACCAGCTCTGAAGCTTTCATCCCACCCCACTGCCCGTGGCTGGAGAGGTTCAAACCTAAACACCCCCACTGGGCTGGAAAAGGTCAGTGATGTGTGAATTTGGGCCTTTAACTCAATCAAGGTCAACAAACAGATTCTCCAGGAGGACTTGGAGTTTATGGCTCGTTTTTCACGTTAACTGAAAAAGTAAATAAAAAACTGTGTCACAGCAGCCCGCCTTCAGTGATAAGAGCAATAACCCTCACATTGCACAGCTGTCACTGACACAGCAGAGGCAGGTAGAATAAAGAATAGTCTAAAAATACCAGGTTTGGACATCATTGGGAAATAGAAAGTGTGTCTTTTTTTTTTTTTTGTTGGTGGGTTATCAGGGCATCTGGTGAGCAAACAACAAATTGAGCTGCCTTAATTCCCCTCCGGGTGAGAAAATGCTCAGGGGCTGGAAAGAGCCCTCAAGAGCTGTGAGTGCTGCCCGTCAGAGGGGATATTCTCTAGATAAGGGGCTCAACAATCATCTTTTCTTGGCCTATTACTCCTCAAAAAGTTGAACTAGGACTTTACAGACAGTTTGATATAAACTCACTTTACTAATTCTCCATTTCTAGTTTTGGTTTTTGGGGTTTTTTTTTTGTTTTTTTTTGTTTTTTTTTTTTTTGTTTTTTTTTGTTTGTTTGTTTGTTTTCTATGTTGCATTGTTTTGTTTGGATTTTTTCCTATGGAAAAGGCAGAGATTTGGGGTTTTGGCCTCTTTCACTGCAGTGGGCAACTGGCCACACAGACAAGGGGCTGGGGAGAACATTAATTCACTTTCCCCATCCAAAAAGTAAATACAAAGCAAAAGCATGACAAACTCTGGTTAGCCCATGTTTACATCAGATGGAGAACTGTAATCCAGTTTCTCAGGGATATCCCTTATGGGTGAAGATGAAACTTGGAACCAGCCCTTACTGCATGGCCAAAACACAGTGTAAAGGTGTGGTGAGTTTGTCACAGGGCTTCCTACTCACGCTCTGAGCAGAAAGATGAAGGGAATGTTTCTCTGGATGTGATTTCCTGCAGCTCTGAATTTTGCAGCAGCTCTCACACAACGAGGAGTTGTAACTGGAGTCTTTATTAATGAGAGTTTTCCTTCCCTATGGATCCCAGGGATTGTTAGGGGATTACTGTGCAGCCTGCTGCTGCAAATAAAGCCTTTGTGTACACTCTAAAATGAAATACAATTCCAAGGGTTGTCACAGACTGAAGGAGATTTTTCATCTCATCTCTGCTGTCTGCCACCAGCAGAGCCAGAATAACCATGGGACACGTGGCAGCTGCTCAGAGACAGGTGGGACTCACAGCAGGGCCAAGAGGAAGGGCTGTGAGCCTCAATAGGGCCCTTTCTCCTGATCCCAGAGCATTCCTGGGGTCACCTGGAGCTCACTGTGTGGAGACTCCAGCAGAGAAGGAAATGGATGGGATGACCATAAATAACAGGAGTCAAAAAAAGGAGGAGTAGGACTGAAAAGCCTTCAGAGGATGAAGTCCCATCCCTCACCCATTTCTGTTCAGCTCTGTGGAAGTGGACATGGGGTCATTTGTGGTTCTCTGAGTGATCATTTCTCACCATGCCCAACTTCCCGCAGCTTCTGTCAAAACAGGAATGCAGTTTCATTTCAAGACAAGAGCACCATTGCTCCCCAGAGTTCCTGTGACTTGACTCCAGGCACTGCTCGAGGCAGAGATGAGGTTTCTTAACCTTTCCTCACCTGAACCACAAAGGAAATGAAAGATTTTGGCAGGCAGGTCTCATTTCAAGCATCACCTGAAGATCCTTCTGGCTTTCCTCCACAGTCATTTTTTGTAGGAACACAGGACTGGAGGAACTTCTAACACAACAGTCCTGGCTTTGCCTTCTTCCATACCTTCATGCAGCTCTGTTTTAAAACTAAATTTTCAGTTTCTTTTGTGTTTTTTCCCCTTAAGCATCCTCAGGAAAACACAACTTTATTCCTAAAAGTGCTCTGAGTTTTTTGGCTCTGAGTGAGCCAAAAAAATTCTGTGTAAAAAGACAAGAATCAGTAAAAGAAGACATCAACTCAGTTTTTATCTCTATAGTGATGAGTGACACAATTTCCAACAAGACTGTCAAAAGCTGCAAAAGCTCTGGTGGTCTAGGGAAAAATGAAAAAAAAACAAAAAAGAGTATTTATAGAAAATTATAATTATTTCCTCTTCTGAAGAACTTTGTGTGAGAATCCAAAACCACGTTACAAACAAGGCAACACGGGGAAGTAAATTTTATATATCAGTAATCCAGACATAGACTGGGAGATTAATCCAAGTTTAAAACACTCCAAGTGCCCTTTGTGGGAGCAGCACAGGAGGACTTGCAAACCCAGTGGTTTTTAATCAGAGGGAAGCTCTCCTGCGACTCTCCCCACGTCGTGAATAAACTTAAAAATAAAAATAAAATTATAGTAAAATAAATAATAATAAAAATAAAATAACCCATCAGTGAGGGACTGTGGATCACGGGGAGCAGCATGTGTCCCTGGGAGACTTTCCCAGCTTTAAGGGGTCCAGGCAGATGCCCAACTCTCCTGATTCCCACTCAGCTGCTCAAACCACTCCACTCAGTGCTCCTGCCAAACACAACCCTGCCAATGACAGATCCATCATTTGATGAGAAAAGCAGATGTCTTTTCCCAGTTCAAAGGAAGCTTTGGGCCAAATCAATCCAGCAGCTTGGAGCCCTCATTCAGGCTGATTGTCCCATTTCTGTGGGAGGGGTTGGAAGATCAAGGAGACCAGAAGGGTTTGCAAAGGGCTTGGAGAGCCCGAGGGAAAGGGAAGCTGAGCAGCTGTGCTCCTTAACTCCTTAGGGACAAGCTTGCAAGTGCTTCTGCTGGAAAACAGAGCTGAATTTGGGCTTTTGAGGAAGGAGTGACACCCTGGAATTGGAGCAAAGGCACACAACTGAGAAAGAGGCAGCACTTGAGTGGATTCAAGTGAGCAGGAGACAGCTCTGAAGGCTGGGTGACCACATTCTGCTCCCTCTTTAAATTATCAGCTGGAGTAGCTAAGGATGAATTTCCTCTCCAGAAAGCTCAGACCAAGGATCTGAATCCAGGCTTTTGCAGGGACAGAGGGGTGCTGCAACCATGAGCAGCAGTGCTGAGATCTGCAGTGACAGGGTGCAGAGCAAAGAGCTACAACCCCCACATGGCTGAGGATAAATCAGAGAAAAACAACAGTGATTATCCCAAAAGGGATAGGGACAGCAGCAGGAAAGGGGAAGAGGACTCCACTACCTTATTTCTCTAGAAATTGGAGGGCAGCAAAGTCTGTTGCAGTTTTCCCTGAACTACTGATCATTGACTACTTTTAATTTCCTTTTACCTGTGAGTGTAAGAAGCCTGGTTGAGGAAAGCCTTTTCTTTTCCTTAAAGTCTGCTCTAAAATTTACCTACTAAACTCTTTAAATCCTCTGGATGAAATTCAGCTCCAAAGGATCTGCTGCAGGAACAGCAGAAATACAAAGGAAAATCCAGATCCAGACCTCCCTGACCCCCAGGGATCAGGAACAGGATCTGGGGATCCAGGGGCAAAATTATGGGTCAGTAATGCAAACATCTACATCTGCCTTCACACTAGTCATCCTTTCTCACCTGAAGAGAGGAGCAGGCACTTTCAGGGCATGAGTCACTCCAGACTGAAGGAATTGTCTAAAATTTTGTCCAAGTAAGAGGAATTGTCTAAAATTCTGTCTAAGTAAGAGGAAACTTGCCTCGTGCTGCTCCATCCAGGCAGCCTGAGGTGGCTGGCTGAGGGATGGGTGGCTACACTGCCAATATCCAAAGTTAAATGAGCCAAATCCTGCAGACCTGGGCTCATCTAAACAGAACCATTCCCCTCCAGACATCCCCATCCTCCCCCAGTGCTCTTCAAGAGCAGGTGGAGATGGTTCCTGACAGAATCCCTATAAAGAAGTTGAGTGAGAGACTGGTGAGAGCTCCAATTCATTCACAGGCTGGGTTATATTCAAGATATTTCAACTTTGACATTCTGCTGATTCAGAAAAGGTGTCTGGGTTCAGCAGAATGAGCAGGGTATTCTGTTAATCTTGAATTGTCCTCACCCAGGCCTGAGTCACCTCCTGAGCAGCCTCCTCGTCACTGCTTTGCACAGGAAAGTGGTCCTTGATCCAGGTGCAGGCTCGAAGGGACTCTAAAGCCTCAGATCCCAATTCCTGACAGTTCCTCCAGCCATTCATCTCTGATTCTTGCCCTGGGCACCCACAGAATCTCCCACACAGTCATCCCTGCCCTCTGCTGCACCTCCAGCTCACTCCAGCTGTGCCACCAGAGTCTGATTTTCCTCCTGAAGCCACCCCTGATGTCACCACCCAGCAGCTCCCCCTGTCACAACACTGAGATCCAGAGGGAGCTCAGATCCACTCCGATGGCCCCAGGAAGCTGGAAGGCTTTTTGAGTGGGGGGATATGGCAGAGAGAGATCCCAAACCCAGGGAAATGAAATCTGTCAGGTTGTCCCAAAGGTGCCCTGAGCTGGCAAGTGGGAGCTCAGTGCAGACCCTGTCACAAAAACAGAGCTTGGCTGAAACCACAGAGAAGTCCCTGAAGTTCCTCTCCACATTCCCCGTCATTCCCTGGGCCTCTCCCACTGCCTGGACATACACACACATAAAAAACCTCCTGCAAGGCTGGATTTTGGGCATTATTCACACCAGGGAGCTGGATAAAGCAAACCGGATGTTCTCCAGTTCTCAGAAAAGCTGCAGAGGTTTGGTTGGAGGAGCAACAGTTTTGGTTACATAGGCAGCTCCTTTTAACTTTTAGGGGAACTGAAAGCCCTAAGAGTGTGTGAACCCAGTGTCACCAGAGCATCAGGAAAGGAAGGGCTGGAGTGACAGACCCCAGGCTGGAAGGGGAACCCCTCAGAGCTGGAAGAGGCACCAGCTCCACCTGGAGCTCTGGGGCTATTTGCAGAGGAGGCAAATCCTGTCTGCACCTTCTCCCTGCTTTTGGTGGTTTTTTATGCACTCAGGGAAGGAGAGCAGAGGGAAATGTTACAGAACAGCCTTAAATTGAGAGAGCATGGGTTTAGATTGGATATTTAGGAAGGAATTATTCCCTGGTGAGGTCCTGGCACAGGGTACCCAGGGAATTCATGGCTGCCCCATCCCTGGAAGTGTCCAAGGCCAGGCTGGACAGGGCTTGGAGCAACCTGGGACAGGGGAAGGTTTAGGGTCAGTATCACATCCTAAAGAGCAACCAGGAGGGGGTAAGGGAACTTGAAACAGAGAGAACATGAAAAAAGGAATGTATAAAATAATCCTTCCTGCGGCCTGCGCTATCCACTCACCACAGCACCCTTCTATAACACAGTTTGGGACGAGGTTTTAACCTTGGCTATCAACACCTTCCACATTTTTTATCAAACCAACCTGAGAGAAATTCCAGGGTGATTTTACTATTCACACATCACTACTGTTCTAAGCAAGAGGCCCTAACAGGGCTCATTTGTGCCACTATTCCAATCTTTCTGTGAAAATTCAGGTGTGTTCCTGGAACAATCTATAAACAGGTCTCATTTCAAAGAATTCTCTCTCAAAGGGCTGCTTCCCTGTGAAGGGGAGTACAAAAAATACAAAGCTGTTGGCACAAGATGAGTTCAGTTCATTCAGATATCAGGGGAAAAGGAATGTTCCCTCTTTCAAATGGAGCAGAAGTGGCTCAGTCAAGGCTCTGGAGCTCATTACTCATGGGTTTAGAAAGCATTTTTATCAGGGCCCTCTACTGAATGGTTCTTCACAGATCACCTGAAGCATCCAGGTGTGTATTCCAGGAAGAAGGACATGCTGGGGTGGGTTCTCTACCTCGGAACAAAGGAAAATGTCTTTGTTCCTACTAAGGAGGGAGCCAAGAGTGCCCCAGGGGTTTGGAGCTTCTCCAGGCACGGAGCTTCTCTGGCAAAGACCAGGACAAAGCCACCTTTCCTCCTTTGGCTGCGGAGGGAGGGAAACAAAAGGATCAGTGATTTGCTGAAATGTGTGAGGCAGAGTGAGGTTAGGACAGCCACAAGGAACATTGCTGCTGTGGAGAAAAAGGATTCACAGAAATCCTTTCCCCTGTGATGGGAAAACCATGCAAGAGCAAGTGAAAAAATCCTGACCTGAGCCAGCACAGGATGGACACATGGACAGATCCTTGATTCAGAATGTGCTGGAGAATACTGATTGTCCACGGATCTCCTAGAGGAAAGCTTCTAATTGCTTTTAAATTTCCCAACTTTCTGCTAAGACATTTTTGATAACCCTTCAAAGGCCAGTGCACATAGAGGACATCCCAGATCCAAGCTGCCGATGAAGAGAGACAGCCTCATCAGGACTCAGCAGCCTGGCTGCAGATTTTAGGTGGAATTTAGGAGGCCTGGAGGAGTAAACATTCCAGGACTCAGTAACAAAAAACCACCAGCATTCCCCCTGGAGAGTTCTGTGTGAAGGGTCAGCATGGAGAAACAGCAAAAAATCAAAACCTGGTTCCACTCCCCATGGCTGAACAGGTTGAACAGGTTGTGCCATGAGCCGGAGAGAGGCTCAAACACAGAGGGAAATGTGACAAACAGGACATGACACGCGCTCGCCCACGCTGTCCAAAGAATGCACGCAGCACTTCCACCTGAGCAGAGCTCTGACAGCTCCCTGGGAGCTGAGGGCCACCACGTCCAACCTTTCTGACAGCTCCAGACACCTCCCTGGTGCTCAGAGAGCCCAGCTGCTGGGACAGGGCTGCTGGGACAGGGCTCCATCCCAGCCATCGACACCGCAGAGCACAGAGCTGAGTGCCAGTGGAGCAGATGATCCCAGTGAAGTGACAGAGGACTGGAATATCCACATTTCCAACCAAAACAACCTGCCAGGGACTTCCATGTTTTAAACACAGAGAATGGAATAGTTGGGGTGGAAGGGACCTTAGAGATCATCTCATTCCACCCCGTGCCATGGGCAGGGACACCTTCCACTATCCCAGGCTGCTCCAAGCCCTGTCCAGCCTGGCCTTGGACACTGCCAGGGACGGGCCATGGCGAGGCTTGACCAGGAAAGTGTTTTCCAAAGGCTTTAAGGAAGCGAGGATCAAACCTTCACACTTCCTGCACGGATTCACCACCCCAGCTTGGCTCTTGGGTGAGAGCTTTGCTTCCCATCCATCCCTGAACAAAGTCAACTTCCAGCATCCTCAAATTGTGCACCAGCCTTGTGGCAAACCAGATGTTCAGAAAGTCATTAATTCTGCTTTATTCCCCTGGGCAATTCCTTTTGTCATTCCTTAGCTGCTAACAAGACAAATGGGGGAAAAATTAGAGGGAAGACACTTCTGCTTTGTCTGTTTAAAAGGGGAAATATAAAAGAGTGCAAATGACACAGAAACTGTGTACTTTGATGGCCAAATCAAACCTCTGTGATGCAGTATCACCAGACCTCTCTCAGATGATGCCACTGGCTGTAGATCTCAGAATTTTTGACCTAGGAAGTATCTCTAATATCTTTTGGCCAATGGAGAAACCAAGGCAGAAAGCCCAAGATTAAAAAAACAACAAAACAACAAAAAAACAAAACATATAAAACCAACCAAAAAAAAGCCACAAAAACAAAACAAGAAAATAAATAAAAACCAAACAAGAAAACAAACAAACCCAAACCAAACAAACAGAATAACCCACCAACCCCAAAAGAACCTAAGAAAACCCCAACCCACAAAACAGCAAAACGAAACTGTCAGATTGGTGTCTACCTCCAAAAACGCCTTCCTTATAGAAAAAATAGACAAAACCCCCCTACATACTTCACACTCTCTGTTGCCAGCATTTTTATGTCTTTAAAAGACCTTTGCATGTGTCAGTGTACACTGATGCCCACATCTGCCAGAGATATGAAATATTTAAATGCCCTCCTCAGAATATCCTGGTCAGCCAGCAAAGAGCCAATGGAAAAAGGGAGAATTTGTGTGGAAAAAAGAGGGGGAAAAAAGGGGGTTGGGGTCCTTGTTCCATGGGAACCAGAGAACTTCAAATCACACTTTTGGATATGAGGAAAATGACAGATTGGGCAATTAGGAAGGTAAAACCTGAGATGGGCATCAGTGATCAGGACACCTGGGAAGAGGAGCGGATGGAGCTGGAACGAAAACAATGTTCAGAGCAGCAGAAGGAGCAGAAACCTCTGAGCATTGCTAGAAACCTCACCCTGGCTGTCAGGATCAACTCAGCTGAGCAGAAAATGCCTTTGAGCAACAGGAATAAAAAGAGAACAACAGGAAAAGAAACCAAGTGAGATTACTATGCAAAGAGATGAAATTCAAGAGAAAGCTAAATATAGCCCCTCAAAAAGAGAACTCACATGTAGCCCCACCCCAGCTTCTGTTTGCTGCCTTCTCCAAAGAATTGGAGGTGAAAATATGATTTTACTAATGCAAACTGGAATAGTTACACATGAAAATGATTTAGCTTGAATAATTGAGTGCAACAGCAGGGCTGGGTGTGAAGGCACACAGGGGTATGGAAACTGTGATGTGAGGTGGAAGCCACTCAGACAGGGGAAAAAACGTGCTCAGATGGGATGGTGGGAGTGGCACCATCTGGCTGAAAATCAACAAAAGTAAAGCTTCTTTTATATGTAGGAAGGAGCAGGGAAAACATCCAGACAGCTCTCAGCAAGTTAATTTGAGCACAAAAATACTCAGGACTTTGGAACACCACTTGAAGGAAAAAGTGATGGAAAGTGGCAGCAAATAGAGGTGGGGACAAAATACAAAATGAGGTTTATTGAAAGTAAATCGTGTCAATGTAACCTGCAGGGGGGTTTTATGAGGTAATTGTTTGGTTTGGGGTGTTTCAGGGGTGGAGAGATGAAGATCAGTGGATCTAAAGTTTCCTAACCTCGGTAAATAGTCTGATTCTACACCAAAAGGGGTGAGTTAACAATGGATGCAAGGATTAATAACGAGGATTAACAACTTGAAGGAAACTAAAGGAGATTGCCCACAGAAGCTGTGGATTCCCCACCTCTGGAAGTGTCCAAGGCCAGTCTGGACAGGGTTTGGAGCACCCTGGGATAGTGGAAGGTGTCCCTGCCTGTGGCAGGGGGTGGAATAGGATGAGCTTTTTTAATCCCTCATGTGTACATGTGCCTGAAAATGGCCAATCCAGATCTGCCTACAACTAAAGATGGGGCAAACAGCCTTAAAAAGGGATAGAGAGGGATCATTTAAAGGATGCTGATGGTGCCTTAAATCAGCCCTTTACAGCCACCTCCCCTGCTTTAGCAGCCCCTACCTGCCTGGCATCTTTCCATCAGGAGTTGGATCTTTCCTGGCTCTACCCCAGCATCCCTGGATGCTTGGTCACATCAAATCAAGACAGCAATAACACTTGACAGCTCCCCAGAAACTGCAGTCCTGCAGCAGAGCTACAGTTTCCTGACTGGAAAGAGAAGGGGAAGGAAAAAAAAGAAAAAAGAAAAAGACAAAATAAAAAAAAAAAAAAAAAAAAAAAAAAAAAGAGAGAGAATAAAGATAGTAACTAAACTCAGCTTCAGTTCTGGGGAAGAAAGAATGAAACTAAGGCAAAAAATGTTGCTGACTCTCCAAAGCTTCTTCAAGTGTGTAAAATCAATTAGTTGGGAGACAGGCAGCAGCATGCTGAGCAGCAAGAATAGGAGTGAGGAGCACGGGGAACATCTCCTTGCACAGCATTCACCTCCAGCAAGGTGAGAGAGGGGAGGAAAGGAAAACTGCGGGGAAGGAATCAGCCCTGACTATTTATGTTTCCTCTTGCAAGCCTCTCAAAGACTGAGCATCACAGGGGATAACAGAGGAGGAGGCTCTCAGGTGTCCCTGTGAGCTCAGCAGGATTTCAGCTCCCAAATGCCTCCCTGAAGTGGGGTGGGTTCAGGCTGACGTTCAGCCCCTCTGTGCACGCTTAAAAAATCCCAGCCCTGTGCAAAGTCTGTAACACTGCTGGAAAATATACCAGTTTAAAAATTTTGGTTTAACTTCAAAGATCCTGTTTGCCTTTGCCCTGGGGGAAGCTGCTAAGGTTTCTTTCCAGGGCATTGTTCCACCAGGTGAAGTGAACTTCTCAACAGACCCAGGAGTGGCACAGAAGGAGTATCAAGAGCCATCAAGGACATCAATGGCCATTAACAGAACATCAGCCCCAAACTTCACCCCTGGTGTGGTCAGAGGCACCTGGTCTAAGAAAAGAAAGGTAAGAAGGACCTAATTATTATTGGCAGCAAAGAAATCCAAATCTAATAGGAATCTAAATACTGAACACTACAAAACGTTGAATTAGTGAACATTAAACCAGCAGAGTTCTATGGGTTTTGACTGTATAAAGTTTGGGGGAAATCTTGTAAAATTTATGTGTCATAGAATGATCTCCTTTGCACACCCGGGCTCTGTGTGGATGAGATGATTTCTGTGGCACATCCCAGCCAGTAAATAAAGTAATGCCTTGGCTTTCTAACATTAAAAATGTTGTTAGACAGTTTTTGTTTTTCCCTCAGTTTCAGTGACAGCACGAGTAGTCATTTTTGCTGACACGGCTTGGGAAACCCCTGACACTGTCTCAGAGGTCCTGAGTGATGATTTCTGGCTGTGATAAAACAATTCTGAGACAGCCAGGTGCTCTGGGCAGCTGAACATCAGAGGCTGAACCAGAAAATCCTCAGTCCTGTGCTGGTGACACTGCCATTGTCCCTCCATAAACACAAACACAGCTTGATTCACTAATTCTCCCCTCTTGGAAGCTGCTGGAAGTTCATCCCAACCTGACAGCACAGCCTCACAGGAGTGAGCTATCCCTTCTCTTTTTTGTTTTAACAACCTGTCCAGTGAACCTGTCCAGTGAATCTGGCCAAGGGATTACCCCCGTTGCACCCCACGAAAGGATGCAGAGAGTCATCATGGTGACCCCAGCACAGGAAGTACCTGGTTTTACAGAATTAAAGAAAATTTGGCTGGAAGGGCTCTCAGGAGGGCTGGTCCAGCCTTCTTCTTGAAGCTGCACTCAGACTCACACCAGTATTCCTCTGGCTCAGCCACAGATTTCTCGCCCCAAAAAACCTCCAAGCATGGGGATTGCACAGCCTTTCTGGGTGATTTGTTAGGTTTCACAACCCCTACAGTGTAGAAAACTGCATTACTTGCAACTGCTCTTCCAGCACCTCCTGACTGCAACCTCCTGTAGGACCTTGAGGTCGAAGAGGAGCCACATCAGCTCCTGTTACACAGCAAATGTTCACCTGCACAGCCAGGGGTGCCCCTTTGCACCTTCACAAATAATAACCGTGAGATTTGCATTGGCAGCCTGCTTGCTGAGCGAATTGTGGGATAAAATAAAAGTCACAGAGATTTCCTGTACCTTGGAAACAGGCAGGGTTTCACCTGGTTTCCACACGATGTACAGCCTGCCTCACCACTGAGAATGGCATTATAGGATCGATTAAAGGTCTGGAAAACCTGCTGGGTGAAAAAAATTAATAATAACAAAAAAAAAAAAAGAAAAGAAAAAAAAGCCCAGCTAAACTTAGAGAAGCAAATGTGTAAGCAATCAAGCAATCACGACCAGCAAGTGCCTAAATTATAAGGAGATTTCCTCCCAAGGATATCTTTTCATGTGGAAAAAAAAAAAAAAAAAAAAAGGCTTAACCAATTGCAGTGACTGAATTCTCTAATGAGACAAGTGAGGATTAGAAGCAGAGCATTGCTTGGGGATGGTTTAACTCTGCCTGGCAGGACTGGCCAGGAAAAGTGTTTGTTTTCAGCAGTGTCTCTTCCAAATCATCCAGGTCTGTTTGCACTGCAAGTCTGAGGAAGGAATTAATGAATGGAGCCATGCAGAGGGTAAAACTAAATTTCACGAACAGGTGAGCTCCAGAGGTCCCTTCCAACCTCAGCCAAGCTGATTCTGCTTGGAAATTATGTTGAATTTGCCAAGAGTAGGGGGAGAAAATGCAATTATTGGGATTTTCTTTTAACAAAAGAAAAAAAAACAAACAGCAAAGATTAGGAGATACCATAAGGACCTGACTGTTTTATCCCTGTTTAATAAGTAAGACATCACATAATGTTTTTTATAACTTTTTGACCCATTCTGTGCCAGTGTCCCCAGTGACAGAGACTCCACAAAGCCCTTACAGATCCTGACCCATTCCTGGGCTTCTCTGCTGACGATCAGAAAAGTTTGGTCTGTGTTTTGAAACTCTAAATTTCTCTATCTGCAACTTAAGACTAAAATTTTTAGTTCCACCCTACCAGACTGGTTATGGAGATATTTTTTCTTCCATTTTTTATTTGCAGTAGTTTTATCAAATACTTAAAGACAAATCATGATTCGTCCTTCAGCATTTCTAGAATAAACATCCCCAGTGCTTTCAACCTTTTCTTCCCCTGCATTTTTCAGACCTTTAATCATTGTTTTAGTCCTTTCTGGATTCCCATCTCCTTCAAATGTTTTCTACCCCAAAACAGATCCACGTGCTCCAATTAAAAGTCTGTCAGGGATTATTTGCTTCTTTTCCTTTGACCAAAACAAAAGTTTGGTTCCAGTTTATTGTTTATCTTACTTGCAGCCTAAAATAGTCAGCAGCCAAATATAAAAGGGGTTGTCTGTGAGTTCAGCCCAACCTCTACAGAAAATTAACTAAAACAGGCAAAAAAACCTGCAAGAAATTCTGATTTTTCATGTGGAGAAGTGCATAGAGCTGGGGAGCACAAAAAGTTCTGTCAGGAGCAGAAACCTGGGGTAACTTTTCCAGGTCCTTTATTTAAGTCTTAGTAACATAAACACCTTTTTGCAAATTAAAATTATCGGTGCATCAGATGAACTTTGTGCTGCAGAGTCACAGCTGAACAGGAAAAATGAACTGCAAGGAATAACATAAACCCTGAGGAGAAGCAGGAAAGCCACCAGAAAAGAGCATCCTTCATCCCCTCCAGCTCCTGAAGTGACACATTATGTTCTAATATATTTTGGATATATATTCATGTTGAAATAGAAGGGTAAAAATACAGCCTTGCTCTGCAAAATCACTGCCAAATGATAAAAAAGGGATTTTTAAAGGAAAAAAAAACCAACATTTCCTCATTTTAGTTCCTCTCCATTCGTGCAGCTCACACACACGAGTGACCCTCCCTCCCATGAGGACTACCCAGTTCCACAGCATTCCTGGGAATTCCCTCATCATACCTAAGGACTGTGCTGTCTTCAAACATCAGGAAGTTTTGACATTGAAGAAATGGAGGAAATCAGGGAAATTCTCTGCAGAGACATCTGTTTTTGCTGAGACTTTACTTTTTTTCTGAGGGTTTGTGCAGCTGGCAGGACCAGTCACAAAACAGACCTTTCACAGTCATCACAGAATCATAGAATCACTGAGGTTGGAAAAGACCTCTGAGATCATGGAGTCCATTAACCCAGAATGGCCAATTCTACCACTGAACCATGTCCCCAAGTGCCACATCCACACGTCTTGGAAATCCCTCCAGGGATGGTGACTCCACCACTGCCCTGGGCAGCCCTTTCCAACTCTTGCCAACCATTTTCACAAAGAAATGTTTCCCAAATCCAATCTAAACTTTCTCTGGTGTAGCTTGAGGCCATTTCTTCCCATCCTATCAATATTTTATTGGTGGGAAGAGACCAACCCTCACCTCACATCCTCACTACCTCCCTTCAGTCACCCTTGACATCAGAAGCTGTCCGTGAACACAGCATCTGTCTGATGGGCACACTGTTAAAATCATGCTTTATTATGGAAAATGCTCTGGAAAATGCTGTTTTCCACCCTGACCTGCCCCTGGGTTTTCATCAACTTGGACAGCAACCACAGCAAGATCTTGGCCCACAATCCCCAGCCAGCAGCTGTCAGGATCCCTGTCAGGATTTTAATTCAGGATACAAATGGAAAGATGATGACATCTGCTGAGCCACACAATGATTCACAGTGACCCATCCAAGAAGGATAAATCTTATGTCTTCAAGATGCTCTGGATTGGGAAATGGTTTAGGGGTGGAGTTGGCAGTGCTGGGTTAAGGGTTGGACTCGGTAATCTCTGAGGTCTCTTCTAATCTAAACATTTCAATGATCCTGTGCATGTAGAGGTGAAACTGTACAAGCAGATTAAAAATTCCTTTAAAAAGTCCTGCAATAGGTTGAGATGCCACCATAACTTCTATTTGCAAAATGCCTTAGAGGAGATAACCACCAAAAACATCCTAAAGCAATCCAGGTGCATCATTAAAAAATAAAAATAAAAACTATTTAAAAATCTACTCCTTTTTCCCTCCAGAGCTTTACTGTGAACAGGGTTTTCTCAGCCCACTGCACACTCCTGGAAATCCTACATTTGCCACAGAAAGCATTCACCACAGGAATGTTTCAAGCATGCACACACAACAAACAGAGCCCAAGAATTTCTAAAAACATTAACTGACAAAACCCAGCCAAGTTCTTAAACTTGCCATGAAGAGGAATACATTCTATAAACACAGAGATATCTCCACAAACAGCGACACCAAACAGGAGATCCCTCCCCTTGCCTGTGTTCCACTGACTGAAAGCTGAGTTTAATATGCAGCAGGTTTCTTTTTCTCCTCTGGTCTTATAAATTGTACCAACTATAAAAGTGTTAATGAAACAGTGTTTAAATTGATCATAATGACATTAAAACCAGTCCCCCGTGAAATGAATGAGGCTCCTCTCTCAGGTCCTCACTAAGGACTATGGGAAATTTCCCTGTGCTGATTAGAGTGTTTATTAAAGTTGAATTTTGAGTAAACAATTGTTGGAATGAATCGATTGCTGCACTCCCATGCTCTGCTCTGTTGATCCTCTGCACCTTTGCAGGGAACGCTATCGGAATGATGACATTGGGATGACATTACCCTTTTCCTACCCCAAACTTGACATCCCTGTCACCCAGAAAGCAACCCCAGCATATTGTTTAACCAATTAAAACATCCCTACTGCCCCCCAAATGATGCTTCTGTAATAAAACCCATCTTTCTCTTGTGATCTTGGCATCCTCACACAAAACCTCCCTCTCCTGACGACCAGGAACCAACCCTTGGTTGTCCTATTTATAAAATCATGGAATCATGGAATGGTTTGGGTTGGAAGGGATCTTAAAGCTCCTCTCATTCCACCTCCTGAAATGGGCAGGGACTCCTTTCACCAGACCAGGTTGCTCTGAGCTCAGGGTATTTTTTGCACACAGGTCATGGAGAAAGAGCCAGGCAACCAAAGACATGACGGCGATCCAAGCCAGGCACGGTTCCCCAATGGAAAAGATTAACTTGGAGTAAAAACGTCATCCCAGCTCAACCATGAATTCAAAAGGGGGAATCGGAAGTGAAAATAAATAAGTGAACCAACAACCCAGTGTTTACTAAACGAAGACAAATATAGATGAGGAAACACAAACAAGTATCAGGAAGCTTAAGAGCATTATGTGAGAATCTGAAGTCATCAGGAAAACTCTGCAGCCGGCAAAAATAAGGGATTAATGAGCAGTTAATATTTTTAGGTTTTTCTTTTTAAAATTTGATCAGTTTTGAGTTTGGTTTCCCTGGAGTTTTTGGGTTTGGATTTTTTTTTTCAAGACAAACATTGCAGCAACTAAAATTTTACAGACTGTACAGTCCAGCAGAGGAAAGTTCAACATGCAATAATTTGGAAAGCACCGGGGCAACATGCATGGCTCTGCTGATGATGGAGAAGCTTTTTCCAGCTCATTAGCAACAAAGGCAGATGTTAGCATCCAATGGAGATAAACATTTAAAACAGCAGGCCTGGATAACTTGTAACTAAGAGCATTTGTAAAAGCTGGCTGAGAAGATCTGTTTGAGTGCAGCCAAATGCAAAACCTGGACTCGAGAAAGAACAGACCTCCAGCAGCCTGGATTTTGGAAGAGAAGTGATGTGGCAGAGAATTTGGGGATTAAAGGAGGTAAATAATTCCTCATGCACTCCCTGTCCGTGCTGCTGGGAAAAGGCAAACACAAGTGTTTGCTGGATAAACTGAGCAGAGAGGAAGAGCAAGAAGAAAATAATTGTTTTTCTCCACCGCGTTGGGGAGATCTATCCCGTGACACCACTCACGTCAAGGATTTTAAGAGGCCAATAAAAACCAAAAGAGGGTGTGGAAAGGAAGCACAAAAGGAAGTAGAGGAGCTCTGCATCCTTCTGGATGCCCTCAGGTTATCTCAGCAGCCACCGACTTAACCAGGTGTTGAATGTGCTCAGAGAACCTTTGTTATCAGAAAACTCCATCTAGCAGGGTAAGGAGCAATGGGATATGAACTGAAAACCCATTCAAATACATGACTCTCCAGATTGTCTCCAATAATAGCAAGGGCAAGGGGAAATGAGTTGGGCTGCCCATCCCAGCTCCTGAAAAAAAAGGGTTCAGCAGAGCACAAGTTACATTTTATCAGGAACTGGTTGTTGAACTCAACTTACTGAAGGTAGCTAGTGAAAATTAGCTGCTTTTAATAACTTGCCAAATAAAATAATCTATCCTTCCCATCAGGGATTACTCTAATCTTAATATAGCTCAAATTGCACAGACTTCCTGGGGCTTTGATATCAGATTTTGGCCCAGGCACCAAGATGTTACATTTTACTTGGATATTCCCAAGTAGCTGCTGGCTTTCACTCATGAAAACCACTTGCTCTTGTTTGGAAAAAAACCCCACATTCAAATAATGAAGTTTCAATAATGCTCTCGACTGCAGAAGGAGGAAATGCTGCACAGAAATCCTTACAAACACCACTTTAGGGGCATTTCTGTTTGATTAACACTTCTGGGTTAGAAAAAACCTGATCCATGTCATGAAGCAAGAAGAGGCAAAGAAAAATCGTATTGATACTGCTGGAGCCACAGGTACTGTCAATTCCCCAAGTTTTATCAGGAAAGTTGCAGTATTTTCCTTTTCCCATGGTTAGTATATCATGCTCTGTTGGAAGGTGCCCCCGCCCATGGTTGGAACGAGATGAAATTGAAGATTCTTTCCCACTAAATCCATTCCATGATTCTGCAATCCCAGCCAATGGGGCAGCAGAAATCACATTGGTGGCACAGAGAAGAAAGATAGCAAACCTCTGCAATCCATCTGATAAGCAAACAAAGAAATTCAACTCTGTTTTCAGAATAATTTCATGATTTTTGCTGCTGCTTTTTCCGGTTTTTGGGGTTGCTAAAAGCGACCAGGGGCTGTTGGCATTTCACCAGTGACACCAATGACACCGAGCTGGTCCCTGTAGGTGCAAGAATAGACACAGACACAGCATCCCAAGGCAGAATTCCTTTGTCTGAGGTTTGCTGCCCAGTCCCACATGAAATTCTTGAGCGTTGGGAGGGCCCATGGTACAAGAAAAGGTGTCTGAGGGATCTGTGCCCTCTGCAGCCCTCTGCTTCCTGAACTGGCACAAGGCTCTGCCTGGGGGCAGAGAAATCAAACCCCAAAGCTCCAATGGCCTTAAAAGCAGAGTTTGACATCTTAATCTGCAATCCAGTACCCACCCTGGGGATGTTTTAACAGGACAAAAGGAGGATCTGAGCCAAGATCCCACTAAAAATGAAGGATGCCTGGAGTCTCCTTGTCCCCTGCATGACGTCTTCTTCTGTGTCAGGAGTGGGAGAAACAAATCCGTTGTGAATGAGGGAGCTGTCCTGCAGTTCCTGGGAAGAGACACCATTCCTATCTTTTTTTTTTTGTTTTTTTTTGGTTTTTTGTTTTTTTTTGGTTGTCTTCTGCTCTTCAAAAGCAAGAACGTCCATGTCATCAGTCTGGGCTTGCTGGACCCCACAAGCCCAGCCTGGGGCTGGGGCACAGGGAACTCTGGCTGCATCTGCCCTTTAGGAAATACCTGGATGTTACCAAACCCGATGGATTGTGCAATCTCCGTTGTGCTGTGGGATCCCACTTTAACCCACTCCCTCTCTGAAGTGCCCCATCATTCAAACGAGGATTGCACTGCATGTGGTTTATCAGATTCATCTGGGTCTAAACCTGGGAACAGGGACCGAAAAAGCACCTTCAGTGCTGGGATTTCACAGCCCAGTTGTTTCACTCTTCTGTGAAGAGTTCAGCCTTTTCCCTGAGGATCCTCTACAGTCAGAGCCGAAAATGCCTCTCAGTGTGGCATGGCAGAGACTGCTCCAGCGAGGGAAGATCAGCCAGACGAGGCAGTTCAGGCTACTGCCAACAGGAAAATCACGTTTGAGGACAGGACTCCCTTCCCAGCTCCACAGCCCACCAGCCAGCCCAGTGAAAAAATGAGGATTTTTTTGTTCCCCAGCTCATGCTTTGCCCACTGCAGTGAACATCGTGCTCACCATCATCTGGTTCCTGCCATCAACTTCCCTTAACTGGGTTTTCTGCCTCTGGGGTCTGCTTCTGCCCAGAACATCCCATTCCCAGCCCTGTGCTCGCTACTGAGGGCCATTACTTGTAGATGAGGATTTATGGCGCTTTTAAATCACAGCCAAACTGGCGCCAGGTCGTGCCCCGTGCATCCCTCACAGGTTTGTCGGGCTGCGAGTAGTTCTGGGACAACGTGGCTTCTCCACGAGTGGAAACGCAGCTTCACATCTTCATCTCGTTCCTAAATTCCCAGGCTCGGGCTCAAGGGGATCACACAGAAGGCACAGCAGCGGTAGCGAGGAAAGAGAAGAAGCAACAAAGCCTACAATCATTAGCACCTTTTTGGGACGCGGGTGCGCCGATGTGAAGCCGATTACTGCCATAATTATTGCCCTGCTCACCGTCACCGCAATGGATGTGCTCCAGGGCTCCCGCAGCTTTCCCAACCTGGGCACTGAGCCATCCCTACACTGCTCCCAGTATGCCCGAGCCTTGCAAAGAGCTGGTGAGGAAAATAAGTCCCCAAACACCACAGCTTGATGTCCAAAAAGGATTCAAAGGAGTCCCGTAATTTTATTCATGAATAAATGGAGAGGTCATGGGCATTTCCCATGGGGTCTCTCGAATTGATAGAGGTCGCTGCCTCTTTTATCTCAATTTCCCGGCTGCAGTTCCTTCTCTATTTCCCCACTGGCTGAGGGACTTGAGAGGTGCAGGATCCTTGAAACACCTAATGCAACCCCAAATTTAATATACATTCCCCCCTTTAACATACATCCCCCACTTTCTTCTTTTCCGTATGTCTCTGCTCTGTAGCTCATTAGCACAGTCTGGGGTCAGTCAATCCGTGGAATTCCCATGGAAATCCTTCCCTTTGTTTCTTCTGTCCCTCAATATCGGTCTTATCTTACCCACAGAGTCACAGTTTGTTTGTAAAGACCCTTCCTTCTCATTCTTTTCAAGCTTGAGGAAAATCCAACTCAGAGATTCTGCCCCACTGATTTACAGCGACACTCCATAATTGTCATTATACAGCCTGGGAATATTCTTGTGGATGAACAAAATAAAGATTGGGTGGGTTTGGTTTTTTTTTGTTTTTTTTTTTTTTCTTTTTTTTTTTTTTTTTCAAAATTCTGCAAGAGTTTGAGAGCTCTGGATAGAGTTTATAGCTATCACCTTGCTCTTTTTTTTGCATTTCTGCTCATTTTTAGTGTATCAGCCAGTATCATTCATCTCCCCAGTGACACAATTTGATATCAGACAATTGTAACTGGAGGTGTTTGACAGCAGCACCTCACGCCACAGCTCAGCCTGGACCAGGTAAGACTGAACTATTTAAAAAGCAAAAATAACATCTTTGTTTTCTCCTAGGTGCGCACACATTTTCTACCACTTATGGCCAGATATCCCTTAGATTTAAAACAGGCTTTGCTCCACAAAATTAAATGCAGGATAGGAAATGGAGAGAAGTGCTTTCCTCAGCACCAGAGTAGAGCAAAACATGCAGATTTCTCTGAGAAGCCTCATTTAAAAGCAGCAAAGTCAAGGTTGGCTCCCCGGAGTGCAGCATCCCCCTGGAATGGCACAAAAAACTCCTTAAAACGTGGAGTCAGAGCAGGGATAGCTTAAAGGAGATGGGGGGGAGGGGGGAAGGGAAATCACATTTCTTCTGAGAAGCAGGGAAATTATCCCTGACCTGGGATCCAAGCCACTGTAGATTGAAACTCCCTGGAACAAGAAGACAATCACACTTTTTTTTCTCCTTCTACACAAAGCAATTTGCTTCTTCAATGGCATAAAATTTAAATCCAGCTGGAATGGCTTTTTAATTAAAATCATACTTTGCTTATCAGAGTGAGAGCACTTAACTGATTACAAAGGGAACGTGGCAAACTCTGGCGTCCCATTCCCCGTTCCCCATGCCAGGCTGTGTCCCAAACTTCTTTTGTGTAACCCTTTGGAGATTGCCCCATGTGAACCCTCCTCACCCCATTCAAGGCTCAGAAAAAGCCATGTAGGACACACAGAGTCTCTGTAAAGGTACAGGCAAAAGCTCGTTCCCAGAATTCCTGCTGGAGCTCAATTTGCCGAATCCTGGGAATCTCCTAAACATAGAATCTCTGTATATTCGATTCCATCTCCTTGGCTGCGTTGCTATTTATCTTTGCAGGCAACTGAAGCATTCTCCCTGTCCTGGAAGGGCCCAGGGGCCAAAGGCTGAGCCCATTCCTGGCAGATTCACCCCACTCCAGTAGTTAAGGAACCGTTTACTCCCAAGCATCCACTCACAATTTCTGCTTTGCCGAGTAGAGACCTCAAAATTCCCGGTCAGGCTGAGGACAAGGGTGGGACACACACACCCACCTCGAGGTGATCCCTGAGGAACCCCCCTCATCCCTGGGGTCTCTGGGATGTGCCGCTGGTGGGTCTGAGCCTCCCGGGGCTGCTCCTCTCACCACTTCCAGGAACATCAATCCCCCAGTGAGACCCTCCGAGGCAGAGTGTGACCCCAGCCGAGTTAAATCGATTTATAGGGGAGGACGGTGTCTCCAGGGCAGGATTTTCCCACGCACAGCCATCAGTGACATTCCAGGGCCCGGTGAATGTGTGACCGAGCGCTGAGGGCTCTCATTTCCCTGTGCCCAGGGAAGGGATGCTGCGGCAGATGCTGGAGCTGAGCTCCCGAACTCGCACTGTTTGCGGTGATCCTTTGGGAATTCCCACGGGAAAAGCGACGCCCCAGGAGTTCAGCAGCACTTTCCTTGCAGACAGGATCAGATTCGATCGATTTGATGCCTTCATTTGGGAGAGCTGCCCAGTTTTTAGCTCCAGTACAAAACTGCAGCCACAAGGTGCTGCTTTAGGCTGAAAGAACTGTGTCCCGGTCAAACCCAAGAACACACACGTTGATTTCCGTGTATGTCCCACTTAATGAAAAAAAAATCAGCTTTTCCTTTACACTCCTGCCCTCTCCCCCCTGACACCCAGGAGTGCTGCTTCACTTAAATTCTGCAGAGAAACATATAAACCACAGATAAACCCTCCAGGAGACACCTGGTCGCAGCGGCCAGGCTATCTTAAATCCTTAAACACCTTTAAACTCCACACTTAGCTCAATACCGGATTTCTAAGCCTGAAAACTTTCTTCCCCAATTAAATCTGCTGCTGTGGAAGGGAAAAGGCTGAAGATGATTGAAACTGATAGTTGTGATAAAGAACAACTTTGAGAAGTGAAACTCTTCCACTGTCTGATCCACAGCGCAGGTCATGATCCCTTCTCTGAGTGTGCCAGACTGACAGACTGTGAATCAGGAAAGTGGCATTTCCCTCCTTCCCAGAAATGGCTCTGCCATCAGTTTAAGATGTGGCACATTCTGAACATTTTCTGGCTTGAAAACAAAGTTTAAAAACAAAATAGGGATTTTTTTTATCTTTATTCACCATTCTGTTAAGAAAAAAACTCAGGTCTTCCGAACAATTCCAGTTTCTTGGTGGGTAGATAAAGGGAAAGGCTGCTCTTTTTTTCCTTCCCTATCAACCTAGAATGAAATTACTCAAGGATAAATCCCCTCACAACTTTATAGGGAGAGATTATTCCTCAAATTAAAATTTAGGGTTTTTTTTGTTAAGGAAAATACATCTGGAAGACAAACAGGCAGTAAGGTCTAGTATGAAGAGACCAGACACCAATCTTTATATCTTGGCCTGAAGATCAATTAAGTCTCATTTCCCAGTGACCACATGCCCCACTCTCAGAGTCAGCTCACTGACTTTAAAGTTTAATGGTTTGTTTTGTCCAGCACAGACCTAACTGTTGGGGTACAAATTCAATTTTAGTTTTCTCCTCTCAGCCCTTGTAAGCAGCTCATGTCCCCATGCCAGTGGGGTTGGAGATGATCAGCAGCACCTTCTCTGGTGACAAACACAACTTCTAATTTTGCTGTTGTTATTTTAGCCCAGCGGTGAGGCTCCCCATTGCTCATATGAGGACAATCAAAAATATTCATCCTCCTCTGCCTCCCATGTTTTTTTTTACAAGGAGCAGACCACACCTGCTGGGTGAAACATCACCCTGGGACTGTCACCCAGTCCTACCTGAGCACTGAGCACATGGGCAGCACCATCCTGGTGAAAACCTTTTCCTGGCTCTGCTCACACCCTTGCTGCTGCAAATCTTCCCACAGCCAAATCCAACCTCCTTGTGGGAGCAACCACTGCAGCTCCAGTTCTGGCCCCTGACTTTGAATCAGAGAATCCTAAAAGTGGGAAAAGACCTCTGAGATCATTGCATCCAATCATAAACCCAGCACTGCGACATTCACCATCACCACTGTCCCAAGCACCACTGACACATTTTTGGAACATTCAGGGAAGGGGATTCCAACACTTCCCTGAGCAGCCTGCTCCAAAGCTTGACAACATTTTCAGTGAAGAAATCTTTCCTTCCAGTAAGAAAAAGGAAGGTATTTCCATTCCTGACTGTTATCATGAGTCCAGGTGTGCAGGGGGTAACCACACCATCCCCATGACATCAATTAGCAGCACTAATCTAGCCCAGCACTAATTACAACATCTTTAGGATGCAGGCAGACAAAAGTGAGAAGAATCAAGCCAAAAGTCAGTTTTATTTCCAGGCTGGGTTTTAGGCACTCAGCCACAAGGCCACCCCCAGGAGAAAGTTCCTTTTCAGAGTCTGGGAGTGAGCTGAGCTTCCCAGCTTCATCCTGAACTCTCCAGCTGCAGCTGAATTTATTGGTTCATCTCCTTCTCCTGCTGGTTGCCCCAGTGGATGCTGTTCCTCGCCTGTACTTTTCCCCAGGCTACTCTGCAAGGGAAATCAGAGTTTATTTTTAGGTCCATCGCTCTCTGGCTGGTTGGGCTCTCCTCCCAGAGCTGCAATATATATTTAATGCTTGTTTTCAGAGCTGACAGCCCAGGAAGCTGGAGTGGTGAACTGGCACACAAGAAATCATTATGGAGGAGAGGGGCATCGACCTGCCAAGCGTTTTAACTCCTCTTCTGGAAAGATTTGACTCCTCAGCAGTCCCACAGTGGGGAAGAAAGCAAGAATCAACCACATAGTTGCTGGTCGATGAAGATGATGATGATGGTTTCACTGTGCTATAAAAAAATCCTGTCAGATCTGCAGCAGCGAGGAACACGAGGGGGATACACGATTAGAGCAACACGTGGAGGGAAAAAGATCCACACTGGAAAAGGGCAGCACAGGAGAGAGAAGTGCACCTGGGCTGCTCAGCAATCCCAGCACAGGGAATGTCCCTCCCTGTCCCCTGCAGCTCTGAGAGCCTTCTGGACAGCAGTGACCCACTTGGGGTCATCCCACATGGGGATCCAGCTCAGATCTGGGGTCATTCCACAGTGATTTCCCAAACAGGTGGTTCTGAGCCCCTCTGCAGTTCAGGACTCATGCCCATGGATCCCAGCTCCTGCCCAGACCCTGAGCTCTCTCTCCACCACAGCTGGCAATGCTCCCATGGATTCTTTTCCCTTCCCACCTCTTTCCAAAGAGCAGGGATGGTGCTGCTGAGTGCACGAGGAGCCTTCCCTTCAGAAAAACACAACCTTTCCTCAGCCCTTCCTGCACAACTGAATTTAGTGGTTTTGGGAGATGCCTCCTCAATAAATCCTGCCTTTGTTTTATCTCCCTGTAACAATAATTCACAGCAAACAATCTTGCACAGACAACCAAAGCTGCAGCTTTATAGCTGTGTTTAAAAATATTTCCAAATATTTTCTTGGTCCCTTAAGACACTTCTGAGGCTCAGGTCAAGTAGACCCAAGGCAGCAAGCTCCAACTCTTAATTTCCTTTTCTGTCTACAAAACCATCAGGGCTTGGCTAACACAGTTGAACCACCAGAGAGGCCTGGCTCTGTGAACAGGTTTCCAGTCAAAAAAAGTGAATTTTAAGAAATGGAAGACAATTATTTTATGTTTACAGCAGGGGTCCTGCATTGGCAAACACCTCGAGGAGGCAGAAAAGTTGTTCCTGCCTAATATCCCCGAGTTTGTGAGATCCAAATGAAACCAGCTGCCAAGGTGGAAGGCACAAATACACACCTCAACATTAGGATTCTCTTCCTCATGGAGTTTTAATTTAATTACAGCACAGATCACGCACTTCCAGAGCATTTTTGGCCACTGGCAGTCACCAATGAACCATCTCCGAAAGAAATAGGGACCAAGATGGATGGATCTCTAAAAGCAACATCTCAAACCAGAGTTTTATTAAGCGCTCCTAGAGCCATGATTGACTGCTGATACATGAAACACAGTATATTTTTTTTTTATATTTGACTGACTAGCACAGCTAGAGGTAGAAAAAAAAAGCCTTTAAAGCTCTTCACCTCTGGAGGAAACTTCCAGCCACGCCTTTCATGGGCCTGAAAAAACTGATCTGAGCTGTGTCATGTTTGTTAATTACAGAAATAAAAAGGGAAAAAAGAGCAATTAGCACCTGCAGGGAGGCTAAATCACTGAGGCATGGAGGAGCTGGTGGGACCATCAGCCCTGTGCGGGAATGGGAAGAGTTATCACCTCTGCAACAGCAGACGGGAAGGGAACCCTGGTGTGTCATAAAATCACCCTCTCCCGGAGCTGAAGGGGTTTAATGCCCACAAGAGCCGTGAATGTTAATTTGGGAGCTCGGCTGGTGGAGGCGTGGGAGGGCTATGGGGGAAAGGACAGGAGTGATGGTTTCAAACAAGACACTCCACAACCAACACTCCTTGATTTCGTGTTGTCCCAAATATTTTCAGGCTCAATCCAGGCCAATGGCTACTCAGTTTTTTTTCCCCTTCTTTTACCCCTCAAGAAGCATTGCTATACTCGAAAGCATGCTTTTAAATGCATGAATGTATTATGATAAAAGCTGTTATTTCTCTCGATAAAACCTTTCCTCATCTGCATTGTACACAAACAGCCTCAAGATAAGGCTTTGATGCACCGTGTGCTGCGTGAATTCCCAGCAAAGGGAGGAGAGAGAGGGGCGAGGAAGAACAAAGTTTAATTTTGCTGGGAACGGTGCTGGAAAGGAAACTGTTTGAAAAGGAATTCCTGCTCCCCAACCAACAAAACATCACCTCCAGCAGGTGGAAAAAAACTTTGCATAGAGGAAGACTGCAAAAATCAAACTCTACAAGGAAAATCACAGAGAAGAGAAAAGCAGAAAGGGTGGGAAATTTCCTCGGGAGGAATCACAGGAGCTCTGGAATTGAGTGGGTGGCTGAGACCCACAGGGCTCTGCAGCCGTGTTTAATGTCATATCCCCCCAAAAAAGTGCTCTCAGCCTTGCAGTCCACACTTGAGCACATCTGAAATTCCTGCTGCAGTGTTTGGCCTCCTCCGGGTGCCCTGGAAAGCTGGGAACTGCCTCAGCAGCAGCGTTCTACTCTGCCTTCGAGGATTTCAAGCAAGAAAACAACCTGTTTGCATTGTGCAAATGGGCTGGAAAAGCCTAATTATTGCTAAAAAATAAGATGAAAATGAGAAATAACCAAACAGGTGGATGCCGACGTGGAAGGAAACAAACAGCTTGTCTCGGTGTTGGTTCTTTTCCACTTTTATCTTGCTCTGGATTGACCCCAGGGCAACAGGAAAATCCCGAGACGTCTCAGGGAGGGAGTCCCAAAGCTCCATCACCCCTCCATGGAGCTCCCAGAAGAAGGCAGAGCTCAGCAGGGGGAAGAAAACAGACACATCTCTGCATTTTCTTGCTGAATTGGGAAAAAAAGCAGCCGAAAAATAACAAGCACAGCTCAGGATTGAGCCCAGCCACTGATGGTGAGGAGGATGAAGCAGCTTTAGCCACTTTAAACCAGGCACAGGTTAAATCTCCACTCAAGAAACCCCTGAGGGCTGTGAAACGCTGAACTTAAAAGTGAAAAAAAAAAAAAAAAAAAGCAAGTAGGTGTGTTCCATATACCATGAATGGGATGAATGAGTTCCCCTCTCCCCTGACAAATAGATGAGGAAGAAGACATAAAAATAAACACCACATTCAATTAAAATAAGATGTGGATGTGGCTGTGGCAAAATAAAGATGACAGAGGTGGAACCTCCAGCCGGATTTGGATCCTGGCCATTTCCAAGCTGAGTCCCTAAAAATGCTGAGTGTCAGCTTTGGGGCTGCTTTTCCTTTTGGTGCAAATGTGCAGAGTTTTAATAGATTCTTTTTTTTTTTGTTTGTTTTTTGGAGGGAGGTTGTGGTCATACCAACCAGTATGTTTCATTTTATTTCATTTCCTTCCCACCTTGCCAAGGGATGTGTTCCTTAAAGTCTGAGCTGTCACCTGGGAGAGATGAAATAAAACCTGCTTTTGGGGAAGGAATAAAGCAGGCTGCAGGGAAGAGCTCAGCATGAAGCAAATTTCCTCCCCTTTTTTTCATCCTTATACAACACAAGAAACCAGTTTGAGGCTTAAGATTTCCAAATAAAGGTGTCTGCCCAAGGACTGGAGTGCCACTGTGTCTGTGAGGGTTCAGGAAGGTGCACAATGAGGTAATTTTATTTTTGGTGTTCACAGCGTCACAGAATCAGAGAATCCTACAATGGTTTGGGTTGAAAGGACCTTAAAGCTCATCTTATCCCAACCCCTCTGCCACAGAGCAGCTGCAGGGGCTTCTCTCTCTGGAAGATGAAGGTGTGGGGCAAGGGGATGTTCTCCTACCCCTCCAGTGGCCTGAGAGTGGTCAGCAGCACCAAACCTGCCATCACTGCTGACCCCACAGCAGCTCAGAGCACCCTGGTCACACTGATACCCACAGAGAAAATCTAAAATCGGGGTGTCCTGACCTGCCAGGAGAACCCCACCTGCAAGGGAGCTGCCAGGCTGAGTGTCTGTGACAGACAGTGACATTTGGGGGGCCCTGGGGACACTGCTCAGATGTTGGTTGGGATGTTACAGATCACCAGGCATTAATTGGAACATCTGTTAAACACAGAATCCGGGCTGGAGCCTCAAAGACACATCTTTCCAAAATCACCCGATAGATTTCAGCTTTAAAAAGGAGACACTGAGTATTGATATTTTGCCCTCCAGACAAGAATTGTATTTAAATGGATTTTTTTTTTCCCTTCTCTCTTGATGAGATGACAAGAGATGAAAAAAGTGGTGGAGCTCATACAAGAGTATGAAAAAAAGAACAGGATCGTGGGGGTGGTGGCTCAGCAGGCTTGGGACCCCATATTCAATTTCTTTGGCCTCTTCTCCACCTCAAAATTATGCAAATCAATGAAGCCAAGCCATGACAGCCAGCAGAGTTTATCAAAACAACATCACCCACCCTGTTTGTCCAGCTCGTTAGGGAAATCCATCAGAAAATAATCCCAGTTTGGTTCTGGAAATGGAGAGTTGGGGACTGCCCTGGGCGCGGGGGGAGAAATCCACCTAATGTGACTAATGGAGGAGTTTAAACTGTTAATACCCACTGACTGAAAAAGCGTCTGCGTTAATTTAAAGTACATCAGGGTCTCTAAAATTCCTGCACGGGAATAGGTCCTGGCAATCCTAAATATAAAACAGCGCTGGAGATAAGATCTGCCCCAGTAAAGCACCAGCAAACCAGCACTAATGCGAGCCCTGCAGCCTTGAGCAACTCACAGCACACAAAAAAATGTCCGTAAATGCACTGAGCTCACCGAGCAGCTCAGAATCACCCAGCTGGGGGCTGATGCCACCCACGGCAGCCCCAAAGCAGGGCTGAGCTGGCCCCGGGGCACCGCAGAAAACAGCACAGGCAGGGGTTGAAACGACGAGGAAAACTCGCATCTGCTTCCTCCTCTTCACCTCACCTGCCCGCGTGAGGGTTATTTCTATTTATAATTGGTAATTATCAAAAAGAGAGCTTTGCTCTTACAGCTCTTCCCTCCACAGGGTTTACGCACGAGGCTGAGCTGCTTCAGAGTGATTTGTAGCCAGGGGATGCTCCCAAGGAAGCTGAAGGTTTGGGATGGAGAACATCAATCCTGCATTAAAAACATCCTGATCAGAAGGGAATTTTGCACTTTTTTTTGCATCTCCAGAAGCTTTTAGGTTTTCTAGAAACCCTGCGCTGGAGCGGTCTGGTGCTGCCCCATTTAACCAATAAATGGATTTTACAACCATGCAAGGAGCATCCAGCAGCCACCAGCTCATCGTCTCCTCAAAAATCTCCTCCTCACAACCTTCCCCCGGGCACTTCCTGAGCGCCAATGGATGAACTTTCCCTGCATCCCGGCTGCTGCGGAAGGTGAAGGCTGTGCCCGAATGAATCATCCCGGAGAAATCCCTGGCGGCCAGGCAGAGAGCCAAGCGTGCTGGGGGCTGCTCCAAAAGGGAGTGGTGATGCTCAGCTGGTGGGCAGCCTTCTCCAGCTTGACACGGGACACCTCTGCCACGGCAGAAGCTGTGTGGGATCCGGGTGGGTGCCAGTCTGAGGGTTGGCATCACATCCCTGGCTGTCTCATACCCCGAAACGAAAGGTTTGGGTTTTCCTTCACTGTGGCCCTCTGAGATCTCATTTTTGAAGGCAAGAAGTGTCTCCCCTCTGGGTCAGGTCCCACCCAGCTGGGGCTGTGGAAGCTCGTGATTTCTGGAGCACATCTGGGAGCGTGAGAAGCACCCAGAGGGGAACCTGCTCAGTTGCATGGGACAGGAGGACAAATCTGTACCAGGCAAAGCTGTATGTCTGTCCATCCACGCCCTCCATCCCACCTGCTGGCTCAGAGCTCCAAACCCCCCCTGTTCTGGGGGCTCCAGTCACCCCCAGCACATTTTGTCTGTGGTTCTGGCCCCTGATTTAAGATTTGATTCTCACAAAAGGATTTCCTTTCCAACACAGAGGAGAGAAAGCTGCTGAGAACAGAGAACGGGGCAATGTTTAATCCCACAGCCTTTCCCAGGCATCAGAACACCACAAATCCCTGTCCCCTCAGCCAAGGTGACACAGCAGGGACCCCATTTGCAGCAGTGAAGTGGCACTGCCACACTGGTGCTGACCTGCTCTGAGGGCAGGCTGTGACCTACTGAGCTCCTAAAACCCATCTGAGCTCTGCTCCCCACCAAAACCTGAGTTACAGTTTTTATTCTGCACAGATAATTTGAGTTCTTTCCTGAATTTGAGCCACACAGGGTGTAACAAATCTCCTCGAAGTGCACTCAAATCTGACTTAAGAAAAGATCTTCGTGTCTGGGGTGTCATTGATCTGCACAGAGTCTGGTGTCCTTCCCCAGGCTGCCAGTAATGGGACACCTGATGCTGAACAGAGAGAGATCCCTCCTGTCCCTCTTCCCTCTGCTCCAACAGGGATTTGTGCCTACAACCCTGCCCATACACCAGAAAACTCCCAGTTCTCCCAGCCCGCCAGCACATCATGTGGAAGATTGATTTTGACAAGTCACCAGTCTCTCCAGTTGTTGCTGTTGGAGACCATCTGGTAAAGGCAAAAAACTCATTTTTTTTTTCTTTTTTTCTTCCTGAAAACGAATGTAAACTCTGCATGTTTGCCATTTCCGAGGCAGCCAGTGTCTCTGGAGAGCTGAAACACCTCTCTCCTGACATGGTCCCACCACTCACTCACGCTCCATTTGCCAATTTTTCCAAAAGCGCAGAGCATCCCCCAACTGCCCCGATCTCTCCTTGGAAAGCAAAGTGTGAGGAGATGAAAAAACCTCTCAGCAAAGTCACTGAGAAACCCTGAGAGCAAGAACAAAATGTTTGGTCAGCCTCAGGAGCCACCAGAGGGCAAAACGCAGCTCCCCAAATTCGCATTTCTATCCCTCCGGCTCTCACACCTCTCACCTCAACATTGTTAAAGTGCGGTGAAAATGGGGAAAAACACTTCCACACCCAAATTCTCAACCCAGGAGGCTTTCCCTGTCCATGGTCCCACTGCCTCCCGATGTTGAAAGTCTGGCAAAAACCCCTTTTTTTGACAAACACCCTGGTAGACTCTCCTGCTTTTCCAACCCATCGCAATTCCCATCCCGGCTGGTTCTCCGGAGTTTCCCTGCTGGGGACAGACCTCGGCCGCGGGAGGATGTGGCAATGATGGTGTGAATGGCCCTGCTGACGTGCTGGAGAGCTGGAGTAAAACACTGCTTCAAGCAGCCTTAAATACTCCACATTGCACCTTTTTCCCCCTCAGATACTGTTTTATCCGGCCAGATTTTTCAATTTTGCCTTTTAATGCCCTAAATAAAAGCCTCTACAATATCACTATCGCTGATTATTTGTCCTCTGAAAACTTTTTCAGCGTTATTGGGAGACTTTCAGAGCTACCCAGACACGGGGCTGGGCAACTGGTTCTCCAGAACAAAGTCAGTCATGCATTTATACAAGCAGAGATTGAATAAATCCTGCACCCAGCGACGCACTGAGGGTTTGTGGCAAGGCCTTTGTCAAACACGCGTTGTTACTGCTAAAGGATCCTCGTGCTGAAGCAGGAACTGGGCTGGAGGATTCCAGGGAGCACCTTGTCTTTTGGCCAAAACCAGTGATTGTTTTGCTTAAAATATATTTCTCTGACATGACAGATTCTCAATCAATGGCAGGAGGAAAGAGGCACAGACGCAGCTGAAGTGCTTGTCCCGTGAGCTCAGATTTCACTGCTTTTCCACACTGATCACATTTCCAGCGTTTACACTCGGACCGATGAAGAATCAGATCTGAGTCGTTTCGTTCTTTTCCGTGACAAATCTACTTTCAAGGCTGAAACAGAGCAAAACCCTGAAGAAAAGCACAAATTACACCAGCTGGGCAGATCTGGCTGATTCCAAGAGCTCGTAGTCTGAAGGCACGTGGAATCCACCAACTGCTTCAAATTATCTACATCTCATGTTCTAGACACACACTGGGGATTAAAAAAATATCTAATTTATAGCTCTCCAGGCCAAATTATCTTAATTACACCTCTAAAACCAACACAGAGGAACCTAAAAGGGATTATTGTGCATTTACACCACCAATTTCTTTAACGCTTTTCTTCCAACTCTTCCAAGCTGCCCCCGGCAGGAGGCAGGGCTTTGGTGAGCGTGGCATGATGAACTGCAGCAAATGAGATCTGCCCAATTCCCTTTTCCCCACAGCGTGGGTGATGAGAGGTGAAAGTTTATAACAGCAATTAGAAACCACGCGGCTGCAACAGTTTTATTGCGCTGAACTTGTTGATCGGCCAATTGTTCTCGTTCAGAACTTTTTTTTTTTTTTTTCCCCCCAAGGACGCGGCGATAAAAATCATCACAAATTAAACGAAAGAAGCCCAAACCAACCCAACTCTGCCGAGCAGGTCCCAGAGAGGTTGTTGTGATTGCAGAGCTACTCTTGCTTCAAAAATCAGCACCAAATCCCGGGTTTAAGCCGAGAAACAAACCGGGGATTTACTGCAGCGCCGAGGCTCCTCGGTATTAGTCACCTTGCAGATCAGCGCTGATAAAGGAGCAGGTGAAGCTTTTTAACGCAGCAGCACGAACCAGATCCCAGGAACGTTAACAACAGAATAATAAAAGGGTTGGAAAGGAAGCAGTTATAGGGTTGTACCCAGACTGTGCCTTGTGCTGCCCCAAAGCTTTAGAGCTGTGTGCTCATTGATGGCAACCCCAGAGCATCACCCACAGCCTGATCCCACAACCCTGTGCAGGGTGAACTCTTCAGCAGCCTCCCGACCTCACCCTCTGCAGGACCCAGCCCCAGAGGAGCTCTCCACGCCAACAATCTCTAAAGAAATGGGAATTTTGCCATGGGCTTCAGTGTAAGCAAGAGCTGGAGCAGCTCCAGCAGCTGAGGAGGACACTGCCCCCTTCTCCTTTCCCCAGCTCCAACCCTGGACACATGGGCTATTTTGGATCTTCCCTAAAGCAAACACTGAAGAATTCCAAGAATTATTTGCCTGGTCATTTTTTAAAAAAATATTTTAATCCATTTTCCCAACCTGTTCATCCCCTAAAAAAGTCTTTGGCAATGCAGACGGCTGAGTGGCTCATGGCAACAGCCAAAAAAATTTGAAATTAAATCCATTTGTCTCATTTCTTGCAGGACAAGGGGAGAAGAAAGGAGAGGAGAAAAGGGAGACAAGTGATTCACTGACACATCTGGGTTAACTTCCACTCTCTGAGGCTCAGCCTGGTCTGTCTGATTCTGCTTTGAGACCAGGCTGGATGATGTTCTGAGCAACTGGTCTAGTGAAAGGTGTCCTGTGCACAGCAGGGGGTTTGGGATCAGGTGATCTTTAAGGTCCCTTCCAACCATTCTACAGTTCTGTGATGCTTCTGTGACCAGTGCCACCGACACCAGCCCAGTAGAGCAAACACAAGTGAATTAAAACCCAGAACCGATGGCACAACCCAGTTCCCGTGGGCAACCTCACCCAGCCCTACAGGATGCTGGGGGGACAACCTCACCCTCCAGAGAAAAAACAGTTCAGGGAGAAGGTTATAAGAAAGAGGGAAACTCAGCCACAACCAGCACACAACACACAACCAGCACACAACCCTCCCCAGCCGGCTGAATTAAACCCAATCTCGTTATAAATCAAACACTGTGAGGAAACGAGCTGCGAGAACAAAGCTTCAGCGAAATCAGTGAATTGCAGAAACCCAGAATGGTCTGGGTTGGAAAACTCATCGAGTTCCAAGCCCTGCCATGGGCAGGGACACCTTCCAGCGGAGCAGGAGCTCAGATAAGCGTGCAGAAGCCCTGCCCTGTGCCTGCGCTGTGGGCACGGAGGATCAGCCCCGCTCGCACGTGTGACCGTGTGTGTGCACGGACAGACACAGCGCCAGGACAGACAAACCCCCGCGCTCAGCCTGCCCCGAACACGGTTCGACCGCAAGGAAATCACCGCCAGAAGGATCACGGCAGCCCGGAGCACATCCCCTGCTCCCAGCTCCTGGAAAGCAGCACTTTGCCGAACTTCTCGTGGGCAGCTGGAGGCAGATCCCATCCCAGAGCCCCCTGCCCAGACACGGAGTCCCCCTCTGGGAAATCTCATCCCGTTATCCCCAGTTTTCGGGGGGAGTATTGCAAGGAGTCATGAAGCTCCTGAACAGAAACCGAAGCAAAGCGAAAGCCGGGCTGCAAACCTGAATGACAAGGAAAGCAGGAGCCGGTTGTGAAATGAAACGCTAAAATCCCGAAGGGAATTCCTCCCGCTCAAAGAGATCCTCTCACTCGCGAAGGGGACGCGCACGTGAATCAAAAGGCAAACCAACCGATCGCGATTCCCCAGATTATCGGAGCACAGGGAAAGGAGCAGATCCACCTGCTTTCTCCCAAAGTTGCCCAAAGTTTGCCCGAGGCGGCGCGGGTCCCCGGCGGTCACTCACCGCGGTCAGGAGGCAGCCGAGCAGCGGCACGGCGACGCGCAGGAGCGATCCCCGCATCCTGCCCGAGCCGCGCATCCTCCGCGTCCCCCCGCCCCGCCGAGCCGCGGGCAGCGCTCGGCTCCCGCGCCGGCTGCGCGCATCCAGCGGCGGCGGGCACGGCAGGGGAGCGGCAGCGGAGGAGGAGGCACAGCAGCAGCAGCAGGAGGAGGAGGAGGAGGAGGAGGCAGCGGCTCCGATCCCGCTCCGCCGAGCCCGCACCGCCCCCGCCGCCTCCTGCGCGGGGCGGCTCCGGCACCGCCCCCGCCCGCCAGGTACGGCGGGAACGGCGCTGCCGGGGCACTCCGGCTCCTTCCCCCTTCCTTCTGCCGGACTGCACCATTTCCTTCCTCCCCCTTCTTTTTTTCCCGGCTTGTTTCGCCCTTTAGTAATTTTCCTTTCCTCCCTTTTTCCCCTCTTCTCTTTTTCTCCTGTTTTTCCTTCTTTACCCTTCTTTCCTCCTTTCTTTCCTTTTTCGTTCTTTACCCTTCCTTCCTCCTTTCTTTCCTATTTCCCCTCTCGTCCCCCTATCCCCCCCTTTTCACTTTCCCTTTATCTTTTTCCATTCTCTCCTTTCTTTTTATTTTCCTTTTCTTCTTTCCCTCCTTTCTCCTCTCTTCCCTCTTTCGCTACTGTTTCCCACATTGCATTTTCATTATTTCCCCTTTTCCTCTCTCTTCTCTTTTTACTTTGCCTCCATTTTCATATTTTCTTTTCTTTTCCCCCTTCTGACCCTTTTTTACTTTTTTTTTATTTTTTTTTTTTTTTTTTTTTTTTTTTTTTTCTTTTTTTTTTCCCTTTCCTTTTCCTTTCCTTTCCTTTCCTTTCCTTTTTCCTTTCCTTTCCTTTCCTTTCCTTTCCTTTCCTTTCCTTTCCTTTCCTTTCCTTTCCTTTCCTTTCCCTTTCCTCTTTCAGGAACATGAACCAGCCATGCTGGGAAAGGAAAGGAATGATTGATTGAGACATATGGTTTCCTCTGAATTAACTGCCTGGTAAGAAGTGGTTAAATGGACCAAAAAACCCCAACCCAATTCAGTGATCTGTGTGTCCTCTCTCTGCCCTTTTGCCTGGGAAAAGGCAGAACAATTCCATGCTTCAGGTCACTGATGTGGTATTTCTGGGTTTCTCAGTTTGGAAGAGCAGCTCAAGAGCAGGCTGACCTTCATTTTTAATAAAAATATGGAAATCTTTCCTCTTTCCACCATGATGTGCAGCATTTAATTTCATATTAAAGGCAATGCTCTTTTCAGCTCCAGACAAACCCCAGGTCTAAAATTGCTTTAGAAGAAAGCCAAACAAGCCCTATAAATAAAGGCAGAAATAAGAAAAATAATACCATCCTCGCTGTTCCTTTCTCCCCAGCCCAGCTAGATGTTCAAGCTCAAACAGATGGACAGATTTGTTGTCTTGTAAACTGCCTGCCGAGGAAAGAAAACAAAATCCTCAAGGAAAGAAAGCAAAATCCTCATATTTGGGAAGCCCTGGAGACAGCTCCCTAATTTCAGGCTGTTCAATTTACTGGCACAACCGAGAAAGCTGCCATTTTAAGGGAAAGGGCTTAAAGGTTAAAAATCTAAAATTATATCCAGTCTTTAGCTCTTGTTAGCAAGTCATTTAACGATTCACTTTTAAAGCTAATCCGCAAAAGGTGAGAAAAAAAACAGTTTAGTATCTTTTTTTTCCGATTTTATGGAAAGACTGGTGGTTTTGTTGTTACTGAATGATTTTCTTTTTTCTTTTTTTTTTTTTTTTTTTGCATTTGATATGAAAAATTCAATCCTACCCTCATTTCTTGTCATAGGCCTGATGGCAGCCTGTAATTGCCAGTGTGAAAAGATGTTAATTACCTCAATTAGTTGTACAAGGGTTTAACACCAGCAAAGCTAATAAATCAGTTTGGAACCTAAAATGACAGGGCAAGGCTGATTAGCTGGTCACTGCATCTCCCTCCAAATTAGAACCACTCAGGGTTTCCTTATTTCATTTGATTAATTATTCATATTATTAATAAATTTCTATGTATTATTTATAAATAAATATTTTATGTATTTATTTATGTATTATGTATTAAATAATTTAATGAAATAAATTTAATTTCATAAATAAAAATTACAAAAATAAATTATATAATATAAATATAAATATAAAATATATAAAAAAATAAAAATAAATATAATATGACTATTTATTATTTATTTTATTTATTAATGCTTTCAAGTCACCTGTGAAGAACACATTTCCGGGGAAGAAGGAGGGAACTGAGGTGTTGGCAGATGCAGATTTTGGGGTTCTCTTGGGTTTGTGACAGAGATTTGACAGGAAAAATCTGATCCCCATTTTACCCTGTGGATCATGCTGGGTGGAGATCCAGCTCATCCAATATTCCATGGGTTTGTTGTGTTAAGGGTCTGTAAATTGGGCAGGAAATAAACCCCCTTGTGATCCAGCTGCTCCTCAGGGATCAGGGGCTGGGTGCAGCTGGGTTTAATTCTTGATCACAACAGATTCAGCTCTCAGGCCTGGTTGTGTTCAACGAGAACTTCCATGAGCTCAGATTCACAAAGATCACAAATATCACAAATATCATCAATTTCACAAATATATGTGAATCTGCTGGCATTCAATGAAGGAGGAGACACAGTCCATTGACTCACCCCAACCAAACAGAGCTGTTTTCCCCTCCTCTTTTTTATTTTCTTCTTCACCTTTTATTTTTTTCCAAACACTTCCTTTTTTAGACCATAATTTTTTACCCTTCCCAAGGGGGTGGAACAATCTTGTGTCATAGGTGGGGTTTTGTTTGCATTCATATGTGTGAGGAGTGTTCTCTCTTCATTTGCATCCTCAAAGGTGTGGGCATTAATATGCAAATGGACACTAATGAGGGGCTTGGCTAATTTCCGTCAGAATTTATGGTGGATACCAGAGGTGAAATGGACCCTTTGGTGCTCCTCCACCCTTTGTGCCTCTCTGGAACAGCAGCAGGCTGTGGCACCTTTGCCACCCTCCAAATATCATCCCGATTTTAGTCTTTGCTCAAGCCAGAGACACAGCTTTTGTTTTTCTCCATCAGACTCATTAATTTTTCACTGACTCCAGACAACTCTCTAAAAATTCTGATAATTTTCTAGAAGGCAGAGAGTGAAGTCCACGGTGCTGGGAGAAATCTGATTGTTTGATTTAAGCCCACCTCCTGTTCATTTCATCCCATGGCCCCAAATCTTACACTGCCAGTGTCAGTGAAAACACATCCCCTTCCTGAAGGTTTTGTATCAGTGCAGTCTGGAAATCCCACACTCTCTGAAGCCCCATCCTCAGAACCCCAATGCCATGCTTTTGACATCCTTTTTTTTGTCCTCTTCTTGTCCCTGTGTGTCTTCTTTGAGACAAGAATGGGAGCTAGAAGTACTCATAATGTTGCACTGTAGTTTTATGGGGTGGCCTAGTGATGGTCATGGTTTAAATTTTCATTTTTCCCTTTTGTGTGTGGGAACAGGACCATTCCCAGATATTCAGCTGAATCACTCACATATTCCAATACCAAGATGTATTTCCACCAAAGTGTGGCTCTGATTAGAGCCTGTCTCTGTGAAAATGAGAGACATTGTGGAAGATTTTGTTAATTTGTTTCGCTCTCTACTATCCTGTGCTGCAGTTCCATTTCCCGGTGCTGATGGGAGCCTGGTGCTCGCCCCGCTGTGATTCCATCCAACACCTCCCTGCAAAAGTCTTTTCTAAACTCCAGGGCTGTGAGGGGAGGCTGGGAAGGTGGCAGCTGCTTGGTGTTGAACAGCCTCTCTGCTGATAAATTGATATTGCAGGCTGGAAAGTGGATTTTTTTTTTTTTTTTCTAATCTCAGTCATGAACAATTGGAGAAAGCCTTGATCTAATTCCTCTTCACATCAGTACAGCACAGCAATCACCTCAGTGATCACTGTCTTGCGCTGGTGCATCTTCTCTGTGCCTGCCTTTCTTCATTACCATTATTTAACCCTCCTCCTCAAAGGTAATTAACATTTGTGCCCAAAATGCCTTCTCTCTCTGAGTCGTTTGGCAAAATGCCACACAAATGAAAGAGATGTTGGTGGGCACTAATGGCAGAGGTAAATAAAAATAACCAGGCTGTTTCCTGCCTGTTCTTTTCTCCTCGGTGCCCCTGGCAATCAGAAATACAAAGCCTGATAGCAGCAGTGTCCAGAAGGACAATATTTGAGGGCTGATTCATGCAGCAGTGTGCTGAGGTTGGATTTGCTGCTCTGTGCCCTTGGGGTTATGTTCCCCATTCCGCTTCCTCTCCGGAGCTGACACAACGCGTCTGTTCTGCTTTCCACTCGGGGACCTTGTTTGAACACAGCGACAGCGTCACATCCCATGAACAGGCTGGCAAATGAATTTCTGTGCATTATTTGTGTCGGGGATTAAGGCAGGCAAACACTGGCTGTGGTGTTTTGCAAACGGGACGATCCCATCCCGCTATGGGACCTCATTATTTGCAGAATGAAGCACAAACAGTTGGTGCTTTCCTGTGGCTGAAGTCCCTTCATTCAGCACGGCGTGGCCTTGTGTGCAAACCACAGGGAAAATCTAAAGCCATCTGACCACAACCCAGCAGAGCTGAAAGCTCAGACCTTCTTCTCTTCCTAACCCCAGCTGTCCCCAGAAGTTTTTTTGGTGAAGTTCTAGAAATCTCCACCTGCTTAATGACTAAAGCTGTGAGTGCTGCAGAGTTGGACGTGGCAGTGCAGAGCATGAAACAGCTGAGGAGCAGGAGTGGGATGTTTCAATTAGAAGGATCAACCAGATACAGGCAGGTCAGAATCTTGTCCTTGATCTCTGGGGCAAGGGCAAATTACCCAGTTTTGGAGGCTCACCTCACTCTATAAGCTAAAGATAGCAATAATTACCTACCAAACTCCCAGGAGAGCTGAGGATTAATTGCTTCATAGTACTCAACATTTATTTTCACACAATCAAAGCCACTGGGAGCAGAAGAAATAAGCTTTGCAATTACTGTTACATATCCACAGGGGACTATCCACTCACGAAGTACTTGGATAAAACAGTTTTCTTAAAAACAATTCTAAAAAAAACAACCTTGTTTGTGTTTGGGCACAAAAAGAGAAAACCTTCAAGCTCAGGGAGAACAAGCTGAATAGAAAAAGAAACTATGCAAACAAACTAACAAGCAAGAACTTTTTCCAAACTCAGGATGTCAGGGATGGAATGAATTCAGGTGAGTAGAAAGCCATGCATTATTAAACCAGCGCTGTTTACACTGGGAACATTGCAAAGCTGCTCCAGGGCACACAGCGTGCCAAAGGCATGGAGGAACCAGAGCACCCGTCCCTCCTCTCACCTCAGAGCTCTGCAGGACAGAGGAGGTGACAAGGACAGTGTTGAGAGGGCAGAAAGCAGCTCAGCACAGCTCTCAGTGCTGCTACAACCACATTGCTCAAGATAAACGTGCCCAGGGGAGGCAGATTCCATCCCAGGTTGTGGCCACCGTGAAGAAACATTTCCCCCTCCCTATTGAGAGATTTTTATCTGCTCCTCTGACACTCACAGAGAGTGGTTTGGCAGCACAAGGAGCAGGGAAACCAACACAGTGATTGACAGCAGAGATTACACAAGCTAAATAAAAGCTCGGCCTAAAACACGCTCCAGAGAGGGAGATAAAGCCTCCACCTCATCATTAGGGGATGTGACACAGCTGATGCTTGTGTGGAGGAGGCAGGAATCAGAACATTTTCCATAGCCTGGCCAAATGCACAAAGAGCTGCTCTGCTCAGACAGGGTTTGCTGCTGCTGTCCACAGAACGAGCCCCGGCTCCTTCTGATGGATTGGTGGAATCTCTGTTAAAATCTGATGAACTGTGCTTGAGACCCCAGCAGCTGAAAAGAGGGATTTCTACACTCACGGATTGTTGTGGTACGAGTTGTAAGGCTTGGTATAAACTGACAAGTGCCATACACAGGGAATAAGGAATTCAGGGCTCTTCCCAGGGTGTCTGCTTGGCCTTGCTGGTGGCACTCAGGGACATGGTTTAGTGATGGACTTGGTAGTGCTGGGTCAATGGTTGGACTTGATCATTTTAGAGGACTTTGCTGAGCTAACAAATTCCAACATTCTGTAATTCTATGGTTCTCCAAAATCCTTTTATCCACCTTTGACTTCACCAGCCATGGACAAAACCTCCAAAACCTCTGAGACTGGATGTGCCTGAGTTGACTGAAAGCAGTTTTGAGAAGGCTGAACTGCCATATTCACTTCAGGGAGAAATGAAGAGGGAAAGCCTGCATTTCAGAAGTCAGCATCGTGCTGTTAACAATGAGGAACTGCACGATCCATCTTGCTGGTTTATGCTCTGGGAGTTCTGGAGTCCTGAGGGTTTGAGAAGAATCCTGGGAAACAGTGGACTGTGATTTTTATCTGCTCCTCTGACACTCACAGAGAGTGAGTGGAGAGGCAGACGCCAGGAAGAAGCTGGAATACTGGAGATAATGCCCAGCAGAGCATTTTTGGCCACACTGTGGAGCATGATCCCATTTTTCATACCTGCTGGATTGAGTTACTTTCTCTTTTCTTAGTCCAGCTCCAGTATAACAAAAGGTCCAGCTGAGATCCAAAGCCCTGGACATACTCCAGGGTATCTTTATCAGTCACAAGAGCTCCTGTGTGTTTTTATTTTTTCATTTTCCACTCCTTTTCTCAAGCTCAGTCTGCCTCCTTTCCTCTCTTGCATGCAGTGAGGGAGATCTTTCATCTCTGCAGACAACAGCCTTGGTCTGTTCGGTTCTGTCCAAGCCAGTTGCTCTCACACTGGGTTGGGCAGCCCTGCCCTGTGCCTGGACCATGCCAGCACATCCCAGCAGTGCTGGGCTGCATTTGGGCATCAGTCAGGGAAATAGAACAGAAATCACAGGGCCTGGGCTCTGATGGAGAGCAGGGACAAGGGAATAAAACCCCCTCTTCCCCCCAAACTGAGGGATTTTTTTTTTTTGCGGCTCAGTAGGAAACCACCTGAGCCTGAAACTTGGTGGTTGTCTGTAATACAGCTCTGAAATCTGGTTGTTCCCAAAGGAAAAAAAACACAATTCAGAGACTCAGTGCGTGGTTGGTGTGAAGGAATCTGCCTGTTTGAGGGCTCCCCCGTGAGCTCATTCTCTCACACCCCAAGCAAACCACTGTCACTGCAAAGAATGAATTTGTGTCACTGCCTGTTCTGCTTTTGGCAGTCAATGAACACTCCTTGCAAGATTATTGATTTTCCTCCTGTTTGCTTAGCCGGGTTATCCCTTGTTTCCAGCTCAAACCTGCTCTGCTAAACCCTCCTTGCACAAAGAAAGGAGAACAGCCCTGCTTTTCCCTTTTCAGTTATAATCTCTTGGAGAGAAAGAGTCCAGCCAGATATTAGAGTTGGGAGTTCTTCCTCCAGCCCTTCTTATCACGAATCACATTTAAAGGAAACCCTCCTGGCTGCTGCAGCTCATTTCTCTGGATTGAGCTGATGAATATCCCAGGGTTTCTGCTGCTCATTTGATTCCCTTCCCTGATGCATTCCTTGCATATCTGCTGCCTCCAGGATAGATCTGTGCAAGCAAATTAAGCATCCTCGCTACATGTCAGGAAAACATTACATCTACTAATGGAGAGGAGTGTTGTGTTCAAAGCCCTTTCAACACACATGAAAAATAAAACTGCATTTCTGGGGGGAAATAAGAAATGACACCATGTTCTCTTGAATTAATGCTGTCTGCAAAGGATTTGTCTCACATAAATGTAATTTTCCAGATAATTTTGGTGGTGGTTTTCTTTCTTTCCTTGTAAGCAAAAGATCATTTCATGCCCACAATCTGCCAGTACAAAAGAGGGAAACCCTCTCCTGATCCAGACAAAATCATGTTAGATTTAACCGGATTGACAATGACTGGTTTTTTGTGATTCCTGTCTTTTTCTGACAGCACAAATGCCAATGATATCATGATATCCCAAAAAAATCCCATTCTCTTTTTCTGTAGCCAGAAGTGAAGGAGTAAAGGGGTTAAAGTGTGTGGATTACTCTACCTTGTGACCTTCTCCAGGAAGTGTGGCACTGGATTTTTCAAGGAAAAACAGATTTTTAGACTGCAGATGCTGCTGTAGTCACCTAGAAAAAAATCAGGCACACCGAGACATGCTTCCCATGGAGAGCTAAACATTACCCAAGGAGATGACTTAATACAGGGAGTAATTGAGGGAAGTGAAGCATCGGATTCCAGTGCTTTTGAGTTAATGGCATTGAATTTATGAAGCTTTCCTGATGTGCAGTCTCGCTGCTAGTGCCTCCTGGGTTATCTGCTGCCTCTGAAAGGGGTTTCACAGAGAGGTGAGCGACCTTTGTGAAGGGCACAAGAGTTTGGGACTGGATTTCTCCTCCAAGGTGCTGCCTTGAGCTCGCTCCTCGCGTATCAAAGGCTTGGCGCAGCTCCGGTGAAGTTCACCGGGGTTCAGCGAAGCTTTATTTGTTTTAACAGAAAACATGACCCTTGGCATTTGTAACATTAATCTTCCCTCTGAACGCTACCTTATCTCTCTGTTTACACTCAGCCCTCTGTGTTTTTACAGCACCTTCTCTCCTGTGCCCACCCCTTGGCTCGCAAACCCTCCGGAGCAGGGCAGCTTTCCACGTTTGTGCCGCTGCCCTCGGGCACTTTTGGGTCAGCAAACACAAACTTTGGCTGGGGATGGCAAAGAGCAGCCACTCCTGCTCCGCAGCTCCACGCAGGGCAGGAGGGGCATTTGTAGACTGGTTTATCTTCAGTTAGAGATAGCCTGCAAACCGGGCTGTGTGTGGCTGGCAAAAGGGAAAATATTCTGATGTCAGCTTTGAGGAGAGCACCAAGCATTCTTGGAGGTGCTTATGGGGAATTTTTGCTCTCAGGCAGCCAATTTTTTGGTTGCAAGTGAGACCTTTTCAAAGCAAACACCTCTGCTGTCCCCACTGAGGTCCTGCCACCTTCAAGCACTCACAGCAGGATTTCCAGGAGAAACTGGGAGTGATGGAAAAGATTTGCATATAAAACATTGCCAAGAGCAGCTGGGCTAGAAAACTTCCAGCATCTTTCCCCTCTGGAATGGGAATAGTTCTCCAAGGAGGAATTCAAGGCAGCTGTGCCACATCTCCCTCTGTCTGGGGAGGTGAGTGGGTTGGCCCCGCTCCTCAGTGACTCATCCCCATCGTGTTTAGCTGCAGCTTCACCAATTTTCCTTTGTTTGTTTGTGTGTTCCAAGCATATCTGATCGATGAGGTGGCTCTGGAGTCTCCCTGCACCAAGGCTCTGCACCTCCCATCGAAGTTTTCCAGCAGAAAGGGTGGAGAGCACAGGACACAGCATCAAATGCATAGATACAAATCGCAAAAAGAGAGATATTCTGATTTTACCATTTTTCCATGCCCAGATCAAACCATGCCTCTCTCTTAATGTGAATCTCAAGGATGACTATAAAATATGAGAACATAATCAAGTCCAAGATGAAATTCAGTCTTCCAGCTTACTTACAAGTGAGAAAATAATAATTTCAAACAATGCAAAGCTAACAAGGAATCTCTGAACTGGGAGTTATCATCAGCTAAGTCTTCGCTTCAGGAAATTATCCACAATCAAGGAAAAAAACACTGCAGACTTGATCTAAATTTCAGTTAAGTCAAATTCTACTGAAGTCGGGGAAGTTATAGGGTCTAAATTTTAGTTTGGTGAATTTCCTATTAAAGTTGGGGAGGTTATAGTGTCTGAATTACAATTTATTGAAATCCTGTTGAAGTTGGGGAGGTTATAGTGTTTGAATTACAATTTATTGAAATCCTGTAGGAGTTGGGGAAGTTGTAGTTGGTGCTGAAAGCCGAATGTCTGTTCAAACAATTTCCTGTTTGGGGATTTATTCAGGGCTTTCCTGAGTTGGGTCAAAAGTGTTGCAGAGCAGATAATTAATATTGTGTATTTATTGGAGTAAAAAATTGGGCCCAGAGTCAAATATCATATTAGGAATGAGTAGGATGGGTTTCTGCAAGACAGCCTCAGTGCCACTCACCACATGAATTTCCAAAGAAATTAATTGCAGTGAGGATCTTTTGGGCTGGTCAAGATAACAAAATACAGCCCTCTGTGCAAGGCTCTCTCTATTCCTGGACAGCAAAAGAGCCCTGCAATAAAATCCAGTATTTACATGTATTTCTTTAGCTGTGGCCCCAAAGGCAAACACACTCCCTGTCAAGAGCCAGCCTGTAAATAGTGAAGTGTTCTCACAGCACACCCCAGTTTGCATCTTCAGATAATCTCCTGACTTTACTGGAGCCGTCGTGTCTTCTGCACACAGAAATAAAGAGAGCTCTGCTCCCTCATACAGCCTCTCTGTTGGGCTTTCTGGGTGGGATTTATTTGCTCAAACACAGGCCAAAGACAATGTTGTTTGAGATTCTCCCTGGCGGCCCCGCGAGTGGGGCAAACACGGTACAGGATCTGCGAGATCTGCAGCACATCTGTGCTTGTCTGGGTGAGAGGATGAGGCTGGGCAAGACGTGGGTACTGGGTCAAAAGTGTCCCTTCAAATTGTAGGTTTGAGTTATGGAGCATCATATTACGGGTGTTTGTTCATCTCCTCGGGTTTTTAATGATAATTAGGAGTTTAGTCCCTTCCAGCCTTGGAAAGATGGAGATAACCCTGATTAAAACATCTGAAAGAAGTCAGAAAAACCCCTTTCAAAAGTATCTTATTGCTTTCAGCAGCAAAACACCCAGGTGTAGAAGCCCAGGCCATAAATGTCCATAACAGGATGACAGATTTCACAGGGGCTCAGGCTTTTGTTGAATCCAGCTGGGATTAGGTCAGCAGAAGACACATCTGGGGCCCACTTGTCCTGTCTCCTTTCTCCTTGGCAGGGCTCTGACCTGGGAGAGCTCAGCCATGACTGGTGCTGTCTCCCCAGATGTGTCCTGTGCTCTGGGTTTGGCCAGGTCCCAGGTCACTCCAGGCATTAAAATGGAGCGATTAATGGAAATCTTGGTGCTAAAATGCTCCCAGACATTGTGCTGTTGAAGGTTTCAGAGGCAGCCTGAGAACCAGGACCTTCAATTCAAACCTGGTGTAAGTCTCCAGCTCTTTCAGCAATTGCCACTTGTGTTTTCCCTTCGGCCTGGTTTGATTTTGGGTTATTTGTTCAATCTGTCAAACTCCTAAGGGCAATGGTCATACAAACAATAACAACCTGAACTGAAATTATTTGCCTGGACTGAATTCAGTCCTGAGTTGGGAAATGGGAGCAGTGACCTGAGGGCTCCTGCAAAGGATGGTCATCAGTGTGAGATCCAATGCTGCTTTGATTTTGGTACATGATTAAAAGTGATAATTAGGATAAACTAGTAAACTAGTACCCTAAACTTTTAGGATAGTTTTAGGATAAACTATCCTAAAAACTATTTAACCCTTTATATTCCATTCATTTCCAAAGCCTAGCAAGGCTTCTCTATTTATCTGCTGTTTAAAAAGTGGGGGAAATGGAGCCAGATAGCTTTAAAAAATTCCATAATTTTCATTGGGAGGATTAAAAAAAATCCTTTTCTTACCAAGCCAGGGTTCTATTAACAATCACATTGTGTTGGTAATGTGAAGATTATTTATAGACGCTGAGCCATAAAAACCTTTATGTGCTCTGTACCCATGATCCTCTTTCACATATAACCCATATCAGTGATAACATTTGCATAGATATACTGTGGAGAACTTGGGGCAGCATTTCAGGCATGTCCTCTGCTTGTATTCAAATGAGTTCTGTGTGGCAAAATATTTTGAATAACCCTGAGTGACTTCCAGATCCGTTGTTCAGCATCATCTCAAGGAGTGTCTGCTCAGAGCTTGATTTCTGGCTTAATAATCACCCAAGTGGCACATCCAGGAACACCGGGACTGTGCTGGCCCAGGAATCCTGCCAGGCTGCAGGAGATCTTCAAATCCTTTGGATTTGCATGGAAGGGGGTTGGACGAAGGCACTGTCTGAAGTGGAAGGGGGAGCTGGGCTGTCACCAAGACACTGCCAGCATTCCCATGCTGGGGGCAATCAGCTCCCTGTTGATGTCCCCAGGCGATTATTCGTGACGATGTCACCTCGGGAGCTGCATCAGCAGACAAAAGATCAATTTCGATACAGGCACCGGGGAAGCTTCGCACCCACAGTGTGAGGAAGGGATCCAAGCAGAGCCCAGCCTCCAAATCTGGCCAGGATTTAGGGAGCACAGGCTGTCTCCTCGGAACTGGAAGTGTTTGTGCATCATGAGCTGAATCAGCTGCTGGAGGATGAGCCTGACCACGATGCCCCTTGGCTGACAAACATCCCCAAGTTGTGTCTCTCCTCTGAAGTGGCCTGTTGTGTACAATCTGCAGAGATAACTGGGGAGGTGGTGAATAGCTCAGGCCTCTGGAATGGCATGAAAACATGAGGGAAGAATGCTGCTCCTGGCAATTAATTAATTATTAAACTAATTGCCTGGCTACCTTGGGAACATTACCACAATGATGTGATTTTGTTCTCTGTACATACCATATCTGTCTCCTCTGCCAATGGTTTAGATATCTCTGTTTGGGTCTGAGGGGTATTTTTTTGCCATTTCCAACCAGCTGTGATGGTAGAATTTTGGAATGGTTTGGGATAGAAGAGACCTTAAAGGTCATTTCATTCCAACCTGCCATGGGCAGGGACACCTTCCATTATCCCAGGCTGCTCCAAGTTCCATCCAGCCTGGCCTTGGACTCTGCCAGGGATCCAGGGGCAGCCACAGCTTCTCTGGGCACGCTGTGCCAGGCCCTCCTCACCCTCACAGAGAGGAATTTCTTCCCAATGCCCAGGGCTGGGTGCAGTGCTTGCTGGTCACTGAGTTTTTATTTTTCTACAGCCCAGAATTCAGTCTCTTAATACACATTTCTGCACCACATCCATCAGCACTCAAAACTCCTTCTCTTCAGGGCTGCTCTCAAAACATTCTGATAAATGCCTCGTGGCTGTGAGGCCATCTGCAAATTCACACTGCTATGGTGTGTCCCCTAACAGTGAACTGCCAGCCTGCAATATCCCTGGATATGGATACATCCAACACCACGGGTCCTGTAATTGTGCAGAACCACTCACTCCACGGGTAACTGGAAATTTATGAGGCTCCATTAATCATATTTAATTCACATCAATCCCCAGTGAGGCCATTGGATTCATAAGGGGGATGGATCTCACTCATAGTCCAGAAATGGAATGAATTTCAAAAATATAGCCACTTTTTCATCAGAACCCCTATAAAATCAATCTTCCACTTCAGAATACAGCCCTAAGGCTTGAAGCTGACTGAAATGACTAAAATGCAAAAAGAATCTTTAATTACATGCTCATTTGAGAGGAGGAATGTAAGACAGTGTCTCCAGATTCATTTTTCAGACTAATTTAGTAGTCTTTGTGTTGAACATTCCCTTCTGATGGTGGATTTGAAAAATAAGTCCACTATGGAAATTTGCTGTGTGAAGAGACACCATTTCCATTACAGCTGTCTGAGTAAAATTGAAATAATATGTTCCTGTGAAAGAATATGTTACTATGGATGAAATAATGATCTGTCTGGTCCCTTGGGCTGTCTTTGATGGTGACAAGCTTGTGACAGACCTTCCCAGTTAGGACAGACTGATGGAGGATACACACTGGGCTGTCCCACAGAGAGGGACAGTTCTTCACATGTTGGACATAGTCTCAGGTCAGATTTTTGATGTCACAAGAAATTTAAAAGCTGTGTCTTGGGATTCTGGCATAAAATGGGGCAGGTGTGGTTTGGCTGTCAGCAGAAGAAGTTTTGAAGCTGTCAGCTCTGGGATAATTTAATCACGTGGGTAGTTTCTTCCTAATCCCCACTTCTTGGTTGTTTTACCTCTGGAGCAGAGAATGTAAATCCTTTTCCCCAAACCCTCCAGTATTTTAAAACCATAATATTTGACTCTGCATGTGCTTTTAAAAGCTTGGCTGGCTTCAGTTTCTCGCAGGCATTGGTTAGGCTGGCTGGCTGTGTGGGAATCAGCTCATATTTCAGGGCTTTTCATGGATTTAAGGGCCAGATGGGATCATTAGCTCACTCACCTTGATCTTTTACACGGTGTGTGGGATGGGATTCACCTCCCAGTTATTTAAGGAATGAAGTTAGAGGTGGAATGCCTGCACTAAAACGAGCTGTTTTCCCTCTGCTCCTTTTGCAGTCAATGGAGAAGGATTATTTCTTTCATGGGGTAAATTCATTCTTCCCTGTGAGAAATTGGAGTTTAGGATGTATAAATTACTGGGGCTGTGGCCTTCTCACAGTGAGTTTATTATCCAGCCTTTGGCTGAGGCACAGCTCCCTGGAATGTCAGCAGTTTGTGCCTGAGAGTGTCAAGAAATGGAGAATCCTTTTCTTTCTTGTGCTGCTGATTTATCACCCTCGTTATCAGAAACCAAACTCCAAAGGTGTGACTGGCTGGGTTGATATCGATCATCAGGGAATCCTGTGGAAGCAGCTTCAGGCAAGATGAACCTTCCAGAATGATAAATCCATTTCCATCCTCTGTGACTGGCTGCCTTGTGTCTCAAAAAAAAAAAAAAAAAAAAAAAAAAAAAGAGAAAACAGCCCAAAGATCTCCAGAATTAGGTGAAAGCAATGGCTGCTGACAGGGAAAGGGCTCTGCAGAGGGCAGGGGAGGAGGAGATGGATGTGGAGAGGTGAGATGGATGAAGAGAAAATGAGTGTTGGGGAAGGGTTTGTTCAGGGAAATCAGGCTGTGCTGGGCTGACCTCAGCTGACCAAAGCTGCTCCATCACTCCCCCCTCAGCTGGGCAGGAGACAGAAAACACAAGGAGAGGTTTTCGGGCTGATGTAATAATAGGGAGAGATCCCTCAGCAGCTGCTGCCATGGGCAGAGCAGGCTTGGTTTAGAGAAAAATAACAATTTAATATAATGAGAAATGAAAATCAAATCACAGAACACCTTTCCCCTACCCTTCCCTTCTTCCCAGGCTCAACCTCACTCCTGAATTCTCCACCTCCTCCCCTCCAAGAGCACAGGGGAGCAGGGAATGGGGGTTGTGGTCAGTTCAGCACACTCTGCCTCTCCTTTCTCCTCAGGGGCACCCCTCATTCCCTTCCCTGCTTTGGTCTGGGGTCCCTCCCACGGGAGACAGCATTCCATGAACTTCTCCAATCTGAATCCTTCCCACGGGCTGCAGCTCTTCACAAACTGTTCCCACTGTGGGGTCAGTCCTTCGGGAATTGGCTGCTCCAGGATCCTGCTCAGGGTCACAAGTCCTGGCAGGAACCTGCTCTAGGGTGGGTTCCTCTCTCCACAGTCCCACAGATCTTGCCAGGAGCTGCTCCAGCACAGGCACGTGGGGTCACAGCTCCCTCCTTTAGCCATTCCCTGCTCCACTTGGGATTCTCCATGAGCTGCCTGTGGATCTCTGCTCCCCCGTGGAGCTCTGTGGGCTGCAGGGGCACAGCTGCCTCTCCATGGGGTGTCCCACAAGGAATCTCAGCTCCTGCGCCTCCCTCTGCCCTGCCCCTGGGGTCTGCAAGGTTGGTTTTTCTCACATATCCTAAATCCTCGGTCTGCCTTGTACAGTTTTCTTCTTCCTCCTCTTCCCGTATTTTATCCCAGAGGTTCCCATCGTCCTTCTCTTCACACCTGTCAGTGGTGTGTCCATCTTGGAACTGGCTGGAATTTCCTCCCTTGGACATGGGGGAAGCTTCTCAAAGCCATTCCTGAAGATCCCTGGTACCAAAACCTGGCCACCCAAACCTGAAAGCAGGCACACTCTGTTACTAAAACAAGACTGATAAAAGTGAATGGCTAATTTAAAATCAGCAAAAGCAAACTAGTTTAATTACAGCTCCAATAAATATCCTGGACAGCTAATTATGATGAGATAAAGCCGAACATATGGTTTGGGGTCATGGTGCTTGTCTGCAGGTGGAATTTGGGAATGACCATGTTCCACTGAAAATCAGTGGATAATGGGACACCCTTGTAGAAGTGTTAAATAGAACAAATAACTCCTGCTCCAATGGAAAAACTATGAAAAACTAATGACACTGACAGGGTACAGACCAGCAAAAAGGTACCAGGATCTGTGCTTTCAGCGGCAGCTGCTTCTGAAAAACACAATATTTTATATAAAATGCAGAAAAAGTCAGGGCTTGTGACAGATTTGCTTTGAAACTGATATTCTTCTCTGCCACATTACCTGAGCAAATTACAGTGCCAATGAAGGTGTTTTTATGACATCTTTTAGGATTAGGAAATAACCACATGAACAGGGAATAGCCATGGAAGAGGTGAGGAGCATACATTCATGTCCTGATTTTATAACAATTCAGACACCCCCTCTAACCTCTTAACTACACAGTTAAATGGAAATGGAAGCCCTCAACTCTGAGTCATGTGCTTTCCTCTCTTGATCAAAAAGTCCATGGGATTTGTAACTCGGATGTTGAGCACCTGTGACAGATGGTTTGGTTAGATTCTTTAAGGATTTGTCTGGAATAATCCAAGTAGTTTGTAATGGAGCGTGCATTTAAAGCCTGGTCCCTCGCCCTAATCACTGATTCAGGCTGATTTTTTGGATATGGAATGAGATCTAATCAGCTTTCATGAGGGTCAGCATGGCCTGAAGATAAGTCAGGCTGGTCTCCTTCCCCTGCTCAGCACTGCTGAGGGGTCACTCCTGAACCCTGCAGACATTCTTGCTCTCCCCACCCCCCTAGCCCAAGAGGAATGTGAAGAACATAAAAGTGGTTGGGGAACGGGCTACCAAAATTATCAGTGGTACAGCAAAACACCAGGGCAGCTACCAGCCAGGAAATTCCCAGTTTCTACTGATCCATGGGATTTTCCCACACCCATCTGCACAGCTTTGTACTTTGTCATGGTGACACACCCTCAGGGAATTTAAAAAAAAAAAAAAGGCAAGAGGTTGGGGTTATATTCCAGATCAGCTCGTGGCGGTTGCGTGATCACGCCGAGTTCCATGAGTCATTTCCAGCACCCCGAGAGCAAGGAATGATGAGCTCTGCCCAGGTTAAAGGAACGTTTCTCAGGCCTGGGCTTGGCTGGAGTGGAGAGTGAATCGATTAAATCATATTTTGAGGTTCCTTCCAGGCTTGTTTGTGTGATCCTGCATCCTGAGCACTAGTCTTGGCACTTTTGATTTATCCTGGGCGCACGGCAGCGATGCTCCTGCTGTCACAGCGTGAACTATTGATTTATTACGCTAAAGCGAGTACAACTGAAACACTGAGATTCATTAAGAGAGACCATTTACGCCTCTGGACTCGATATGTTTTCAAAATGATGCTCTACAACCTCATTAGTGTCTTGTTCTCATTCATGGATTCACCTGTGGAGCGACAAGAAAAGAAACAACAAGAGCAGAAAATTGATCCTTGGCGCTGCTGTCTGATTCCTTGGGAATTCAGTTTTTGCCTCATCATTCTGGGATGCCAGTTTCACCCAGGTGAATTCAATAAGAGCAGTGAAGCTCTAAAGTAGAAATGTTGATGGCTCAGACACTGAGGAAAGAGGTTAAAAGGCACAAGATTTCTTTCTTCAGTCCCTTTCTTAGAAGTACAGCTGCTGTCTTTGTGTCATTGCTCACACACTCTGACTCAGACAAAAAAGAAAATATTCTTATTATTTTTAACAGTGTTTTGGTCTCTTATGATCCCTTGAATATCTCCCCATGAATTTTCCAAAAGGTAGTCACAAAGAGATTTTTTATTCCTTTTTAAGGGATGTATTTTCTTCGGGATACATGAGTAATCCTCTCTGATGTTGTCTGTCTTAGATCTCTTTTAGCACTGAAAACTACAAAAAGGTAAATTAAATGTATCCACTTAGAAGCTTTTAATTGGCAGCCAATGTCAATGGCTCCAGAGAGAAACTTTGGACTGAATTTACCCAAAGGGAATTGTTAAAAGATTTACAGATAGACTTCCTGAACAATAATTTGGTTGGATTTTTTTTTTTTTTCAAAACTTGGAAAATGTCTTTTTTTTTTTTTTTCCAAAACCATTTCTCCCTCAGTTGTGGGAGAGTGTACCTGGAGCACATTCCAGGGAGATTATGAAACAGGGAGATCAGTGTGAGAGCAGCTGTGGACATGGGATTACCAATTTCTTGCAAATGCTGTCCAGGAAAATAGCAAAAAGAGGCATTTCAATCAAGATCTCGCTCCTATCTGTAAATCTTTTAACAATTCCCTTTGGGTAAATTCAGTCCAAAGTTTCTCTCTGGAGCCATTGACATTGGTTGCCAATTAAAAGCTTCTAAGTGGATACATTAATTTACCTTTTGTAGTTTTCAGTGCTAAAAGAGATCTAAGCAGACAACATCAGAGAGGATTACTCATGTATCCTGAAGAAATACATCCTTAAAAAGGAATAAAAAACTCTTTGTGACTACCTTTTGGAAAATTCATGGGGAGATATTCAAGGGATCATAAGAGACCAAACACTGTTAAAAAAATAAAAGAATATTTTATTTTTTGTCTGAGTCAGAGTGTGTGAGCAATGACACAAAGACAGCAGCTGTACTTCTAAGAAAGGGACTGAAGAAAGAAATCTTGTGCTTTTAACCTTTCCTCAGTGTCTGAGCCATCAACATTTCTACTTATGAGCTTCACTGCTCTTATTGAATTCACCTGGGTGAAACTCATC
>CM019215.1:157745664-157788680 GCA_009741485.1 Malurus cyaneus samueli
GACAGAAAATGCAAGAAAATGAAGGTGGGTTGGACTAAACACCAGCAGAGTGTTTTGGCCTCCTCCCCAGACTGAATTCTGACATGGTTTAAGGCTTTTGCAGCTGAGAGGAGTCGGGTTGAATAAGCTGGGATTTCGCAGCTCACTTTCCAAAATCTTTTATTTATATCAGACTTGGGACCAATCCAAAAGCCTGGATCTCCTGCTGCAGACATCATTAAAAAACACGATAAAACCCTCAGCCTTTTAACCTCACCCTGCTGATCTCCTCACACAAGATAACCATTAACCAATGTTCCATTTTCCAGCTTTTCTGCCCTCAGAACACTAAGCTGTGTTTTTCCTGCTATCCCACATTTCTGTTTACAGGATTTCTCCATGCACTGTATATTTTGGGACTGCAAACTTTTTTAAACAAGTGAAATAGGATGGGAAAATGAGCTTTACTGCAGCAAAGCTTTCACACAGCTTATTTTCCATTTTTTCCCCTCTTGAGGCCGGTGCCCTCCTCAAATTTCTTTGCAGCAAATGCAGACTTTCCCTAGCTGGAAATGATAATCCATAAATATCACTTCATAATTAAGGAGCATGTGTGTTTTGCATGTTAATAACCACAGATGAGCTCAAGGGACTAAGAACACCAGTGTGAGCTGCAGAGGGGTGACAAATCTTCACTCATGGTGTCCAAACCCTCTTTGAGCTCCCATGGCTTCTCAGCAGATGATTTCTTTCACCCAAGTGGGTTCAGGAGGCAAATAAAAAAATCCCTCTACATAAAAATTTGATTCCAGCCTTCTGCTGAGTGGCATTAAGGTCTGCTGTGGGTTATGCCCAGTGTTACGTAAACAAATACATATTTGACTCGTGCCCAACATTGCTACATTTGAACACAGGAAAGCCAAAGTGGGTAAAAAATGTACAGCTTGAAATATCAGCCCAGCCAAAAAGCTACAGCTCCAAGGAGAGAGGATGAAGAGTGTAAACAGGAGACTTCTTGCTCCATGTATTCCACATCCTCTAAGAGTTCCAGCAGGATTTAAATGGGGCCACTCTAGCTTCCCAAAACCCAAAAATCTCATTCCAGAAGTGAAACATTAATATTTTCAGCATTCAGTGATGGATTTTGATGGGAATGGTGTTACTTACAGCCCTCTAGAACCAGACTGTACACTCCTCATCTTTCGATTTTATGGGTAAACCCAGTCTTCTAAAAGACCCCGATAACAATCCAAGAAAGATGCAAGCTTAGATGGGATATTGGGAAGAAATTCTTCCCTTGAGGGGGTGAGGCCCTGGCACAGGTGCCCAGGAAGCTGTGGCTGCCCCAGATCCCTGTGTCCAAGAAGGCTGACACTGGGTTTGGAGCACCCTGGGACAGTGGAAGTGTCCCAGGTCTGGAAAACACCCCTTTCACCCCAACCATTATAGGATTCTATCCTCTGGTTTATTGTCTGTGTGAATGATCCACCAGGGTGAACCTCAGGAGGTTTTGCTTTTCCATATTTCTCTCCTGTCATGCAAATCTCTAACCCAGCAGTTCTCAAGCTTCTCTCACCTCTTCCCTCTTCCACTGACATCCTGCTCCTTCCATTTATACCTCCAGGCTGGCCACACTGCTTGGGTCTCTGGTTTGGTTAGAGTAGAATGAAATATTTACCATTTTGGGTAAGGATTACAATAATCCTGCCCATCTGCCAAACATCTCCAGTTCAACCTGAGTTTTCTCCTCCAGGGCAGCCTTTGCCATGACCAGCTCCCTTATTAAAGCCCACTGATGCTGTGTCCCTGCAATTGCATTGCCTGGCTTTTTTTTTTTTTTTTTTTTTTTTTTTTTTTTCTGGAGGTGTTTCAGTTCCTATTCCAGATGAGAACACCCTGAGCTCATAAAAATCAAGTAACTCCCTTCTGGATATCCCAGTTCTGTTTGTTGCTGTATTATCTGTATTTCTCCAAATAGTTATTAAGCACATTGTCTTTCTCTTCAACTGATAATGTGAATTTCTTCTGCTGGTGGTGCATCCTTCCACCTTTTTGGAGCTTTTTCTCTCTAAAGATGACACTGATGTGCATTGTCCTCCTTCTTCCCAGAGGAAAACAGTGTCCCTGACTGACATTAATACGTCTGCAAAGCCCTCACTGGGTCATCAGCACCATTCACTCCCCCGTTGTGCTCTCCTCAGGACAGGAGCACAGAATTCTTTGCAGATAAGAGGATTATCAGCACCATTCTGCAGATGGGAAGAGCTGAGCTGCCCCTTCAGCCAAGCTCTACCCTGAGGCTCAGGCAGTTCCCAAATTCCTGGCTCGGTCACTCCCCTGGGGACCGTCCTCCCAGCAGAGCTGGGGAAAATGAGTGTATGAGCTCTCATAAATCACTCCAGGGTGAAGTTCAGGAGCTGAACTCTCATAAATCACTCTGGGGTGAAGTTCAGGAGTTGAGCTCTCATAAATCATCTCAGGGTGAAGGTCAGGTGCTGATCCCCAGCCTTGTCCATGGAAAGCCTTGGGCATGTGCACAAAGATCCTTCCGTGAAGTCCCCAAGTGCCACCCAGGCAGCAGAGACAGAACTGGCCCCGGGTGTGAGGGGATAGCACAGACAGAAGGGCTGCTGCTGGTTCTCCTCCCACCATCCTGGAAAACCACAGAGATCCAATTATTGCAATCTATCCTGCAATTATTGCATCTATCCTGAAACCCCTGCATCGATTTTACCCCTCTGTGCAGACACAGCCCTGCAGTGCCCACCTTCCAAAACCCCGCTGAAAACCCCACAGCTGCTCCCAAGGGAAACCACTGACTCCTGAATTGTTTATCTCCATCTCCCATTCCCTGAAACCACAGCGGGATGAATCCTCCCTGCCAGATGAGGGGTGACATTACCAGAGTGTGACTCAGCTGCAACATTTCAGGATTAATCCAACCTCAGCCTAAGGAGTCCCGAGGGGAGCCAAGTCAGACGCTGGTGTCTGGAGCTATGAATGAATCTCATCTTCGTGCTGGCTGTTTCCATATTTGAACATCTTTCCTGAACAATTTGGATTTTTTTTTTTTTCAAAACCATTTGAAAATGTCTTTTTTTTTTTTTTTTTTTTCCAAAACCATTTCTCCCCTCAGTTGTGGGGAGAGTGTACCTGGAGCACATTCCAGGGAGATTATGAAACAGGGAGATCAGTGTGAGAGCAGCTGTGGACATGGGAATTACCAATTTCTTGCAAATGCTGTCCAGGAAAAATAGCAAAAAGAGGCATTTCAATCAAGATCTCGCTCAGGAAAGATGTTCAAATATGGAAACAGCCAGCACGAAGATGAGATTCATTCATAGCTCCAGACACCAGCGTCTGACTTGGCTCCCCTCGGGACTCCTTAGGCTGAGGTTGGATTAATCCTGAAATGTTGCAGCTGAGTCACACTGTGGTAATGTCACCCCTCATCTGGCAGGGAGGATTCATCCCGCTGTGGTTTCAGGGAATGGGAGATGGAGATAAACAATTCAGGAGTCAGTGGTTTCCCTTGGGAGCAGCTGTGGGGTTTTCAGCGGGGTTTTGGAAGGTGGGCACTGCAGGGCTGTGTCTGCACAGAGGGGTAAAATCGATGCAGGGGTTTCAGGATAGATGCAATAATTGCAGGATAGATTGCAATAACTGGATCTCTGTGATTTTCCAGGATGGTGGGAGGAGAACCAGCAGCAGCCCTTCTGTCTGTGCTGTCCACTCACACCCGTGGCCAGTTCTGTCTCTGCTGCCTGGGTGGCACTTGGGGACTTCACGGAAGGATCTTTGTGCACATGCCCAAGGCTTTCCATGGACAAGGCTGGGGATCAGCACCTGACCTTCACCCTGAGATGATTTATGAGAGCTCAACTCCTGAACTTCACCCCAGAGTGATTTATGAGAGTTCAGCTCCTGAACTTCACCCTGGAGTGATTTATGAGAGCTCATACACTCATTTTCCCCAGCTCTGCTGGGAGGACGGTCCCCAGGGGAGTGACAGAGCCAGGAATTTGGGAACTGCCTGAGCCTCAGGGTAGAGCTTGGCTGAAGGGGCAGCTCAGCTCTTCCCATCTGCAGAATGGTGCTGATAATCCTCTTATCTGCAAAGAATTCTGTGCTCCTGTCCTGAGGAGAGCACAACGGGGGAGTGAATGGTGCTGATGACCCAGTGAGGGCTTTGCAGACGTATTAATGTCAGTCAGGGACACTGTTTTCCTCTGGGAAGAAGGAGGACAATGCACATCAGTGTCATCTTTAGAGAGAAAAAGCTCCAAAAAGGTTGGAAGGATGCACCACCAGCAGAAGAAATTCACATTATCAGTTGAAAGAGAAAGCAATGTGCTTAATAACTATTTGGAGAAATACAGATAATACAGCAACAAACAGAACTGGGATATCCAGAAGGGAGTTACTTGATTTTTATGAGCTCAGGGTGTTCTCATCTGGAAGGAACTGAAACACTCAAAAAAAAAAAAAAAAAAAAAAAAAAAAAAGCCAGGCAATGCATTGCAGGGACACAGCATCAGTGGGCTTTAATAAGGGAGCTGGTCATGGCAAAGGCTGCCCTGGAGGAGAAAACTCAGGTTGAACTGGAGATGTTTGGCAGATGGGCAGGATTATTGTAATCCTTACCCAAAATGGTAAATATTTCATTCTGCTCTAACCAAAGCAGAGGCCCAAGCAGTGTGGCCAGCCTGGAGGTATAAATGGAAGGAGCAGGATGTCAGTGGAAGAGGGAAGAGGTGAGAGAAGCTTGAGAACTGCTGGGTTAGAGATTTGCATGACAGGAGAGAAATATGGAAAAGCAAAACCTCCTGAGGTTCACCCTGGTGGATCATTCACACAGACAATAAACCAGAGGATAGAATCCTATAATGGTTTGGGGTGAAAGGGGTGTGTTTCCAGACCTGGGACACCTTCCACTGTCCCAGGGTGCTCCAAACCCCAGTGTCCAGCCTGGTCTTGGACACTGAAACCAGGGCAGCCACAGCTGCTCTGGGCACCTGTGCCAGGCCCACCCCACCCTCATAGGGAAGAATTTCTTCCCAATATCCCATCTAAGCTTGCATCTTTCTTGGGATTGTTATCGGGGTCTTTTAGAAGACTGGATTTACCCATAAAATCGAAAGATGAGGAGTGTACAGTCTGGTTCTAGAGGGCTGTAAGTAACACCATTCCCATCAAAATCCATCACTGAATGCTGAAAATATTAATGTTTCACTTCTGGAATGAGATTTTTGGGTTTTGGGAAGCTAGAGTGGCCCCATTTAAATCCTGCTGGAACTCTTAGAGGATGTGGAATACATGGAGCAAGAAGTCTCCTGTTTACACTCTTCATCCTCTCTCCTTGGAGCTGTAGCTTTTTGGCTGGGCTGATATTTCAAGCTGTACATTTTTTACCCACTTTGGCTTTCCTGTGTTCAAATGTAGCAATGTTGGGCACGAGTCAAATATGTATTTGTTTACGTAACACTGGGCATAACCCACAGCAGACCTTAATGCCACTCAGCAGAAGGCTGGAATCAAATTTTTATGTAGAGGGATTTTTTTATTTGCCTCCTGAACCCACTTGGGTGAAAGAAATCATCTGCTGAGAAGCCATGGGAGCTCAAAGAGGGTTTGGACACCATGAGTGAAGATTTGTCACCCCTCTGCAGCTCACACTGGTGTTCTTAGTCCCTTGAGCTCATCTGTGGTTATTAACATGCAAAACACACATGCTCCTTAATTATGAAGTGATATTTATGGATTATCATTTCCAGCTAGGGAAAGTCTGCATTTGCTGCAAAGAAATTTGAGGAGGGCACCGGCCTCAAGAGGGGAAAAAATGGAAAATAAGCTGTGTGAAAGCTTTGCTGCAGTAAAGCTCATTTTCCCATCCTATTTCACTTGTTTAAAAAAGTTTGCAGTCCCAAAATATACAGTGCATGGAGAAATCCTGTAAACAGAAATGTGGGATAGCAGGAAAAACACAGCTTAGTGTTCTGAGGGCAGAAAAGCTGGAAAATGGAACATTGGTTAATGGTTATCTTGTGTGAGGAGATCAGCAGGGTGAGGTTAAAAGGCTGAGGGTTTTATCGTGTTTTTTAATGATGTCTGCAGCAGGAGATCCAGGCTTTTGGATTGGTCCCAAGTCTGATATAAATAAAAGATTTTGGAAAGTGAGCTGCGAAATCCCAGCTTATTCAACCCGACTCCTCTCAGCTGCAAAAGCCTTAAACCATGTCAGAATTCAGTCTGGGGAGGAGGCCAAAACACTCTGCTGGTGTTTAGTCCAACCCACCTTCATTTTCTTGCATTTTCTGTGTTTTCTGAGGCTGGCAGCAGCTGTTGGGACAAGCAGACAAGAGGGGCAGGTTTGGGTTGTTTTTATCCCCACAGCTGTTCAATCACATTCTCATTTAGCAGCTCCATTCTGTGGAAAATCTCAGCATAATTAGGATGTTCAGGTAAAATTCAGAAATCAACTTAAAATTTCGGTTGTTACTGTTTTAGAATCAGCACTGGTTACAAGCACATAATAATGCTTTGTGTTGTACAAACTCATTATGGGATATAATTCTGGCCTACATTGTTTGCAGTAGAGCTAAAAGACACAAACTCTGTTTCACAAAGAATATTTCTTTTGAATCTGCCCATTAAATCACTGAGGATGTTACTGTCCAGTTTACAAATTAAAAAAGTGAAAAGCTGGTTTTTTTTAATAGTCAGTTCTTAAAATGCTTCGCTATTAATTTTAAATGTGATGTTAAAATTGATTCTCCATAAAAGCTGAAATAAAAGGGTTAATTAAGATGAATGTATTGGTTGCCACAAAATCATTTTTCCTCTTTTTAGTTCATTAAGAAAGTAAAGTTTTAGAGGCTGACCCAAGTAATTTTCATATTTCTGGTGGGATTTTTTTGGCACTGCAAAGAAAGTAAAATTCAGTTACTGAGTTGTGAATACCAGAGATTGAAAACAGCAAGGGCTTGACAGGAAAACTCCCTGTAGTTTGAGGGAGAAGACAGAATCCCACTGGTTTCCACCCACTGGCGTGTCCTCCCTCCTTAAAACCTCTTCTACCTTCTAATAATTAAACCTATGGCTTGAAAAACAGATATATTTCAATTAATAGGATTCATTTTTATTAGGTTTTTTCCCCCTCATCATTATTTATTTGGAATGACACAGTTCTTAGATGCTGTTCTCATAAACTGTTTGTGATCTGCCAACAACACCCAAGGAATATTGATAAGTTGTTTTTCCCCACACTTCATCTTATTTATTTCACCTCCCAGACAGGTTCGTGTACTCACTTCCTACTCTGGTGTTACTCCACACAAAAAAGCCCCAAAAATTTAAAAACGTGTTAAGTGAGGAGGCAAAACCTATCAAAACACCCTTAAGAGTCAGACCCCAGATCAGTGTCCTGTCGTCAATGTGTCCAAAGCACCGTTCCAGAGACAGATATTGCATTGTGACAAGTATCTGTGTTATACTCTCCTAAATTGCCCCAGGAGAGTTGGATGTGAATGGAGGCTTGGAGAACATCCTGAGGTGTGTTTGTGTTTTGTGGATTCTTCTTTTCTGAATTCCTCCTATTATTTTTTGAACTTGTGCGACCTTCTGCTCCAGTCTGCTTTAGAGATTTCCAAAGTTCCACATCCCCTCTTCTGTCTCTCTTTTGTTTGTTTTGAGAGGGACGCTCTCTAGTTTGAATTCTTGTGGAATATTTACCACACAAGAGCAGCATTTGCTGCCTTTTCATCTTCTTAGCCACTGCTCACCTCCCTCTGGATTCTCCAGGTGTCTGTCATCCCCTCCTCAACCATCCCCCTGCCAGGCTGGATTCCAAACTCTCATTTGTTTCTTATTCCAATGCCATCAATCCATGATGGATCATCCTTTCAGTCATAGATCTTCCACACAGTTTTTACAGAATTATTTTAACCTTAAAACTTTTACAGAAGTATAACCAGAGCCACACACAATTTTCAAGATGTGAGGACATTACCCATGGAGTCATAGCAATGCCTTCCATTTCCCCCTTTATTTTCCTAGAATATCTCAAATTTAATTTGCTTTTTTGACTGATATTTGCTGCTGAATTGGCACTTCCATAAGAGAACTGCTGGCCCAAGACCTCATTTTTCAGTGGTAGCAGCAGTGTCATCATTCAATCCCTCTCCAGCTCTCTTGGAGCCCCTTCAGGCACTGGAAGAGGCTCTCAGGTCTCCTTGGAGCTTTCTCCAGGATGAATAAACCCTTTAATTCATTGGAGAGGTGGATTTGTGTGAATGCAGGTCTCAGGAGCCCCCAAATTTACATCAGGACCTGTTCTCTTATGACTTTTCTAAACATTTATCACAGCACTGGGTAAGGCAAGGGTGGAAAAAAAGCTGCCATGGGTTTTAAAAGGAAAAAAAAATTAAATTAACAGCAAAATACACAGACCTTCAGCATAAAAATTATACATCTCACCCACCCACCTTCAAAATTATAACACCATTATTCAGTGGAGTCAATAAAAGTTAAATTTTCCTGTGTGTAATCCACCATCGGCTGAAGAACATTAGCATTTCAAATATATTTTCTCATTAAAATGAAGATAGATTTTGATAAAATAACCCGAGTTCCTGGGATTTCAATACTTGCACTGAGAAATGCAAAGAAATAAAGGCAGAAATCAGTAGAAATCTTCCTTCCTTCCTTCCTTCCTTCCTTCCTTCCTTCCTTCCTTCCTTCCTTCCTTCCTTCCTTCCTTCCTTCCTTCCTTCCTCTTTCTTTCTTTATTTTTCTTTATTTCTTTCTTATCTCTGTTGCCTGCCAATATCTCAGATTTAGCATGAGGAGCAACATCAGCAGGGTGCAGAGATATTGAGGGTGGTGGCCAAGAACTGATAGCTCCAAGCCCCTGGGATGGGTCAGGACTCAGAAATGTCTCAATTTCTTGTTAGTTCAAGCAGCTGTGGAGCACTAACAGAGAAGGAAGGGCTGAAACTCTGAGGCCCATCAGTAAGTGCTCAGATTTTAAATCCAGTGTTTAATCCCAGATTCTGGAAAGTCAGTGTTTTTAATTTCATAAACTAAACACATATTCTAATTGCAAAACCAAACCAGCCCCCAAAAGAATCCTGGCATACACTAAAAATCCAACCCTGTGCCTTGTGCAATGCTGTTTTTACATTTCTGCCGGTGCAATCAGTGTTGTTTATATCCTATAAATCCCATAAACAATGGCCCAGCCATAAAGACCAGGCCAACACAAATCATAGGCGTGTTGGGAAGAGGCTGGAATGTTGGACTCACAGGCTACCAGGGTGGAAAAAGCCAAAACTATTGTGAAACAGGATTGGGGCTGCAGTACCAAGCTGAGCACTGCACACGTGGTTCTCCTCAGGCCTGTTCAGTGAGAACACTGCAGGGGGAATTATTTTCTTCCTGTGGAACACTGCTTTAGTGCACTGCTGAGCTGATGGTCTGTGGGTATCCTTAAATCATCACCCAAGGCACTGGGGGAATGCTGATGACTTCCAGCCTTGGTCTGGCCTCGATACTTTTCCTTCCACATCCGTTTGTTTTTATTAAACAGATGGAGAGTCCCATGGTCTGTGGGCATTAAGGGGTTGCCCTCATGGATAGGTTTCAAAGCCTCCAGCAGATCACAGGGAATGTGAACTGAAGTCCAGCCCGTAGTGATGGAGACTCTCAGTGAGGTGCAGCCTTTGAATCCTGCATGGAAGGGGTGATTCTGGCTCCCTTATTCATTAATCTGGTCAAAGGGAAATGGTCAGAGCTAAAGACTTCAGCTCACTCACAGGAGAGGAAGAAGATTAGCTCAGGGTGGCTGAGCACTGCCAGAGCCCCCAGGCACCTGGCAATGGAGCCAAAGAGCGACTGAAGTTCACAGTTCCAGGAAATTCAGTGCCTCATCCAGGAGTCAGAGCTGAATAGACTGCAGGACTAAGATTTCAATAGCTCAGTCAGCAGGGCAGGAGAAGAAGAGGTGAAATATTGGTTTTAATGATGCCAGGATCAATTTCATCCAATATAAAAGGCGTTAGTGACAGGCTTTCTTTATCCCAGCAGTGCCATCACATCTGAGATTACACTGCAGTTATTAAATCCATCGTTTAATCTGATAAATTTAGCAGGAGGACATGAGCAGTGTATTCATAACTCCTCTTTATCCCTCCATCATCAATGGCTGTAGTGTTGAATCTGAGATAAAATAAATAAAGTCTGAAAAACAAGATCTATGGGGTTTTGAGCAGCTCTCCCTGTCTGCCCACTTCAGAGATGAGAGAAGGAAAAAAATATGTGTTGCTGCTTCAAGGAAGTCAGAAAGGTTACCCATGTACCTTAAATTAGGTGCATTAGCTGGAGTAGGAAGATTTAATAATTGGATTCTTGTTCTGGTGGTGAATTGTACCACACTGATGATATCCACAGCCAAGGGTGGCAGGTTCCCTCCCTTCATGGATCTTGATCAGTGGAAAATGTGTGTAGGGGATTATAAATGGGGTTTAACACATACAGGTACACCCTAAAATGTCGATATCCCCCTGGGAACTGAGTCTTACCAAAATGTGTTCTTCTATGAGGAGGCATCAGCCTAACTGGGAGAAAAACAACATTATTTTAGGTACTTTGGAAAAAAAATTAATGAAACTGGCAGGTGGAAATGACTGGCTTGTCAAATCTGGGATTGCAGAGGAACTTGGCTCCAGTTTCTCGTTTCACAACCAGCTGTTCTGGAGTATCTGTGTCAGACCATGACCCTGTGGGTCCTTCTGACATCCTCAGACCTCCACTTAGACATTTCCTCTTCATCCTGAAGTCTGGTTCTGTCAGGAAACCTCTAAATCACCTGGAAACACATTCACAGTGGGCTAACATAAAAAAAAAAAAAAAAAAAAAAAAAAAAAGGGAAAAAAATCATGAAGCCAGAGTAATTTGACTTGGACTGTTTCCAGATGAACCAGTCTGTGGTTCTTACAAATAAACTCAAAAATCAACCCCTGGACAAGTGTAACTCCCCCATCCATTTTATGTCTGAGGCTGTGACTGGAGTCAAGTGGCACCAACCTTCAGCTGCATCAAAATCTCTGTGAAAGCTTCTGCCATGGCAGGACACACTGATAAGAAGTGAAAAATGGAGAAGAAAAGTCAGCATTATCAATCTGAAATATTAAACTGAAAATAATGTAAGAGGGGTTATCCAGACCTTATATCCACAGGTCTCATATGATCTGTCAGGCCAAGATTAAAGTGTCAGCCCTGTTTTGGGAGTTGCTGAATATCCACAGTGCCCAAGCTCCATTATTCTGAAACTCATAAATCTTTTTAAACAGTGCATTAAGAAAGAAAAATGGATTTTCAAGGTTTTCCTTGCTGTGAGACTAAATTTGGTGATTTTTTTTATAGCATGGCAGAAAACAGAGGCTTAAAACAGCCTTTGCTCTATTTTTTGTTCGAATTTAATTTCTGTAATTTTTTAAATATTAAAAGATAATTACCATTTAAACAGATAAATATATAACCGAGTATAAATTAAATGGAAAAATTTAGATAACCTGTATTATTGACATAAAACTCAAGGATGAAAAATAATAAAAAGTGGAAGTGATTGAGAGCAAACCTAATGCATATTCTTGAGGTTTTTTTAACAGAAAAGAAGAAGGCAGTGCTGTCAGCATGGACAGAAGATATGAAATGTCCAAGCAGAATCCTTAAACTTCTAAGGTGGAGCAGAACAGTGAAACATTTGTGACATTCAGAAACTGAAAGGTTTTCCCTCACCAAGATTACGCATTCAGGGAATGCCTTTAACAATTCCCAGAATTCTGAATGAGCACTGATGTTGATTACTGGTTTTGAAAGTCTTCTGAATATAAAAACCTACAAGGAAATTGAGCCATGGGTAAGAGCCTGTGTTCAACTCAACTTGTGAAACCCACAAATAATGTGGAAACACTTATGGCAGATCTATAACCAAGGGAATGCAATTAATTGAACCCCAAAACATAGAAACAATGCATTCTCCCTCTAAAACAGTCAGAGAATTTTGCACAGTGAAGGCTCATAGGGTTAATGAGGAGTGAACAGAAATTTAGCAGGGGGAAAAAAATGGAATTATAAGAACATCACCAGATCCAGGGCAAAAGATCAGGATTGTCAAGGTCTGAAATATCATTTTGAGGTACAAGACAATCTCTGGGATAGAGTTTCAACTTCTAGTCCAATAAATAAACACAGTACTTAAATAGTTGCATAAAAATAGTTTGGAGAAAAATAAAGCATAATTCCAGCCAAAGCCCGGTTCATCAGGGGTGAAATGAGAGACATCCCAGAAGACTACGGCGCAAATATTTGTAAAATCCCAAAGGAACACAACCAAATCCTTTTATCAGAGCACCTCTTGAAAATGTTATCTCTCCATAGCCAGCTGACTTCATTTGACTAATGGAGTTTCACTTGTACACTCAAATTTAATGGGAGGTTCTAAAATAACCTAATAATTGGGGTTATTTCCTCAAGGGCTGAGCAATAACGTGCTGTAACATGTCAGCTTTGTAAATTGGTTACTGAGGGGCCTTCAATGATTTTGACACAAAAATGTGCTCCTTTTTCAAAGAGATCAAATCAAAAGGGGAAAAAATATTCAGAATCCTTCATCTTTCAACAAATCCACATCTATCCCATAACCAGAGGCGAGCCCTTGTCACTCTTAGGGAATGTTCCAGCATGAACTTTTTGACCATATTAAATACTAGTGCTCAAAACAGCAGGAAGAACCAGGAAGTTAAACTGGGAGAAGCATTTGAAAATGGTTATGTTTATATGTCTGATGAAGTAGTAGCTGATTTAATAGCCATAGTTCTCGTTTTAAAAGAAAAATTTAAATTGCAACTGAAAAAAGATTATTGTGAGATGAAACAGAATGTTTGATTATGGTTTGATCAAAACAATTTGGGGTGATCGAGAACCATGTGGAAGAAAGAGTATTGCTCTCCTCACTATTCTTTTTAAATTTTAATTTTCCTTAATTTTTCTTCTCTTGTTCTTTTCCTTTTGTGTGTGATGAGTGGGTTTGGTTATCAAATACAATAAAACAGAAGCTGTGGTCATCTGGAATTGTAGAAATTCCATCACACCACCAGCACAAAACTTTTTAGGTACAAATCAAAATATCATCACAAAAGTAAAGAAATAAACAGATTCCCCAAAATCTGTTCTACCTTTCAATCATTACAAGGTCTGTCGCATACCCACTTTTCCTTTTATGCACTTGGTCATTTTGGAGCTGACTCACACGTGTCAGACTCATTGTGATAAATTCATACAAAATGATTAATTATTTTGGGCTAAAAGGTCACCACCAGGATTAACATGACCACATGAGCTCCCCCACCAAGAACTGAGATGGATCCTTTCACAGACGCTTTTAGAAAGGGATGAGCTAAAATAATCATGCAGGAATTTATTTGCTGCCGAAGTTCCTGAAATCTGTGACTGCTTTCACCATAATTCTGTGAAATAAGTGGAATTTCATCATAACAGCCTGTGAGACCTGTGGAATTAATGGCATTTGCACAGATTTCTTCGAGTTGTGTTTCATACTGGTTTTGAATAAGTTCAGCACTGCATTTAGGAAATAGTAGGGGAAATTATTGGGGTATTTTACATTTTTTTGTGCTCATTTGGTTCTAATGCTCTGCTCGGGTACAACTGATGGCACCTAAAGTGAGGCAAATGAGTAATCAGATCAAACAACTGGACCATAAATACAACGAAAGGGGAAGGGGAAGGGAAGGAGAAGAAAGGAAAGGAAAGGAAAGGAAAGGAAAGGAAAGGAAAGGAAAGGAAAGGAGTGAGAAATGTTAGAGGCAGCTTCCCTTGTGAATTATTAACATAAATTGAACATGACTATTTATCCAACTTTAAATATCATTGTAGAGGGCTATTCATTGTCTGTAGCAAGATCTAGCTGAGTCCCAATGTGGCACTACTCATTCAAGATGTTCAGGGAAAAGCAGAGAAGAATGTTAATTAGATGAGAGCTTATTGAAATAAGATTTTCCTTTGTTTATTAACAGCCTGGAGGCTTATGGGAGGGATATGCAGCAGACCTTTAATTAAACTGTTTACTTTTACAGGGAATTTGCTAGAATTCATCATAGTCAGGTGTGTGTTAGTGAGACAATAAAATGGTAAGAGTAGTAAATGTCTATTTTGGCAAGAGTCAGGGGAGGAAAACAAAACAAACCATACTCCTGTTTGAAATATGATTTGGGGATTTGCATTTGACAACACAATATCTGGGAAATTGCTCCAGGGTTATTAGAGAGCTACAAGAGGCACGCCTGTAAAGACAAAAAAAAAAAGTTAAGCAAATAAAGATTTAAAAGGAAAACAAAAGCAAGACCAAGCCTGGTCCAGCAGTGTCTTGCATGGGCACGTGGCTCAGTGGAAAAATCATCCAGAGAAGGCAGATTTGGGCAGGAACTGCCAGGCTGACAGAGGCTGCTGCCCTTACTGCTCAGCTGATGGAGTTCATCCTTGGTGTAAGGCTGAGGGTGGCTCAGCTCACCTATTTATGGCAGCTTTCTTGGGATCACCCCCTGAATATGCTCATCTCTCAGCTTTGAGTTAGGAAGGAGCCTGAAACAATGAAAATCTGAACAGGTACCTGCTTTCAGTATTGGAGGACATGAATCCCACTTTGATGGACAGACATTATTGTAATTTGGATTGTTTCAGTGTGGGATGATTTTGAATCATCTTCATCTTTATATAACTTTATCAATCATCTTCAAACAACTTCAAAAAAACATCGGCACCACTGTAAGTCAGCTTGTTCTCTAAATACAATAAAGAAACTTTATTTTGAAGACAAAAAAAAAATAGATCAGTGTTTGTGTGACCTATTCAGGCATTCTGTTTAGCACTGAATTAATTCTGTTTATTTCTCTGTGGATTGGAGATCCTCGGGCTGCAAAGCCATCACTCTCCAGACCTTCAGACTGGATCAGAATAGTTCCTCCCTGGGCTGATTTCAGTGACTCTCACACGCACAGACACCGGGGATGGCTGGGATGTTGATGAACAAAAGCCTTCTAGAGCCAAGGAAAATTCAGTCAATAATCACCTGTTTGGGCACTGATGTTAGTCAGAATCACCAGAAACCTGCTGAAGATCGTTTTGAGAGCTCTGACGGAGGAGCGGAGCAGAGCCGCTCTCGGGCACGAGGCAGCACCATGGACAGGGGCAGCTGCTCCGCTCCCGGCATCCCGCTCAGATGGAAATTATCCCGATATCAGGGAATTATGGGATCCTGGAATGGGGTGGGTGGGAAGAGCCCTTAAAGATCATCTCGTTCCACCCCCTGCCATGGGCAAAGACACCTCCCACTGACCCAGGGGGCTGCAAGCCCTGACCTTGGACACTGCCAGAGATCCAGGGGCAGCCACAGCTTCTCTGAGCACCCTGTGCCAGGGCCCCACCACCCTCACAGCCAGGAATTCCTTCCCAATATCCCATCAAAACCTGCCCTCTGTCATTTTATAGCCATCCCCCCTTGTCCTATTACCCCATTCCCTTGCCCAGGGTTCCTCTCCAGGTTTCTTGTAGACTATTTAGGTACACAAAAGTGCTATAAAGGTTTGTTGCATTTATTCCACATTTTTTTAATTGGAAGATTTGAGTGTCAGCCAGAACTGTTGGTTGTGACATCTGCATTTTCTCAGCAGGAAATACAATAAAATCACTCTGCACAGGATGAAAAAGATGTGCAAAATCTGCCTATTTCAAAAAACAAATTATAACAAAGCATAATTATTCAGTATCACACAAGAAAATTGGAAAAACATTCTTTCATGTCTTTTATCCTCTAAGTTACAACATTTTTGCCTTATCTTGTTGATCTTATGTAATGAACATTGCCAGGAAAGAGAAGTTTGATGCAATTCTTGGGCTGCTCTTCACATCATCATTAAGTTACAAGGTTGTAACAGGAGACCAAAGCTAATCAGGTGAGCAAGCTCAGGTGACTTGACAACTGCCAGCTGAATTGTTTCATTATTTTGATTAGCAAATGCCTCAGGAGTCATCTTGGATTTACAGAGAAAATGAGAAAATGCTGTTGTCACCTGCTTATTTTCAGAGCTGGCTGTTCCCCTCTTGGCTGTGAGATTTTTATGAGGTTTTTTTTCTCTTCCCCATACTGTTAATCATCAATTTGCTCAACTTTATTTTCTCCAGGAGAAAAACAATGTTTTTCCAAAAAACAGTGAAGAGCAAATGGAGATTTCTGCCCGCTTCTGTTTTGTGAATAAAGGAAATCGTCGCTGTACCTTAGCACCTCTGAGCACTACCAGGAAAAGTCCCCTGGCTCCAGTTCTCCAGCAGAGTTTGGGGTTATTTTTATGTAATAATACATCCAAAGTCTTTGCAATGATTCTCATGCACAGATTCACTCCTCTCAATGCTAACGACCTTCATTAAGTGGTGACTAGTGTAAATAAGCTCAGGCTATTTAGGATAATGTGTGTTTCATAGGCCTGCTGGATGATAAAATTTCCTTATTACCGCGAAGTTTATTGCCTTTGCGTTTTCTCCTGACATTTTAAGTGAAAAAGGGTGAATTTTAGATGGTGCTCTGACTGCTTTCACAGGTGATTACATTCCCAAGGCTTCATGAGTCACCAGAGATTGCCTTTTAGCCCCTGGAAAACACGAAATAAAACATTGTGCCTGTTAATGCCCACGAGCTCTGCAAGTGAATCAGTTTATCTGTACATTGGCGTGGCTGATGTAACTGTACGAATTTTGTAAGGAGAAACCAAGGGATGTGCCAAATAAAAAGTTCCAGAGGGTGCAGGTTGGTGTCTTTATATTGAAATCCTGATGTTTCGTGGTGCAGCTCCTGGGCGCTGTTGACCTTTTGATGTCTGCATCCCCTAACCCCATAAAAGTGGGATCACTCTCATGGAAAATCAGCATCCTCAGCCACGGATTTTCTCCATCTTCTTCCTCATCTTGTCTTTGATTGTAAGAATCTCTTGTCAGGTGGGAGCTGCAGGCTCACAGGCTCTCAGACTGCTCAGAACAGCAGGGTTTTACATCAAAACCAGGCCTGGCAACCCCACTGTGCTCAGAGGGAAGGAAATTACCTGTGCTCGTTACGAGGTCCCAGTCAGGGGTCTACACAGGGAACTTTGGCTCTGAACTTCTCTGTCAGATTGGGCTCCACCTGCTGTTCCAGAATTTCAGTGGGGTGGAATCACCCATTTCCTTTCTTAATTAATCAAGCCAGTCCAGTTGAAGGCATGAGAGGCTCTGCAGGTGTCCAGAACTCTTTCAGGGGAAAAGGGGTGGTGCTGTGGGAATTTAAGGCTCTGGGCTTTGACGATTCCTGTGACGGTGATTTTGGATGCTGGCACTGTTTGGATTCCCATTTTAAGCTCAATTTGGATCATGCAGAGAGTTCACCATCTTCATGCAGTTCAACTGTCTTCAACATCTTCAAATATCTTCAAGAGTTCACTATCTTCAACAGCAGTTAGGAGAGAATTGAGATCAGGAGGGAAATCATACAGTCCCAGAGTGGTTTAGGTTGAAAGGGACCTTAAATATACACTAATTCCAACCACCTGCTGTGGTCAGGAGCACCTTCCACTAGACTTGCTCACAGCTTGGACCATTTTACTCCTTTTACCTTTTTCTCTTTGTTTGGGGGTTATTTTACACAACAGTGAACAGGTTGTCACTTCTTTGCCTATCGCCCTCCTTCCAAAATGTGTTGATGTGACTTCCAATGTGACTTCACATTTTTATGAGGTGCTGAGGTTCAAATTGATGAGATTCAAATCTTATTGTCCTGCTCCTGAGCACCTTCAGGGTCTTCCCAAGATTGGGACTCTACACAGTGACAGATATAAAACTTCCAGCTGCTGAAACAAAGCTCTTAAATGTCCCTTCAGGCCACACGTGAACCTTTAGAGCTCAGGTCAGCTGTGATTTTAATTGCTAATAACAGCATATTTGTCTCCTTGCACAATGCAACTGTGACATTAATTGCCACCAGGGTTATGGGCCAGGCTTAGAACCCAGCTGCAAACCTCAAGTGTTTGAGCCCTTTATTCCATAAATCGCAAAGTCTTCTCCTTATTGTCTCAGCATTAAATCCAACTATTCTCCTTTTCAGTGGATACGTTATGCATAATAAAAGGCAGCAAAATACAGCCCAATGTTATAGGAAAGGAACGAGATCCACTTTGCATTAGGCCTTGCAGGTGGAGAAAAAAAATAAGTGGAAGGATTAAAAAATGAAGCACAACCCCTCCACCAAAACCAAACTACTGCAACCAGCAAGCATTCAGATACAGCCAAGACAATCCAGCCTTTTACCTGAGAGTCAGGAACTCCAAATCCCACGCACAGACTGTCATTTTTTGCTGTGGATGTGCTTAAAACAGGGAATTCCAGCACGGGCACACAGGAGTGCTGCACTTGAGGGATTGTGTGAAAAAGGCAGCTTGGTGGCTGGAATTTATTCCCCAAATCACCTAACTTTCTAAAATCTCTGGCAATAAAATGGCCTTTCACCTTTCTGGATGGACACAACTGCCTGGTGTTCTCACTGCATCTTTTCTCCCATTTTCTCCCAGCAACATGGGAGTATCTGGGAGGAGGTGGGAAAGGAAGAGAGAATTTACAGGCAGCTAAAGGGATGCTGTACTTTACCCCACCAGTTTGGGAGTACACACATGTATATATACAAAATAAAAATAAAAAATAAAAATAAAAATAAAAATAAAAATAAAAATAAAAATAAAAATAAAAATAAAAATAAAAAAAATAAAAATAAAATAAATAAAAATATAGAGATACAGATATAGATAAATACAGATATATAGATATAGATATAGATATAGAGATATATGAGGAAAACATAATAAATACAATACCATAAATATATAGAAATAGAAATTATGAAGAATATAAAGACATATATCTGTATATGCATGAAGGGATGCAAATATTTTATATATTTATTTAGAATTCTTTGCTATCTCTATAAAAAGCCTTTGGCTCTACAAAGACATTGCCTAAGTCAGATCACTGCCTCCAAATCTAATGCTAGAGAGTGGCATTGAGGAGAAAAACAGAGAACAGCTTGATCCACATTCTCTAAAGAGGATGGAAGGAATAAATTGGGCTTTGGCTTGAACCTCTGACCTAAGTTTATTATTTGTGCTGAAATGGTTGGCCAGAACGTGGCTTCCTTTTGTGTGTGCCAGCAAACGTGCCACAGGCACAGCCTGTATCTCTTTTTTAACATTTTGTACAGGTTTTTTATGTAAACAAGTCGATGTAGTGGCCCCTACAACAGCAGCATTCATACAGATCCACTCGAGATGGAAGTTCACTGCTTTATTCAATACTAACTCCGTTTAAGCTGCTGAAAGACCAATTATATGCTGCTGGGATGAGTTTTCATTTCCTAACAGTGTCATTTTCTGGTGTATAACCTGCAGTACGATTAGAGTGCCCATTTTGAACACAACCAGTTTATCTCTGCTGCCGTTTCCATTCAGTATTTCATTTTTCCTTCCCTTCCTGCCTCACAAACACATCTCCAGCGGGCTCAGCTGGGTGCTGGCTGCTCACGAGTGCCCTTATTGCTGTTCCATGGGCAGTTTCAAAGGAGGAAAATTTTCTTTGACGTCACCTGGTGCCTCGTGGATCTTTGCAAACCTCTCTCCCTCCCCAAACGCGACGCTCCTGACGCATCGGCGCCGCGCTTGGCGAGCAGGAGGCAGGAAACTTGGAATGCCCTGACCTTCACCAGGATGAGAACCCTCTTTCTCCCAGGTACAGACAGAAACTGCAGGAATGGTTTGGAACTCTTGTATCTGGAATGCAGACAGCACTCAGGAGGAAGAATACGAAGATATTTTTAGAAAACTTCCATTATAGAAAACGGCAGGAGCTGGAAAAGTAAATACTCATATAGACACAGATTAATTTTTTTCCTTTCCATAGCAGGAAGCAAACATTTATTCTGAGCTCAATCCCTGCTCTTAAAACATCATCCCCAAACAATTGCAGCGTCATTAAGAGTTGCAATAAAATGATGTTCCTTCTCAAATAGCCCAGCCTGGAATTTCAGTCTGAGCAGGAATAAAAGAGGCAACTGGAAAACCAAACAAAAGTTCAGGTACAAAGCATTGCTAAGACAACAGACAGTTGCATTACGTGACTAAACTCCCACATGTGGAAGGAGCTACAGGCATTAGGTAATTCACAGTTTAGTGTATATATTTATATATATATATGTATTTTTATATAAATATATATATATATATATGTATTTTTTATATATATATATATATATTTTATTTATTTATTTATTTATTATTATTATTTATTATTTATTTTAAGATATTTAATATATAGTTTTATATATTTATATGTGTATTTAATATATTTTAATATATTTTTATATGTATTATATATATTTATGACCAGGAGATTGTTCTGCAGGCTCCTCTATAATGAAATCCAGGAAAGTTTACATGTTGATCCTTGAAGAAAAACCAGTTCAACATGCTTATGCATTCAACAGTGCTGATTGCCTTGATTCTCTCACATTTTCCCTCTGTATCCAGAGCTCCCAACTTTAAATGGAGGAAGAAGAGGTAGGGACTGTGAACAGTCTTGTTTATTCTCACTGCAGGGTACATTTCATATCAAATCCCATTATCCCCATCCTGTCACACAAGGCTCATTCTGTTTTTATTTCCTAGTGCTGTACAGCCCAGCTGTTGTGGAGCTTTGTTTTCACTGAAAAACTGTCAGCAAGTCTGGTACATCCACAAGGATGGTCTGAACTTCAGTTTAAAATGGAATTGTAAAAGTCTGAGATGGGATTTTGTTGCCTAAACCATCATCTAATGCCACATTGAGGGTCTGTCAGAACACTCTGTAGGTTCCACATCAGGTTTGGGAGCCTGGTTCAGGAGTTCAAACATCTCCAGACAGCTGAATCCTGTTCTTTTGTGATATGGATTTGGCCTTGTCAGCTAAGAACTGTAAATTCAGGTTTCTAAACCTGCAGAATGATTTAAAAAAACCCTAAAAAAACCCAAAAAAACAGAAGGTGAGCAAACTTGTGGAACAAGATTATATTCATTGATTAGGGAAAGCAAAAGCTGCACACACCAGTAGTGCAAAAAGAGCCTTTTTTTTCACTAATTCCCATTTTTGGGGAGATGCAAGCCTCTTCCTGGGGAGCAGGGCCTCTGCAACCATCGTTTGAGACATGAAGTGCCATAATCATGAAAGAGATTTTATTGTGAGCACATCGCTGTAAAACCTGTGAGTGACAATGCAGTGGAAAATGAAATGCAGTGGAAAATACAGACATTAAAAAAAAAAAAAAAAAAAAAAAAAGGAAAACACCCAGATGCAAATATTCGGTGGAGATAGACCCTTGTGTTCAGAGGTTTTGATCTAAACTGGGTGTAATCACACTGCCAACTTGGGATGCAACTCGAGTGAGAGCAATCATTCCATAAAACCAGCTCGAGCTCAGGGGATTGGGGGGGCAGAGCTGCCACTCTGTCCCTTCCACAGAACATTTGACCTATTCAACCCAAGGGGTTTGCACCAAATTATGGCCAGAGGGCCCTTTCAGCCCAAACAATTCTTTGATTCAAATTCCCCTCCCAGGCAAGCCAGTCTGCATTTCAGAGACTCCTTCTGTGACAGGAGATGGCTTCCAGGCAGGATTTTTTCCATCTGATGCTCGCAGAGGGGATTTCTGGAAATCAGGAAATGTAGCTGGATTACCCACCCAAGATTCCCATTGTGTTGATCCTCTTCTGGATAACCAAATTCTGCAAATGGATCTGCATCAATGACAACAATTCAAGGAGTTTTTAAGGAGAAGGAAATGCATTCTGTTCACCATTAGTTTGTTAAATGCTTTAAAAAACTTGATCTGCAAAGTCTTTTATGTATGGTTGGGATTCAATAAATTGCAAGAACTTGTCTTCAAATGCAAAACTTGCAAACATAAGACACAACTCAATATTCAACACAAATCTCATATTCCAGTAAAAAATCTGGCCTCCTGTATAGTTATAATTCTGTTTTTCCATTTAATGAATTGAAGGGTAATTGGTATGGGGTGGGAGAAGAAGTATTCAGCATTCTGAACCATCTCCAAATATCACTCAAGTGCCTGTGTCCTGTAATTTCATTTCTTACTGAAAGCTTTGTAAAATCATCTTTTAAAATGTCATGGGGAGGCAGCACCCTAAAATAACTATTCTGATTAATTTCTACAATTAATAAAGCTGTTTCTACAGTTCAAACTCATCTATTCCAAACTTAGCCTTGGGTCAGATTCAGAGAGATATTTATTTTTTATTTAACAACAAAGACACAGAGTTCAAAATTAATTAAAAACTTACACAAGCAAAAATAAAAGAAAAAAATATTTTATTCTATCATTCAGCAGCAAATTAAGGTTCAAGAGGTTCAGACAATGCTTTAACTTTTGGTCAGTTTTCCCTGAAATTGTGCTATTTTAATCAATGTGCTGTCCCCTAGATTGGCCAGGCAGTTGGAGTAGATGATCTTTGTAGGTAAATTTAAAGTGAAATGTTTGTGTTCTATCTTATTTTTTATATCTCATTCTTTTATTTTTAGCACTGACCTCTGGCAATAACCTATAAAATAAAGGCAATGTTTACTGACTGGAGACGTGGGTATGTCTGTGTGTGTGTGTGTAGAATGATGTGGAATATGGGATAAAATTCCAATTCTACAGGAAATCCTGGCATAAAATCGAGTCTTGGTCACTAATATGATGCCATGCCATATTTTCTTTACCCTAAAAATGGGCAGAAAGTGACAGCTACCATTTATCATTTCAGCCAGTCCATTGCTTTCCAGAAAGTGCTGTTCGACCCTAATATCAATCAATTTTTATAAAATGTAGAGGAACATTTACATCAGCTCAGGCAAAAATCCCTTGTTATGTCTGCACTTCTGGTTAAAGGGGTAATAGCCAATAAAACAAATTTATCTATTGGATTAAATAATCCAAAATACTGCTTAGATAAAGGTGTAAACATGTGAGCCACAAATTCAACAGAGTTATTGTCATTCACGTCATTTTGCCCCAACATTGCATCCTGCTCTGAACAATTAGATATGCTCATCTAATTGTCTATTTATTTATGATTTTTTTTTTCATATCTCAGTTCAAGGTGAGAAGTCATTGCAATGACACAAAGTTCCTGTGGTACTTTCACTGAGTGGAGAATAAAAGAGAAATGTGGGAGCTGTGCCCACAAGGGAAATGCCTCAGCAAAGGTGATGAAAAGGCCCCTTCTGTGTGTGAGCAAAGGGCTCAGACTTCCACACTCACTGAAATACAGGGATGTTCAACCTTTCAGAGAACACAACAGCCCAAAAATGTGCAGTGTCTCCCCAAGTGCTACAGGAAAGAAAGGGAAATGGGAAAGGAACTGATCAAGTTGATGAGAGCAAGGATGGTGGTGTTTTTGCCCATCCAAAAACCTCTGTGCTCACCACTCATTCTGCAGGGAAAATAAATGTGTTTTTTTCTTTTTTTGTGGTTTTTTTTTTGTTTGTTTTTTTGTTTGCTTGTTTTTTTTGTGTAGAGAGGTTAGAGAGAAGGAAATGGTGGAGGATTCCTGTTGAAAGGAGGATCCAGGTTCCTGTCATGAGCACAAGCACAGCCCTCTCCTAAGTTGTAAAAGCTCCACCCTGAAAGGAATTTACAGTTTTCCCTGAAATTGTGCTATTTTAATCAATGTGCTGTCCCTGAACTCCACCACTTCCAAATGCTTAAGATGGGTTTGGCCTTGACTAAATGGCAGATAAATGTAGAAAACCAGAAAATCTCATTCTTATTGGAAGAACCCGAATGTGCTGTAGTGGTTACTCACTGGCAGTCCTTCACCTCAAGAGATTGAGAGATGTGCAGTGAAATCCATTTTATATCCTCAACATCTAAATGTGTGGGAGTTGTTTCCCTCCTTTTGAAAGGAAGAGATGCCCCTGTGTCACAGCTTTCTTTCTGCTGGGTTCATTTTCCTAAAGAAGAGGAAAATGGTGGATCAGATCATGTATTTCAGTTTAAAACTTCCCACGCAGTGCCCATCAATTCAGGGGTGCTGTGACTCAAAACCCCCTTCACATCATTCGCTCATTTTACCTTGCTGATTTATCCTGTGGGTCATTGGGCTGGGTTTTATTTCTTTTACTTCTCAGGACTGTGAGATTTTGAAAGGAAACATGTCACGGTACCACCTCAATGTTTGGGTTGTGGTGTGAACATTGTGAGAGCATCATAAATCCTGTTCCTTCCTTTCATCCTGCAGTGCGTGTGTCACAGTGAGTGAAGGTTAAAGTTTCCTTCCCTGAGCTCTGAGCACACTCAGAAAAAGGAATGGAGCAACCTTCACCCACTTTCAGTATCAACCACCCAGCTAAAACTCAGAGGATGCAAAGGAGCTGAGTTCCATGGGTTACAGCTCAGTCTTTATAGAAGTATTCTTTTTAAAGGAAAGGAAAGGAGACTTTCAGACTCCTTATCTGTGGAACACATCCTGGCATCAGAAAATGCAGAGCTAACAAGGAGACACAGCACCAGGTCAGGGAGCAATACTGGAACTAATCCCACTGACCCAAAGGCAGCATCCCTCAAATCCACTAATCAGTGTCCGGCAGAACGTGTCCCTGAAGTCCCAGCCTGTTTTCTGTGTGATAGAAAAAATGCCAACTGTTTCCCTTTTGCAATTTTGAGGAATGAAATGCTCACAGAGCTCTGCCAGTCTGAATGTGGCCTGATTTTCTACCTGAATATATGTGGCTGTAGAGAAAACATTCTCAGTTGCCTCAGTTGCCTCTCAGTATATCACATTTTTGTCTTTTTTTCCACTTTCTGAGCACTGTGGACTGTGCTGTTTTCAGAATTTCCTTTTCTCTGTGTCTGATGAACATCCAGTGAGTAGAAAATTAAGTTACAGAAGGCTGTTTGGAGTGTTCCCCAACATTTGCGAAGAACATTTGCTTCCTGCTGGATCTCATTTACGGCTGAGATTTCAGCTGAAGTTATTTAGCACAGCTGGGCTTTGACTTGTATTCCACTGGTGGGTTTGGTCAGGATGAAAGGAGTTGGAATTATAGAATGGATTGGGTTAAAAAGGACCTTAAAAATCATCTCCTTCCAGACATCTTCTACTGTCCCAGGGTGCTCCAAGCTCTGTCCAGCCCAGTCTTGAACACTGCCAGGCATCCAGGGACAGCCACAGCTTCTCTGGGCACCCTGTGCCAGGGCCTCCTCACCCTCCCAGGGAACAATTCCTTCTCAATATCCCATCTAATCCTGCCCTCTGTCATTTCACAGCCATTCCCCCTTGTCCCATCCACACAGTGACACTTCACACAAGAACTCCCTAAGAGCACAAAATGTTATCCTGAATGTCAGGATAAAAACCAGCAAGAAGTGCTTTTCTGCCAAGCTCCATTTCTCTGAATTGCTGCTGATCAGCTGCACCTAGGCAAGCTCAGTAAATATCAGGATGTGGGCAAACACAGCCAAGGGAGGAGCGTGCTGCCTTATTGCCTTCCTGTGGCATTGGGGGCAAATCTGATCCCAGTCCATGAAGAAACTGCCTTTCAGGGTCAGCAGCAATATCGTGTGTGGAACTCAGGTGTGACTCCTTGAAAATGTCTGAATTAGCCTAGAAATAGGAGTTTGGGAAGCCTGGGGAATGTGAGGCAATATTTCCACAAGGCAGCCCTGGGCTGAGGGCAGAATGCTCTCCTTGCACCAAAGACCTTTTCCCACACAGCCAGATGCGCTCCTGGGGCCACACCAGGCATCTCCAACTAAAAGAGGGTTTCTGTTGAATGGAGACCACAAACCTCCTGGGAAAGCACCCTGAAGGAAAAACAATGCAGAGAAACGAAGCGTACGAAGAAAATGTTGTCTCCTTTCGTGACGTGATTGCTCTGCGTTACCATATCTGTCTCTTTGTTTTTCATCCTAGTTTTATGAGAAACTGTGGCTTTATTCTTTTCTCTGTGCAGGAGACACAGCTTCAGGTACAGCTTGGTCAGTTCTGGATGTATTTGGCAGTTTTGGATTCTCTGTCCTGGAAAGGGTTTTCAGAACATGGATGAATTGAGAGGGACACAAATAACACTCCCAACATTTCACAGGGAATTGTTATATTTTAGTGTCTGAGAGACTCCTGTGTGACACATGGTGGTTCTGCAGCAGCTGGACTCAGAACCTTGGAACATTCTTAAGACTCTTCAACATCCTCATATAGATGTAGTTATGGTGACAGGGAATTTTCAAGGTGAAGTATTTCAAAAGTGTGGTGTCAGGAGTGAGAGAAAAATGGCATTAATGACAGAAGTTTTGTGCTTCAGGCTTTGCAACTGATCACACGGATCAGACAGGAGGATGAAATCTCACTCTGGAATAAATTTCTGCCACAAAATGGTATTTCTTAAAATCTAAAGGTTGATTTCTCAGTGATGTAAATACTTTATACCTCCTGGAAAGTGATATCAGTTTGTACTCCGCCATGAAGATTTAAAATGCTGAGATGAGAAAAAAGAATGGGGTTAAGAATGAAAAAATAAAAGAAGATAAAATCAGCCAAACACTTTGAGCACAGCTGATTTGATTTTCCTTTAAATTGGCATAGGTTTTCTCTGAAGAAGGGTGAGATGGGAACATTCACCAATGCTCGCTCTCCCTGGAAGAGCCATCCATCACACTCTGAATGAAAATCTGCTTAATGCTGACAAGATTTGAGGCCTTTACTTATTGCCAACATGCAGAGGCAGGGATCAGACTCCAAGGCCTGTGATGATTTCATTTGTGGCCCATTTTGCCTGGTGCTGGTTCTCTCTGACAGCATTTGCTCTGATGGAGCTCATTCCCTTGTCGTGATTCCGGATGTGACACATGTGGGATAACATCCCTAAAGCCACTGCCCTTAAATCTTGTTGTCCTTTTGTGATGCAGAACCCCTCTCCCAGCTCCCAGCCATATAAATCTGCAGGGTTTAATCAATCAGGAGCACATTTAGTGCAGTCACTGGGCAGTCACAGGGTGATAGTCAGTGACAAATGAAGCAAACACGCTGTCATCGAGGACATTCGAGGCAGCCCTGCACCTCTAAGTCTGCAATGAGTTTCTAGGCAACTTTCCACCCTATTACACCCCAAAATCTGGAACATTCCTCATTAGTACACCCCAAAATCTGGAACATTTCTCCCTATTACACCCCAAAATCTGCAACAGCTCTGTTGGCCTCTACCCTTTCACTCCAGGTCAACACTTGTGCCTGGAGGCCTTGGATCCATGCAAAGATGTTGTTCCACTTGAGACAGCAGATTGCAAAGCTCTTCTTGCTTTTTTTTTATTCTGTGTGCACTGCATAAAGTGTTTCTAAAGAAAATATCACCAAATTTGGGCTTCTTTTAATGCAGCACTACAGAGGGTGCAACTGCTGATTTTTAAGGGATGTAGCCATATGTGAAGGAAGGTCCACAGAGACCCCAGGAGGAAGTGAACGCTTAAAGTCATGGAAACATTAAACAATTAAGATTGGAAAAGACCTCCAAGATCATCAAGTTCAACCTTTGACTCATTATCACCCTTTAAACCAATCACCAAACTTTGCCATTCTCACCCAACCCTACTGGAACTCACAGCCCTGAGGACGGGGTTCGGCTCCAGGTCTCCAAGCTGAGCCTGTTGAATTTTTCTCTAAGAAATTCATAGTTCATTGGTGTCTTTAACTCCAAGGGATCATATCAACAGGAATACTCAGTTAGGGTCCCACATAGGGGCTTAGAGCTCCTGTGTGTGTGAAGCATTGAGCTCATCAAGATAAATGTTACTTTTACTTCTGAGAATTGTCTCAGGTCTGGATTGACTGATGTATTTTGTTTAATTCTCACTTGGAAGACAATGAACTGTATAATTTATTTCTTCTAAAAGTGAAGCAAAGTGCCTTGCATGCTCTTCTATTAAAGTAAAACTTCAGTAAACTGAAATGTGAATTAAATGTTTGCTTGATCCAAAATAACTCCATTGTGCAGAGCTTTTCTTTACTACACACATGATCTCTAGTAGGGAAAGGTGTTAGAAACTCAGTAATGTTTTCTCAGGTTCCAAACTCCCTTTTTGGGAATTATTGACATTCCTGACACTTGTGCTGAGCTGCCAGCTCACGCTGTCAGTACCTAAAGACCCCAGTGCTAAACATCCATAAGTGTTTCTGCAGGTGCCTTTTAAGGCTCAGACTGAGATCTGGTACTACTGGAACATCCTGATTCAGGCAGTTTCCCTTGGTAGCTGGGCTAAATGAAAGGCAGAAATTAAAGATATGAAAGCCTTCTTGCCTTTTTTGTTCCCTGTTGTGTTCTCTTCCATAGCTCTTAGGTCACATGTTAAGTTAAAGACTAGTGATTAGAAAATTATAAAGTAATTATCAACAATATGGTTTCTGTGTGAAATATGACAAAATTAGAATATTTATGAATGAAACCACTAAAAATCCAGTTCTTCCCATCTCTTATCAGCTTGGATTCTCTTCCCAAGGAGCACAAAGAAACAAATAAGCAACAATTTTGGGTGGAAAAGAGCCTTGATTCCCAGCACACAGGGGCACCTCCAGTTCTCAGCACACTTCTCCCTGAGCTGCTGCCTGTTTTATTGAGCTTTATATAAATGACTCTTTTTCCTCTTCTGAATGGAAATGAGTTTCCTACCAGCCAGGTTTCATTACTTTGTTTATCCTTCCAAAATAGTCGCGTATCTCAAACCCACAAAACATGTCTGATTTTGTTTGCAGACAGATTTTTACCTCCTATGAAACAACTAAGGGAACATTTGGTTTGATTACACCCATTTATTTGCCTATTAGTCTGTTTGTAGCTGTAATAAGAAAACAAATTATTTCCTCTCTATATTTTATTTTTGTGATTTGTCTGAATGGCAAAATGCAGAGCCTGATTCAAGTGCTACAAATTCTGGAGCTGTGGCATTCAAGGCCCTAATTGGAAGCTTTGTGCAGAGGATTTGGGAGCTGCAGAACTTGCATGTGGAGTCCGATCAAGAATCTAAACATCTTTCTCTTCCTCTCATTGCATTCAAAATTTGGGGTTGCTCAAATCTACACAGAATGTCTTTATCCACCCTTGTCTACTTGAAATTCTTATCAAGCCCAAAGAAGTTAGGATCCATCAGAAATGGAGAAAGGGATGGGAGGGATGGAACACTTCTCCTGTGAAGAAAGGCTGGGAGAGCTGGGGGTGTTCAGGTGGAGAAGAGAAAGCTCTGGGGACACCTCAGAGCTCCTTCCAAGGCCTTAAGGGGCTCCAGGAGAGCTGGAGAGGGACTTTGGACAAGGGCCTGTAGTGATAAGACAATGAGGGATGGTTTTAAATTACAGGAGAGTCAATTTAGATTTGGCATAAGGGAGAATTTTTTTGACTTTAAGGTGGGGAAACATTGACATGTTGTCCAGAGAGGTGGTGGGTGGGAACATTGAAGGTCAAGAAGTTGGACAAAGCTTTGAGAAATCTGATCTACTTGAAGATGTCCCTGCCCATTTCAGGGGAGGTGGACAAGGTGACCTTTAAATGTCCCTTCCAACCCAAACCATTCTATAATTCTGTGTTTCTGTCATTCCAAACAAACCACAGGAGGTTGTTCATCGGTTTCTTTGAGTGAGTGCTGAATTTTGCTTTCTCCAGCGGGGTGATGCCCCCTGGTTCAGGGGATTGTGAAACGTCCTTGTTGTACAACAAAGTGAGATCTAAAAGTGGGATCTAAAGTGGGAGCAGCGGCAAAGCACCTCCAGCTCAGTAATCCCAGGATTCCATGACCAGGTACCTGTCCTGCTGCAGTCATGGATGCAGCATCACTTTCAGGATCCTCTCTCAGAGGTTTTCAGTCCAGTTAGGACAGCGTTGTTAATCCTTTCCATTTATTGTGATCAATGGCTTTTGGCAAGTTTTGCAATTATTTAATTTCCAGTACTTTTGAAGATGCAGGTCTAGCTTTCCTCTCCCGTGTTACAGACTTGTACATTTATTACCAACACCATGGGAATATGTTATGGAGGAGTTTTTAGGAACAGGTTATATTCTGCCAGAGATGGAAGAAAAACGAGCTTGGATTGCTATTTTTGAAGCAATGTTCTTTTTGTGCGTGTTCCTAAGGATGCAGACATCAGATCCATTTCATAATTGTTTCTGTGCCCCGCTACGTGCCAGACACTTTGAGAAGCACTTTATTAGTACAAATGAAGGAAAAATCCTGGCTCATACTTCACTAAAACCTCTGTCTTGATGAGTCAGAGTGTTTCTTCCTTCCACCTCCAAGCAATTATTTTGATCTATGGGAACAGCATTGATGAATCAGATTGCTTCTTTTAGTTATGGAGAAATAACTTGCAAAGTTTTAAGGAAACAAATGAATTCAACTTGAACTTTTTATTAAACAGAAGAGAAGGTCTGGTAAACAGTGCTTGGCATGAAGTTCTCAGGCCCAAATGAAATGTTTTTATTTTACTTCCAAACCTTTCCCCTCCACACACACACTCAGAAGTTAAACAGAAGCCAATGCAAATGAAAACTGGAATAAAACTGCTGACCTAGATATCTGATGCCACAGTGAAAAGAAATATCCAATCTGAATATTAAATAGTCATCAATGCAATTAAGCTTCTCCTTGTGAGGATTTGTGAAGATGTCAGCTTAGGATTGAAGTCGTAGAATTAGTACCATGAATGGGGACAGATCATGCTCACCCCAGCCACAGGTATTAATAGTTTGTATCAGAATTTGTATCAGAATTTGTATCAGAATTTGTATCAGAATTTTTGGGGTTGTATAAGAACACTTCGGGGTTCATTTGTGGTAGAAATTAAATTTTTTACACACTTATTTTTCAGACCCAGCCCTTTCTCTTGGTGAGAGATCTCTGAGTTGATACTGAGATCTGAGATAGAGAGCTCAAAACTGGATTGAATAAAAACCCCAGCCTTCCACAGCCCAATTCACTGGGTCTATTTTAGATACTTATTTTAGGACCTGTAATGTCCTCTACTCCTCTGAATATCCTGATTAGATTTCTTCTACCTGAAAGGCAGCCTAGGAGACAACCCACATTTCTATTTTGGCAGATCAATCCCATTCTGTAGTCTTCTATTTGGCACTAATTGTTACATAATATATATAGATTTTTTTAGTAAGTTATGAGGTGGAAACAAACCTTTGGCTTCTGGGTTTGCACAGCCCTTCAGTACCAAAACAGCAAACCTTTGAGCCAGGAGTACAGAGTTTGGAGGCAGTGGTGTCTCTTTGGATCCAGATTGGTTAATTGAGGGTAAAGTCTCATCCTGCTTTATTCCAGCAACGCCTCGGTGAAAGCTTTAACGAAAGGTCACACACACTCCTCTCCTGAGCTCCATGTTCCTGAGATTGTGCTGGTGCAGGGATCTTTTATTTTAGGCTGCCAAGCAGATAAATCTTTCAGTACATGGCACTTTCTGCTGGAGAGACTCCTCTTGGCATTCAGGTGAGAGTGGAGAGGAACCTGCACCGGGCATCGTTCACCCATAACGCATTTCATAAGTGTAAACTTGGCTTTCACAGCAAGAAAAGCAGAACGTAAAATGAGTAGAGAAGGCTGAGCCTGCCCTCCTGCATTTCCTTCCTTCTCCAGAATAGCCACAGAAACGTTTCAGAGAAGAAAATTGCTGCCTCGTTTTCCAGAGAATCTGAAAATTCTCTCTCCCAAGTTTTGCCGGCAAGACAATAAATAAAAATAACAGAAAGAAAAGAGAAACCCTGAAGCTCCGGGTCTTTTTGCCTGTGTGTTTGCATGTGCTCCCTGTAGGATCAGATCACCAGGTCCACAGCTCGTCTTTCGGACAGCCCGGGGTGGTTTTCTCATGTCCCAGTGCTCCACCAGTGACATCTACTGGTAATCGCCACCTCGGCATCCCGCACGCTGCTGGGACCGGGCGGTGGGACCAGACATGGCCCAGGCACCGGAGAACCGCCCCTGCTGGGAAGAGCAGCCATGTGAAGGGTTGGCTCTGTTACGAAACCTTTCAAATTCTTTTGACCAGCACCATCCCTGGATCATGGCCGAGTTATGTCTTTTCATTACAGATTAATAGTCAAAAGGGCACAGTGAACATGTGGGAATGACTGCCCTGATGAATGCCAAATAAATCTGATTTAGTGCTGCAGCACCTCTTGAGTAAGTGGAGTTTTGGGATCAGCCCCTTCTTTAGCACCATTGGCTTATTTTATTTATCATCTGAGTTAAAGCTGTTGTGCAATTTGGTATTTTTATGACTCTGGCAGAAAGGGATAGTTTTGTCTGCTGTTTCGAGCCAACCATAACCACGTGAGCCCTGAATGAAATACATCCTGCCATTCAATCAGCTGTCACAATTTCCAAAAGATTCACATGCCTGACTTCCAGGGAATGCATATTAAGCCATAACCATGGGATCAGTAAACACCTATAGAAACCACAAAGAACCTCCCTGAAAAGGGATATTTCAGAGTGTTTATGTGCAATGATGTATTATGTTTGGTCTCTGGTACAACACATCTGCGAGTTCAACTTGTCATTTCTGAACTTCAATCATCATTAGCATTTGGTTGAATCCCTCCTCCAAAGCAAATACGAAATAAATGACAAACCTCGAGCTGAATTCTAAAGTTCATCCATGGCTGTGCCCTTTGGCATTCACTGTTTGCAAACATTGCTCAACATCCAGTCCCTGCTTGAGATGAACTTTTGGTTGTTTATTTGAAGCCATTGAACCATGTAAGGCGGCAGCACTTTGTAGCCTCTCAGGAAGCCAAAAATAAAACCTGCTGTGTCCAACCCTGACAGGCAATGGTGCTTCTGCTTTTTAGTTTTTGATATCTTGGGTCTTGGTCAAATAGAGGTGATGGTTCTGTATCGGGCAGAAGACATGTCTTTACAAAATAATTTTTTGCAAAATTATTCCGCTGCCCAGATGTCAGTGTTTGGCTACTGTTTCTGCAAATCTTGGAATGGAAGGATCACAGAATGTCCTGGGCAGGAAGGGATCCACAGGGATCATCCAGTGCAGCTCCTGACCCTGCCCAAACCCCCTAACAACCTCACCCTGTGCATCCCTGGCAGCTCTGTCCCAATGCTCCTGGAGCTCTGGCAGCCTCGGGGCTGTGCCCATTCCCTGGGGAGCCTGGGCAGTGCCAGCACCTCTGGGGGAAGAACCTTTCCCTGATATCCCACCTAAACCTCTCCTGGCACAGCTCCAGCTGTTCCCTCATGTCCTATCACAGATCAAAGACAGGTGTTGGGTTTTTTTTTCAATTCTAGGGTTTTGCTTTTCAAGTCAATTATTTCTTTGAATGGCATTCAAGGGAGATGTCATAGAGTGCCCTTCCCTGAAAACAGGAGGAATTCTTGCCAATGACTCCAAGTGATTGATGCACGTGGGATTATTTCATAAACAAATAAAATTTGTGATCACAGAGTCCCAGAATGGTTTGGGTTGGAAGGGAACTTGAAGATAGCTCAGTTCCAACACCCTGCTGTGGACAGGGACACCTTTCACCATCTCAGGGTGCTCCAAGACCTGTCCAATTTTGGAAATTTCCAGGAATCCAGGGGCAACCTGTGTGCCAGGGCCTCACCACCCTCACAGTAAATAAGACGCTTTTCTTCTCATTTGTTGTAAATAAAAATTATTGGCTTTCTAAATGAGGTTACTGTCTTTCCACCTGCACTAAAGAGACACATTTTTACATCCCTTTGGCTATGAAAAGCCAAAAAGACCAACTTCAGCTGTTCCCACTGCAGGAGACCTTCTTGCTCTCATTACTTCACCTTGTGATTCCATTGGCACAGAGCCCCAGTGAAAAGCTGATGGATCAGATCTATTTCTGCTAAACCACAGGCACCAGTGTGGCCATTACAGTCACCACACACCCCCATCTGACTCCTAGACATGCATTTAATTTCCTGAGATTCATGCTCTAAAAGCATTTCCCTTGTGGGCTGTGACACAGCCTTCACATTTTATCAGACAGTTTTAGTTGGACAATTATAGGAGCGCTTTTTAAAATGGTAATTATTTCCCAGGGCCACAGATGCACTGTGCAGAGCCCAGAGAAGCTGTGGCTGAACTGCTGTCAGGTGGATGCAGCACTGTGATTTAGAGATGTTTAAACTTAAACAGGATGGACATGAGCTGTGGTTTTCATTTGGGCTGGGAGCAGGGAAATCTCCCTGCAGGGAATTCATTCAGCAGTGCAGATATGGCTTAAGGCTTTCCAGGCTGCACCCTAAGGCACTTCCAGTGGGAGCTGTGGGAGTTCACCAAATGGTCATTTCTGAAATCTCTCCAGAATAGTCTGACCTGATTTAAATCCAAATGTGTTCCCAGGCTTAATTCTCCTGCTGCCACTTGGATATTGCTTACTCAGTGGGCTTATAAGATCCTATTGCCCGTTGAGTTCCTGTAAATCCACTGTTGGCAGGCAGCTCACATCGATATTTTGGGTTAGTTTGGAGAAGGAAAGAATTGCTCATTTGTTTTCCCAAATGGAGAACAGAATAGAAAAATGAGTTTTATCAAGTGACCATAATTTCATTGGGCTTTAGCTGAGTTAGTCACAGTGCAGCCCTTTGTAATAATCAGTAGAGAGAAAACAGGTTATTTGGGGTGTGATTGCTTGAGATGCTCTGGTGGAATGACCCTCTGAAAGGGCTTTTTTCTTTCCATTGACTGAAGGGAATGAAGGGAATTGACCTGGATATCTCCATGGTAAATATCTGAATTGAAGGGAATCGGACCTGGATGTCTTCATAGAAAATATCTATATTTTGTCTGCATCCCATGATCCTTCTTTCCATATGGTGCAATTCTTGCGGAAGAGTTTAACCTGCTCTGGACAACGTGCACAGCCAGCTCCTCTAAATAAAGACAAAATTCCTACCCTGCTGTTAAATACATATATTCATATTGCAAAAAACTTTGTGGCACTCTGCTTATCTCAGTTGGGTTTGTTGGTTCTGAACCAAATTTCAACCACCCCATTGTTTCCTGTTATGGTGCATCCATCAAAATGCGGGATCACAGGAAGAGGGAACACGGGGTAAAAAACTGAGCACCTGGAAATCCCAATTTTTTATTAGTGCCCAGAGAAGCTGGGCACTACCTAACGTGCCAAATAAAAAAAAAAAAAAAAAAAAAAAAAAAATTAAAAAAAAAAAAAAGAGGGTTAGGGTTTGAATGTATAGTTCAAATGGAAAAGGCAGCCAGAGTTGTGCTTGGTACTTGGCTACATTTTGAACTTCTCACCTAATAGTTATTCTAGAGAATACAAAACAAAGCAAGCCAGAAAACAGCCCTGGATTACTGGGAAGTTTAGTTGGATTGGGAGCTGTTAGAAAAGGAGATAAATCTGATCTCCTTTAATTCTTTGAGAGTCTCTGGCAAATCTTCAATGTCTTTGAAATGTCATGCAAAGGTTGGGTTGGTGGTTAGTTGTACATAACTAAGAAAGGCTCCTTCTCCACCTTGTGTTCCTCGCTTCTCATTTATTTTCCCTAAAATAAGTAATTTTGATTTTTCTAAAATAAGAATTATTTCTTTAAAATAAGGACTGAATGCAAATCTTTCCCCATCTTAAAGTCAAGGACACTGAGGGAAGATTTGGGCAATATTTTAACCATGGTACCTTTGATTGTTTCCTTTACAGTGGACTGCAAACATCCTCAGACTTTTCCCTTAAACATTGTCCTGTTCTCCTTAAAAAATGGAAAATCCACTCTGAATCAGGCTAGCACCTGCAAGCTGCTGAACATCCTTGATGTGAGAAGGGTAACTACAGCAGTACCTAATGTGCTAGAGTAAGAGATAAAGGTTCATGGCTCTCTAGGGTGGAAATAATATTTATGAAGAAAAATAAAAGAGGAAATTAGAAATACAGGCTCTGTTAAACAGCTCTATAAAGGAAGAAGAACAAATCAGGAGGACTAAACAGGTGTGGAAACGACCATAAATTGCACCTTGGGGAAGCTGGTGACTTGCAATGGTAGAACATTAAGAACATCATTTATATGGACTGTCTCTGGAAGGGGTTTCTTGTTGTCTCCTTTATTGCCTGAGAACCTCCTGCCTGATGAATGCTTAAGGGGCAAGAAAAAGGACAAAATTTCTTTTAAGGAGGAATGGCCCTTATGAGATGTACCATTTAAAACACCTTTCTGGAGGGTTATGGAATGTTTATAACTTGCATTTAAAAATAACAGAAGATTAGGGTTTAGGCATCTCAGGTGATGATTCATATTCCTTTTTTTTAAGATGTCTAAATGTTAAGGATGCAATTCAAAGTTGGTCCAAACTCAGGAAAGTTCTGTTTATAGAAAACAGAGATGGAACAGAAGAAGCTGACTCCAGAAATTGATTTATTTGGTGACCATTTCATTACTGTAGTGAATTTCCCTCTGGAGATGTTGGTTTGTGTCTCCTGTTGCTGAAGGGAATCCATACAGACCAGCTCAGATTTAGGCATTAGAAAATTAGAGTTTGAAGTCAGGTTGCATGAATCTTATCATGATGATGTTACGTTCCAACAGGATTTAGTGAAAAAGCAATCCAGAGGATTGGCAAACTATGGAAAAGCTGGAAGTATCAAATTTGTCAAAGAAAGCAAAATTTATATCACTATTATTAAAATCAAATTCTGTTTTGACTCATTAAACAGGCACAGGGAAACAGCATCATGATATCCTAAACTGTAAATCATCAAGGCTTTTTTCATAGTTTCTTATTTCTGGGCTTACAGCTCAAGTGATCCCCAGTTTCACCGGATCACAGAATCCCAGAATGGCTTGGGCTGGAAGGAATCTCAGTGATTATCTCGCTCCAAATCCTGCCATGGGCAGAGGCACCTTCCACCAGACCAGATTGCTCCAAGGGCCGTCCATTTTTGCATTTTGACATTACACTCCTGACAACCCCTTGAGAATTATCCTGAGTCTGTAATCATTCCACCAAGGCTGCTTTTCCATAATTTGTCATTAAAGTCTCATGAGGAACAGTGTTAGAAGCCCTTCCAATGCCACAGTACATCGCATCAATTTGTTTCTTCCTTTTTTCACAGAGCACCTAAGAAAACTCAGACGTTGTTAAGATGATTTCTGCTTGACAAATCCACCCTTGTCTGTTACTCATCTTTTTGCAGCTGTGATGAGAGAGATTTAATTGTCATGTTTTATTCCAAAGGGACTCAGGTCCCTGAAGAGCACACATTGTATTTCCAAAAGCTGCTTAGTCACTGAAGAATGAAAATCTTTCTGAATTTCGGTGAGACAAGCGTCCCCCTCTGATCAAAGTGCCACGGGATAGATTCTGAACTCACATCAGGAGCAGGAAGATGTAAGGAGCATATGGCATTGGGGACAATTTTAATCCTTGATATCCAGCAAACTTCACTCCCTGAACAATGTGGAGCCACAGAGGTCCTTCTTCACTGTTTGATCTTCTGGGCTTTAATAACTTTAACAGTTTAAATAGTTCAATCATTTTAAATGCTCAGTTCTTCTGGAAAAAAAAAAAAAACCTCTAAAGCTCATGTTGGTGGTGCAATTGAAAATTGACCTTAAAGAGAGTCTATATATTCCCAAGGGAAATATCTGTATCTATATCATTCATATCTACATCTATCTTTATCTATATCATCTATATATGTATCATTTATATCTATCTATATTTTTGTCTATATCCTCTATCTCTACAAATCCACACCAAGGTTATGAGTTCAGGAGAAGACATCTGTATTATTCAGGACTTTTGAAAGTGTTTTGAAAGTTTTGATGATAACTCCTGACCCTGAGAAAGGCTGGTGGTGGAGAAAACTCCTTCAATATTGCCCTGGAGATGTTTACAGGAGCCATGATCACACCTTTGCCCTGTGCTGTGGGATAACCCAAACTTTCACTCCTCACCTGTGCCCTTCTCACTTCAGAAAGCTCAAGTGTTTTCCCTCTGTGTTTTCTCAAATACACAGTAGAAATCTGCAGCTACATCCCAAATTCCTTGTCATGCCCTCAAGGAGCATGGCAGGCCAGCCTGAAAGAATATTTAAGTCCAGAGAAATTATACCAAAATAACTGACTTTCAGTCTTTCCAGATATTACTCCAGCTGAATTTTCAGCCCTCACAGCCCTACTCACCATCTCGAAGACTTTCCATGCTGCCATCCTGGTCAAGGAATGTCTTGATTGTTCTCCTGCCCCATTTCAGTTCTTGGGGTCCGTACTCCAGTCCTGTCTACAATTTTCTGCTCCATTGGTCATGACAACAGTGATTGGCAGCCCAGTTAAGGCTGCCAAGGGAAGAATGGATACAGGATTGAGAGTGAAGGGAGATATCCTTGCATAGCACATGGAATTTGGCCACTCCCTCGTGACCTCGGGCAAAAGGATGAGAAACTTCCGTTTAAGTGAACAAAACATTTTGATTTTACCTTCATATCTTTTTTCAGGACTGTAGGCTATGTAGCAAGCAGATTTTAATAGATTCTTTTTAAGGGACACTGCTGCTGTTCGGTATTTTTTCTTACTTGTCCTACTCACTACTGAATATTCTGTATTAGGGAAAGCAAGGGCGTGTTAAATGATTCTCATTCCAATCAGACAAAAAGATTTCTCGCAGTTAAATGCAAAAAACTGCCCAACCTGGGATAAAATGGGTATAGATCTTCAGAGAACTTGGGCTGATCTGCTCTTTCCAGAAAAACTATACTTATTTGGTTTCTGCTCCGCGGGGGGCGGGGAGGATTGGTTGGGTGTTTGGGGGCTTTTCCTTCTAATTTTGTTTGTATCCCTTTTGGGGCTTTTTTCCTTCTGATTTTGCTTATTTGTATCTCTAGATCCCAAGAAGGAATGTTGGAACTGGGAACAAAGAAGCAAACATCAAACAGTCTTGTGCAAAATCCCCAACAAGCTCTGCAGTCATGATGGATGAATTACCTGATGTGAGCAAAGGGGTCAGGGGAATATGGCATTGGGATTTTTATTGGAAACCCAGTGCTCTCACATCCCAGCTTTTAGCTATCCACAATTTTAATGTCCAGCTGAAGCATTCACTGCTCTGTGTGAAATCACATAGAAGAAATGAACATCCAGGTCACACCATCCTATAGAAGAATGTATTTCTCTCCACTGATCATTGAGGGGATTTTATTCCAACTCCAGTCTTCTGCTGCTGAAACCATTGTATTTATCAGTTAATCAAACTCTTTCTTAAAATTAACCATCCTGGTTGGTGTCTTCAGCCTCCTGAAAGGTGGGTCTGGACTCTGTTCTGCTTTAAAACACCTAAGTGTAGCCTAACTTTATTGGTAACCAGTATAAATCCATTTATTCTTGTGCCATAAATGTCCTTCTTGTCTTTTCACAATAATTAGGAAAAATTAGCGACACAGTTGATCATTCTCCAGCTGAGAAATGGGACAACATGAAAGCACAAAGAGATGTCTGGATGGAGTGTCTGTGTTGGCAAAGTCGATTTTCTCTTTGCCTTTAGATTTTCTTTTATTCTGCCGAAGCCAATAATAAGATTACAAAAGGCAGAGCTAATCTTCCCTACAGCTTTGAAATTTTCACTTTAGGTTGGGTTTTCCTTTCTCTAGGGGAAGTCTCTCAGAGACTACAACTTTGTTTTGTTCTGTTAGCTCCTACTAGAACGTGTGTCATTCCACACATGGAATTATTCCTTCCATGAATTACACAGATCCAGAGCGGTCACCACAACAGTACTGAGAGAAACCTCTGAGAAGGATTTCCAGAAGAAAGTGCCTTGTCCTTTCTTTATTTTGATACTTCCACATTAATGCTGTGACAGAGAAAGTTAACTAAAGATAAAGGAATGAGATTTGATAATTTGGGTCAGCAGGTCTCCAGGGACACAATCTGCCTTTCAACATATTACAGACTGAGCAGTAATTAGTGTCCATGAGGGAAGGATGAAATGTGTYTGCAAAGGATGATAACATTTGATATCAGATTCCAGGAGTCATAAAAATTCTTCTTCTCCATTCTTCTCTCTTTTCAGAGGAATGTGCTGAGATTATACTGAAACATCCTAATTCCTTGTAATATAAGGGAAAAAAGCCGCTGTAGAAAATAAAATCTTTCAGAGCTGACTTTTACAGAAGTCACATTTATTCTGAAGCAAAATCTACTCCGTGCTTGGCATATTTCATAATTTAGAGACAGAGACTTCATCTAAACCAACCACTAGAAAAATAAGTCTGCAGTATATATAAGACAGAGATAAAGCCATAAAGTCACTTTAGATTATTTAATTTACCCTGAAATACAAATGTTAAATTTTGTCTTTCCTTTGTGGAACATGTTATTTTCTAAGTTTCCTTTGCTAATTAAGGATCGTCAATCATTGAGACATCTGGAAAAATCCAAACAAGACAAAAGAAATACTCAGAGTCTTTCAAAAATAAATGTACACAGCTTGAACTCCTGGAGCTTGTCTTGTGCTGTGGTGCTCCAGGGCTCCACTTTGCCCATCAGCGTTCCGGCCAGAGGATTTGCCTGCTGACATTTACATGAGGAGGTGGCATTTGCTTTTGGGAGATGGATTTGATGCCGTGTATTCTTTGCAGTAACTCTTTTCTGACGACATGCAAAGGTCATTTCTGCAGAGCATGGAGCATTTGTAAACTTGCCGAGAAAGGATCTGGGCATAAAGCAGCCACTGAATAGTAAGTGGGTTCCTTCTGTGAAAACTGCTGGCTTTTTTTCCACACATCCCCTTTTTTTCCTTTTTCTTCTTTTTTTTTTTTTTTTTTTTTTTTCTCCTCACTGTATCTTTCTACCAAAGCCTGCAGAGTAAAATGATACCAGCAAAAGTGTTTCTGCATCGCAGAGCTGCAGTGTTTCTTGAAAAAAACAAGCAAATATATTTCACCCGGAAAATTGTAAGTTAATTTTGGTTGGGAAAAGCCAATTATTTTGATTTGTCCAGAGAAGCTGTGGCTGCTCCATCCCTGAGAGTGTTCAAGGCTGTGTTGGATGGGGCTTGGAGCAGCCTGGTTTGGGGTTGTCCTCTACAGATATCCAGTGCCATTATGGACATCCCTGAGTTTCCCAGCTGCCTCCAGCTGTCAGTCTAAAAGGCTGTAGTTAGGCCTGCAGCTCTTCTGGATGCTTCAAACACCTTCAGGCATTTCCAGTGATCCCATTAAAATCTGTGGTGTAGATAACAAAATTTAATGGTTTCATTTATTCTCTTAAGCCCTGGTTCTATGGATATGAAAAAAAAAAACAACCCTATGTCTATTTATATGGTTATCTTGATATGGATATATTTATATCAATATCTGCCTTATATATTTATATTTTATATCTTAATATTTTTCTCCCTCTATTTATATAAAATTATGTTGATACTGACGAACTATGCAATAAATGCTCAATACAGAAGGTCAGTGGCACCAATAGATCCTGAAAAGTTACTGAGCTCATCTCAAAGTCCCAGCATGTTTGTTTATTGAATTGCTCTGCAAGCTCCACTAATTACATTSATTGGGTTTTTAATTACTGTCATGAGAATACAGATGCCTCAATCACAKGTATCTATTGCCTAAATGTAAACATCCGAATCTTGAGCTGAATCTCCACCAAGAAACCTTTCTCCCTCTCTGTTCCTCAATGATGGAATAACCCGAGCTCTGGGTTATTGACTAAATTCACTCTGCAATAGGTCCCTGTGTCAGATTTTCAGGCTCATCTTATCAAGGGTTTTGCTGGCGGCTGGTGCGTGTAAGCTGAGAATTACAAAATACCGCTGAAATTCTTACTTGGAGCTGACCTGGAAAAACATCATAATATTCCTGGCATACAGATAAAAAAGACTAAAAAGCATGAATTATTTATTCACTTTATGCCTTTGTATTTGTAAAGAAGTAATAGAACAAATGCCAGCTGAGGACACAGAGTTTTCTTAGGACAGTTTGGGTTTCCCACACGCAACTTCTGCGCACAGACAGAAAGGGGAACAGCCCCAGCTCTTTTGGGGCATCAATATCTCAGGTTTGAACCCCTGGAAGAGGTGATGGAAATATTGTTCCTGGCTGGTGCAGTCCTGTACAGCTGTTTTTAAAACCACAGTGTTTACAACTCAACATCCCAAAAGGGGAAAAACTCTTGGTCGCTTTTATGAACTTGGCTTTTGGGAGAGTCCAGAAAATTGGGTATTGCAGCTGCCATGCAGAAGGAAAAAGAGCCATTTAGCAGCAGACTAATTGCAAATAAATCATACTTATTGCATCCAGGCTGTGGAGAAATAAATTACAGTACCACAAGTAAAGCTAAAATTGGCTCCTCGTGGGGTAGAAAATCAGTCTGGGTCAGAGCACTCATAGAAAATATGGACCCCACAAAAATGTCATTTGATCCTTAGATAAATATCCTGAACCACAGTGGTCATCTCAGCTTCCACACAGCAAAACTGAAGGGTTTGAGGCTTTCCATGTCAATTCTTACACATTCAGTCTAACAGTAGATTCATTCCATATTTAAGCCTTTTCAAATGACTATCCCTCCCAATCATCTGCTTATATTTCATTCCACAGATGAAAAATCTTTATTGCAATAAATTCATTACCTGCTTCTTCAACAATTTCTTTTTTTTTTGTGTTTCATCCACTGCTTAACAATACGACTTAAATGTAGTTTACAGAAATTCTGATGCCTCCTAACTGAGGCTTTTTGGACAAAACTGGAGATGATCTGATGTCCGAGAAGCAACTGCTGTTAATTACATTGCAGTCTTGGATACAGTGCAAAAAAACCCCCATAAAATATAAATATTAGAAAGAAGACAGATTCCATGTGAGCCAGACAGCGTGAGAACAGT
>CM019215.1:157788705-157846063 GCA_009741485.1 Malurus cyaneus samueli
CTATATATGTATCGTTTATATCTATCTATATTTTTGTCTATATCCTCTATCTCTACAAATCCACACCAAGGTTATGAGTTCAGGAGAAGACATCTGTATTATTCAGGACTTTTGAAAGTGTTTTGAAAGTTTTGATGATAACTCCTGACCCTGAGAAAGGCTGGTGGTGGAGAAAACTCCTTCAATATTGCCCTGGAGATGTTTACAGGAGCCATGATCACACCTTTGCCCTGTGCTGTGGGATAACCCAAACTTTCACTCCTCACCTGTGCCCTTCTCACTTCAGAAAGCTCAAGTGTTTTCCCTCTGTGTTTTCTCAAATACACAGTAGAAATCTGCAGCTACATCCCAAATTCCTTGTCATGCCCTCAAGGAGCATGGCAGGCCAGCCTGAAAGAATATTTAAGTCCAGAGAAATTATACCAAAATAACTGACTTTCAGTCTTTCCAGATATTACTCCAGCTGAATTTTCAGCCCTCACAGCCCTACTCACCATCTCGAAGACTTTCCATGCTGCCATCCTGGTCAAGGAATGTCTTGATTGTTCTCCTGCCCCATTTCAGTTCTTGGGGTCCGTACTCCAGTCCTGTCTACAATTTTCTGCTCCATTGGTCATGACAACAGTGATTGGCAGCCCAGTTAAGGCTGCCAAGGGAAGAATGGATACAGGATTGAGAGTGAAGGGAGATATCCTTGCATAGCACATGGAATTTGGCCACTCCCTCGTGACCTCGGGCAAAAGGATGAGAAACTTCCGTTTAAGTGAACAAAACATTTTGATTTTACCTTCATATCTTTTTTCAGGACTGTAGGCTATGTAGCAAGCAGATTTTAATAGATTCTTTTTAAGGGACACTGCTGCTGTTCGGTATTTTTTCTTACTTGTCCTACTCACTACTGAATATTCTGTATTAGGGAAAGCAAGGGCGTGTTAAATGATTCTCATTCAATCAGACAAAAAGATTTCTCGCAGTTAAATGCAAAAAACTGCCCAACCTGGGATAAAATGGGTATAGATCTTCAGAGAACTTGGGCTGATCTGCTCTTTCCAGAAAAACTATACTTATTTGGTTTCTGCTCCGCGGGGGGCGGGGAGGATTGGTTGGGTGTTTGGGGGCTTTTCCTTCTAATTTTGTTTGTATCCCTTTTGGGGCTTTTTCCTTCTGATTTTGCTTATTTGTATCTCTAGATCCAAAAGGAAGAAATTAAGCAAACATCAAACATCTTGTGCAAAATCCCCAACTCTCAGTCATGATGATGAATTACCTGATGTGAGCAACGGGCAGGAATATGCATTGGATTTTTATTGGAAACCCAGTGCTCTCACATCCCAGCTTTTAGCTATCCACAATTTTAATGTCCAGCTGAAGCATTCACTGCTCTGTGTGAAATCAATAGAAGAAATGAACATCCAAGTCACACCATCTTAGAAGAATGTATTTCTCTCCACTGATCATTAGGAGATTTTATCCAACTCCAGTCTTCTGCTGTGAAACCATTGTATTTATCAGTTAATCAAACTCTTTCTTAAAATTAACCATCCTGGTTGGTGTCTTCAGCCTCCTAAAGGTGGGTCTGGCATCTGTTCTGCTTTAAAACACCTAAGTGTAGCCTAACTTTACTGGTAACAAGTATAAATCCATTTATTCTTGTGCCATAAATGTCCTTCTTGTCTTTTCACAATAATTAGGAAAAATTAGCGACACAGTTGATCATTCTCCAGCTGAGAAATGGGACAACATGAAAGCACAAAGAGATGTCTGGATGGAGTGTGTGTGTTGGCAAAGTCGATTTTCTCTTTGCCTTTAGATTTTCTTTTATTCTGCCGAAGCCAATAATAAGATTACAAAAGGCAGAGCTAATCTTCCCTACAGCTTTGAAATTTTCACTTTAGGTTGGGTTTTCCTTTCTCTAGGGGAAGTCTCTCAGAGACTACAACTTTGTTTTGTTCTGTTAGCTCCTACTAGAACGTGTGTCATTCCACACATGGAATTATTCCTGCCATGAATTACACAGATCCAGAGTGGTCACCACAACAGCACTGAGAAAAACCTCGAGGATTTCCAGAAGTGCCTTGTCCTTTCTTTATTTTGTACTTCCACATTAATGCTGTGACAGAGAAAGTTAACTAAAGATAAAGGAATGGCAATGTATCTGACATCTCGTTGCAAAGAACAATTTATGTGAGCAGATTTTCAGCTGATTTAAATTGTGGTCGCTCTCTGAAGAAGGAGATTTGATAATTTGGGTCAGCAGGTCTCCAGGGACACAATCTGCCTTTCAACATATTACAGACTGAGCAGTAATTAGTGTCCATGAGGGAAGGATGAAATGTGTATGCAAAGGATGATAACATTTGATATCAGATTCCAGGAGTCATAAAAATTCTTCTTCTCCATTCTTCTCTCTTTTCAGAGGAAATGCTGAGATTATACTGAAACATCCTAATTCCTTGTAATATAAGGGAAAAAAGCCGCTGTAGAAAATAAAATTTTCAGAGCTGACTTTTACAGAAGTCATATTTATTCTGAAGCAAAATCTACTCCATGCTTGGCATATTTCATAATTTAGAGACAGAGACTTCATCTAAACCAACCACTAGAAAAATAAGTCTGCAGTATATATAAGACAGAGATAAAGCCATAAAGTCACTTTAGATTATTTAATTAACCCTGAAATACAAATGTTAAATTTTGTCTTTCCTTTGTGGAACATGTTATTTTCTAAGTTTCCTTTGCTAATTAAGGATCGTCAATCATTGAGACATCTGGAAAAATCCAAACAAGACAAAAGAAATACTCAGAGTCTTTCAAAAATATATGTACACAGCTTGAACTCCTGGAGCTTGTCTTGTGCTGTGGTGCTCCAGGGCTCCACTTTGCCCATCAGCGTTCCGGCCAGAGGATTTGCCTGCTGACATTTACATGAGGAGGTGGCATTTGCTTTTGGGAGATGGATTTGATGCCGTGTATTCTTTGCAGTAACTCTTTTCTGACGACATGCAAAGGTCATCTCTGCAGAGCATGGAGCATTTGTAAACTTGCCGAGAAAGGATCTGGGCATAAAGCAGCCACTGAATAGTAAGTGGGTTCCTTCTGTGAAAACTGCTGGCTTTTTTCTCACACATTCCCTTTTTTTTTCCTTTCTTCCTTTTTTTTTTTTTTTTTTTTTTTTTTTTCTCACTGGTGTCTTTCTACAAAGCCTGCAGGAGTAAAATGATACCAGCAAAAGTGTTTCTGCATCGCAGAGCTGCAGTGTTTCTTGAAAAAAACAAGCAAATATATTTCACCCGGAAAATTGTAAGTTAATTTTGGTTGGGAAAAGCCAATTATTTTGATTTGTCCAGAGAAGCTGTGGCCTCCATCCCTGAGAGTTCAAGGCTGTGTTGGATGGGCTTGGAGCAGCCTGGTTTGGGGTTGTCCTCCACAGATATCCAGTGCCATTATGGACATCCCTGAGTTTCCCAGCTGCCTCCAGCTGTCAGTCTAAAAGGCTTAGTTGCCTGCAGCTCTTCTGGATGCTTCAAACACCTTCAGGCATTTCCAGTGATCCCATTAAAATCTGTGGTGTAGATAACAAAATTTAATGGTTTCATTTATTCTCTTAAGCCCTGGTTCTATGGATATGAAAAAAAAAAACCCTATGTCTATTATATGTTATCTTGATATGGATATATTTATATCAATATCTGCCTTATATATTATATTTTATATCTTATATTTATATTCTATTTATATAAAATTATGTTGATACTGACGAACTATGCAATAAATGCTCAATACAGAAGGTCAGTGGCACCAATAGATCCTGAAAAGTTACTGAGCTCATCTCAAAGTCCCAGCTGTTTGTTTATTGAATTGCTCTGCAAGCTCCACTAATTACATTGATTGGGTTTTTAATTACTGTCATGAGAATACAGATGCCTCAATCACAAGTATCTATTGCCTAAATGTAAACATCCGAATCTTGAGCTGAATCTCCACCAAGAAACCTTTCTCCCTCTCTGTTCCTCAATGATGGAATAACCCGAGCTCTGGGTTATTGACTAAATTCACTCTGCAATAGGTCCCTGTGTCAGATTTTCAGGCTCATCTTATCAAGGGTTTTGCTGGCGGCTGGTGCGTGTAAGCTGAGAATTACAAAAATACCGCTGAAATTCTTACTTGGAGCTGACCTGGAAAAACATCATAATATTCCTGGCATACAGATAAAAAAGACTAAAAAGCATGAATTATTTATTCACTTTATGCCTTTGTATTTGTAAAGAAGTAATAGAACAAATGCCAGCTGAGGACACAGAGTTTTCTTAGGACAGTTTGGGTTTCCCACACGCAACTTCTGCGCACAGACAGAAAGGGGAACAGCCCCAGCTCTTTTGGGGATCAATATCTCAGGTTTGAACCCCTGGAAGAGGTGATGGAAATATTGTACCTGGCTGGTGCAGTCCTGTACAGCTGTTTTTAAAACCACAGTGTTTACAACTCAACATCCCAAAAGGGGAAAAACTCTTGGTCGCTTTTATGAACTTGGCTTTTGGGAGAGTCCAGAAAATTGGGTATTGCAGCTGCCATGCAGAAGGAAAAAGAGCCATTTAGCAGCAGACTAATTGCAAATAAATCATACTTATTGCATCCAGGCTGTGGAGAAATAAATTACAGTACCACAAGTAAAGCTTAAATTGGCTCCTCGTGGGGTAGAAAATCAGTCTGGGTCAGAGCACTCATAGAAAATATGGACCCCACAAAAATGTCATTTGATCCTTAGATAAATATCCTGAACCACAGTGGTCATCTCAGCTTCCACACAGCAAAACTGAAGGGTTTGAGGCTTTCCATGTGAATTCTTACACATTGCTCGATATATTTGGAAAGAGTTGTTATAGATGTCTTAAAGATTCCAAAGGTTTATTTTTTTTTTTTTTTTTTTTTTTTTAATGTAAAAATTAATAATGACCATTCAAATACCTATTCAGGGAGTGCATTTCAGGCAGGGGAGTAATCTGAATACAATTTCCTGCCTCACGCTGTCTGGCTCACATGAATCTGTCTTCTTCTTAATATTTATATTTTATGGGGGTTTTTTTGCACTGTATCCAAGACTGCAATGTAATTAACAGCAGTTGCTTCTCGGACATCAGATCATCTCCAGTTTTGTCCAAAAAGCCTCAGTTAGGAGGCATCAGAATTTCTGTAAACTACATTTAATCGTATTGTTAAGCAGTGGAACACAAAAAAAAAAAAAAATTGTTTGAAGAAGCAGGTAATGAATTTATTGCAATAAAGATTTTTCATCTGTGGAATGAAATATAAGCAGATGATTGGGAGGGATAGTCATTTGAAAAGGCTTAAATATGGAATGAATCTACTGTTAGACTGAATTGTTCTCAAACTGTTTTATTTTTTTTACATTAGTCAGTTTTGCTAAGTGATAAAAAAAGATAAAATTAAAACCTCCCAACAATTTCTCCAAATTATTTCTGTTACTGCTGCCTTGGAAACACCATTACAGATTCCCTAATTTTGTAGAATTTATATCAAGAAAGATTTTTTTCACTTATTTTCCATTGTGAGTCCAGCAAGATAGAATCAGATGAGTTGTTCACGTTACAAAAAGTAACCAAACTGCAAGAAAGTGCTTTAAGAAAGTGGAGTATATTTGCAATGAAATGTGAGCATACCCCAAAATTTATACAGAAAAATATCAAGCTTTTGGAATCAGGTCATTATTAAATTTTGTGATTTTCCTTTCCCCTCCAAGAGGATGAGATGTCACCTGTTGGCAAAAAGAGACTTTAAGGACAGCACCATCCTCCCACACGCTGGGGTTACACCGCGGTGAATCTCAACCCCAAAAACGCTGTGCTTTCCCAACACTTTTCTGGGGTGAGGGAGTCTCTGTTCCAGGGAATATCTGTCATGCCCAAGAGTCAACTCTGTGACACCTTAATTGGGAAATCTCCATGAAGACACCCTGGCACAGCAGATGGAACAGATGTTGCTGCGGCTCTGCTCGTACAGCGTTTGTCCCCTACAGCCGTGAATTGCTGTAAATTTCAATGTCAGTTTAAAAAAGGGCAACCACAGTTTGTAAAATACGTCTGGGTAAAGTCAGGAAACTCCTCTGTTGTGGCCGGGGGGAAGGACACACCGCCTGCTCAATTTTATCTCTCATCTGAGTGCACTCAATTCAAAATGTTGCCTCTTTCAGACGCTTTCTCCATCCCATTGGTGAGGAGCATTGGTCTTCATTTCTAAATGTGAGATATTCATCATTCTTGTCACTGTCTCGTTGGTCTCACAATACCTTTCTCTTGCTCTAATAGTTAATAAATATTTTCATTATTTTAATAGTTTCATTTAAATAACGAGTGTTTTATTGTGGCATAGCAAATAGGAGGTTTGAAAAAATATATCTGAAAAGCTCTGTGTGAATAAGATCCGAAGCACACTAGAACAGGACTCAGAACCTTCTTGAACATCTTCTGCTGTTCCTCTATTTATATTTTTTTTCTTTTCCCCGTACACAATTTTCAAAGCTGTCTCAAAAGTCAATTCCACTCAAGGCTTGATATTGTGATTTCACATAATTTCATTCCTTTTTCCTTTTTGAATTTCATTTATATTTTTTTGCTTTTCCCCATACACAATTTTCAAAGCTGTCTCAAACGTCAATTCCACTCAAGGCTTGATAATGTGATTTCACATAATTTCATTCCTTTTTCCTTTTTGAATTTCCTTGGTCTTTTCTTTCCCTTCCCTTCTTTATCACTTTTTCAGAGGGTTAGATTAAGCCATAATTTAATTTGGCCTTATTTATACCCAGTAATTTCTTTATTTTATTGTCTTTGCCATGAGGACTACAAGAGAGCACTTGCTTTTGTTTAATGTCAGCTGATTTGAACATTGTTTTTACCCTTAGGCACAGAATTTTCAATATTTAGCACAGATCCAACAATTCTGTTGCAGGAAATACAGGAGTAAAAAAGTAATTAACACAAAGAAAGAATTGCAACAGTATCAAGAAAGAAAGAGAAGACAGTGGCTTATTCAAAACAGAGCACTATGGAAGCCAATATAGATAATAATAATAAAGGAAGGCTGTGAAAGTCACTGTAATAAAGAATTCCAAGGCAGCAGACAAACTGATCTGATTTTTTTAACAATAGACCTATGGATTCTGAAGGAACGTGAGAGAGAGGCACATTTAGGTTTGGAAACACAGTCAAGTTTTTGATAATTAGATTTTTGTCACAGTTGGCTTAATCATTCACTTTGGTGTGATCAGTACAGGCTGCCTCCTATTAAAAACAAATATTATCAGCACAGCATTGTTTTGGTGTTCCAGCACAACTGGCTTCTCTGAAAAAAAAATCCTGCATATGACAATCTTTAAAGTGAATATTTTTATTGGGGAAATGCAACCTGTATAAGAAATGAGGATCCAACTTTCATGGGAAGAAGACCAAAAAAAAAAAGTTTCTCATTGGACAGATTATACTTTTTTTTTTTTTTTTTTTAGACACTTTCCGTTGACTTTGGGCTAAGATATGTGATTATCTGTCTGCACTGCTCTCAAGGCCTGGAAATTGAAAACTCAGCAGATTCGAGTAGAATGAGCCTGTTTAACTCATGCAAATAATATAAAAGTCATATTTTATTCATGTGAAGAAGAAGAGAGAAAAGAAGATATATTTTTGTTGTTTGCTTTCTGTAGCTCTTTAAAGTCACAGCCAGTCCATAAAACTATGCCAGATTTTGCTGAGGATGCATATTTTTAATATTTGGTGATCGCTCTAAAAAATGTTTTAGCTGCTGAAAGTGAATAAAGCTCAACATATTTTCATCTTCATGGTTCCCAGTTCACAGCAGTGTGACAGAGAACGCAAAAGAAAAGGAAAAAAAAAGTCAAGTAAGTTTTATTTCTTCTGACTACAATAAAAAGCTTAAAAAAGTGATCAGGGAGAATTTTAAAAGAAAAAAAATATGGCAAAATATGAATTGCTTATTGTAGCAAAGAAAGGCAGGTGGAGACAGGCTGGCAGGCCTGGACATCACCAGGTAAATTCCAGGAAGGATAAACTGCTCCAGCCAGAGGGAATAAAGGCTGAGAAATACACAGATATCAACTGGAACTTAGGAGAAAATTCATATCCATCAAAACACTGGGAGTCTGGAAAGCTGAAAAAGTTGAGTTGCTTTGAAGAAGGAAGATCTGTGAGAATGGACCCTACAAGGGAGAGGAAGAGGGAATTTTTCCAAGCACATGTAATGACCGGACAAGGGGAAAAGGCCTTAAGCTGATGGAGAGCAGGTTTAGCTGAGATAGTGTGGAAAAATCCTTCCCTGTGAGGGTGGAGAGGCCCTGGCACAGGGTGCCCAGAGAAGCTGTGGCTGCCCCTGGATCCCTGGCAGTGTCCAAGGCCGGGCTGGACAGGGCTTGGGGCAGCCTGGGACAGTGTAAGGGGGTGGAATGGGATGAGCTTTAATATGCCTTCCAACCCAAACCATTCTGTGACTCTGATTCCATGAATTTCACGGCAAGGTAGGTGCTGATGCTGAGCACTGAGAGCCCAGATCATGATCCAAACTGGCTCTCCTAAGGCAAGGTAAACAAATTCCTTTCTTCCCCCTCCTTTTACCCCTGGATACTTAAATCAGTGAATCAGTTCCACAGGTTTTCTTTTTCTTTTTTTTTTTATTTTTAATTGGCAGAACTGAATGAGTCACAGGATTAGAGATTCTTCTGCTCTGTTTCGCAGGTGAACAAAGAAACTCTTCAGATAAGGAAATTCAGAATAGTGAACTCTCTCAATGGCAACCACTTGTGCGTTCAAGGACACAGACTCTGCATGGTTCTCTCAACCTTCTGCCTTCAGGAATTGATGTTTTCGCCTCAGCCCCTTGTTTGGTTCAACCATTCATCACCTTTTTTACATCAGCAGTTGCCTTGGGAAAAGTTTTCCTCGTATTTTGAACTGGGACTGGGAGTTCAGTGCCACTCCCTGGAGGCTGGAACTCCTGGAGGCTGAATCTTTAGGGAGCCTTCCACCCCCAGCCATTCTCTGATATGATTCTTGTCCCCATGCCCGAGAATGAAAGCAGCACTTAAATGCCATGGAAGGTCAAGGACTTTGGAAACAAAATCCCAGACTGATTTATCTTAACTTCATTTACAGTAGCACAGAAATGATATGGGCTAAAATAGAAGGAGATAGAACCGCAAAAAAGGAATTTAGGACTTATTATTTGATCTTACCACTGCTGAAACACCATTTCTGCTGCAGAGTAACACTTCAGAAATAGGATGGAAAGTGTAATTCAACAGGAAGAGAATAAAGAAAGTTATTATAAATGGATTGCTTCACTCCTCCAACATGACACACATATTTCTGATGATGGCGGAGTCATGGAATGATCAAAGAGTCATTGAAAGGTTTGACCTGGAAGAGATGTTAAAGATCATTTCATTTCAACCCTCTGCCATGAACAGGGGTACCTTCCACTCTCCCAGGGTGCTCCAAGCCCCATCCAACCTTGGACTCCTGCAGGGATGAAGGGTTTTTGTCTTCATAGGTAGAAAATGCTCAGTTCCAAGATCTTTTTACAGAAGTTGGGATATGCGCAGAGGGAGCAAATGGCTGTGAGCAGAATAAAAATAACAACTCCAAGCCTCACCACTCCCTGGAGCAATTGTACCTGAGGGCTGTTAAACAAACTGCCAGAGCAGCTGCTCTTTTTACCACCCCGTGATGTTTGGAGCAGCAAGATAAGGAACGCTAAGGACGTTATGATTTGGCCAAACACAAAGTAGACTTTAATCAGACGAGGTTCACTGGCTCACTGCAGTGCCTGCAGAGCAGCTGGGCGCGTGCCTTCAAAGCGAATGAAACCCTGCTCTGCCACCTCAACCCACCTGGGAATGTCCCATGCATTGGTGACACTGGAGGATGAGCTGGAAGGCACTTTTCAACCCATAAATGCTTCTCAAATCTTTACAAAAATTGGTTGGGACATCTTGAGGGGTTTCACCTCTGCACTGGAGAGCCCACAGCTGGATGCCCATTGCCGGGGGTCATGGGCAGTGACCTGAGCCAGTCCTGACCCCATCACTGTCCCAGGGAACCACAAACACCAGGCATGGTTGTAGCTGAGAGCCACCTCCAGTCTCCAAGGTTTATCCTCTTGATATTGTATTCAAATAAAGCAAATCAATTTTCTCAGAGTGTAAATGTTGTGGTTTGGAGCAGAGTCAGTCCCGTGGTGCATTTCCCATTCTGCCCACAGCTGGGTACAAATGAGGAGAGTGCACTCTGGGAGGATCAGAAGGAGCTGAGATGGATGGGAACAATGCTAAATCCTGCAGCCCACACACTGAAAGGCTCACAAGGTTAGTGCTCAGAGAATACAGCTCTCCCTGTACCTAAAATTCAAGTAGAAGTGTTTTGACTATTAAAGCTCCTTAAACCACGATGCTTGGAAAGCCTTGTGCAGGTAGGAGAGGTGGGGAGCAGGATCTCCAGAGAGAGACAGCAACTGAAGCACTGTCTGACATTTATGCAGCTGTTTGATCACATGTGGGGTCTGAACTTACCCTTTCTTGAGCTCTGAAATGAGCTGGATGCAGCCTGCCCCAGCTTTTCAAAGATCATGGACACCCACAGCAAAACCTCCATAGGAACACAATTATTCACACTTGGAATGGATGCAACTGGGAATTGATAAACTTCATTTTCCTCCTCCCAAAAGAGTAGGAATCCTCTGCACCTCTCAGGTCACGTGGATGAGGTTTCTCTCTGAATTGCTTTTCCTGGGACCAGCTGCTGTCCACTGGTGCTGTGGATGAAGAAAAGGAATGGGACACTCCCAGCTGACAGGGGGATTCCATGCAATCCATGAATTTATGTACCTTATTGAATATTTCAGTTAAGAATAACCTGGGTTTTTTTTCTGGGGTGAGAGATCCATATCCATGCTGGGTAAAATTGGTAACAGCTTAGCTGAGATGTCCTGTAATGCTTTTTCTGGTCTCTATATTCCATTCCAGGAGATTTCGATCTTCCTTCTATCTCTCCTGCTTGTCTCGAATACTCAAGATATCTCCAAGGGAATCTGTTCCTCAACACCTGCTTGCAGGCAAATCCTTTTTCTGCTGGCCAACAAATTATTTTAACACTTTGCTTAATTTGAAGTACTTCCAAATTATTTCATGGGTCTATTTTGAAGGTCCTTTGCTCTGTAACCATCAACTGCAACTCACCATGACTTCACTCCACAGACACTTTGGCTTTTGTTTCCAAAGTACTCCAGGAACATTACTCAGAATGTTTTTAAAGTACTAAATAAATAATGAATCGCCCATCTAAATCGTTATAAAATTTATCATTCAGTGAATCATTCCGTTTTTATCTGAGGGAGCTCATGTTGACGTATGTGTCATATTGGTATTTATTCTGGCCTCTGCCAAAGTAAAGAAAACCAAAATTTTAGAAAATGTACATTTCTTATACATTCATGAAAATAAATAGGGGCTTTTTTATCACATCAATGATATTATTACAGTGATTGTATTGGTAGTTGTTTATATTAAAAAATCTGCATGTATTCTGTAAAACACCAATGGTGAGCCTGGGAAAACAAATTTGGGCACAATAACATGGGGCAAAGGAATAAATAGTTTCACTGTCGGGGAGAGATGCACACTGTTACAGATAAGAATTGCTTGCTATGTCCGTTGTTCTTGTCCTTCCTTTTCCTGTCAATAATCCAAATATAATTGGGGGAATCCAGACTAAAGTATGGTTTCTTTGGTGCACCCAGGACTTCAGGCATTTATATTCTTTGGGGTGCTTCTAGTCCAAGAAAGTTTTCCAGCCTGTTTTTGAGCTCAGAGTTGCTTTTCCAATGTTTCATTTACTCGGTTTTCCCAGCAGCCATTTGGTGTGATGGATCTCAGTGGACCTCTGAGTCAGCCTCTATTCCAAACTCTGCACTTTCAGAGCCACCTTTAAGCATTGTTGAAGCCAATCTCATGAGAAACTCCTTCTATTTCAAATAGCTGAGGCCAAAAGGATTGTTGGAGTTGGCATGGGAGAGACTAAACAAACTGATTTCACTTTCATGTCACCTTTGTTTCTTTGGAAAGTCACAGAACATGTATCAGTCACAATCAGGGAAAAGGAACACTGAGCTCTGCAGTGCTCACGGGACAGAGATCTCTTGGAACAAGAAGTTTTTGGCTGGCAGCAGCAGGAATAAATTATCCATAAAACAAATAGTGAGTCCAGAGCACATGATTTTTGGGACAAACCTTCACCTCAGGTAGTTGATCTAATTGTGGATTAGCATCATTCAGACTGACTGTACAAATAGGAACATAGAACTAAAAGTTTTATTAAAGAGTGTGATGAAAAATCCTTTGTAAAAGCTCTCCATTCTTCTGAGAAACTCTCAGAGCTCTCCAACTTTTGACCCTCCTTTTAGATTTGAATCCTGCTCAGCAAGTGTCCTTCTCTTAGATATCTCCAGAGAGTAATGTGAAGAAAATTCTTACAGCTCTGCTCCTCATTGTAGAGTCATTTGTTTCTTTTCTCTCTCTCTTTGTCTCAAATCCCAAGGAAAGGTTAAGTTTCCAAACAGAACATTTGTCTTTGGTGCTTTGTTCAAACCATATTTAGCACAGAAGGCCCTGTACCTCAGCATTGACACCTCTCATCGCAACCAGCCTTGGAAAAATTCCCCAGAGGAAAGTGCAATTAGAGCAGGAGAGGAACACAGTGACTCAGAACACTTTGTTTGGAGCTGGCAGGGAAAGGACGCAGCGCTGAAGCTGTGACACGCAGCAGCTGTGGCAGCAGCAGCCAAACAAACGGAGAGGCAGCGTGTCTTCCCTTAAAAATGTGTCCCACTTGGCTTCCAGAAGTGCCTGGACTTCTCTTCGGTCATTTTACATCTCTTGCCTCCTGCAGCTGATCAATATTCAGCCATGTGAACACAGGTCTGTGTGTCCGTCTTTTGACATGCAATTGTCCCTATATGACACCCAAAACAAGTCCAGTGACATCAGATGTCAAAAATTTCCTGAATATTTCATTGTACTGAAAAGAGTGAGAAGCAGCTCTTATATCTGTGGGGCTTCAGGGAGAACTTAAAAATGGGGATCCCAAGCTCAGGTGGAGCACGGTGACCATCCTGAGGCTCCAGGAGAGGCCGGAGTTCCCAAAGGAACTGTTCTACCTGTTGCTTGTGTAAGTGGTTATCAACAGATCCGGGAGATGAGAAAGGAAAGAAAAACTGTTACTCCCTTCCTGGTTTTGGTTTCCAGAGCTGTTTGATACCCTTGAAAAGAGCTGAATCCTGGCAGATGCTGGGCCCATGGTGAGAGCTGCCTGGGCAGTAAATCCTGATGGTTGGATGGAAGATGTCACACCTGATGGGCTGCTTGTGGCAAACAGGACTAGAACTTTTTCTTTTGCTTGCTAATAGATATTTGATTTGGCTTCTCTGATTCTTTTTGACTGAACTCTTCAGAAATGAGTCTTGAGAGTGATATCAGGGATAAATCCCCAAAGGGCAGTCCCCAGCTAACCTCACACACATGGCAACTGTAGGATGCAGGAAGAGGAGCAAACGAGGCACTGTTGAGAAGGAGCTTTTTGACATTTGGTGTTGCCTTTTGGTCTGTAAAATGTGGCTGCTTCTGAAAACACCAATGAGATCAAATGCTTCTCCTTCATCAACCCAGTTTTCCTGCTGAATCTCCTTCTGGTCTTGGCTCCATTTCTGTTCATAAGCTGTGCCAATAGCTGGTAGCCATTTGCTACCAGAGGCAGGAACCTCACTAGGTGCATCGATGTGTTTATCACAGAAATCAATCTCACATGGCCTCAAAACACCCATTAATAATCTTCCTGCCCATCTGTCCAAAACCTCATTTATTACAATTCTTGCATTATTTTGATTTGTTCATTAAGATGCTCCTAAAAGAGATGCCATTTTCATAATTTGCCTTGTAAAGGAATTTCAGAAAGAAAGAAGCATGCAGTTCTCCAAAGAGAGAAAAAGAAGAGCAGCACTGGGGCCTTTGGTTAAGCAAAGTAAAAAAAACATTGAAAGATGGGAATGGAAAGGAGGGAGGAAAATCATTAAAGTGCCCTTCTTCATCTTATACTTTTAATTGGAGATAAACTTGAGTGAGCAATGGAATCTTCAGCATCCCACAGGGAATTTTTTTTTTACAGGCATGGAGTGACGGGAGCAGGGTGGATGGATTCAAACTGACAGGGGGTACATTTAGAAAAGCTGTTAGGAGGAAATGCTTCCCTTTGAGAGGGCTGAGACACTCAGGGGAGCTGAGGACATCCCATTTCTGGCCAGATTGGGTGGGGCTTGGAGCAACCTGCTCTGGTGGGAGATGTCCCAGCCCATGACAGGAGGACTCAAATCAGATGGTTTTGAATTTCTTTTCCAACCCAAACCAATTCTATCAGACCCTTGAACAAAACAGCCTTTGGTTGCCCCATTTCAAGTGTTCATTTTCTGTAGAACATGAAACAGAAAGCTCCTGGGTGACACTGAGAGCGATATGGAGGCCACAGCCCCAGTGAAGGATAAAGGGCTTAGAAACAACGCAGGCAAATGAACAGCAAAGGGGAGGAAAATCACAAGCAAGCCTGTGAAATACTTAATTGCAAACTGAACTTTCATTTATTTAGAGATCACATAGATCTGTGTCACTGAACTTTGTGCAAATTGCCATGGGGTCTTTCTAACGCCCACTGGGCCTGAGCTCAGCATCGTGATGGATTGTTCAATTTACTGAGCAAACCAAGAGCTCTCGGCGAATTTTAGGTGCTAATCTTCTGATTGAACTCAATTGCCAGGGAGACCTGCCCCACAAAGTTTGCTAATAAGGATTGATCCAGCCGTTGATAAGGATTTAAAAGGTTGATGCAGGATATTAACAAAGTATTGAATTTAGCTGCTCCCCAGCTACAATTACAGAAAAAGCATAAGGCCATTTCAAACCTGTGGAAAAATTAAGAGATGCCATATCTACATGGAGTAGCATCATTAACGTATTAATTAGGGGACACCTTCACAAGGACAAGTAAATTGTAAAATTTTGAGATATGAGAGAAGAATAAAAAGTAAATTCCACTGATGTGTGGATTCAATCACATATTCCACCCCGTTATACTTCTTTCAGGAGGAATTTCTTCACAGAAAGGGTGGACAGGCATTGGAAGTGGTTGCCCAGGGAGGTTTGGAGTCCCCATCCCTGGAGGTGTCCAAGGAATGTCTGGATGTGGCACTCAGTGCTCCAGGGTTGGTGTCAAGGTGGTGATCGGCCACAGGTTGGACTTGATGATCTTCAAGGTCTTTTCCAACCTAAATGATTTTGTGATTCTGAACGTTTTAAAACTGAAGATGCATATTTTGAGAATTCTGAAGATAGGAATGTGCTAAGGGGCTTGGAGAAGACTTCAGTCTGAGCCCATCTCTGATCTATCAGTGTTACCATGGTTTGAGTTACTGTAGGCGGGCCTGGTGGACTCAATGCCAAAATAAGTGTTTTCTTGTGTTGGACCTTATGTGTCCAGAAACTGGGGACACTTTTTCCTGAGCTTTTGCAAAAAGAGAAGTCCATGAACATGATTTCCTTGGCACTGTGGTGAGTCAGACCCAGGGTGTCTGTCAAATTTGGATTTGGGTGTTCATGGCAAGAGGTGTAATGGGGCAAACTGTGGACAGATTTCTCTGCAGGTTCCCAAAGGGACCTGCAGGGATCTAGGATATTCTCTTTGAAACTTAAAATCTCTTATTTGCAAGCAAAGGGTCCTCATTTCCCAAAAGCTGGAACAATTTCATGTCCTTTCTGGATGCTCAGTTTGCCGAAGCACCTCTGGATTTTTCAGAAACTGCTTTGGAGAGAGTGAGCCAACATTTTAGAATTTCCTTTGCCTGACTCTTCCCCAAAAAGACATGGAGTGATACCTTTTCTGTGTTGTTTTTGTTGTGGTAGAACTATCCTCCACATCCATGTGTTTCTTGAACTCTTCCAGGGATGGTGACTCCATCACTGCCCTGGGCATTCTGTTTCAGTGCCCGACCACCCTTTCCATGAAGAAATCTTTCCTAATATCCAATTTAAACCTTCATTGGTGCAATTTGAGAACATTTCCCCTGGTTCCATCACTTGTTACCTGGATGAAGAGAACCGAGTTACATCCTGGGAGAGCTCAGGAGCTCTTTCTATTTCTCCTGTGGTCATTGCTCCTAAAAGGGATGGGGAAGAGCAATTGAATGAGAGTCACAAGAAAAAACAAAGTAACTCTTTTTATTTGATGAAAATCAAGACAATTCAGATGTCAGGTTACTATTAGTGAATTTTAAGAGCTTTCTTAATTAGCCTTACATTAGATGGTGGTAATCAGCATGTGTGTGCAGCACCAGTCACCTCATCAAAAATTGATTTGATTTAATTAGATTATACATCTCCCGTTTTTCTAAACCTCAAGTCGTTTGAAGCTGTGGGTGGGCCTCCACATCCCTAAATCAGAAGGTGAAAAACTGGCACACAGACCTAGAGTAAGATTTGCTGAATCTGGTGGAGCACTGCAGAGGCACAATCAACACTCGTATTCCAGAGTTCCTGGATACTTATCCCGCGTAAATTGAGTCTCACATTCATCCAGTAATTCAGGACCCAGCCAAAACTAAGCTGATTTGAGCACCCGAAAGATCTCAAGATGGACACCAGTTTCTGGAAGGATGATTTTTTTTCTTATTCTTTAATCAAGGGCAGTGTTCTCAGAGTCACAGCAAACAACATTTGCCTGAGCAAGTTTTCAATTGGATATACTGAGATGAAAAAATAATCAATTACAGCTGAAAAATCCTTATCAGTCAACACAAGACAATGAAATAACCCTGAAGAGTGTGCCTTATCAACACTGAGATTTATGGGTGCTTTGTTAATAGGTTTTCCCCTAAAACTCAAATTACAAACTGATATGCAGAGGAGTAATCACAACACACAGGATAAGAAATGCTAAATAAAATTAATGACAAACCCTTTTGTTTGTCAAGATTCTCTGAGTTTCCCAGTAAATCCATGAATAGTTCTCAATACAGAAGGTCAAAAATGGAATAACATCTCTCAGCCATTTGCTTATTGGCTCTGCCGAAACAAAACTGCAAAATGAACAGTTTGGATTCCATGATTCTAAGGCACAAGATGTGACAGAGATCAGGAGGGGACAGGTCCATACTGCACTGGGAAATCTCCTCAGAGATTTTCAGGGCTTGGAAATAAAGCATCTTTCATGCTGTGTATGTTTATCCAAGAAAATTATTTATTGCATCCAAGTTCTCCACACACTGCCTACGTTACATACAGTGGCTGACACAAACCACCTCACTTTTCTACATTCTCTAATTCTAGAAGAGAAACACCAAGTTTCTTTATTTATTTATTATTTGTATTTCACTTGCTAAAGAATAAAAAAAAAATTTAAATTTCAAAATTTAAAACTTTGTGATTCTGTGTTTGAAGCCTGTCCTAGCAATCAAGATTTAAAGAAACTTGTGGCCGTAAATTTCACTTTGGACAGCCCTGACATAGCAGGTTGTATCATGACATACCAAAGTTTTTCCTGGCAATTTGAGCCATCTCTCCTTGTTGACTGAAAGGCTGCAATATGAGCCAAGACCTGGAGAAGAAAAACCCCTTATTCAATCATAAAATGTGCTTGATGTACTGGTATCTCCTAACTGGCCATATAGGAAATTAATTTATTCTGTCTTACACCTTCTAAAAATTGGAAGTGGATTTGTGATAGAGATTTTAACCTGCTAACTACCAGTGCTTCAATCTGATTATTTAGGAAGAAATCCTTGAGTGAAGTGATATCAAATCTCATATAGCCTGACCTGACCTCTCTATTTTTGGGAGATGTTTTCAGAGGGAGGGAAAAACCCCAAACCCAAACCCCTGTGCTTCAATCTGAAACTCTTCCTCCCCAGAAAAGCGGCATTTCGAAGTTAATGCTGTGCTTCAAACCCCTGCTGGGCAGGAAAAATGGCATTTGCCAGACAAATCTGGTAAAATGTTCCCTTCTGTTGCTTTACTTCTGGTTTTAAATCTCACCCATGTTTTGCTCTCTTCATTGACCACATCTTTTGGTCAGAAAAGTTGTTCAGACACCATTAAGGGGACAGGGAGCAGCAGAAGGAGCTGGGACACAATTTTTCCACATCTTCATTGCATAAAAATGTGCCCTTTTTTGTGGCACAGGGGAAAGTATTGCACAAATTATCACATTTTTTCACACTGTCACACAGTTTCTTCCCTCTGCTCTGCTGTCAAAATACATTCCAATAAAAGATAACCACTGGGGGTTTTAGTTACATCTGGATTAAAAACAGTTTCAGCAGGAAAATTTTTGCAGATTTATAATAACCAGGCATTTTCATGCTCTCTTTTTGACTGACACACATAAAAGAGAGATTAGGTGTTCAGAAAAGGCTAAAGTGTGGGAAAACTTTTAGCAGACAGTGGAGAGAGGGGTTTTTTTCTCCTTCAAAATCTGTTTTATCCATGTCTTGTTTCCAAATCCTCTTATTTGAAACATGAAATCACTGGGAAAAAAAATAGAATTTTTCTTCTTATATAATTTCACACCTCTCAATATGATTGTTCCTTTCCTTATAGGTAAAAAAACATGGGGAATTAATTGGTTTGACTGTAACATATGAGGAGGTCAGCTGCTGCTGGCTGTGGATTTAGGGTTTGCCATTGGAACTCATCATTTTAGTCTTGTTTATTCCACATCCTGTCTCGTTGGAAAACTCTCCTAAAGATTAATTTGGTAAATGAAGCCTGTCCTAGCAATCACCAAGATTTAAAGAAGCTTTTGAGATTTGGAGATTTGAGTATGCTCAGCACCTGACATGAAGGTGTCCTGTGTTTTCACAGAGCTTTAGGAGCAATCAAACCCATACCTTGGTTTTCATCTTGTCCTTGTCATGACTCCTTGAAGAGAAGAAGGAAGAAACAGAAGATTTTTAAAAAATGTTGAGTTTTTTTTTGTGGCAAAACCTCATCTTTCATAATTTTACACATAAGATGATCTGCTACATCTGCAAGTGTATCATCCTTCTCTTGCTTTGGGGCAAAATTCTCTCTGCTTTCCCTCATCTGTCCCCATCAAAAGCCACCTCACTGAACTGCCTCAAAGCAATAAAAACCCTCGAGCATTAAAGAGTGGGTAACAACAAGGAGGCAGGCCATGGTTTCCTTAAGAATTGAGTGAAATGAAGGAGGAATGCACAATTAATTCTCATTAGAAATCAGGTCATGTTGGAGCTGCAGTGACCAGAACAGGAGGCCTTCTTTGTGTTCAGCACAACCCTAGTGCTTGTAAATAAAATGAATAAAGTAAAATAAAATAAAATAAGATCAAATAATATAAAATAAGATAAAAATTAAAATAAATCAAAATTAAATAAAGTAATAAAAAGGAAAGAAAATAAAATAATATTAAAGAAAATAAAGTAGAATTAAATTAAATTAAATTAAAATCTCACTCCATTTTGCTGTGCCTGAGTTCTCACTGCCCTCTGTCCTGGGTAATTAAAACTGGTCCTCTTCCCAGTAAAGGCTTTAATGCACCAGCAGACTGCAGGATGGGAAATAACCTTCCTTGCAATGTCACAAATAACAGATTTCCACTGGCAGGTTTCTATTTTGAGGCTGCACATCAAGCTGGACCTGTTGGAGTGGTGTCTGCGTATTCCAGCTGCTGGAATGGAGGGGAGGGACAAGGCAGGAGATGAGTGGGCAAAGACATTCCCTGGGTGAAGAAATGGACTTGAGGCTTGTGCCAAATGAAATCAGGAACTGCAGGAATGTGTGAAATGAGTAGAGGGATGAATGAGGGAAATATCTGGGGTACAATTCAATGAGAAAACAGAAATATTTGTGATTGAGATGTGATATCTCAGCTGTTTTTCTGGACTTTCTGAACCTTTGAGTGAGGTCTGGAGAGCAATTAATCCTACCCTAAAACTGACATCCAAAGCAGGCCCGAAGAAATGCATCCTAAAGGTTTGTATTCCTCTTCCCTGAGTCACAGGGGAGTCAGGGGTGACTGTTCCGTGGGTAAATATCTATTACAGCTGGTGAATGATGCATGAATGGAATCTAACCGCATAATCAGGTGCTTTAATTAATTAGAGATGAATAAGCACATTATCTGAATAGATTAAATGGGCACGACCCCTGTTTCTGTCCATTCAGTGTACACAAAAAACAGACTTTGACAAGCCTGGACAGCAGACAGGTTGAGACACTTGTGGTTGTGTTGGGCTTTGCTGTGTGTGAATAACTCTTGTGTATCCTGTGGGATGGGGCTTGGAGCACCCTCGGATAGTGGGAGGTGTCCCTGCACATGGCAGGGGATGGAATTGGATGGTTTTAAAGCCCCCTTCCAAACCATTCTGGGATTCTGTGATCACACAGAGGCAATCAGAAAATCTAGTTTGGCTCAGACAATGAAAGTTTACCAGAGAAAAGGAGTTTTGCAGAGAATGTTTTTATGAGCTGTGGTTCCATGGATGAATTTCACAAGAAATTGTCAGAGGTGGGTACTGCATGATCCTGAAAACAAATTAATACTGCAGAGCACCATAAAAAGACATACCCATGGCAAATTCTTACTCATGGGAATGACTGATCAATCCAACTGGAGTGTCCTGTCCTCAGCCAAAAGCGACAAGCAGCCCATGTCCCTCTTCCTAATCTAGAACAAAGAGTAATTCAAAATTTAAATTAAAAACTCCCTATTTCAAAATGATTATTAAGTTGAGGAACAGATATTCTTCAGGGATTGTTTTTAATTAAAGTCTGCTGTCTCTCTCTTTTGTCTTTTTTTTCCTTTTTTTAATTTTTAATTACCAAACCTCTGGACTGAGTCTGGTGTGCCAGGAGAAGCCTGCTGTAACGACAGATCACGGCGAGTGGAGATGGAGAGAAACAAACCCAACCCCACTAAAACCCAGTTTTAATGAAACAAAACATTTCTTCAGTGCCAGCTGGCTAATTAGTGACAGGGATGGTTCCTCCCGTGCAACACGATTGTCACAGGCAAGGCCAGAGGGCACCTCATGCATCCCAGGAAAATAAACATTCCTTCCATAAAAATAAACATTCCTTCTATAAAAATAAATATTCCTTCCATATGGCAGGGAAGGTTGCCAGGTAGAGAAACAGGAGGGATGATTTGGGTTGTCAGCTAGTGTGGGCAGAGTGGCTCTGTGATCGAGGACACATTGTCCATACTCTGGGAATGTCTTCCAGGAAAGTGATGAACCTGGCAGGAGATGTCCTGGAGCTGCACATCCATGAGCATCCCAAGATGCATGGGGTGCTTGGTGTCCAAATTATTGCTGTCACTGAGGCCACAGGGTCAAAGAATCCCAGAGTGGTTTGGGATGGGACATCAAAGATCATTCAGACCCACCCCTGCCATGGCGGGGTACTTTCCACTGTCCCAGGGTGCTCAAGCCCTGCCAATCTGGCCTTGGGCACTTCCAGGGATACAGAAGCAGCCACAGCTTCTCTGGGAATTCCATCCCAGCCCCTCCCCACCCTCTCAGGGAAGAACTTCAGGTGGACTGAGCTGGCTGCAGAGTGGGATTGATCCCAGGAAGTGCCAGGGAAGGACGTTCCTGCCCCATGTCACAGCAGGCACCCACCCCATCCATCACAGCCAGGGTCCAGCTTTGCCCTTTCCAGCACCACCTCTCACCATGAATATTTCCTGAAATAAATGTTTTTCTTTGCTGTGCACCAAGAGCACAGAACCTGATAAACTTCTGAGCGTTCCTGCCAAGATTGAGTGTGGCAGATTTGGCTCAAAATCACCACACAGGAGCTTTTCCTCTCATTCAGCTGCACTTTCGCTGCATCCTGTATATGTTTTCTGTAGTGTGTGTGTTCACATACAGTGTCATGTTCAGTCAGCAAAAATGTTTGAACAGCATGACACAAAACCTACCTGGTTTTAGATATCCCAAACATGCTGGGGTAAATTTTAATCCAACTTAAATCAAAAATTATTGTTCCACTACCTCCAAAGAGAAATTAAAAAGCCTGAACTCATCAATTCATTATTAAATTAAAAGAAACATCAGTGACACTGAAATGGTGTTTGGTTTTTCCTAGCATTTATTTTTGAAGAATAAAGAAAATGTAATGATTCATTTTATTTTTCAATCAACTAGAAATACAAGTATTCTTTTTTTCCTCCAAAATTTCTAGAGAGCTAATTTTAGTTATTATTTTTTTGACAAGATGGAGTTAAGGCTGCATACTCAAATACTGAAATAGAGCTGTTTTTCACAATTTCTGATTCATTTGATATGGTGAAATGTTGTGTTCTAACTTGAAATCAAAAAACAGTTTTCTTAATCTTCAGTGTAGCAACTGAAACTGTTTTTCATCTGGTAACACAGATGCTTTTGGAATTTATAGTGCTGAACATACCATTGTGCAGGTTGCATCTGAGCAAAAATAATTAAAATAACATTGAAGTTACCAGTAAAATTATTCAGAAGTCTGGAAACACTGGAAAAATTTGTTTGTGCAACCATAGGTTCCCTCTCTATCTGATCAATAAAAATTCTATGTTTTTTGACTTTGTCTTTTTTGCATCAGCATAGTGATACTTTTTTAAATGGGCAGCAAACCAAAGTTTGGTTTCAACTTTCTTTTGCCTCTGTCTCATTTACTGAACACTCCTGAAACTCTCCAAGATCTGAAGAAAGAGCATTAATTCTTCCAAGTTCTTGCCATTGCAGTGATTTTGAGCTGCATAGACAGGAATGGAATTATTTTCCATAGCTGTGATGAGATGTGATCAGTATCAGTGATCCACCTTCAGGTAGGAAACAGAAACACAGAAATCATGATAAATTTGGAAAAAAAACCAACAAAACAAAACAAAACAAAACAAAACAAAACAAAAAAAAAAAACCAGAAGAAAAACAAAAAAAAAAAAAAAAAAAACACGGTAAATTCAGAGCTTTATCTGATAGGTGTAGCCAGTGACGCTGGAGACACCAATAGCTAGGCTGGCCAATCATTGTGTGTATATATAAATAATTGTATAAATTCATTAACATCTGTGGTAGAGCAACCTTTGGGCTCCTGAATTCAGGTTCTGTCTCTCCCCTGGAATGGGAAGACTTAGCTCCAGCAATTTATTTTTAGTGCTTGCTAAAATTCCATCTGAAAACAAATACAAATTTATTCCCCTCCAGTGCTCCTCTATCCATTCCTGCCCAGTGCAGAACCACAGTGTGTCCCTGGGATCCTGATCCCATTCCTGCCTTCTCGGGGTCCTGGTTCTGTCCACACCACACTCATGAGCTGCTGATTCCAGCAGCACTGCCCTGAACCCCTCAGGGAGGACAAATCTCCAGATTCCTGGTGGACAGCACTGACCCAAGGCTATTTCATGGAAGCAAGCCAGCAGAACACCTCCAATAAAATTCACTCTGTGGTTATGAGAAGCCCTTTTTTGTGACTTTTAACTGCCTAAAAATAGCTGCTGAGCTTTGACACTGCCGTGCCTGAGGCTTGTTTCCCTCTGAACCCGTTTATGGCCTTTCCTTGACCTCTGGCATCTTCTGCCAGTGCCATGTGGTGCCATCAATTGATCTCTCCCTGGGTGATGGAGCCAGCAAATTCATCACACTTATTTTCCATGCCTGAGGTCATGTGGAGCCTCAGAATTTCATGATATTTACCTGATCAACATTTACAACCCCCAACATCAGTTATGAACACAGGAGGTGGTTCATATTTGTATTAAACACTAATTAAATGCTCATTTCTAGTACAGTCATGTATTACCCAGAGCACAGAATGAATTATGGCAGTGACACATTTCAAACAGCAAAAACATTTGCTGCAGGAATATTCCTTTGGAATTTTTTTTCCCCTTCCTATTCCTTTTATGGCCAAACAATTTTTAAGAGAGAATAATCTTATTTATCTCTCTGTGCTTAAAATCATAAAGAGTGTTTGCTTAGGAAAAGCAATTGTTCAGAACAGTAAGAGGGAAGCAGGGGCAGAATGATTTTGTGGGGTCTGTTTGGTTATTCACAGCATAACCAGGAGGTAAAAAGGGTAAAAAGGGGGAGAAAACTGTGAAGAGAAAGGAAAGCACACATGAATTTTTTGCTCTAACAGAAGTTGAAGAGAGGAGGAAAAAAATCACGTGTGCTCCTGTTTCCTTTCTTTCTGCAGTCTTCTCCCCTTTTTTACCCTTTTAGAACCCCCAATTATGCTTTGAATGACCACAGACCCCACAAAATCATTCTGCCCTGCTTTTCTCTTACTGTTCCGAGCAATCGCATTGCCTAAACGAACATAAGTAATGATTTTAAGCAGAGAGATAAATAAGATTATTCTGTATTAAAAACAAGAGAGAGGAGCCCACAGCTGCCCTCTGCACTGGCTGGCTGCTCAGGGGTGTGTTTTTCCGAGCTGATTACTCACAGAGTAAACTCCAGTCACGCTTGCCGCTCATGATTTGTTTCCTTTCCCCACTCTGACTGGAGCATCTGAGTGTGTGGATTTCCAGCTCTGCTCTGGAAAGGTGCAATTCCAGGGAGATCCCTGGCGGATGGGCCTGCAAACTCCATGCTCTTAAATACTTTCCATGGACACTCAGAGAGCCTAGGGAGCAAGGAGGCTTTTTTATCACTTTGGAAAAGCCCTGTATGGGGTCGAAAGGTCTGATTCAGACCCATCCTGCAAGGAATGAACCCTCTCAAGCTGAGAGGTGTGGTTGGGAGCTGGCTGTGCCGAGTTCTGCTCTGTTTGCATTGTCAACATCCACTTTAATATCCCTTTTGGCAGCACTACAATGCATATTTCCATTGACTTCCTATTCCTAAACAAAAGGCATTGCTCAATCCACACCTCTTGCAGTGTTTGCAGGAGCATGCAGGGTGTGCTTTTTGGGTTTTTTTGACATTCCAGAGCACACCTTGCAAACCAGAAAGGTTCCATATTCCTAAAACAGGTGTTAAAATTTACACCACCAAGTTAAGGTGGTGACAATATTTGAGGGTGACATGTGGAGTTAAAAACAAACACTTTATCAGGCATTCAAACCTTAGTGGCAGGCAGCAGCCACTGTAGGCAAAAGTTTTCAGTTTTTCTTGTGGACAAAACTGTAAGTATCCTAATTATTTCAGAGAGAAAGTGTAAAATTTATATCAGTTTGAAAAAAAACCTGAGGATTTAGAAAGGCAATTTACAGCCATTTATTTTAAAATCAAATCAGAGCCTTTACTCTCTGTCCTTATTCCTGAAAAATGCTGGAAGTCTTTGCTCATGAAAATCTGGAAGCTCTTAATATTTCCTTCCATTGTACAGTTATAGGTAATTTGAAAATATATTATTTCCAGAATCAGACTCATACCATAGAATCTTTTTCTTTTTTTTTCCTGAGAGTGAACTCCCATTTCACACCAATGGTGTGCTAATTCCCCGCATCAGCAATTAAAAATTATCCAGAAAGGAAGAAAAATATTTTGAGTGCTTGGGCTGGCACCACCTTGAAGAGACAGAAGGAAACATGACAGTACAATACAGTTTGTGAATTCTGACCTGCTCCCAAAATTCCTATTGAAGGAAAAATCATCTCTTCATAGCTGGTGGGAGTCTGTGCAGATATTTCCAGAGGAACCTGTTTAAATGAGGGAGTTGGGTCTAGCTGGCAGCTTGGTATTGCTCATCCATTGCAGAATACCTCCTGCAAAAAAGGAAAATCCCCTCTGCCACTGTGTCTCAGTGCAGTTTAGGGCAGTCTCTCTTGTAGAACAAAGAGATTAATTACTGACCTGCAGCAATTAATTATAATCTAGAAAACATTCATTTATATATGGGCTGTATGTAATGAAAAACCGGAAGTGTTCTTTTCAGTAAGCATAGTCAAATAAAGACTTGTCATTTCTTAATTATTTCTAATTGAAGGAACACCTAACCTGTGACCAATAAAATTCAGGGGCAATTTTCTGTGTCTTGGTGATTGATGGTGTTTGTGCAAGGAAAACAAAAATGGGGGAGGTGAATTTACTTAACACCAGCACGAGTAAATAAAATATTCCTGGTTTATTATTCCTCATTAGATTTTATAATCAGGACTAAAATTAGGCAGTGGAAGCCTGCAGCCAAGTCTATTACTTTGTCTTGCCTGAAAGCAGTGTGGGAATAGGTCTTCTGGTTTGGGTTTGCATTTACATTTCTATCACAAGAGATTCACAGGTGGAATCCCTCTGGGGGTTCTGGGAGAGGTAAATCTGCAACAGGGAGGAAGAGAGGCCACCATAAGGACAATTATATGTCTTGTCAAGGAGGAAAATTCCTCCTCAAAATGGATAAAACTGCAAGAAAGACATTTGGTTTTATAGAGGGTGGCTGGTGGCTGAGGGAAAGATGAGGCTGGAACAGAGAAATCTCAGAATCCTGTCATTGTCATGACTGGAAAAGACTTTTAAGATCATTAAATACAGCTTTCAACCCAGCATCACCACCTTGTTCCCACCAAACCAACTCTCTATGGCCACATCCACAATCTTTTCACACTTCCAGGGTTGGTGACTCCACCACTGCCCCAGGCAGCGCCTTCCAATGCCTGACCACCCCTTCAGTGTAGAAATTCTTTCCAAATCTCCAATCTAAACCTTCCCTAGTACAACTTGGGGCTGTTCCCTCTCCTCCTGTCCCGTTCCCTGGGAGCAGAGCCCGACCCCCCTGGCTGCCCCCTCCTGTCAGGAATTGTGGAGAGCCACAAGGTCCCTCTTGAGCCTCCTTTTCTCCAGGACAAACAAGCCCCATGGCAGGGGGGGGTCAATCACCATCAATATTCTCATCTCTTAAGTGTCTCCAGGTTGCTCTGTTTCATCGTGGCACCACCATCCCTTTTCCCTTGAAGTATTCCTGTTGATTTTTCAATTTACCTCCTTTTTTTTCTGCTTATTTCCTCTTTTCCTGAGCTTCTTTTTGATAGATTTGGGCATCCCCCCATCTGTGCTGACTCAGCACTACAGCGGCCTCTCCAAAATGCTTCTCTGGATTGAAATCATTCTCCAAAACCAGGTTTTTTAGGATCTGGGGAGCACAGATCTGTGGGACAATGACCAAGTGGGAATTAGTGGAGCTGGAATAAGTTCATTAGGCTGCAGGGAGGAAACACCCCCGAGGGCTCTGCCAGGAGCATCATTAAAAGCAAATTCCAGCTGCTGGGAGGAGGGAACTTGCACCATCGCTGATGGGATTTTAAGGGCTGCAAACCTGATGGAAGGACAAATCATCCCCAAAAAGTAATAAACCTTAGGAAATCAATTATTTATGTGTGCTGCGAGGGAATATCCTGAGGGTCCTTAAAGAAATGCAAAGCCTGCTTGTTTTCAGGATGTATTTTCCTGCTGAACATCCCTCCAGGCTTCAGTGTGAGCAAATTTTAATGCAGAAATTAATAAGGAATGTTCGTTCTTATTCTTATTTCACTTTTTTTAAACTTTGCAGGAGTAGTTAATTCCTGGGACAGCCCATGCTTACTTCCCCACTACCCTAAGGTAAGAGGAAATATTCCACATAATTCCACCAGGCAATCTGGCCCTATTAGGGTTTTTCACAAGTTAATGGGGGGAAAAAATCATATAAACCTTATGGCAACTGGATTCAGGCATTCAACACATAAGTGAATTTTCCTCTCTGCTCATTCTGGAAGAATTTTGCTCTGAGGAAATCGCTCAACATTTAATTCTGCAAAGATAATTTTTTGTTTTATGAAAGTATGGGATTTGCTGGGCGTAGTCCTTATTATTGATTGGATCCTTCCTGGAAAGCTTGACCTCAGTCCATGGAATCCCAGAATGATTTGGGTTGGAAGAGACCTTAAAAATGATCCAGTTCCATCCCCACCAGGGACACCTTCCACTAGTTCAGGTTGTTCTGACCTCCATCTAATCTGGCCTTAAACCCTTCAGGGATGGGGAATCCATAAATTCCAGGGGCAGCCTTTTCCATTGCTTCACAACCCTATAGAAGATTTAATTCCTGATATCTAATCTAAGCTAACTCTCACCTTGAATCCATTTTCCTTCAACCCACTTGAGTCGCTGCCATCTTTTGATTTGAAAAGGAATAATTTCAGGCTTTGTTTTATCCTGTCTTAGCATTGTCAGCTTCTACCAAAATACAGATCCCGTGGCCTGGAAATTAAAGCTAACATTGAAAATGAGAGAAAAACTTTGTATATCTTGTAACAATAACAATAATTGTTATTAATATATGGAGGTTTTTATGTCACAAGGGTTGATGTTGCTGTGAAGGGAATCTTGACCTCATTTCCCAAGGGACAATGAATTTCTTCTGAAAATGAGAAGTGAAAACCAATCATTGCACCTTGATCAGCTGCAGCAAGAGCCTGATGTGCTCAGAGCGCTGGTGCTCTGCAGTGAATCACTCATCACCCTGCAGTGAACCAAAAAATCCTCCTCATCATGTCCCAAACTGATAAATAATATCTGCAGAGTCACTTTCTAGGAGTATGTTCCTTAACATTTCCATTTCTAGTCCTGGCAATACCAGGTTTCATTCCTGCTCTTTGCCTTCCGATTCAGCTGGAAATCAAACTCCATCCATCAGACAAAGAGAAAAAGTTGGAAGAATTTAAAACCTTTCAGCACTCAGGTTTAATGCCAGTCTTGCAAGGATATGCAGCTTTTAAATCACACAAACACATGGAAGGCTCATCTTGTGGCATCACTCACTTGTTTGGTTTTTTTGTTTGTTTTTTTTCTCTAAATAAAGTCCCTGTTGTCTCCTGTGCCTGTTTGATCACAGCAAAAAAAGGCAGCAGGGGCACATTGTGAGTCCTGACCACCGAAAGGTGAGTAAAATTAAAATATTAAAATATAAATTAAAATATTTCTGTTCTAAAATCCCCTCAATTTTAATTCAACTTCTTGATTTTGAAGAACCTGGCTTTGGTGTTAAATTCTAGCAATAACACAGGATTTTAATTTGAACTTTAGGTCCAAATAAAGGCACTCTGACCCACTGTCTGCAGAGTTTGTTCCCTATTTAGGGAGCTCTCCCTACACAATCCTGAGTATTTGTTCCATTGTTCCCTATGGGATTTAAATAAAAATTATAATTCATAATTATAAATTACACAAGATTATGTTTTCTTGTGTAAATTCAAAATTAAAAGCCAGATGATAAACCTAGAGGGAAATGGAGAATTTTCAGCCTTTCACCTTTAATTTCATCTCGTTTCTTTTTTTTTATTTTTCTCTCCTTGTTTTCTGTTCCCTTCCAACCCCCCACGTTCCCACTCAAATTTTATCATTATCTTGGCATTTTCTTTCCCCCTGCAGCCAGTCTTTCCTATGTGCCAGCCTTTATATTTCTTAATGGTAAAGTGAAAAGAATGAATAAATAAATAAAAATCCTTCAAGAGAGGAATAAACTCAAAAGCCTCATTCTCATTTAAATGAAATTTGGCTCGGAGGAAAATGAAACTTCTTCAAGCCCTCCAAATTTGAAATGCACTTTTTATCTGAAGTGTTACAGATGGAGAACATCACACATCTGCTAGGCTCCTCTCTAAAAGGGGCAGGAGGCAACACCTGGAGTTATTTGTGCAGAGAGTGCTTTCAATACTTCCATTGTGCCCACTGAAGAATAAAAATCAGGCTGGCAGCCTTGTTCTTTACTGATTCCTACATGATCTGGGATGCCAAGTAAATTGAAGTGATTTAACTTTGCAGATGTGAACTGGAAAAAGTCTAATTAAGCATTTTTGCTGGGATATTAAATAATTCAAACCTAATGTTCCATGATGATATTCTTAGGGGTCTGGCATAAAAAAAAAAAAAAATAAATAGAGGAGGAACAGAATTTAGGCATGAATTATGGAATAGTAATTCTATTACAAAACAGCTTGGTTTGTGGTGAGCAGCAGAACCCCTCAAATTTACATTCAGGCCTCTGAAAACCAGGTTGTTAGGGGAAAATAGTACTTAGGGCAGAGTTCAGTCTGAGATTATGCCTTGTGGTTTTGGGATCTTCTGAAAGAGCATGTCACAAGCAGGAGAATTGTTTAAAAAGTCACTAGACAATAAAAATTAGTAACTACACTTTTCTGGGAAGCAAATAAACCAACATTGCAAAATTGCCTCCCATTTATAAAAATCTGTTTTCTGAGCTCGTGACAATCTTGAGGATTTCTTGCAGGTGCCAAATTAATTTTGCTTCATCTTGTGGAGCAGTCTGGGGAAAGAAGGAGAGTCTCAGACAGGCAATTAAGAACTGAAGCTTTTACAGATTGTGGAAAGCTGTGAATATTCAGGCAGAGCTGCAGACCCAGAGCTGTTCGCTTGTGTTGCAGGCATAAACAAATATTCAGTGATAAAACCAGAACAGCAGAGCTCTGGCATACAAAGGACAGAGCCCTGAATACAGAGTGGATTAAATTCATTTGCTGCTCTTGTACAGCAACTGGTGTCTTGTCGCTGCATGTATTTCCATTCTCCCTCAAGGACAGCTCGTGTTTTCTGGTTTAAAGCAGTGCTTGGAAATAGAATATGCATGTCCTGGAGGAAGCCTCAGCTTACAGAATCATGAGATTCATCCTGACATGATTTAGGATTGACACCTGCAGCAGGGTTTGTCCCCAGGGTGGAGGCAGGAGGGTGGGATCCACAATTTGTGTTCCTGATGATGAGCTGCTCTGTGGGATGAGGTGGCTGAAGGAGCAGCTCTGCTTTCCTCTCTGATGCAGCTTTCTGAAGGCTTTGGAAGAAAGGCAGGATGGACATGGGGATACTGGGATTCTCCTCATGGAGTGCAGAGTCAGAACAATAAGGATGGCACTGAGGATAAACTGGTTTTCTTCCCATCTTCTTGAGTGCAAGAAGTACATCCATTACTGGGGGCTTTAAATAATGCCAGATCTAAGCCTTTTTCTGGTAATCTCTCTAATATTTGATAGTTTACATCTTCTTTTTTTTTTTGTGTCCTAACTCCTGTAATTTTTAAGATGAGCTCTACACAGTCCTGTTCATATCACAAACCCAAGCATGATATATGTTTTTTCTACATTTTCCACCTCAGTAGGTTTAAAGTGTTCCCCATGACCAGCACGGCTGTTCAGAGTCATCCCCCGAGGGCAGCTTTTAGGGAAGCTGGAAGAAGGATGCTCCAATGCCAAGGCACAAATCCTCTGTTCAGAAGCTGGAGTTCATCTCAGGTGTTTTGTGGTCCAAGAGCTGGAGTTTGACATAAATTTGTTGCTGAGCTGCTTCATCAGTCAGTGAGAGATGTGGGCCCTTCCAAAAGGTCATTCTGCACCTAAAAAGGAGATATGAGATGGATTCTATAAACCACACTCTTTTATCACTCTGTCCTCCACTCTTCCTCTAATTATCCATTTAAAGTGGGATAAATCTGCTTAGAGATCTGAAACATTCACCCTAACAGGGCATGGTTTAGTGGTGGGCTTGGCAGTCCTGGCTTTATGGTTGGATTCAATGATCTTGCAGGTTTTTCCCAGCCTAAATGTTCACATAATTTGATGATTTAATGAATAGCTCAGCTGGAAGGAATCCACAGCAACCCTCAAATCCAATTTCCTGGTTACTAATCTCCCTTTTTCAGAGGGAAGTTGATAATTTTAGATACCTGGTCTGAATTTTATGTCTAAAATTTTAATGGACTTCAATCCATAAGGACTATTTCCTCCTTAGCTGCCCAGGTTCACCTTTTGTCTGAATGAATATGAACCACTCTGTTTCCATTTTTCTCAATTAATCTGATATCTGAACTGCTAAGGAGAAGAAAAGTGCTGTCACACTCAGGAAACACCAACATTTTATTTTGCTAAGACATGGCCTATTGCAGGCAATATTTTCATTTAAGGCACAGATCTGTTCTGAAGTTATTTTAAAGTTCACTTGCTCAGGCATTTGAAAACAGCACAGAAATAAAGTAATTAAAAATCTAATATAACTGACAGGTCCTTGTTAAGTCATTCCTCTCAAACCTATGCAAAAAACAATTACAGTATGCAAATGCTGATGATCCACCTTAATGCTGTTCCCTATTAAATGTCAAAGAATGAAAAATGCATTGGATTATCATAATTTCCTTACTCTTACGATGATCCCGTAAAGATAAACACAAATGTCACTTTTCTGAGGGAATTTAAGGGCAAAACAATTGAGCCACCTCATTACCACAGGCAAATCAGAGTTGATTTCTCTGGTCAGCTGTGGACAAAGAAATTTAATTCAGCAATATTTTATTGTACCTTTCTGAAATTTTATGAATTTTGTCTTCTCTTGCATTCATTAGGCATAAAAATTCTTAGATTTTGAAATGTGTAAAATACTAGCATTTTCCCTATATTTTCCAATGAATATTAACACATTGTTTGGCTTGATTGAGCCAGGCTGATGCCAATTCTCCACCAGAGTCCCTCTGTCACTTCCCTACTCAGCTGGACAGAGGAAGGTGCAACAAAAAGCTCATGGATCCAGGTAAGGACAGGGAGAGACCACTGAGCAATTCCCATCATGGACACAACAGATTTAACTTCTTTATGTTATTTTGGAAAAAAATTGCAGAAATTAATGTAATTTATTCCAAATAAAGCAGGGCGGGAAAAGGAGGAATAAAACCAAATCTCAAAATGGCTTCCCATCACTCCTTCCTTCTTCCCAGGCTTAACTGGATTTCCAGTTTCCTGGACTTCCGTTTTCCTCCTTCCCTGAGGGCTGCAGGGAGATGGGCAATGGGGTTTGTGGTCAGTTTATCATACGTTGTTTCTGCTGCCTCTTCCTCCTCCTCCACACACCCTCCCCCTTCTCCGGTGTGGGATCTCTCCCATGGGAAAATCCTAGGAACTTCTCCAGCATGAATCCTCACCCTGGGCTGCCGTTCTTCACAAATTCCTCCACGTGGGCCCTTTCCATGGGGTCAGTCCCACAGGAACCCCCTGCTCCAATGCAGATCCCAACAGGGTCACAGGTCCTGCCAGGAGCTGCTCCAGCATGGGCTTTCCATGGGGTCACAACCTTATTTTGGTCATCCCCTGCTCTACCAAGAGCTCCTCCAATGGTGCAAGTTTAATTCTGTTATCCTTTGGACCCCCATGGGCTGCAGGGGCACAGCTGACCCTTCATGGGCTGCCCCAGGGGCCAATCTCTATTCCAGCCCCTCCTTCTCCGTAATCTTGGTGCCTGCAGGGCTGTCCCTCTCACATACCCTCACTCCTCTTTTCTCTGGCTGTAATTTCTCCAGTTTAGTCAATCCTTTCCCCGACTCAATTCTGTTGTCCCAAAGACGTTGCCAATGCCATGTTGGGCTCAGCCTTGGGCAGTGCCAGGTCCATCCTGGAGCCGGCTGGAATTGTCTCTGTTGGACACTGGGGAAGCTTCTGGCAGCTTCTCACAGCAGCCACTCCTGTAACCCTTCCACTACCAAAACCTGAGCCCAGCAGAAGTATCAGAAAAAAATTGTTTTTATGGGCTGTGATCATCCATGAGACAATGGAACTGCAGTCATGAGGAAGAAGACTCAAGAATTCATTTTTGTCTTTATAACTGAATAGAAATACGAGAAAATACTGCACAAATAGGGTGTTCTGGGGTCTGGCAAAAATCAAATCCCAGCTCCAAAAGTTGCCTTAATACAGAACCTATACACCTTTTAATACAGAACCTACACACCTTTTTTGTAGGATTTGAGGTTAAGAAGCACTAATTAAAAAAACCACAATCCTCCCGCCAAAAAAAAAAAAAAAAAAACCCCAAAAAAAAAAACCAACACTTAAAAACTCCAAGCAAACCCAGAACTAACCATTTAATTTTTGTTACTCCTTCAGCTTTATAACATTTCTCAGTGCATGTCATTTCAGAGGTATGAGCTCCTAACAAATAGTCCTGTTTTTCTTTAAGAAATAAACCTAAATAGTTTTGTTCATGCCTTTTCTAAAAGTCTAAAACCATGTCAAGCAACAAACAAGAATATCTTTTGTTTTTCCACTTTCTGCCTTATTATTTGTTGTTTGACACGGATGGTGATAAACAAAGATCTAAAGAGAATTTTAACTCCTGGGGAAAAAAAGGAAATAAAAAAATATTTCCTCATACTGCCTCCTTTTTTTTTTTTTTTTTTTAAGGATGACGATCCTGCCTTAGTATTTGTAAGTCAGTAATATTCTAATATGTTACAGCAAAGATTTGGAGCTGGAGAGCTTGAGGGGGAGAAATGGAGATGGAGGAAAGAATGAGGGACGAAAGAATGAGGGGTGAAAGGGAGAGAACTGCCCATGGTCCCAAAATTATTTGAGTTCCATTTTGGGGGTCAGTAAAAAAGTGCAAGGCTCTTAATACCCATGCCTAAATTTGAGGATTAATGTCAGATTTATCCTGTCAGGTTTACAGATTTGTCCATTGTTCATCCAGTATTGCAGCCTTGTTTCTCTTTTCTTCAGACAAATGTGATTCAATCAGCTCTTCTCCTGAGGGATTTGAAGAGAAATGTTGTTTTATTACAACCCTGGCGTGTTCTCTGCAGCTGTACAGCTCTAAAATGTGGGATCACTCATGGAAAATAATAAGATATTTGTACCTATTTATTTTTGGGGACACTTGGCCGGGTACCTCTGGTATCCAAGTAGAAGGCATGTTGTGTCACAGAGAGCTTCCATCTCCCGTGGGGCAGGATTCCCATTCCATGGAGAAATCAGTCATACAACTCATCCCAGGGTGTGAATGTTTGAAAAGAAACCAGCAGGGGAATTACCCCCATACAAATAAAGATTCTAAGTCAGAACCATAACTGAATGGGGAAAATTAAAATAAAGGCAATGATACAGAATCAAAAGCTTAAACTAACAGAGTCAGAATGCAACCTGATATCCTGTTGGGCAGGGTGGTGGCTGCAGTCCCGTTGGGGTGATGGATGAGGTTTCAGCAGTGACGGCCAATGTTCAATGGTGGCTCCAGCCCCGTTGCAGTGATGGATTTGCTCTTGTCCAAGCACTGATCCTGCAGACAGGTCGAGTCCATCTCTGGAGGTCCAGGGATGGTTCTCAAGCTCCTCTACTCTGGGAATCCAGTGGAAGAAGTGTTCCAGTGTCCCAGAGCCTCAGTTTGTTTACCAGTAGGGATGTCCAGTTCCTCCTCTCTGGGTGGGGCATCTTCCAATGGATGATGGAATTCCATGGGTCATTCCCAGAGCCCTTATCAGGGCTGGGTCATGCTGAGGATAAAGAGCTCTGCCCCATGTGGTTTAGCAGCTCATGGAAATGGTGATAGAACACAAACTGATTTGGTCACACCTTCCATGGAACCTGAGGCACAGGGCAATGGCTCTTCCTCCAAAAGGGAACAGCAACCAGCAAGAGGAAAAGATTAAACCATCAATATTCAATGGAGATTGCTGAGCTCACAGCTAGGAAATGTGTGTTAACCTGGAAAAGGTGTGTTCATCTTGAAAATGTGTGTTCACCTGGAGAAGGTATATTCACCTTGAAAATTAGTGTTCCCCAGGGAAATGAGTGTTCACCTGGGAAATTCCTTCTGACTTTCAGGACCCAGTGGTGGCACCAGGGCCAGGAGCATCCCCACTCCATGTTCCCAGCCCTACATGCACAGTCACAGCATTCCAGCTTGGATAAGGGATGGACATCACATGTACCAGACCTGGTGCATGGAAACCTTTGGCTCCAGACCTGTCATATGGAAAATCTCATCATCCAGAGGAGAGGAGACCGAGGGAAGTCCTAATCTCAGTTTGAAGCTTCCCCTTGAGGGGAAGGGGAGGCTCTTCTCTCTTCTCTCTGTGACAGTGACAGGACCCAGGCTGGAGCTGTGTCAGGGGAGGTTTATGATGGATGTGAGGAAAAGGTTCCTCTCCCAGAGGGTGGCTGGGCACTGGAGCAGCCTTCCCAAGAGTGGTTATTGTACCAAGCCTGACAGAGTTCCAGAAGCATTTGGACAGCACTCTCAGGCACAGGGTGGGATTGCTGGGGTTGTCCTGTGCAAGGTCAGGAGCTGATGATCCTCCAGCTAAGGATATTCTATGATTCTGCAGTGGTTAATATTGTTATTTAACTCAGCTACATTTTTCCCCAATTCCCCTTTCCTATCCTTCACACTCATGTCCAGAGCCCTGTTGATCCTTTAGAAACAAATTCTGTGTATATAGCGCTGCACAATTTTTAAAACACTTCCTGGATGTATCTGAGGAGTGTGGATATGTCTGGATCCCATTTGGGCAACATAAGAAAAGGAAATACAGACTGAAGGGAGAAAGCGGCCATTTCCCACTCTTCCCTCTCTTCGCCATGAAAACTGGAGATGCAGTTTTGGGGCTGTTGACATGTTTCCTTCCCCGAGTCTTTTCATTTAATGAACCCTAAGCACATCAGTCAGAAGGGCTGACATATGAGATCTTTCAAAGTGAGATCTGAGTCAGGGTAGTTGAGAAACAGTGGCATTAGTCAAGGAAACTGGTTATTTGAACATCCTTCTCAGGGACTCTTTGTTTTCCTGTTCATTTATCTGCTCCCGAGCTGACCCCCAAGGAAAACAGATGGAGTGGGAGAGAGAGATAAATGGAGAATCTTCCCCTGGATCAACAAAAACTCTGCGTCACCAATCCCCAGATGGAATGGTCTGACAGGGAAAAAAATGAAGAGAAAAAAGGAGTTTTGAAACAAATAATGGGTTAGAAAGACAGGGAGACAGATCAGTGAGCTGGCCTGGGCAATACTCAGACTTTGTGAAGTTCTGGGGGTTGATTAGAGCACCAAGGGGTGTCAGCAGTTTGTGAGGGTGGAGAGCAACTCCACTGCTGTATTCAGCCTCTCTCAGAAAGAAATAACTTGCAACGGATTGTGCGAACAGCCAAGATTAGATCAGGTAAAGAATTAAATCTTTTTCTAAAAAGAGCAAGGATGCAACAATTGCCAGTTTCCCTGTACTGATTTAATAATAAGCTTTTCCTTGCTCATATCAATAAAATGACTTTTAGAGGAAGATTGCAGCTTCCTAAGCGAGATACCAGAATAAATTGTAAACTACATAAAATAATTTGAGGCCTTGAAAAGAATACTTTTATTGCTTCTCTTTGCCAGGAGAGAGAAGGGAACAGAGGCAGTGGAGAACTTTGACGACTTGGTTTATTTTAATGTTCTTCCTTTTGGAATCCACAGCACAACTTTCAGCTATTTTGGGTTTGCTTATTCTACATTTATTTATCATCTTTTTAGCAGGCTGGTATATATTAGGCACAAATCCATATAGAATCTCCCATTTCTGTATTATTTGAGTCTCATTTGTGGCTTCACACTTCAGGAAATTTCTGTTCCCACAGGCAAGGGACAGGTGTGAATCCAGTGGGTTGCTCCCACATCCCAGGAAATTTCTGTCCTGATGTTCCTTCTCTCAGCCCCTTGCTTTCCCCAAAGTTTAACCAAGCACAGGCAAGGCAAGCTCAGGGTATGAATCTCACACATTCCCACCCACGGGATGAGATTCACCTCAGATATTTTGGACACCACAAAGTTGGGAAGCAGTTTGGGACTCTAGACCGAGAGGAGGGTTTTGGCCATGCCATCAGATGGGATGGAGCATCTTCTTCAGGCTGCTGGACTTTTCTCCTGTGAGGGAGATCTCCCAGACCAACATTTAGATGGTTAAAATTGAGTGGCACAAAGCACAGGTCCAATCACTTCTCCAGAATCCCAGGAGGGCTGATATCCTCTGCTTTTTTTAAATATAAGAGTAGCAAACCTGTGTTTGTTTGTCACCTGTGCTCAGCTTCAGAGGATTTGAAGGGATTTTGCTCCAGAGGTAAAAAAGGAATTTGTCTTTTTTTTTCAGACAGATATCACGTGGAAGCAATTTCAGTCCCAAAAATGGCTGTTTGGGGAAATTCTGCAATTATTAAAAATGCCAATAGGCTGCTTTGAAATCTCTGTGGCAGCACCATGTGTTCACATTTTTTTTTGTGCAGAAAACCCTGATTGCAACTGTTTATCTGGAAGTGCTGTCATCTGATCTGAAACCTCTGACAGTTCTCTGATCAATCCACAACAATTCATCCTCCTCCAAAATAGGTGCCCAAGAATAATTAATGCCTGGGGTTGCCTGTCTGATCCATTTTGAACAGGGCAGAAGTGAGCTGGAGACTACTATTGGGACCTTATGAAATTTTACAAACAAAAAAATACACCATGAGCTGCTTGTTTAAAGAAAAAGAGTGAAAAAAACTCCTGCCAGTCAATGGAGATTAATAATGATTAAAATTTTCTTTCAGGAAATATGCATGTTAGAAAGATAAATCATAGCTGAGAAACTAATTACCAGATAAAGAAATGCAGCATTTTCTTGGGAGTGAAATTTCAATTTTCATGTCTTTTGTCAGCTGCAAAAGTTACATAATATTTATGTAGACATTTAGAAGGTCAAGTCCATCTGGTGAAGAATTGAACTTTTGACTGATTTCACACCCAGGAAAAGAAAAATCACTTTTACCACTGCCTTTGCCTGTGCTGAACTGAGCCGTGAAAACGAAAAGTTTTCCCATTTGCACACTGTCTGCCAAATCAGAGCATAATAAAGCAGTCCACTATTTGTCCATTTTGCAGAGATATTAAAAATGTAATCCATAAAACCAACCAATTATCTGCAGGACACTTCTTGCTGATTAGGTTTTATCAATTTTCCTGGACATCCCCACTCTCCACAGAGGCTCCTCAAGATTAAATTGTCTTTTTCTTTGGGGATTCAGAGCAAATAATTAAAGCCTTTATGTTTTCAATTAAAATGCTCAGCCAAAATCCAGTGAAGGCAGATGGAATATTCCAACCAGACTAAACACTGAACACAGAGAGGCAAAAACCAGCTCATAGGGGGAAGCCAACATTTTAGATGCCAGCCTTGCAGAGTGTCCAAACTAGTCCAACAGAGGGGCTTCCGGAGAAAACTTTCAGGTATTTTCCATCTATCTCACAAGCTCCTTTTCTGTATTACCAATCATGAGAAAGATCTTAACTTTATTTGAAATATTTAATCAATTTCCAGAGTAAAATTCTCCTTTTGCTAGGCAAAGTAACTTTAAAAAATGAAGGAAAAAGAAGAAAAATAAGAAGAAGAGGAAACTTTATAACCTTAAATCAGTACTTTTAAAAGACACAATAAGAAAGAAAGAAAAAGAAGTAAGAAATAGAGAAAACCATTAGATTTCACTTAGCTTTGGTTCTGTTACAATCAACCTTGCGGAAAAGCTGTCTCAGTTTGTGGTGTCTCAGTGATTAATTTTACATCCAACCTCTGATTAACGTGGTCTTTGTTGTCTCATGTGATGACATCAAGTATTTTCCCCTAAATACTGGTCTGACACAGGGACCAAGTGGAATGTGGACTCTGTTGCTCAGTCCAGCCACAGCAATGAATTCAAACTTGCCTTATGCCACGTGTGAAACATTTCTGATGTTTCTTCCTTCAGAAATCCAAGGGCAGCCTGGAAGGGATAAGACCAGAGAGCTCTTGGCGTGTCTGCCTGATTAAGCTTCTGTTTGCTTTTTGGCTTTATTTTGCAACAAACTCTGTCTTTCTGATTCACCATTTCTTCTGGGAAAGCCAAACTAAATGTGCATCCATTTTTTACAGTTCAAAAACTCCTTGTCATTACACGACAAAGCATTTGGGGCTGCATCAGTTAACTTTAGGAATTACATTTCCTCTAAATTGCCTTTTTTCCAACCTGGAAGAGAACACTTCTGGACAGTCAATATTTTCCCTACCCTAATGGTCATATTTCTTCTAACCTTATTATCTCACTGTTATCCCATCTGAAATGGACTGGATAGAAGAGGAGTGAGTTTAGCCAGAGGTTGGCTCTTTATTCTGCTTGATTGATTTTATGTACCTTCTTATATTTTCCTTCAAATCATCTCGATGTAACTCCCTGACCCAGTGAAGAAAATCTTGATTTTTTTTTTCCCCTTTCACCAATAAAAAGTAAATTGGTTTAAAGGCTTAAGGGCTATAACTCAATCCTCAGAATTTTTATGTCTTCACGTCTGGGTGGCTGTGGTGATTGATTGTATGTCGTAGCCTAATTACAAATAAGTATTGAAAAATAGAGGGGCAAATTGAAATAATTTTAAATGAGGCTCACAGAGCATCATAGCCATCATTTTTAATTCTGCTTGTAAAAGGCTTTATGATCATTTGGCTTTTGCAGCATTGTTTACATCGGAAAATGGCAGGGATTTGATAGTAAAATCCTGAAACTGGAAAACCAGAGCACTGCTGCTATTTTTAAACCCTCAAAGGCTGTTTCATGCCTCTTTGTGTCCTTTTTGCACATGATCAGATTGAAAATACTCGACAGCATTCTGAAAAGTGCCACCAGCCAAACCCAAACCAAGCCTGTTGCTCCACATTTCGAGTTAAAATTACAGCTGTATATTCATGGTTTAGAAAACTCCTTTTTCCTCTGGTTTGCAAAAAAAGAAGCAAAGAAAAAAGTTAAATGGAATAAAAAAAAGTGCTTTGGTACTTTCCTCTAAAATGAAAGCTAAAAAAATTAACGATAATATATAAAAAACTTGTGCAAAAAAATCCAAACAAAAGTTTGAGGATTATTTTTATTTATTTTCTTTCTTTTTTATGTTCATGTGCATTAGGTTTTGCAATATATCTATTATCTGTATGTATAACAGCATATTGATGAACAGTACTCTCAGTATATCTCAATTATTCATGTAATTACATAGAAATTTGAGTTTATTTTTCAAACAAGTTTGCTCCTAATTTTCAAAATCTTCAATTATGCCACTGAAATAAAGGGAGAATGTAATCTGCAAAATAAGTGCTATTTTGTTGGCCTTTTTTTACTACTATTCATTGGCATTATGAAATTATATATCTGATGTTATTTTACTTCAGGACACGAGGCTGGGAAAGGTGGTTGGGTTTTTTTAATTATTTCATTTTGGTGTGAGAGCTGTTTCTTCTGATATTAGAGAAGAAAATAACAATAATAATGATAATGACAATAATGTTAATAATGATGACAATAACTATAATAATAATAATGTTAATAATTATGTCAATAATTATGATGATGATCCATTGGATTTTTTTACTTATTAATTATGCACAATAGCCACTAAAATCTCAAGTGACTTGATCCTAAGGGTTTAAACTGATAAATATTTTATTTAATATGGGTCTAGAACTGTCTCAGAAATTGAGACACCTTGGTTTTGTCCCTGGCTTTGTTTCTTTTCTGTTTCAATCACCTTGAGCTCCCCTGTGGCCCTACATCTTTATGCATTTTCTCTTTTTCTCAGAACACCAAAATTTCAGACAATTTGTTCTTTAGGACCAGACCTGTGTCATAATTTATGGTTATACAGCACTTAGCACAAGTGACTTCAGTCTGGAGTTTCAAGGTGGTTTTTGCAGAACAGCTGATAAATAATAATGGATTGGAGCCTCAGACAGGGAAAATGCTTGTTGGCTCCAAGGTGACAGCATTTGGATGAAAAAAAGATAATTGTGCCCAGCTTTCTAATCTGGGAGGTGATCAGGAGATATTTTTGGGCTGTTCCCATAAAAGGGTTTACAGCAGTCTTGCCAGGGTCTGCCATTCAAATTAGGATCAAAATAAAAGTTGTTGGTGCCAACCTGAGCAGTCCATGGAAAATGGGATGAAGGAATCTCTGTCTCTGAGGGGCTGAAGGGGAAAATCATTCCTTGCCTACATTCCATTCTTGTCCCAAGGTTCTCTCCATGCTGAAGAGATGAAAGAACTTTATTTGTCAGTTTTATCATTAAAGGATCCTCTGTCAAAAACCAGCTCAGGAGTTCTTGCAGAATCACTGAGGTCAAAAGACCCCTGAGATGATGGAGTCCACCCCTTCACCCAGCACCACCGTGGTCACCACTAAACCATGTCCCCAGTGCCATATCCCATTATTCAAACACTCCAAGGATGCTGATCCCACCACTTCCAGGGCAGCCTGCTCCAATCCCACAAGTGTCTCCATTCCCAACCATTGCACGAAGTTCCTCTCCTTTGTAAAATATTTTCTTTTTCCTAATTGGGTCTCAATTTCAAAGCAAGCCCACGTTTGTGAATTTTATTTCTGAGAAATGGCAGTGTTTTCTGAAATAAACAGGCTAAACAATTTTTTACAATCTGGTAACACCTGAGTGATCCAGGTGAGCTTGGCCCCAGACAAGGACTGCGACAAACACAGCATGGCCAAGGCTGCCCTCAGGATATTTTAGTGCAGGTGGACAGACAAAACAAGGTGAGGGTGAAAGGTAAAGTGGAACAAGGTCACCTGGACCCAGATTCAGTCACTCATAATTAAAAAAGTGATTTTGACAAGTTCCTGTGTTTCAGTTCACTGAGGATCAAGGCCAGAGAGTCAATGAGAGAATCAATGACTGTCTAAATTATAAGTTTTTTATTTAGATTGAGCTGATTTCTTTTTAGATTTTACTGATAACATCATTTAGATCTCCACCATCTGCAATGGGGGATTACAGACCTGACTCACCTCCAGATATTTCTATTTAAATATCTGAATTCCTTCAATGGCTCCATCTCATAGCCAGCTGTGGACCCATATGAGGTTTCCCAGACCTTTGAAAACCTGTTACTTGATTATTAATGCTTGATTATTATTTTATTAAATTAAAAAACTGATTTTTATTAAGTATATTTACTTTTTTATTTATTTTTATTTGAGTTAAACCACCTTTGCATTACCCCATTTATACTTTCTAGGGAAGTGAAATGCAGAATTCAATGAGTCTTTTCCACCTCTCTGCTTCAGACCCATGGATGAACATTTCTTGTGTCTTCTGGAATTCTGAGTCTCCAATTCCTTCCTGTTAGCTGAAATTTTTATTTCATTTTCATTTCTATGATATCATAAACAAAACACAACAAAATAACAATATTTATAATAAGGAAATTATTACTCAGTCAAAAAAAAAAATTAATCATGAGTACTGCAGGCCACAGAAGTGTTTTGAGTGAACTTTTTATGCAGAGTGCCACCACAAACAGAGGTGGCAAGGAAGAAATAAATTCCTGGCAGTGACACTTTCTTCTGTGTAATGCTGCTTAGATTTAATCCATCAAACCTTCATGTATTTTGACAGGCCTGACATGGTTAATCACAAGCACATTTGAGGAGTTTCAGACTAAAAAGAAATGTAATTAGAAGCTGCTATGGGTGAGAATGCTTTCCCATGATGTACCAAGGTAGTAAAGGCTGCTGACAAGCTGACATGCAAAGATCTCACTTCTGTTTTAAAAATACATGTGCTAACTTCTAAATATCATTTCTTAATCATTCAAACCACTCAGCCCTTTGTATGCTGAACAGCATGAAAAATGCAATGAAAATGCCACCAGAGAGAGCATTTCTCTGGTTCAGTAAGACATCATCAGCTGCTCGTGGCCCTAAAATTCTGGGGACAAGCAGAGAAAGATTATTTCTTTCAAATCTATAAAGAGGCTCAATTATAACTTAATTAAACCTATTAATTCTCTCCTTTGGGGGACAGTCTCACATTTCCACAGGGGACAGTTTCACATTTCTCACGCCTGCCTTTGCTCCCACCCCCTTGCTAAATTCCATGAAATAAAATATTGCAGCAATGCCACATCTGGTGCTTTTATTCCATTAACAGCTCTTGACTGCAACTCCTGGGCCACAACCATTCTCAAACCTGGCAATACCACAGAATGTTTGAGTTTGCCTCAGAAGTTCCTTTTTTTTTTCTTTTTTTTTGTTTTGTCTGTGATATAGCTCAGAGCATTTGGGTTTGAACAACTTCCTTGGGCTTCAAGAAAACTCAGGAAAAATGTGACAGCTGTTTGTCTCGGTCAGCATCAAGTTGCAAATTAACTCAAGTGAAGAATTTATAGAAATTCCTCAAGCTCCCATTTTTCTCCTGAACCTCTTCTTCCTTCCTTTCCATCTCTGCTAAAGTTGGATTTTTTTTGTAAATAAAATCAGTAGGAAAAGCAGCACTGACTGCATCTTCAGCAATTCCAGATATTCCTGATCATTGCTCATCTGCAGGAAGAAAAAATAATCCCACTCTCTTCGTTCTCCTTCACAGTCTTTGTGGTCCTGTAAAAGATTCCATCATCTCCCTGGAAAGTGTTCGGAATTCGGGAAACCTGCTGAGGAGGTGTTCATGTCCAGAGGAGTGTTCAAATGGTGACCACATGAAGTATTGTAGAAGAGGCAAAAGAAGGGAAATATTTTGTGCCAAGTGTATCGATCTGAGCTGAAGTTCTTAGGAAAAAAAATCCTGCAACGTAAAATATTTGTGTTTCTTCCTCTTTCGTCAAGTGGCAGAATCATGGATTTGGACCAGAGGAGACCCAATAAAAATTTTGAAAATCATTTAGAAAATGTAAATATTGAGAATAAACAGTAAAATCAGGCAAGGGGGAAGAAGGATTTTACTTAGAGGCAGTCACAGACCAGTTCTTTTCTTTGCTTCTCACTGTCTCAAATTTCAGCAGTTTTAAAATACACTCTTTAAATTCACAAAATTTCTGATGTTTTATTTGGGGTTTCTTGGTTCTGGTTTAAGGTGTAAAGGTTGGGTGAGATGAATCCCCCATTCTGCTCAGACACAGCTCTGCTCCTCGAGCCTTCGCCTTCCCCTGGAGATTTCTTGGAGGTTTCTTGGAGGACCAAGGTTCATTCAGGATGGTTCACCTTCCAAAATGAGACAAGAGCGGATTCTTTGAACCCAATACAACTGAGGAATTGTGGCCAGAGGAAAAACAGTGACCATAAAGGGGAAAAAAAGAGTAGCAGTGCAGTGTAGCGTGTTTAATTTTGCGATTTTAAACATGTCCAGAGGAAATTCATTTCATGGAATGGCCATTCATGGCTGCCCCTCCAAGCAGCCATTGTATACACAGAGGGAAGCAAGGAGCTCTGCAGGGAAATCCATATTTATTTAAAGGATTTGTTGATGTTAAGGCCCAAAAAGATCATCACAAGCCTCAGGTTTGATCCAGAGCAGAGAGCATTCGCTCACTTAGGGCTCAAGTGGAGTTTATATTTTTCAAGAGTAACCTGAGCCTGTTTAAAATATGGCAAGCAGTGCAGGAATCCTCGGTTTTGCTCCTTCCTTTCTATTTCTGCCTCAGAGTTTACATGCTGCGTGTCCTTTCAAACTTTGGGAAGTGCAAGCTTTGCACTTTTGCCTTTGCTTGGAATAAAATCCCTCTGCAGTCTGGTGCTGCTGGGAATTCTGCTCTTCATCAAAGCCCTCAGCTGCTGTGGCTCAACTCCTGTGTGTGCAAATCAGCACAGGAATTTGTCCATAATTTCATCTTTATTTTTCTCTTCTGACAAAAAAATAATTTCTGTATTAGTGACTTAATATTAGTGAGTTTATTGATATATTTATGAACTTTTCAGATTGTTCTCAGTGTGAGGAACAATCAATCTGGGCCAGCAGACTCCAACAACTCCTCCTGTCCATGGCTCAGAATTTCCAGTGCTGCAGGAGTCATTCCCAACAGTCTGTTTGTGTTTAAATTGTTGGTTTTAGTGCTGTTTTTAGTGGTTTTATTCTTCAGTTGTAAAGATGAGTGGCTCTGCATGCATTTGGCCTAAAAACCCAAAAGTCACTAATTTAAGAGGACAAATAAAGCTTTAAAATCCTTTAAGAAGTGTAAGCCAGCTCTGCTTTCTGGGGTTTGAGGCAATTATACAACCAGAGTTTATTATGCCACAAATTCCCTGCCAAGGGCTTTAAATGTGTTTGTTGGTAAAGAAATCTTCATGCTAAATTTATTTAACATACATTATTAGCGTGATATTTATGCTAAACCATACAGTAAATTATTATTTGCATGCCTCGGCACAAAGCAGTGAGGAAAACAGAGTAAATTGCTCCATCTGGAAATATGCAACCCAGCTTTGCAGGGCTATCACCTCAAAAAACCCCATTTTTAGTCTTGCTTCTTTATGTTTACTGCAACAGCAGTTTGAAAAGTCTCCTATCAGGTTCCATATTCTGTTCTGTTCCCTGAAAATTGATCATTCATAGAAATTAGAAGCAAAATATATTGTCAAAACCAACTTTTTTTATTTCCAGTTTAAAGAGGAAAAATGTGGCCAGTAGGGATTAATTATTTGTCCAGTGGAGCTCAGAACAATGGTTGTTGGTTTGATTAATTATTGACAATTATAAAGTGATTTAAATGTAATTTATTGCTGCTTGGTGGAGCTGTCAAGGCACAATCCCTACAGGGAAACAGATGAAGATCTACAAAGTGGGTTAATGGTTAGTCCTGGGTCTCACAGAAATTTGGATTTTATTGGGTTTTTATTGCCATCTTCACAACATCTGTTCAGTGCAGGCCTGTGGAACGAAGCAGTGTCCTTCCTTATATATTTTAAATCTCTCAAACAGGGAAATCATCTCCTTTCCTTTGGAGATGCCACATGTCCATGCTGGCTGCTTCTGAATATCCATCCTGATCATTTTAAATGGTTCTGGTTTGGGTATTTGGAAATGTTTGAAATGGTTCTAGAGTCCATGGGTTTGCAGTTTGTATTCTGTCCTCTTTCATGCCCTCAGCACTTTATCATTTATTTTTCCCATGCAATAATCTGTTTCTCCTGTGGAGTGGCAGCTGGGAAGGTTCATCCCTACCCAAGGAAGGTGGAAAAAGAGAAGCTCCCTCAAGATCAAAAGAGAAAAAAAAAACCTGATCTGGCTCTGGCTCCCCCGGAGACCAGGGGGAAAAAAAATCTGTGTTTAACCCTGATGTTTCAGATAGTGAAATTTATGGAAAGAGTATGAATTTTGCTGTATTAGAAAACTGCATAAGTGTCTTTGAATTATTTAATCCAGTGCCCCAAATTAACACAAGGCCATCCTATTTTTTTCCTACGTGAGAAGGTGTATAAAAATTTAAGCATGTTCTGATTTCTTTTTTCTTTTTTTTTTTTCTTTCTTTTTTGGCATATTTTTCCTTTTGAATTTCATATCAAACAGCATCAAAATACTACTACATCCATATGTATCACGATAATAATAGAATGAGCAGTAGGAAGTAGGAAGGCAGATGCTTTATTTCCAATAACAGATGCAATAACCTTTCCATAAACTTTCAGCTTGGGATGTAATAAAATTATAACTGTGAAAAATAAAGTTTTTCAGAAAAGTCCAAACTTATTGGACTTTTTTTTTCTGGCAGTGAACCAGACTAAAACACTGGCTATGCTCTTTTTAACCTGCCATGAGATATTCTTGTGTTGCAACACATGAGCTTTGCCACCTGAGATACCTGCCAGGTGCTGGAAGCTCAGTGCCAGATGGATTCCTGCCCAAAAACCATAGAAAAATATTTCCAAAACAAACTGGCTCTCACTTCGAGGAGACACACAAAAGAAGAGTTTGCAGCTTTCACAAAGCCTTTCACAAAGGGTCAGGTCAGGAGCTGGCAGTGAAAAAGGAAAGGCACCTGTGCTGGAAAAGGGTGATCATAAAGTGCTTGCCAAAGGGTTTGGAGCCAACAGGACAAAAGGGGATTGACCTCAGTGTTCTGGTGTGGAAAAGCAGAGCCCAACACCCTTCCCTGAGCATGGGGCTGATCCACCCCAGGGCCATGGGGGAGGGAGATGAAGCTCTGAAGGATGATTTTGTTGCTTAGCTTTGGGCAACCAACTGAGAAGGACTTCTCGTTTGAAATAAAACTCACAGTACCTGAGGGGTTCTTCCATCCTAAATCAGTGCCAGAAGGTGTTTTCTCCTTCCAGATCCAGAGCAGGGAGCCCAGGCTTGTGCTGGAAGTTAGGGTGACCATGATCTCCTGCTGTGTCTTGTGACCTTCAGGCTCTTTTCCAAGGTACCCAGTGCAGCTCCTGTCCCTGCCCAGACCCTCCAACAATCCCCCCCTGTGGGTCCCTGGCAGCTCTGTCCAAACCCTCCTGGAGCCTCAGGGCCGTGCCCATTCCCTTGGGATCCTGGGCAGTGCCCAGCACCCTCTGGGGACAGAAGAACCTTGTCCTGATACCCAACACAGAACTCCTCTGACACATCTTTGTGACATTCCCATTCCTGGCTGCTCTCCTCACACCCTTGTTCTGCTTGTGGAACATCAGCTCTGCTCTGCAGGGCAGGGCCATGCACTTACCCACCTCTTTCCATGAGTTCTGCTCCTTGGGCAGGGATTTGAACCCTGAATTCTGCTCTTGGATGTGCACTGGAACCCCGAATACCAAGGTTGGCCTCTTGTTGAGGGCACAAATTAGAAAGACTTGAGACAAATGAGAGCCCCCTCTTCCTTTGGTGTCTGGAGATCTTTGGATGCTAAATCAGTTTGGGTGAGCATTCACTGAAATGTCCTTATGAATTTAGGGTCCTTACATTCTTTTCTTTAGAGTTTAAGGCATCCAAGCAGATTTCTGCATTATTTCTTCTGCCCATGTGCAGATGGTGAGGTTTCAGAGGTTTTTGTGTTTCTCAAACCAGGCCATTATTGAAAAGAAATGCAAAAAGCCACATTTGATAGAAAACCTGATGGTTCTGCCCTCTCATCCCCCCCAGTTTTCCACACCATCTTTTGCACCAGAAGCACAAGAGAAAGAAAGGTGAAAGACATTAATTAATTTTTATAACATGAGCAAGGCAACAAACTTTCTGTTACTGTTCTCAGAGATGGATTTATTTTTAGGTTTTTAAAAATAATTTTGGGTTAAAATGAAATTATTTTAAAAATTAGTTTAAAAGACAGAAATCATCATGAAGCAGAAATTGGAACTAGACCATTTCAGCTCACACCTGTTAATTTTTCAAAGCTGTAAGCTATGAAATATGGGCTTACATAAATGACAACATTGGACAGTTGTGACCATGAACACTGTGACTATCCCTGCCTGGGATAATAATGCAAAAGTAAAAAAAAATTCTCCTCATCAGCTCCACCAAGAGTTAATTTTCAAGATGGTCAAATATTTCAAAACACCAAACTAAAAATAGCAGTGTTCCTATAAGTTGTTTAAACTGCTGGAAAAGCTCAGGCTGTAGGATCAAGGTAAAAGCCTCTCACACGTGCACAGATTCACACATTTACAGTCATTTCTTTGAATTAAATTCTTTTTTAAAAAAGAAAGCAAAAAGAAAACCAGAGCTGTGATGCTGTTTGCTCAGCTGGGCTTATGTTGACAGTGAATGTTTGGCTTGAGCCCTATGGGTACTAAGCTGAACAAAAGCAATGTTAATCTCACTGTTAATAAAAATACATTTTTCTAAAAAGCTTCTTTTTTTGACACTTCACTTATTTTTTTTTCTTGATTCCTAGCTAGGGAGTTCTGCCAGCAGGTATTGCTGTCTCTTTTCCAAAATAGTATCTCCTTCCTTTTGAGGAATAATAGAAGGGATGCACAAATGGCACAACTGTTGGAGAGATGGGGCTTTACAGCTGGCATTTTCTTCTGCTTTTTCCAGTAATTTTTCTCCGTACAAGGAAGAAACCTGTTATTCTACTTACAGAAAGCATGGAATCAAGCAAATAAGGAGAAATTCAATTAAAAACCTAGAAAGACAAACAGCACAAACACTGGAGGCATTAGTGGAGTTGTAAAGCATAAATGAGCTGGAATCTTCAGCATAACAAAAGTTACACTTACAGCAAACAGACTTCTGGCTGCAATGGCAAGGATGAAATCAGAAAGGTGAAAATTTCCGTATTTCACTCGAACTGCCCAGTTTTTAGCATTAGCCATGATATTCTGAAATTCTCTATATTTAACTTGAACTGCCCAGTTTTTAGCATTAGTCATGACAATCTGAAATTCTCTGTATTTAACTCAAACTGCCCAGTTTTTAGCATCAGCCATGACAATCTGTTCATTTCCAGCATCTGCCTATGTTGGAATGCTTCCCTTTTAGGAAATGCTTCTGTTTCCACTGTGCTCATAAGGTCGGCATAAATACTTGTGCACAGAAGAAAAAAAAAACCCTAATCATTAGATGTCTGTGATGAAGCGAATTTTAGCTTGGATAAAACTCCATGAATCACATATGGCATCTTTTACTGTTCTTCCCATAAATAAATATGTTTTTCCCAGGATCCACGAGGCATTACTGAGTGGTTCTCACACTCCTGAAGAAGGGATTTGCCCCACCTTGTCTTGGCTGGTCTTTAAACACCAACCCCAAGTTCTGGCCTAAATCTGAACCTTTTTTCCTTGTCTGTGTCTCTCCTGCCTCTCATCTCTTTAGTCAGCTGCTCTTCTCAGCAGAGCCCAAGAGCCAGTGCCAAGGATTCTTCCAGTTTTTTCTCCAACAGCTCCAGCGCCATCCAAGGTTTGCCAAACAGCTCTGTCCTGTTGGAGAGCCAGCCTGGAGCACCACCAGGAGATCTTTAAGGATTGGGAAGGGTTCCCCAAGCCCTGGCTCAGGTACTGATTGCTCCATTTCCTCAGTACTGCAGGAATGGTGCCGTCAGTGTGGCTCCAACCCTTTTTGCCCGTCCTTCTCCTCATTGGAATGGTTGTTGGTGCATTCTTGCTCCTCAGCCTGGTCCATGCTTGGCCCGGGACCTGTGTTAATTGTCCCTCATCCACACATTGGATGGGAGGCTGCTCAAAGTGACATTATTTCCTCTTTTTGCCCATTTCATTTAACATGCATTTAATCACTTCCAGCAGCCTCACTCATGGTGCTGCATTTGGATGGGATGGGATGGGATGACCAAGCAACAGGCTTTTTTCACCTTTTTTCACCCAATTTTTTCCCAAATTTTCCCAAAAATCCCAAATTTTCCCAAAATCCCATTTTTTCACCCCAAATTTGCCTCTGACCGAGCCAGGTGTTCATTTTGGCCGAGCTGCAATGTTCGAGTTGGGGAAGGATGGAAACGTCCGAGTCCGATTTTGGCTCCTCTTTGGTGAATTCCTGGGGTGAAAAAACCCAAAAATGAAAAAAAACCAAAAAAACCCCCCAAAATAACCCTAAATTGATCCCAAAAAAAACCCCAAAAGAAATCCAAAATCCCAAAAAAATAAAAATTTCCTAAAAAGTCCCAAAATTCCCAAATTTTTCCCAAAATTCAAAAAAAAAACCGGAAAAAAAAACCCCAAAAATAACCCAAAATCACCCCAGAAAAAAACCGAAAGAAATCTGAAATTCCCAGAATCCCAAAATTCCCAAAAAATTCCCAAATTTTCCCAAAATTTCCAAATTTTTCCCGAAATTCCCCAAACCTCGATGGTGCGGCGCAGGGGGTCGATGATTTGCCAAACGCTCAAAGTGACCACGTCCAAGCCCACCAAACCCCCCACGGTGGCGTAGAGCTTCCAGGGCTCCAAAATCTGGGGAAAAAAATGGGAAAATTAATAAAAAATTAAAATTAAAAAATTGGAAAAAATCCCTGAAAAATTAAAAAAAAAAAAAACCTGAAAAAACCCCAAAAATGGCCAAAAATCGCCAAAAATCAATCCAAAAATGCAAAAAAATTCCAGGAAAAGCAAAAAAAAAAAAAATGTCGCGGTTTGGAATGCTGGCCAAAAGCCAGGCACCCACAACAGCTGCTCATTCGCTGTCCCCCACCACCACACCGGGTAGAGAGAGCGAAGGGGGAAAAAAAAAAACTAACAAAAGGTTCATGAGTTGAGATAAGGAACAGGGAGAAAACACTTGATGGACAAAAGAGGCACAACTAAATAATAAGTGATTATTACTAACAAGTCAGAGGAGGAGAATGAGAAATAAATTACAACCCTCAAAGACACCGATCTTCTCTCCACTCCCTCCCGCCTTCCACACATACAACAAAGCAGCAGAACGGAACAGGTGTGTGGGTTGGTCAGTTCAGGTTGTCGGGGTTGGGGTTAGTTGAGGGTGTGGGGTTGGTCAGTTCAAGGGTGTGGGGATTGGATCAGGGTTTAGTCAGGGTGTGGGGTTGGTCAGTTCAGGGTTTGGGGTTGGTCAGTTCAGGGTGTGGGGTTGGTTCAGTTCAGGGTGTGGGGTTGGTCAGTCCAGGGGTGTGGGGTTGGTCGAGTTCAGGGTGTTGGGGTTGCTCAGTCAGGGTTGGTCAGTTCAGGGTGTGGGTTGGTCAGTTCGGGTGTGGGGTTGGTCAGTTCAGGTGTGGGGTTGGTCAGTTCAGGGTGTGGGGTTGGTCAGTTCAGGGTTGTGGTTGGTCGTTGAGGGTGTGGGGATTGGTCAGTTCAGGTGTGGGGTTGGTCAGTTCAGGGTGTGGGTTGGTCAGTTCAGGGTGGAGGGTTGGCAGGTTGGTCAGGGTGTGGTTCAGTTCAGGGTTGGTCAGTTCAGGTGTGGGGTTGGTCCAGTTTCAGGGTGTGGGTTGGTCAGTTCAGGGTTGGTCAGTTCAGGGTGTGGGGGTTGGTCAGTTCAGGTGTTGGCAGTTCAGGGTTGGTCAGTTCATCACCGTGATCTTCTGTGGCTGCTGAGGGAGAGGAGTCCTTCCCTTGCGTTGCCGTGGGGTCCCTCCCACGGGAGACAGTTCTGTGTGAACCTCTCCGGCGCGGTTCCACTCTCACAAGCAGCAATCCACACACATCTGCTGCAGCGTGAGTCCCCTCATGGGCAGACAGTCACCCCAAAACTGCTCCACCGTGGGGTCCCTCGTCCCCTGGGTGCAGTCCCAAGGCCAGGCTGTTCCATTTCGGGAGCAAGGCCTCTCTCTCCACGGGTCTCCTGCTGGACACAGCCCCCTTCCCGTGTCCCGCCCGCTCCGGCGTGGGGACTTCCCTCCTCCACGGGCTGTGGGTTGATCTCTGCACCCTCTGTGGACCCCATGGGCTGCAGAGGGGGACAGCCTGCTCCACCATGGTCACCATGGGCTGCAGGGGACGGCCTGTTCCACCATGGTCACCATGGGCTGCAGGGGACAGCCTGCCCCACCATGGTCACCATGGACTGCAGGACAGCCTCTTCCACCATGGTCACCATGGTCACTATGGGCTACAGGGGGACAGCCTGCTCCACCATGGTCACCATGGGCAGCAGGGGACATTCTGCTCCCCCATGGTCACCTGCAGGGGACAGCCTGCCTCCACCATGGTCACCATGGGCTGTAGGGGAACAGCCTGCTCCACCATGGTCACCATGGGGACAGGGGGACAGCCTTGCTCCACCATGGGTCACCATGGGCTGCAGGGGGACAGCCTGCTTCACCATGGTCACCATGGTCACCTGCAGGGGGACAGCCTTCTCCACCACGGTCACCATGGACTGCAGGGGAACAGCCTGCTCCACCATGGTCACCATGGGCTGCAGGGACACACTGCTCCACCATTGGTCACCATGGGTTGCAGGGGAACAGCCTGCTCCACCATGGTTGACACCATGGGGGACAGGGGGGACAGCCTGCTCCACTATGGTCACCTGCAGGGGACAGCCTGCTTCACCAACCATGGTCACCCATGGGCTGCAGGGGGACAGACTGCTCCACCACGGTCACCATGGTCACCTGCAGGGGGACAGCCTGCCTCACATTGGTCACCTGCAGGGACAGCCTGTTGCTCCACCATGGTCACATCTGCTCCACCATGGTCACCATGGTCACCATGGTCTGCAAAGGAATCTCAGCTCCGGCGCCTGGAGCAGCTCCTCCCCCTCCTGCACTGACCTTGGTGTCTGCATCCCTCACATATTTCTCAGCCTCCTCCACTGGCAAACTACTGTGTCTCCCCTTTGTTTTGATTTCTTTCTTTTTCAATACATTATCACAAAGGCATAACCAACATCTCCAATTGGCCCACATTTGGTCAGTGGAATGTCCATCATCCTCAGAGCCAACAGCAATTGTCTCTGCTGGACATGGTGGAACCTTCCAGAAGCTTCTCACAGGTGCCATCTTTTTGGCCGCCCCACCTCCAAAAACTGGGCCAAGTAAAACCACCACAAATATCCTCAAAAATGACTCAAAAAAATTACACAACAAATCCCAAAAAAATCCCCCAAAAAATCCCGAAAAAATTCCCCCCAAAATCCGGAAAATTTCCACAAAAAAATCCCAAAAAAAAATCGCCAAAAAAAATCCCACAAAAATTCCCACAAAAAATCCCGAAAAAAATCAAAGAAAAAATTCCCAAAAATTCCCAAAAAAATTCCCAAAAATCTCACAAAAAACCCCAAAAAAATTCCGAAAAAATTTTTTAAAACGCCCAAATTTGAAAATTACCCAAAATTTCAATTTTTAAAAAAACTTTTTTACCTTTCTTTTGTCTTTCCTGTCGTCTTTTTTGGTGCAGAGCGTGTGCACCCACCAGATCTTGGTGAACATGGAGCCGTAGGCGAGGCTGAAACCCAAGCCCAGGAGCCACAGACGAGCCTGGAAATGGGGAAAAAAAAATGGGAAAAATGGGAAAAAAAAAATGGGAAATTTGGGAATTTTGGGGGAAAAAATGGGGAATAAATGGGGAAAAAACGGGGGGAAAAATGGGGAAAATGGGATAAATGGGGGAAAATGGGGAAAAAATGGGGAAAAAATGGAAAATGGGGAAAAAATGGGGGAAAATGGGGAAAAATGGCGAAAGGGGGAAATGGGTGAGAAAAAATGGGGAAAAATGGGGAAAATTATGGGGAAAATGGAGGGAAAATGGGGAAAATGGGGAAAAAATGGGGGGAAAAAATGGGGAAAATGGGGGAAAATGGGGAAAATGGGGAAAAATGGGGAAAAATTGGTGGAAAAAATGGGGGAAATGGGAAAAATGGGGGGAAATGGGGGGAAAAATGGGGGGAAAATGGGGAAAAATGGTAAAATAATGGAAAATGAGAATTTTCTGCTTTTTTCCCCATAATTTTTCCCCATTTTTCCCGTTTATTCCCGTTTTTTCCCCATAACTCCCCCATATTTTCCCCGATTTTTTTCATTTTTTTTTTTAATTTTTTCCCCATATTTCCCCCGATTTTTTCCAGGATTTTTTTCCCATTTTCCCCATTTTTTCACCTGGCAGACGAACGGGAAGAGCCCCGGGCCGATGTGGTACCCGTCCAACCCCAACGGAAAAACGGCGGCCAACGCCAACGCCGACCCCACGGCCGTCATGTTGTTCAGGTAGGGCTGGGAATTCTGGATGTACCTGAGGGGAAAAATGGGGCAAAAAATGGGAAAAATGGGAAAAAACGGGAAAAGGGAAAAAAAAGGGGAAAAAAATCGCGAGAGAAAAAATGAGGAAAAACGGAGGAAAAATGGGGAAAAAAGGGGGAAAAATGGGGAAAAAATGAGAATTGGAAGTGGGAAAAACGGGAATGATGATGGGAAAAAGGGGGAAAATGGGAAAAAATGGGAAAAAAAGGAAAAAAAGTGAATTTTCCCCATTTCCTGCCATTTTTTTCTTATTTTTTTCCAGTTTTTCCCCTTTTTTTCCCGATTTTTTCCCAATTTTTTCCCCAATTTTCCCCATTTTTCCCCATTTTTCCCAATTTTTTTTCATTTTTTTCCTATTTTTCCCCTTTATTCCCATTTCCCCCCATTTTCCCAGATTTTTCCCTATTTTTCACCAATTTTTCCCATTTTTCCTCATTTTTCCCAGATTTTTTTGTGTTTTCCCATTTTTTCCCATTTTTTCCCCATTTTCCCCCAATTTTCCCTTTTTTTCCCCAATATTCCCAAATTTTCCACCTCTTCCATTTTTCCCCATGAATTAACCTCTAAAACCCCAAATTTTTCCCCCTTAAAAACCCCTAAAAATTCACATTTTTTGTCCTAAAATCCCCATTTTTTGTCCTAAAATCGTCATTTTTTGTCCTAAAACTCCCGGAAAACTTCCTAAAATTCCCAAATTTTCCGAAATTTTCAGTTTTTTGGGAATTTTCCCCACCTGACGTGTCCGTTGTAGACGTTGAAGGCCAGGCAGACGAGCGCCAGGACGATGCCGAGCGCCAGAGGAGATATCTCTCTCAATGGTCCCCAGCAGGTGCAGCTCGGCCACGGCCCCAAAATCCCCCAAATTCACCCCAAAAATCTGAGCGGGGAAAAAACAACAACATTCACCAAAAAAATCACCCAAAATGGGAAATTTGACTAAAATCTGCCCCAAAATTCACCCAAAATCTGCCCCAAAAGGGGCCAAAATTTATCAAAAAAACCCCAATTTTACCCAAAATTTCCTTCATTTTTTCCCAAAATTTCCCCATTTTTACCCAAAAATCCTATACTTTTACCCCAAATTTCCCTCATTTTTATGCCCAAAAATGCCATATTTTCACCCTAAATTCCCTATTTTTAACCCAAAGTTTCTTCATTTTTTCCCAAAAGTTTCCCCATTTTTTCAACCCAAATGCTCCAATTTTACCCCAAAAAATTCCAACTTTTCAGCCAAAATTTCCCCATTTTTCCCCAAAATTCCCCTTTTTTCCACAAATCCCATTTTTTTCACCCAAATAATCCCTCATTTTTCACCCAAAATTTCTGTATTTCCCCCCAAAATTTCCCCATTTCCCCATAAAATTTCCCCATTTCCCCACCAAAATCTGCCCCATTTTTTCCTCAAAATTCCCCTTTTTCCCCCAAAATCCCAACTTTTTCCCCAAAATCAGCCCCGAATCCGCCCTCAATGGTCCCCAGCAGGTGCAGCTCGGCCACGGCCCAAAATCCCCCAAATTCACCCCAAAAATCTGAGCGGGGAAAAAACAACAACATTCACAAAAAAAAACACCCAAAATGGGAAATTTGACAAAATTTGTCCCAAAATCGGCCACAATTCACCCAAAAGGCCTCAAAATTCACCCAAAATCTGCCACAAAAGCGGCCAAAATTTATCAAAAAAACCCCCAATTTTTACCCAAAATTTCCTTCATTTTTTCCCAAAATTTCCCCATTTTTACCCCAAACATCCTATTCTTTTACCCAAATTTCCCTCATTTTTATGCCCAAAAATGCCATATTTTCACCCTAAATTCCCATTTTTTTACCCAAAGTTTCTTCATTTTTTCCCAAAAGTTTCCCCATTTTTTCACCCCAAATGCTCCAATTTTACCCCAAAAAATCCCAACTTTTCATCCAAAATTTCCCCATTTTTTCCCCAAAATTTTCCCTTTTTTTACCCAAAATCCCATTTTTTCACCCACATAATCCCTCATTTGGCACCCAAATAATCCCTTAGCACTTCCGCGCATGCGCGGCGGCCATCTTGGGAAGGGCGAGCTCCCGAATTTAAAATCAAAAAACGCGCGCTGATTCCGCGATTTCGAGAGCCGATTTCGAGCAGCG
>CM019215.1:157846088-157912630 GCA_009741485.1 Malurus cyaneus samueli
GCCAGCACCGACACCGAGATGAACAATTTCTGCGACAGGAACCGGAACGTGGTGATCACCTTGGTGTAATCGGCCGGGGGGGACCCTCCTGGGGAGAAAAATTAGGAATTTGGGAAAAAAAATGGGAATTTGGGACTGATCCCAAAAAAAATTGGGAATTGGGATGAATCCCCAGGAAAAAACGCGTTTTTTTTACCATTTTTTCCCCATTTTTTCCTCCATTTTCCCCATCCATTTTTTCCCATTTTTTCCCATTTTTTGTTTTTCCCCATTTTTCCCATTTTTCCCTGTTTTTTTCCATTTTCCCCATTTTCCCCCTATTTTTCCCATTTTCCCCCCATTTTTCTTGATTTTTTCCCTGAATTTTCCCCTTTATTTCCCGTTATTCCCCAATTTTTCCCCATTTTTCCCCCTTGGTGTAATTGGCCGGGGGGGACCCTCCTGGGGGGAAAAATCGAAATTCCAGAAAAAAATTGGGAATTTGGGATGAATCCCAAAAAAAATTGGGAATTGGGATTTTCCTTTTTTTCCCCATTTTTCCCATTTTTCCCATTTTTTCCCCATTTTTCCAACCATTTTTCCCCATTTTTTTCCCAAATTTTTTCCCAATTTTCCCAAATTTTTTCCCATTTTTTTCATTTTTCCCCAATTTTCCCAATTTCCCCGTTTTCCAGCCCAAACTCACCGATCCATTTGTCGTTGTTGTACCAGCTCAGGTTGTCTTTGGTGCTGTCGTAGTACCCGATCTTCTTGTAGACACCGCCTTGGGGTGACAACATTGGAGTGACATTGGGTGACAACAGGTGACAATTCCCAGGGGTGACATTGGGGTGACATTGGGTGACAATTGCGGGTGACTGGGGTGACAGGGGTGAATGGGTGACATTGGGGTGACAATGGGTGACATTGGTGACATTGGGTGACATTGGGGTGACATTGGGGTGACGGTGACATTTGGGTGACATTGGGTGACATTGGGGTGACATTGGGTGACATTGGGTGACAATTGGGTGACATTGGGTGACATTGGTGACATGGGTGACAATGGGTGTGCATTGGGTGACATTGGGTGACAATTCCCAGGGGTGACATTGGGGTGACAAATGGGGTGACAATGGTGACAACGTGACATTGGGAGTTCGGAAAAGGCGTACACGCGCGTACAAGTGACCGAAGTAGGGCGCGGGGCGTCCGGCGCCCCGAAATCGGCGGTTCGTCCGGCGAACCATGGGCGCCGCCATCTTGAATATGGGCGCCGCCATCTTGGGTGAGGGCAGGAAGCTCAGAGCCCTACTGCGCATGCGCGGCCGCCATCTTGGGAAGGGCGAGTTCCGGAAATTAAAATCAAAAAACGCGCGCTTATTCCGCGATTTCGAGAGCCGATTTCGAGCGCGGCGAGTTCGGAATAGGCGTACACGCGCGTACAAGCGACCGAAGTTGGGCGCGGGGCGTCCGGAGCCGCGAAATCGGCGGTTCGTCCGTCGCGTCATGGGCGCCGCCATCTTGGGTGAGGGCGTGAAGCTCAGAGCCCTACTGCGCATGCGCGGCCGCCATCTTGGGAAGGGCGAGTTCCAAAAGCGGCCAAAATTTATCATAAAAAATCCACAATTTTTACCCAAAAAATTTCCTTCATTTTTCCCAAATTTCCCCCATTTCGTCTAAAAATCCTCTTTTTCCCCATTTTCCCGTCTTTTCCAATTTCCTTCATTTCTCCCCAAATTTCCCCAATTATTTTTTCCAATCCTTTTTTTCATTTCCCTAACCCATTTTTCCCGCAAATTCCTTTTTCAACCCAATATTTTCCAATTCCACCCAAAATTTCCCCATGTTTTCCCCAAAATTTCCATATTTTGAAACCCAAAAAAATCCATTTTTTCACACGGAATTCCTTCTTTATATTTCAAACCACCATGAAACTTTTTCCAACAGTTGTTTCAATAGCCGCCCAAATTTTACTGCCATTTATAATTCTCCCCAAAATTTCTCACCAGTTTTTTTTATTGAACTCAACTTCAGTTCTTTGTTTTTTACACAATATTTGACCGCCAATATGCGAAAAGGCTGTCCTGTCCTGTCCATTCTCTAAGAGACATTCGTCTGGGCCCCATTTTTTGTTTCACCTCCAATAAGTTTTTGGCCCTTCAGTATTTCGCCCCCTAAAAATGCCCAAGTTTTTCCCCCAAAATCTAGCCCCGAATGGTTCGACCTCTAATGGGTCCTCGCAAAGCAGAGTGCAGCTCAGCACACGCCAATGGCCCAGATTATATCTCCTCCACACCTAATGTTTACTACCAACAAAAAATAAATCTAGTATTTCGTTAAAAAGCTTTGGACATTCATTTTAGACAACAACACTAACCAATACCATCAATTAATTAATTATTTTTTTTTCCTGATCCTAGCTAGGGAGTTCTGCCAGCAGGTATTGCTGTCTCTTTTCCAAAATAGTATCTCCTTCCTTTTGAGGAATAATAGAAGGGATGCACAAATGGCACAACTGTTGGAGAGATGGGGCTTTACAGCTGGCATTTTCTTCTGCTTTTTCCAGTAATTTTTCTCCGTACAAGGAAGAAACCTGTTATTCTACTTACAGAAAGCATGGAATCAAGCAAATAAGGAGAAATTCAATTAAAAACCTAGAAAGACAAACAGCACAAACACTGGAGGTATTAGTGGAGTTGTAAAGCATAAATGAGCTGGAATCTTCAGCATAACAAAAGTTACACTTACAGCAAACAGACTTCTGGCTGCAATGGCAAGGATGAAATCAGAAAGGTGAAAATTTCCGTATTTCACTCAAACTGCCCAGTTTTTAGCCTTAGCCATGATATTCTGAAATTCTCTATATTTAACTTGAACTGCCCAGTTTTTAGCATTAGTCATGACAATCTGAAATTCTCTGTATTTAACTCAAACTGCCCAGTTTTTAGCATCAGCCATGACAATCTGTTCATTTCCAGCATCTGCCTATGTTGGAATGCTTCCCTTTTAGGAAATGCTTCTATTTCCACCGTGCTCATAAGGTCGGCATAAATACTTGGCACAGAAGAAAAAAAAAACCTAATCATTAGATGTCTGTGATGAAGTGAATTTTAGCTTGGATAAAACTCCATGAATCACATATGGCATCCTTTACTGTTCTTCCCATAAATAAATATGTTTTTTTCCAGGATCCACGAGGCATTACTGAGTGGTTCTCACACTCCTGAAGAAGGGATTTGCCCCACCTTGTCTTGGCTGGTCTTTAAACATCAGCCCCAAGTTCTGGCCTAAATCTGAACCTTTTTTCCTTATCTGTGTCTCTCCTGCCTCTCATCTCTTTAGTCAGCTGCTCTTCTCAGCAGAGCTTTCCCCGAGAGCCAGTGCCAAGAATTCTTCCAGTTTTTTCTCCAACAGCTCCAGCGGCATCCAAGGTTTGCCAAACAGCTCTGTCCTGTCAGAGAGCCAGCCTGGAGCACCACCAGGAGATCTTTAAGGATTGGGAAGGGTTCCCCAAGCCCTGGCTCAGGTACTGATTGCTCCATTTCCTCAATACTGCAGGAATGGTGCCGTCAGTGTGGCTCCAACCCTTTTTGCCCGTCCTTCTCCTCATTGGAATGGTTGTTGGTGCATTCTTGCTCCTCAGCCTGGTCCATGCTTGGCCCGGGACCTGTGTTAATTGTCCCTCATCCACACATTGGATGGGAGGCTGCTCAAAGTGACATTATTTCCTCTTTTTGCCCATTTCATTTAACATGCATTTAATCACTTCCAGCAGCCTCACTCATGGTGCTGCATTTGGATGGGATGGGATGGGATGACCAAGCAACAGGCTTTTTTCACCTTTTTTCACCTTTTTTTTTTTTTTTTTTAAAACCTCATGCTGCACCTTGATCTGTCAGTAGAGGTATTATCCATGTGCCAGCAGTGTTCTGGCCATGTTAAAATATTTATATTTTAAATCAGCATTTTAGATGAAGTTTTGCCCCATTTATGTGAGCAGTCCGATGTCACAATTTGTATCTGTATTATCAGAAGTTTCTTGGTCAAAAATATCAAAGCACCAGCAAATATGTTTTAAATGAGTGGTTCTAGCACTTGAATGCTCATCCAAATACAGGAATTAAAATGGCAACTCCTGTCCTGGAGACCAAACCAACCAAAACAACCAAAAGTGATTGCATGGTCAGATCTGAGTATCGTGAAAAGTGTGCAACACAAGGCAAGAATCAGAACTAGCCAGGTTAAGATAGTAAATACAAGAATTCTGTGCAAGAAGGTAGATGGGCTTATGGCAGAGAGCAGAAAAGAAACCACAAATCTGCTCTGAAGGCAGGGAACAGCATCATAAACATGATTTCAAAATCTATAGTGCAGATATAGCTCAGGCACAAAAATCAATCCCATTGACATCTGTGCATGTGGGAAAGGAAGGGTTGGACATTGGAGATCAATGACGTTGTGGTAGATCACTCAGGGTCAAGGTCTCCCTCTTTAACCTAACGTTGTCTTTCCACACGGATGCAGTGGAAATGTTGAAAAAATATTTTATTATTATTTAATAAATAAATTTAATAATTATTTATTTATTTATTGTTATATATAAGTGTCCCTTAAGCTTATCTCTCATCTTCTGGTCTCCTCAGGCAATCCTTCTCTCCCAGGACATTTCAAACCTGGTTTTATCCTCCTGTGTGGCCATTCAAGCAGAGGAGCTTTCATTCAGGAATTTTCATTCACCTTGTGAAGTCACCACATGAGAAACTAGGGAAATCCACTGAAATGTCTTGTTTAGTGCTTTTGAGAAAACAAACAAGGAAATTCCACCAATTTCTCTTCTCTCTGACCAAGCTGATATGAACACAGCTACAGCATCATTTCTGTAGTCCTAAAATTTCCAGTGAAGGCGTAAATCTCAGAGAGAAACAAAATCCGCCACACAGTAATTAAGTGATTAAGCAGTTTTAATAACCACTCTCTCTATTTTAAAGTTTAATTATCTCAGAGTTTTTCTGTCAGAATAAACTTCCAAGTAAAATAATAACTAAACCATCCAACAGTAATTGTTGCAGTACTTTATAAATTGCTGAAGTTTTTAACAGATATTATATAAACTCTAGATGGTGGGTGACAACCCTCCTGGAGGTCTAGAGAATGTTGCAAAAAAGGTTTATTATGGAACTGGAAATTAGCTGAATTTCAGATTTTGCAAAGGGTTTTGTCTGAATTTATGAGCCCAAGAGAAATCCAGGTGGTTCATAAAAATTATCTGTGTTATGTTGTCTGCATAGATAAAAGACGAAGACATCTACAGAAGGTGATTTTTAGCAGTTGTGGATGTTAAATTTCTGTCTAAAAATATTAGTAATGCTCTATTGGTTACAGAGGGAATTTTTTAAGAGCAGACCTGAATAAATGTTTAACTCTTAGACATGTAAGTGTTTGGGTCTGGGAAAAAAATTGCTGATGTGTGTCTGTAATTTATGACATTTGGAAAATTTTGAGAGTATCTCAATCTGACAAACTGTTGCATTTATTTCTGTTCAGATCATTTTATTTTTTAATTCTCTAAGAAGAGAATGCAGATAATCAGACAGGTGGTTCCTTTTTTCTGATAACACTTTTATCAACAGATACCCCATGCAGAGGTAGAACACTTCAGCTTATTTTTATTTGCTGTGAGTGGAAGGAAGATCAGGAGAATGGCTTCAGAGCTAGAGGAGTGCAACTGTCGCTGGATAAAGGGCATTCAAAATGCACAAACAGAAAACATTTTCTAACTCCAAAAAAAAGGGCAGATTTCTTTTCTGGAAGGTGTTCCAGAATGCCAAAAATAGTAAAAACACATTTGAATACACCAAATTCTAGGAAAAGATGATCTGGTTCATTTTATGGAATTATTCAAATCAAAGCAGGTATTTTCTTGAAATAGGTGAAGCTTTCCTGACCCATAAAACACTCAGTTCTCTTAGTGCTATTCTTAGTGTAAATGTGATATACAAGATGAACTTTTTTAAGTGGTCAGCAGCAATCCAAAAGTATTTCTTGAGAAATAGCATTACCTGAAAAACAGGTATAGGCAGACTGGGGCAAAAAAAGAAAATGAGAGGAATTATTCAAGTAGAGGGACATAAAAGTAGAAGAATAGCAGATTTAGGGTTAAATAGAAATATGGTGCTTTATTAAAGGTGAGGTGACATCAGCTCTGTTGGTTTTCAGTGGGAGGTAAATTTGTGATTGGGCCAGACAACTTTGAAATGTGGCCGTGGAGGAAGAAATATATTTTATATGTGATGAAGTAACCTGAAAATCTCATCCAGTGGCTTCCTTGCATTTGAATAATTTCTTGTGTGAAACTTCAGCACAGAAATGCATTAATTTCTCCTGGCATCACCATATTGAATTGATTCCTGAGCAATACACTGAAAGAGCGTTGAAAAAAAGTAAGTAAATACATTTTATAGCTTTAACATAAATATGTACATTGTCCAATAATGTGCACGCTGCTCAGAAGCAGAAAGTAATTAACATTTCATTATTAGGAGTTACTATAAATTATTAAACATTACTCCATTTTCACATCTGAGATGTTTAAGGGGCAGCTTAAAACAGAAATTATAAAACACCGAATCTTTCTGAGTCACTGTCTGCCTGAACGAACATCTTCAGAGTGACTCATTCTGACATAATTAGCCCGTAAAATATCAGCATTCAAATAGTTCCTGAAAAATACATTAATTAATCACAGTTAAATCTTGAAACTCACCATGAACTATAGCACTCGTCTTATAAAAGTCCAACAGTTGACCATTACAGATGCTTTCACAAAAGAAGTTGGAATATTACTGGTAAAATTTATTTCCCCATTAATTACAGGGACTTGTCCTTTGCTGAAGGAATCATTCCAGCCTCACGGAGCCAGGTTCCCGTAACATTTTTCAAGGCACACCTGATCCAGTGGAGGGAATCAGACAGCAAAGCTCTTAAAAAGCAAAATTTGTTTCTTAGCATTGCTTTTGAGTTTCCAGTGAGTTGTTTCCCTCCTTTTTACTGTGCAATGCCCAGAGCAGTTTCACAGAATCCCAGAATGGTTTGGGTTGGAAAAGACCTTAAAATCTTCTTGTTCCATCCCTGCCATGGCAGGGACACCTCCCACTGTCCCAGGCTGCTCCCAGCCCCAATGTCCAACCTGGCCTTGGACACTTCCAGAGATCCAGGGGCAGCCACAGCTTCTCTGGGAATTTCATCTCAGCCCCTTCCCTCCCTCCCAGCCAGGAATTCCCAATTCCCAATATCCCATCCATCCCTGCCCTCTGGCAGTGGGAGGCCATTCCCTGTGTCCTGTCCCTCCATCCCTTGTCCCCAGTCCCTCTCCAGCTCTCCTGGAGCCCCTTTAGGCCCTGCAAGGGGCTCTGAGCTCTCCCTGGAGCCTTCTCCAGGTGAGCACCCCCAGCTCTCTCAGCCTGTTTATTCATTTATATCTTATTTTGGTCCTGATTCCTGTGCCCTTACAAAAAGTTACCACCATAGAGCTGCCAGCTGGGACTGAGTTTGAAATTCCTCCCCAGCTGCTCATTCCTTTTCGTATTTGTCCAAGTGTGGAAGCGACATCCCACCCTCCAACTAGGGCAATATCCCCTTCTCCAACCTCAGCATTGTTCTCACATCCCTTTGTAGTCCCTGAGCGGGAAATGGGAAGAGATTGTCAATGATCCTGTGAGAGATCTACAGCTCTCTGGAACACTTTGTTATTTATAATGATTTGACCTCTGTTGGCTGTAAAGGCAGAGCAGGGTGACTGTTTCACCCCCACTGTAAATGTTATAAATAGCCAGGCATCTCTCAGTTTGTCCAGTTCACTGCTCCAGCTCCTAAATCTCTTCCAAATTATTGCAGTAATTTTTTTCCCCCAGCCATTAATCTGTCCTGTCTGCTGAGGAGAGAAGGAACAGCCTTATTTTATGCTTTGTTGTGAAACAAACAAAATATAAATACAGCCCTGGAATAGCAGCTGGAGTTAATCCAGAATGAACCACTCATCTTAAACTGGAGTGTTTAAAAGGCAGCTTTTAACCACTTTTTCATTAACAATGTGTTTCTAAATAAATGAATTCTTTAAAACCAAAGAGAATTGTTTCACTTTCAAATTGTCAAGGTTAACTATTTGATTTTTAACAAGTATCTCACACTTCCTTCACTTTTTCAGACAATTAGGAAAATTACCTGGACATTATCCCTGTTCCAAATACATTTTCCAAATGAAAAGCTGCCAAAGAAAACCTTACCCATTTCAAATGGTAGATATAAGAGAAATCTGTTGTCTGCCAGAGACAATAATCGATAACAAAGAACCTGAAAATATTTCTTAGAATCTTTAGTAAATCAGGAAAATCCTTTTTTTTTATTTTGGGCCAACAAATTAATAGTAGACTGAGCTTCAGTCCGTATTGCTTTGCCTCTCCATTGGCCAAATATCCTCATTTATTTTCTGGGAATAAGGAACTGGTCAGCCGCTGCAAAAATTTACCCTCCTCTACATTGCCCAATAAGTTTACAAATTACAGAAAACAGCTGAGTCCAAATTGCTCATTAAAGAATCGAAGCCATCTGACAGAAATGGTGCTGCAGGTGCAGATTCCGAGGTCTGGGAGAACAGAGATGAATGTGCTCTGAGTAAGCCTGACAGGGGGATGGGGATGAGTTGGATGGTTCACAAAATTGATGTTGGCAAATATAAATACCCAGCATTGTTCTCAATCAGAAGTTGCAGAGCACAGAGGCAAAAGAAAATATTGTTTTAAGAAAAAGAGGTTTTGATGTAGCTTTTCTAGGAATATTTTTCCAAAGAAAATAGTGGAAACATTCTAAATAAGTGCACAGCGACTGCTCTCTCTTTAATCACCTCTTTAATTATCCAAACTCTGCGTAGGGAAATCCCCACCCTCTGGTTTTAGAGGCTGCATAAAAGCAAAATTAATGTGTTGGCTATAAAAGCTGTGTGGTGTAGATGTACCCCAGCAATTCCAAGGACCACAATCAACACTCCAAAAATAATTACAAACCAAGGGACACAAAACAGCGGGAATAGCAGCAGTCCCTGTTTGCCATTTTTCTTCAGAAACAAATTTCTGAAGACATTTGTGGCTAAAATGAACAAAAAACCTGGAAAACACAACAAAGCTCAACACTCAGAAGGAAGTAAGCAAGAAAGTGCATTCTGCATATAGGAATACTCATGAATAATTTATACACAATATAATGGGGGAACAGAAGAGTTTGGGAATGCAGTAGTGATACAGATGTCATTGATTGATGGTTTTTCCCCTAATTTCTTCCCCCCACATCCCATTTTACACAGATGAATTAGGATCCCCATGATCCCTGTATCAGCAGTGGATGTGTGGTCAGGCATCTCTTTTGGGGGTTTTTCCTACCCCCAGCTCTTTTTTCCAGGTCTGGTTCTCTGAATGCTCCTTAACCTGTTTCAATGAAGAAAAGATTACGAAGAAAAAACCAGAATTTTGCTCGAGTGGATCAGGGAACAGCCACAGGCAGAATTCTGGTGGCAGATTTTAGGGACGAGAGGATCCCATAGTGACACACTGCTGACTGGGTGGCTGTTTGGGAACTCCAAAGAAACTGGTTCAGGTTACCCTGCCCCTTGATTTAAATACAAGATTAAAATACCTGCAAACAGTGCAATTGGACATTTACAGGTCTCAAACACCACAATCAGAGTGCTTGAACAAGACAGGCCTGCAGCATTGAAATGGGAAATTTAAAAAAAAAAAAAGGAAAAAAATGCAGTGAAAAAAAATGCTCTAATATCCTGCTAGAACTACTCCTTCTGCACAAAGATCAGCATCCTTTCAAATTCATGGAGAATGACAAAGTATTATTGTTCTGAGAAATCGTACTAATGCTCCTTCCTCAGTGTCTAGAGCCTTGGGATTATAAGGTTCAGGACTAATAAATGTCCTTCACCAGTAAAATCATTTAAATAGTTCATTTAATCATGTACGAACTCCAGGAATGTATCTCTTAAAAGTCTTAAAGTTGTCAGAAAATTGGTTCTTTACTTTCCCAAACACATGGTTATTCATTGGTTAGACAGCCCACGGGATTCCAAGAAGATCTGGAATATTTTAAAAGTTACTTGAGAAAAACCACAAATGAAAAAAAAACCCCATCACTTTTACAAGTTGATCTTAATTCAAATCGCCTTAGAATCCATTTATTGTCTTTTTTTTTTTTTTAAACTGCTGCACTGCCATGTGATTTTTTTTGCCGTATTTCCCATATTCTTTCCTTCACGCAGAGAACACAAGGATGCTTTGGTGGCCCTTTTGATATTCCTCATCTTACTGAAGTTCCACTGAATTTTAAAACCATCTTTGTACACAGGCAGTGCCCTCATTGGGCAGCCAGAAGGGCCCTTACTTCCCCATGGACCCAAACAATTCCATGCACAGCTTTGTGGTTAATGAGACATAAGCAGAAAGGATTTGATGAATAGAAGGGGGTGAGTGGAATCTCTGTTGCTAAACCTGTGTTTAGATGGTCTTTTGATGGAGCTTAGAAGCCCAGTTCTTGTGTAAATGACTGCTTCTCTTCACCATTGCCCTCCTCACTGCCTTTGGAGACAGTTTATGTTCAGTGTGGATTTTAAAAGGAAAGCTGTGGTGTTCCAGGGTGGATGGATGGTCTAAATTCAAGCAGCAACTATTCCTTTAATGTTGCTTCTGCTGGGAAAATATGAACTCCTGTCCCTCGCTTAGACTAAACACTGCTCAAAATTATCTTCTGAGCTGTTGAGTGCTTCCAGTTTTCCATTTCACATCCTCATCTTTCCCTCTTGAAGTGGCAAAATTGAGTTCAACTTAAAGAAGCTTTGCAGGAATTTGGCTGGGTTCTTCTAAGAGTAAAGAAAGCTGTGCACAGATTTTAGGGTGCTGGGTGCCCCACTCTTCTGTTTCACCCCTTCAGCAGCCAGACTCTTTCCCACCAGAGCAAAGTCAAATCCACAGGTGACCATGGAGTTACCCTTCACCTGATGCCCATATGTGCCCCAAAATAGCCAACCTGAGGGTGATGCCATGGAATTTCAGCTTCTCTATTTCCACGTCTCTCTACCCCTGTGATTCTTCAGTGTTTAACTCCAGACTCCACAAACAGCACTGAGCTCCTGCTCTCCCATTTTTACACAAAAAAATTCCTCTGCAGCCCCAAACTCAAGGACACCTCCCTGTGCCAGATCCCATGAGATGGAAAGAACAGAGAATTGGGGGGAGCCAACTTGGAGTCAATTACTGCATTGGCTGAGCTGCAATTGGAGGATTCAGCCCCAATGTGCAAATGGACAAAAGTGAGAAAGGGTGAAAAACCCGTGAGCCATTGTCCATTGTGGGTGCAGCCCCTGGGTGGGCTGGGACTGCCCTGAATGGCCCTGAAGGCCCTGCAATGAGCAGAATTGCTTTGGATTCTCTGAATTTTATCCAGCCTCTGCTTTAGGCAGCAGGATTGAGGCATCAAGGGAATAGAGCTTTGTTCTCCAGCTGGAGAGGCCATACAGGGATTTAGTGGAATCTCCCTTCCTGGAGACATCCCAAACCCACCTGGATGTCCTCCTGTGCCATCTGCTCCAGGTGACCTTGCCTGGGCAGGGAGGTTGGACCCGATGGTCACCAGAGGTCCGTTCCAACCCTGAGGATGCTGTGATCAGGAGGCAGGAAGGAATTTTAAATGCTGGAGTTGTTTAATCTGTGGGGCAAACAGCAAATAGTAGGCAAATATTGGCCAAACAGAGCAGTGAAGAGTCCTCAGTGTGTTCCTTGCTCACCATGTGCTCCCACAGCTCCTTTGTGGGGTCCTACTGTTGCCTTTTTCTACCTAAAAATGAAACTCGAGATGATTTTAGTAGAGGGGGTGATACAAAAGTGGGTCGTTATTGGAGCTCCAGAGGCAGCCATGGAAGAACATCCACAAAATCCCAACCCCACAGGGGTAAATAGAGTTTGACAGATCTTAGGAAATTAGCATAATTGATTAAAAGCACCAATTAGGAGGCTCTGGAGCCCCCACCCTTTTTACCAGCTGTATTTGTTTATAAAAATATGTCTCACAGACCTTGTTCTCAACCTTGGCTCCAGGAAGAACCAGGATAGGATGGGACCTTTTGCTCCCCAGGGCTTGGAGCTCTGGAATGGGTTTGGTCTCCGAGCTGGGGAAAAGGAGAGGGCAAAGTACTGGAAAGGTTACAAATATATAAAAGGAAAAAGGCAAAAATCACTCTGGCATCACTACAGGAAAGATCCCACCCCTCTGTGGGTCTGAGGTTTCTGTAGCTGCTGTAACACATCCTCTCCTCATTTCAGCTCCTCTCAGGCCTGCACCATTTGCAGTATTTCCATCAGTCTCGCTCAAGATCATTATAAAATATCTTGTGCCTCTGTGGTGTGATGGGAGCACAGGGCAGAGACCAAAATATCACAAGTTTAAGGGAACTTAAACACATCCAGAGGTGCTGCTTGTTACTGAAAGCACAAAGGGACAGAGTGATAGAGTGGGTAAAGAATTGCAGGAGAAGAACTCAGGAGAGAGCATTTCTAGCTGATAGTCCAGATGATGGGCTTCTAAAATCATCTCATCCCCTGCATTCTGTTGCAAGCATGCTAATAAAATGAATATTTGAGGGTATGGTATCATTACCATTGTCCTCTTGCAAATCTTTCCGGGCTAAGCATCACTTCTGGGCGAGCAAGCAAAATTAAATAAACCATGCTTTTCCCAACTTTCATCCTTACAAAACTTCTTTAATTGCCAGCAGTTAGAAACAAGCAATAAAATAGTTATGGCTGGAATAAATATTCAACACAAAAAGCATGAAATTATTATAAATACATATGAAAATATTAAAAAGAAAGTCACTGCCTGTTAGATGTACTGGAATTTCTTGTGCACTTCAAGAGGGAGAAAGAGGATCTGTGTTACAGCAGATCTGTTTGACCTCTCTTTACTACAAGCAGGTGCTTTTAATTAAATTTCAATGCTGCATTCACCTTTATACAGCCAGGAGTATAATGTGTTGCTATATGCACTTACATTATCTGTGCAGTTATTTAAATCAGCATTCTGCCTTTATGAACCACCAGTCCCACAACTCTCACTTTTCTCCTCCTCAAGCACAAGGGAGAAGTAAAAAATGGGAAGAAAAAATCACATCTTGGAGGAAAGATTCTGTGTGTAGGATGCACCTCCCGCCCACCTGGACTCTACCTGAGCTGGTTACTCTGATATTAATTTTTCTTTGCTCAATTTCTACTTAACATATTCAATATAAAATCCTCTCATCCTGAAGCAGATGCCTGGAACAAGGCAGGTGACTCACATTTTAAGTCTCTGCAATGACTAGGAAAACTGCACACGGTTGTTTGTTCTAAATCATGGGCACCTAAATTTGGGAGAAATTAAACCTACAGGGCAAAAAGGTGTTGCTGGGGAAAAACTGAAACTGGAAAACTCCCAGTGAAAATGTGAAAGTCCTCTGAAAATGGAAAATTTCCTCTGAAAACGGGAAATGCCCTCTGAAAATGGGAAATGCTTTGTGAAAATGGGAAACCCCCTCTGAGACCCTCTGCTCCCCTCCCTGAATCAAGAGCAGCCCAGTATAGAGGTGATACACATTACATAAATAAGATGGAGCAGATAATTTGTGTTTCATGTGTCTTTATTTCTTTAGAAATGAACATTATTGCTGCTTTTCCCACATCAGTCTCCTGATCTGGAGGAAATCTGCAGTCTGTTCGACTCTCCTGGTTTCCTGAGCATCCTGTAGCCTTGTCCTGAGTCAGTCGTGGGGTGCTCAGAAATTCTGTGTTCATCCAGCACGTAACTCTCTAAAATATATCCTGGTTTTGATAGTGGTGGAGAACTCTTGGAAATTTAAAAATTGCAAGGGTGTGGTTATGTTCTCTATGCTAGAAGAGGAATTGCAAACACAACAGATGACCCAGGTTGTTGGCTCTTGGAATGCACAGATTTAGGCAACTAAATGCAGATGGAACCAGCATCAGGATGAGGAATTTGCCCATAATAAGGTACAGAAAATTGTTCACATTATGGACAATAAACAAATAGATATAGATATAGATATAGATATAGATATAGATATGGATATGGATATGGATATGGATATATATATATAGATGATATAGATTAGATATAGATTAGATATAGATATAGATATAGATATAGTAGATGATATAGATATAGATATAGACAGAAATAGAAATAGAGATATAGAAATAGAAATAGAAATAATATAATAGCCTCAAGATTTGGTTACACAGAAATGGGATAAGCTTTGGTGGTCCCCATAGAAGCTGGAAATTTGTCAAACTTTCTGGTAAAATATTTTACACACTCAGAGCATCATTTCATTGATTTCCTGAGGGCAAAATATCAGGAAGAACAATTGAAAGGGCAATGTCTGTGACCTTTTAAATTCATGTAAAAGAATAAGCAGTTCAGAGCAAGGTACGACACAACATAAAAAAAAAAAAGTGGAGCGGACAGAATGACCCATTAATTGTGGTTTTATTTATTAAACCTCATTTGGTGAGGGACAGTTTAAAGAGATAGGAATCAGATTCATCTGCCCACATTGAGATGTGTGCCAAGTTTCACAGGATATTGGTGTGAAAACTTCTGTGGGATTGTTAACCTGAATCACCTCTCTGAGCATAGAGCAAAGCAGCCTGAGGAGCAGAGCACATCTCATAGAAAGGCAGATGGCAAATGTTCATGGAATGATTTACACCTTCATGATAAGTCTGTAAGAGAAACTCAGGGTGGCAAGTTCAGCTGCAAATGTCATCGCTGAAGATTTCTGAAGGCAATTTTGATTTGCCCCAGCTTTTGTAATTTATCCAAAGCCAAACAGCAAAAATAGCTGAGAACTGGAGGAGCTACACTGAAATGTGTAAGTGGAACCAGATCCCATTTCTTCAAATTTTGACTTAAATCCACTTTAATAATTAAGCACAGAAATTAAATGTTCTTTTGAAGCCTATCCCTCTGCCCTTGTTTCTCTCTGATGGCTGTCCTTGATCTGCTTGGATTATTGATGCTCTGGGTGAATAACCAAAGGAGGAGCTCTGTTTGGAGGAATTGGCTTTAATTCTGTTACACACCACAGCTCATGATCATCTGTGCAGAAGCTCTGCTGGATGTGGGAGGAATGAACAAACAAATTCCTGATTGTTAATCAAAAAAGCATAACTGCTGAAATGATGATGCGCCATCTTTCAAAGAGTATCAAATCTTTCTTTGCTCTGAGATTCTCCTTCAGCTTTTCTTCATCCAGTCATCTGTGTATGGACTGCTGTGGGCTTGGCTGTGTGGAACTGGAGGGACCTTGCTCCAACTGGGGGAGCTCTGAGCATTCTTCTCTGTTTATAAACAAAATAAATGATTCCTCTGCTATCCTGATCTGGTTATGGTGCCTGTGGAACCTAGAAAGATGTTTTAGAATACATCTCCTTTCTTGAATAAGGATCACAATGGAACACATCTCTTGTCCTTCCCAAAACACTGACAAGGGGTGGTGGTGGTGGCAGCTGCCAGTGCATCTGTGACAGCAGAAATTCAGCTTTCGGGACTGCTGATCCTTCACTGATTTTTTTTTTTCCCCGTTTTCTACAGAGTAGATTGGGTGTACAGCATGGAAATTAAACATGGAATTTCTATCAGCCTTCCCATTACCTCTGGCAACATCTGAAACCACACTCTGATGTCATTTCAATTTCTAACAGAAGAATAACAGCCATTATCCTTTAGTTAAAACACTGCTTAAAAAAACACAAAATCATAAAGCAATGCAATAGCATATGTATATTATACATATTACTGTATTATTATATGTATATTTAATTATACAATTAAAATTCCACATGTGCACACACAATGATTGGGATTTTTTTTGCAATTAAAAGTTGTTGCCTCTTAGTTCATCCAGTCCCAAAATACAGTTTGTGAAAAGGGAACAGCTGCAGCCAGCAACAGGGTTGAATTTATCTCACCATGCCTCGGCTGCCAAAGAGCCAACACACATTTTGCCCTGCAGAGTTTGCACAAGTCATAAGTGCTGTGATGGAAAATCAACACAAGAAATACTCCTCTGTTGAACTATTGGGAAATGATGGAGTTGCAGCCTGTGGAACTCTCCTTGCCAGCATTCCAAGGAAATCAGCAATGCTTTATCTCCCAGAGAGCAGCTGGAGAGTGAGGAATGCCCAGCACATTACCTGGGAGAAGTGGAGAGGCTGTGACAGAATTTTGAGAGGAAATCACAGGAATGTGAAGAGTTAAAATTCTCTTTTAAACCAAAATTATCACATGCAATGTACAGCCTGGAGCATGAACAAAAGCAGCCTGGACAAATGCTCAGTTTCTAAAGAATTCCATCAGAAAATGGCAGGTGTGATGTGATGGTCTGTGCCAGCAGAGACATGTGTTTATTTGTCTATTTGTTTGTTTATTTATTTATTTATCTATTTATTTATTTATGGGTTTGTAGGGGGTAAATGCAAACATATACAGAGAGAGACCATGAAAGTGAGAACTACTATGAAACAGGAGGAAGGACACCGTTCAGAAGAGCAGGAAAGTCCCCACCTGTTTGAGAGGTTTTAAAAGGTCTGTATTTTCACCATGTGGCAAGCATCTTTTCCTTTTGCCCACCCCAGTATCTCAAAGGGTCTCCTGTGCAACTCTCAGTGCCCACCTGGGTTTCTCGAGCAGTTTCTCTGAGGTTCCCGACCCACTCCATCCTCACGTGTAGTTTTTGGATTGGGGGATTATTTGTATAACTCATTTTACTCCACTTTCACACTTAATTTAAGAAGATAATCCTCCCTGTCTCTCCCAAGTTCAGCTTCTTTGAAACTCCTTCTGGAGATGTTCATCTCTCAGCCTCGATCACAGAAAACCCCTACAAAGTTCTGCTTCACCTCACTCAGTGCTGTTCCTCACCCAAAAGGATAAAACAGCCATGAATTTCAATCTTTCCTATCTGCAGCTTGCAGCACAGCTATTCGCCCTGGCGTGCAAATTTATTGTCGTGATAATGGCAAACTCTGCAAAGCATAAAATATATATTTGTTATTCATATCTTAAAAATATTAGCTGGCACATACAGAGTTTAGTAACCACGGCAACACTGATAAATTCGAAAATAATGGCTCTTATTTGCTTTGTACAGAAAGGTCAAGGACTGAACACTTGGAGCACAAACAGGAAGAGCCAATTTTGAGGATTAATGCTGGAATCGGTGGTGTTAACATTCCCCATCGTGGTCACATTCATCCCTGGACACGAGGGACCCATTAGGGATTTAAAAGGAAAAATAACTCTCCTGAGTAGCGACCGGGAGGCATGAAATTCCCAGCTTCTATGAAATGTTCAATTTCCTTTCATTTTCCCCTCAACCTCTGAGTGATTTCATTTTTCTTAAAATCACCCTAATGACCTTAAAACTTTCCCATCATGGGGATAATAGACTATAGCCTGGCTGCACACATGGGCAAATATTGACAGAGAACATGCACGGAGGAACTTGCCGTGAGCCCTGCTCGGCCTCCACCCTAATTGTTATTGCCAATACGTGTGGCAGGGTTTTTATCAGAGAATTAAATTCCATGGTGTTGCCTCGTGCTGAGCAAACAGGGGCTGAAAGCCCAGGAAAATAGATCTGGATGGTTTCAGTTTGGGCAAAACCTGGCTGTTCTGACGCCTGGCGTTATTATATGATTTAAAGCTGATATCTAAGCTGGCTCTAAATCAAAAACCGGTTTTAAATTTAAAGTGCTGAGGAGGAGTGGGTTCAGAGAAGCGTAACTGAGAACAACTGCAGATATCTGTGGTTTTTCCTACTTGTATCAGGGACAATTTGCCATCAACAGGATTTGATGTTGTGCATGAGAATGCTCAGAGTGCTGAGTAGGAGCAGAAGAAATCGGAGCTTCAGGAGAGCTTCAGCTGATGTGGCAGAACAAAGAGGTCAAAGGGGTCACAGATGGGCTTTGCCAGGGTCTGGCATCATGATAAACCGAGAGAAACAGGGCACAAGCAAATGTAGGGTGGGAATGGACTCAGTCCCATAAGAAAAGGTTTTGGTGCAGCAGAAGGTGTGAACCCTTCAGAGCGAGAGTGAGAGAAGTTTAGGCTGGGCAAAAAGAATTTCCTTATCCCTTTTGACAGAAATCTCAGAAATCACAGAATCTCAAAAAGGTTTGGAGTGGAAGGAGCCTTAAAGATCATCTCTCCCAACCCCTGCCTGGGCACCTTCCACTGGAGGGAAGGTTCTGATGGATGATGGGACAGTGTGGGAGAGGTCAGCATCTTCTCTGGACACTCTGGGCAAGGAGGATGTTATCCTGATGGATTCCACAGGGTATTTCAGTAGCACATGTAGGTGCTGTGAAAATGTAGAAATCCTCTTTTCTTCAGTGTTGAAAACAGGTGGGAGCGTGCTCAGCTGCTTTGTAGTGAAGGCACAATTTAACCAGCTGAGACTTTTACAATTATTTTTGGGCTTGATTGCAGGATGTGAAGGATGAGTCTCTCCTTAATACTCCTTTTAGTGCCAATCTGAGCAGAGCTGGGCAATAACTCAATTTCCCACTGCCTTCCCAGTGCTTTTGGATCATCAGGAATGCAGCTGAGGAAGAGGAGCAGCTTGTAAATCCCTGTAACATCAGGATTTTCCTCTGCTCCCAAGCAAACGTGTGCTGGATCTCGTGATGGGTGTAAGAATCCGACATGCCAGAGAGTGACAGACAGCATATGTTACCCTGAGCTCTCATTTCCCAGCCTCAGGAAATGCTGGAATGTTTCTCTAAGTTGAATCACAGTTATCTCATGTGCTTGGCAATTTCAAACACTCTCTGTGTGTAGCACAATCTTTTTAAGATTATTAAATGAAAAAAAAAAATTAAAGCAATTTAATCTAATTTTCTGCCTAGTGAAAGTTATTAGTGCTTCCTAAATTAACTCTTGTTGAATTAGGACTTATTTATGAGGGAAAAAAAAACAACAAATTAATGAAAAAAACCCAGAAGTCAAAATTTTTTGTATTCCTGAAGTTCCTCATATCTCAAAATTTGTTGTTCTAATTGGTATCTAGATCCACATTGTTCAAAAAAAACAGCTTCATGCAAAAATATGGATTTCAAAGAGTAATTTCACAGCAAATTTATATTTTATTGCTGCTTTACCCTTAATATTTTATTAGTTATAGCTTCCACTTTTATTCTGATTAAATAAGTGCCAATCAAGATAATTTTTGCAGGAGCATAGGAGAGAATGATTGTTGATTAGACAATATTTTGCTTTGAAATAAACACCTTAAAGAAGGTACAGGTCATTTAAAATTTTGTCTATTTTTTGCTATGTAACTTTTGAATATTTTCATAAATGTTTGATCAAATGGTGTTTTGTTGGTTATTATGCTGATGGAATTTTAGTGGCAGAGTAACTCATCCCGGGTTACATTGCCACAACACAGACTGTTGTAAACTGAGAATTGGTTGTTGGAAGAACAAATGATCCCTTTGTTGACCAAATTAATTGATTTTGTTTTGTCTTGATAGGGGTCACATGTTTCCAGAGGAATAGGGCAGGGTTTTGGACACAATCTGTAAACCCATAAAAAGTTTAACAATACAATTGATGAGGGTGGTATGGGATCTCTTTTTACGTACAACTCATCAATCCAAGACCCAAGTCTAATTCCTACTCACACATCAGTAAAAATTAGCTGGAGGGAGCCCAGACCCACCAAAAAAAAATCCATATGGTGTATCCTATAAATGTGTTTCTAAAAAGTAAGGAATAAAATGCAGCACATTGAGTGCAGTGAGTAGAAAACATTTTCCTTATGGAAACTCTGCAGCCTGGGGCAGAACTGATCTGGGACACAAACTGGAAAGGGAGAGCACTGCTGTGGTGAAAGAACAGCACCTGCTGAGCCTGGGTATTTAATCTGCCTTTCTAACTCAGCTCCTGTCAAAGAAACAGACAGGCAGGTATGAAATCAGGGCAGACAGAATTCCCGATGGAAAAACCTGCTGTGGGATTGGGCTGGAAGGGGCAGCACCTGAGTGACACAAACTGAGACCACAACGACGCGCAAGTGACAGAGGATTTCCCTTTTCTGCTTTCTTGGGCACAGAATCCTGTAGGATAAAGAATTCCTGCTTGGGGAGCTGCTCCACCCCCTTTCCCAGCTCTGCTCCCTTCCCTGAGCACGCTCCAGCCCCTCAAAATCCTTCTGGTATCAAGGGGCCCAAAAATGTCCCCAGGATTGGAGGTGTGGCCTCACCAGTGGCCAGCACAGTGGACAATCACTCTCCTGCTCCTGCTAGCCACACTATTTCTGCTTAAATTTGAGAATATTCCTGATTTTGGCAGACTTCACAAGCAAGCCGTTTTCATTATTTCAGAGTTCTGTGAATGCCTTGGGATCTCGGTGCCAGCACCAAAATGTTGTCTTAAAAGTACACAAAGAAATGATTAGGCAGAATCCTAGCAGTGAAATAATAGACAAAATGTCATTGTTTTTGTTACTGTTGGAAGAGTTTGTTTATTTAAGGTATTTTTTAATAAAGATTGAAGTTCAATTTTGTAAAAAGCAGTCTCTGAGCTTACACAAATACGTGTTTTCATCCAAAGTAAAATGTCACCTTCTGTTCCCGAGGAGTTTGATGGATGTTGGGAGAAATAAGTGACTACATTTCTGGGAAAGACACAAATATCATCCAGCAAAGAAAAGCAAATCATCTCAGCCAAAGAATTGTTTGTTAAGAGTTTTACCTTTAGTTTGCAATGCCATAAACTGTGAAATTTTGGATATTTGGGTCAAAAAATTTGCCATGTACCCAAAGCCATCCAAATTCAGGCTGTGAAGAGGTAGCTCGAGTTTCTGGGGTTTCAAGTCCAACAATCTCACTTTATTTTCCACAGGGAAGTCTCTTGTCTCCATCAGAAGCTGCTCCTCATCATGATGCTGCTATTTAACCCTTGGAGGAACTGGGCTACTCTGTGCTCCCCCATCTCTGCTGGGCTGAAATTCTGTGATTAAAGTCACAGGGCAAAGGAGGAGTGGGATTGCAGCCTTGGGGATGGATTTTTCAGCACAAAGAGGTTTGTGAGGACACTGTCTGACTAAACACACCCGAACCTCGGTGCAGAAGCAGCCCATGTTTCCTCAAATTCCTTCACTCTAAAAGAGAGGATTGACTGGTGTGCTTTTAAATGAGATGAAATAACTTGAAAACATTTTATTTGTTTCTTTATCTATCTCCTGTGAAGGGGAGAAATCTGTGAGTGTAACCGGCTCCCTGCTGCTCATGCTGTGAAATTCAACCTCAGTGACAAAATTAATCTTTTTCTATCAGTGCCAGGAAGAACTAAAATATTTTCAAAAGGCTGGGGAAAGGGATCTCAGACCATGAAATCCTCTCACACATCTCACTAGATTCTGGCTGATATAACATCAGTGACTTCTGAGTTTTGGAATGGGGGTTTTGAGTTTTTTTCTTCAGAATATTCATCTTAGAGCTGACACTTATCTGATCATAACTGACATTATCTTTGTACATTAACACTTCAGGGTCTTCTGATTTTGAATATTACTTCACTGAGTTATTTTTCCTCTAGTTTCTCCAAGGAATGCCTGGTGAGGAGTGGCAGGAACAGCAGGAATTCCCTGCTGAAAACAATGTGAATCTCAACCCCTTCCTAAGAGCTGGCACCAATTTCCCATTTGATGAATTTGCTGATACAAACCCTGCAAAAAGGTGTGCGAGAGGAAGAGGCAGCTTCCTACCCTGCACTACCACTTTTGTTGCAGAAGAACATTTGGGATGGCAGCAGAAGAACATTTGGGATTTCTGCAGAAGAACATTTGGGATTGCTGCAGAAGAATGTTTGGGATGGCCGCAGAACATTTGGGATTGCTGCAGAAGATTTGGGATTGCTGTAGGAAGGAGAAATGGTGCCTGAGATGCCGTCAGTGCCTCCCAGAGCAGCAAACACATCTTGGCACATCGGTGGCAAGCAGACCCTGGGGGCTGTTGTACCCCTTGCATGAGATTTTTTTGAAGACCCCCACAAACAGGGCTTTGTGATGCCTCTGCAGAAGCCTGAGCCTTGAAGCACATCCTTTGTTATTATTCTTAGGTTAATTGTCCATTGTTATTTCTGTGGTGGGTTGGCACCGGCTGGGTGGGCACCCAAGCCAGTTTGTGACTGCCCTCTTCAAGTGGACAGGGGAGAGGAAAAGTCTATGGGCTGGGATCAGAACAGAGAGAAATCAGTCAGAAGATGCAGCCACAGGCACAGCAGGCTCCAGCCCAGGGATATTAACTGAAATTATTACCAACAAAATCAGAACAGGATTATGAGAAGTAAAATAAATCTTAAAAACACCTTCCCCCCACCCCTCCTTCCTTCCCAGCTCTGCCTCCTCCTCCCCAGTGGTGCAGGGAGAGGGCAATGGGGTTTCTGTGCTCAGTTCATCACTGACACTGCTCAGGGAGAGGAGCCAGTCCTCCCTCTGTCCTTCCTGGATCCCTCCCAGGGGTCACAGCTGAGCTCCCCAGATCTATTATCTGCCTCACAAGGATGTAAAGAAACATTCCTGCCTTCCATGATGCCACAGAAAGGGAGGCACTAATGACTGCACCCAACTGTCTGCCATGCCAGAGGAGCCGGCTTTGAGTCACTGATTTATGGCCAAGGCAGCTCAGGCACCCAGCCCAGGAGGGGTTTCTTGCTCATGGCACTGAGGGGCTGAGGGCAACTCGAGCTCCCTGAGAGTCCTGCTGGCTGCTCAAACTGGAGGAGTTCTGACCTTTTCATCTGCTGTTTTGTCTCCCACATAACATTACTTTAGGCCTTACTTATGTCTGCTCATTTTTTTTTCTTCTTGACAGATGGGCTGATGCAGCCCTTAATTCTTGACAGCAAAGGAGCAATATATATTTCTCTGACTTCCCTCTTTTCCTTAATTTATTTTACAGTACTTCAGACTCCCAAAAGTATTATTACAAAACTTATTTTAATGGTACCCCTGAAACCCCAAGAGGTAAAGTCGATTGAAGGAGAATACATGTGATGTTTTATTATGATGAGTCTCTCCCAGGTTAAGCAATCTGTTTCACTAATATGCTCTTTCTGCATTTCCATTCTTTTCTGACTCTGCTGCAGCTTAACAGGATGTTTCTATCTGTCATTTAATTCTTCCAAGGTCCTCTCCTTCTCTCCATTTTGACATGTAAATGTAAATTATCTTTCTGGTGGGATTTGAGTAACTTTTAGTTCGAATTTTGGAATTAGGATTTAAAAAGCTTAAATGCGGCGATAGGACAAGCGGGAATAGCTTTAAACTTAAAGAGAGGAGGTTTGGACTAGAAATTAGGGAGAAATTCTTCACTGTGAGGGTGGTGAGGCATTGGAACAAGTTCCCAGAGAAGCTGTGGATGCTCCTGGATCCCTCGAAGTGTCCAAGGCCAGGTTGGAAGGGTCTTGGAGCACTTTGGGATAGTGGAAGGTGTCCCTGCCGTGGCAGGGGGTGGAATGAGATGGATTTTAAGGTCCCTTCCAACCCAAACCATTCTGTGATTTTATGCTCCTCGTCCCTGATTTTCTCCTAGGGTCATTCCCACCACACAGCTCCGCTCGGAGGGCTTAGTGGATGCATTGCCTCATGATTTTAAAGCCCTCAGTATGTGCTACAAACCCTGTGGACTCTTCTAAAATTCAATTGAGTGCACTCTTGATTGCACAGGATGGGCATTGAAGCATCAGCACAGGTAAAGCTCCTCTCTGGTGCCAGAACACGCTGTAAAGTCAATGAGTGCAGCTGAAAACACTTGCCAGTGTTGGCTGTAATGGGAAAGCAGCTGGATCAATACATTTGACAGATTTTCCATTACCACAGCAAGGTCAAAGCTGCTGCTCACGCTCATGAATTCCTGCGCTGCCAGGATGTTGAAGCAGCAAAATGTGGGGAACAGGAAAGGAAGTCCTCAGCTCAGCAAAAGGATCTCATCAAGAGGGCAACAACCAGGGGCTAAAAACGAACTGAATGGGAAAAAACATAACCCCAGCTTTGGGTGATGCGCCACAGAAATTCAGTTTCCAACTTGTGTTTGGATTGAGTGTCTGTGTCACATTTGAGTGCTCCTGAAGCCAAGATATTTTGTCTGGAGAAACCTTAAATACCCATCAAACCTTTTCCTTTTTCGTGGTGGAAGGCAGAAAACCAGTAATGCTTAGGCTTTGGAGCACATTTCTTATCAATTTACTTGGGCTCTTGCTCTCAGCATCTCTTGATGCAGTTTCATTTCTCAGAAATGAATGTTGTTGTGATGATGCCTCAGGATTTCAGATTCTCTATTTTCATGTCTCTGTAACCTTGGAATTCTTCAGTGTTTAACTCCAGACTCCACAAACAGTGCTGAGCTCCTGCTCTCCCATTTTTACACAAAACAATTCTTCTGCACCCCCAGACTCAAGGACACCTCCCTGTGCCAGACCCCAAGAGATGGAAACAACAGAGAATTGGGGAGAACCAACTTGGAGTCAATGACTGCATTGGCTGAGCTGCAATTGGAGGATTCAGCCCCAATGTGCAAATGGACAAAAGTGAGAAAGGGTGAAAAACCCGTGAGCCATTGTCCATTGTGGGTGCAGCCCCTGGGTGGGCTGGGACTGCCCTGAATGGCCCTGAAGGCCCTGCAATGAGCAGAACTGCTTTGGATTCTCTGAATTTTGTCTGGCCTCTGGTTTAGGGTTTAAGGATCAGTGAAAGGTGCAGAACTGACCCCAGGTGTTGGTTCAGCAGTGTCCAGCACAGAGGGACAATCACTGCCCTGGTTCTGCTGGTCCTTCTTGGCCACCTGGGCACACCTGGGTTCATGTTCAGCCCCACATCCAGTAAGGGATGGAGACTCTCCTTTGCCCTCTTTTTGCTGCTGCTGTTGTTTACAAAAGCATTTTTATTTTTTGTTAAGTTTATCTGGGCTTTGACGCTTTTAATTTTTTCCCTGCATAACCTCACGACATCCTCACATTCCTGCCCCTTACCCCAAGGCTCACAAACTCTCTTTTTTTATCCCGAGCTCCACACAAAACTCAGTGTAGGGCCAGACCTATCTTCTTATTTCCAAATTTTCTATCTTTTTCTTGCTTTGAATCTAGTGAGTGCTGGGACCATGAAAAGACACCAAACACAATTTATCCCCATACATTTTTACCTTCCACTGACCACTCCAGCAGCTGAGCAGAAATGAAACCTGAAGCTTGTTTTCCTCAAGGACAGCCCAGATTTCCAAGGCCTGCAACTAAAGACCATTTTTGTGTGTTTGGGATGGTTTTCTCATGTGTCTCTTGCAGCTGAGGCATCAGGGATCTCAATCAGAGCGTTTGCAGCTCAGAGGGGAAATGCAGCTCTCGTTTCTTTCTATGTATTACAAAATATCCTGCTGGGATGTCTTTCATCTCAAACTGTCTCGGCCCAGTTCTTAAAGATGTGAGGTATTTGTAGGTGCACTAATCACGAGCATGAGTTTGTGATGATGCCCAAAATACAATAAGAGGAAGATGGGAGTATAATAAAGGACAGCAGTAACAAAAATAAAGGTGAGTATGAAATTCTCCTAGGGAAAGTCTCCAATGAGGGGGAAATTCTCCTGAAATTCTCCAATGAAGGGGGAAAGGAGGTCACTTCCTTGCAGAAATGTTGGTTAGTATGACTGAGCTTAGTAATTTATTGTTGTTATAAATTACTGTTGTGGTATTGCTGGGTGGGATGCTCCTGACGGGTACTCCCTGTGCAGATATCCTGGGCTGGGATTGCAGATCAGGCCCATGCAGGGCAAATTTTTATCAGGCCTTCATTAGGTTTGGTATTGTAGCTCATCTTCAGCTTTCTAGGAGCACAATATCTGTGGTTTTTAGTGGAAATTATACTCCTGCAGAGACATTCAATAAACCTACACCCACCTCAGCACTAAAATCTAACAGCCTTGAGTTATGTCCTGTCTCCTTGAAATTGTCCATATAATGCAGAATGAGCACAAATCACTGCTCTTGGCAAGAGAGCAAAACAGCTTCCTCTGAAAGACTTCAGAGGGGATGGCTTGGGCTGCTTTTTTCCATGCACTCACCTTCTCGTCCTAATTTTGGAAAAGAATTGAGGCAAAATCAAGCGGAATCAACACAGTGAATAAATAATGCCTTGGCTTTATATAGCCTTTTCTACAGCACAGTCTCCCAGAGCCCTCGTGGCTGTGCTATTTCAGGCATTTTGCATCTTATGTAACAAAGCTGTCCTCCTGCTGACTTTGAAATGGATTGCTGTTGGCCTTCAAATCATCTCCTGACAGCGCTCACCGCACATCCTCAGCGCCTTCTTCCAGCAAGCTGCAGTGTTTGCTTCTGCTTCAGTTCTAAATGTGCAAAGAAAACGCAGAGTTCTGCTGTTTCCAGCTGAGATTGAACTGACAGATGCCTCTCAGTAGCAGAGAAATGTTGGAATGATAGACTTTCCCCCCACACATGTTATTTTCCTACCACAGCGTCAATAATATCCTGCACGAAATGAAGGAAGAGAATTAAATTCACAACTCTGAGTGGTTTGGATTGATAACACAGATGTTTGAAATGATTTGTGCAGCTTTTCACGTCACCCCAGTCAACCTGTGTTGTTTCAGGAGAGGATGAGGCACCTCCAAGGTGTAATTTCTATTACCCAAAAAGGGGAATCCGAGAGTGAAAAACTCTCTTCATGACTGGTTCTACAGGTAAAGTGCTGTGTCTGTTACACTTATAAAGTGACACATTGTTAACTTTAATTCAAAAGAAAAATAGCTTTCCTTCTGAATAATAATTACAAGTTTTAGATAGAAAGACCTCCCTCAACACAAATCTGATCCAAAAAGTGGCACTTTTCAAATTCTTGTTTGCAGAATCTTTAAAAACAAAATATTCATATTAACATATTTATTTGATAATTTTAGTGCTGTACTTCAATTTTCTCTTTTTAATAAAATAGCTCAGTTTAGTTTTTAATATAACATGGACCCTAGGTCATTCAGAAATCTTGAAAGTGAGACATTTTCTTTTGCCACTTTATTTTTTGCACTCCACAGGAAAGAACACTGTGTTCATCGGAAACCAGGAGAGCTTGTGCCTGATTATACCCAGCTATTTAAATACTGGTTCTTATTATACTGCAAAATATTGCATGCATTTATTCATTTTTCCTTCATATTCTTGCAAGCTGAGGTAATCTATTTATTGATGTGCCGTAAATCATTCTGTTCCACATCCTAATGCGTCAAAAGAAAACATATTGGGTGACAAGAAACAAGTGTCCACTTAACTCAAGGACATATTCACTGGTGTTCTTTCCAAATACCATATTGTTAATATATCGTTATAAAAGGAATTTATTCTAAAAAAACAAAGGTCATTTCAGGAAATGTTTCATGACTTTTTTTCCTACTTGCAGACTTATGAGGGACCATTTTTATCACATGATCTAAACACTGAGCCCAAAGTGAAATTTTGTGTGTAGGAACTCATGGGGTGAGCATAGTTACTCTCCTATTTCATATGAAAACAAATATGACTGAAAAATAGAGAAAAAAAACTCGTGTGAACTGGCACAGGCTAATTAGGGTATTAATTATGAGTACCATGACTGATGGAGGCAAAACAGAAATATCTGTGTGGCACTCTAGGAAAAACGGGGCTGATCCTATTTACCCATGGAAATTTACCCATTACTGAAGAGGGGAAATGCAGTTATTTGTTTGTTTTACTTGTGCTAAACCAGCAAATGGAATGAGGTGAAGTTTTAGAGTTCGGCTACAGGGTTTGGCTTGAGCAAAGCCAAATGTCTCAGCAATTGATGTCTCATGCTTTTTCCTGGAATGGCTCTGTCTCGTCCAAACCAGCTCAATCCCAAGGAATATCCACTCATGACTTAAGTCCTGCTCTGAATGGATGATGTGACCACATTCATTTGGGAGGAAGAACTGAATTCAGTCATCTCTATGTTAGCAATGATATCTCACTTATTTGAAAGCTCAGAGATAAAGCTCTCTGCCTTATTTTATTTCCTTCTCTGGTTGCAATTTGTGGATCCTCCTCTCACACCCAGAGGTGATTTGTTATTGCAAGGGCAGTGCCATGCTGTTGCTACCTAAATTTCATCACATTTTGGTTGCATTTCCTCTAAAATCATTAAATTTGTTTACTGTGGAGGGGCTTGGCATTTAGAATCTCACAAGAGTTTCAGTTATTTGCTGTGTGTGATGAAGAAACCTGGTTTTGTCAGGATACATGGAACAAAGGGTGGATTTGTATGACAGGGAATGGTGAAAAACCTCATTTTCTGTGGGCAAATGGGACCACAAACAGAAGCAGATAAAATTACAGTGTCCCAAAATGTCCAGAGCTGTGCACTGTGGGTTTGTCAGCATCATGGAGAGCCTCTCATACAATCCACAAAGTGAGGCAGAGGGAAATTGTTGGTAGCAAAAGAGGGAGCACTGTAACATTCATGATTTTGAGTTTCTCAGTGAAAGCCAATCCTCCCTCCACAGCTCTCCCCAATAAAACGACTGCCAGAATTGAGACATCTCCCTTCATCTCCTTAGAGAGGATGCTCCCTCTGCATTGTTATGTCCTAAAAAATTAAAAACATGTTCACCATCCCTCAGAAGTTTTCCCCAGAACAGCAAGCGCTCATATCACCCCTATAACTACGTCTCTGACTCCCAGGTTCCAGTCAGGGAAGAAAAATCATATCTGCTCACACACTTTGGAGTTTTGAAAAACTTTTGCTGCTGTGGGAGGCATCCAAGAGGCAGAGTATTGAGCTTGCCTGACCTGTTTGCCACGAACCACATCAGTCTAATTCCTTCGGTGTTTGTCACATCTGTGGAGCTGGATTACCACACTGACATTTTTTTTCTGAGTGCTTTATCAGTTCCTGGCAGCCAGGACTCAGACTTCCCCTCTCTGCCTTCCTTTGCTGCATGTAAAACTCCATTTCCTTTCCCTTTCTGGGCAGAGAAGATAAAGTGATTCAGAGCTGGGCACTGCTTGTTTGGGGCCAGCTAAAAGCCCTGCAGAGAGACTGGAGATAAATACAGAGAAATATATGGATTGAGGTTTTTTTTTTTTTGTCTGTTAGTTGTGGGTTTAATGAGGAAAACCGGGGAGCAATCATGGTTTAAACTGAAAGAGGGGGAATTTAGGTTAGACATTGGGAAGGAATTGTTCCCTGTGAGGGTGGGGAGGCCCTGGCACAGGGTGCCCAGAGAAGCTGTGGCTGCCCCTGGATCCCTGGAAGTGTCCAAGGCCAGGCTGAACATTGGGGTTTGCAGCACCCTGGGACAGTCGAAGGTGTCCCTGCCCATGGCAGGAGTGGAATGAAATGAGCTTAAAAGTCCCTTCCAACCCAACCCATTCCACGATTCTGTGATTCCTTGGTTCATTAATTCAGTGGTGGATTTAGGGGTATTTAAGGCATTATTTACTGTGCAGCACACTCATGCCCTGGAGCTGGAGCTGATTGCTCCATCCCTTTCCTCACCACTTCTCTTTCTCCTTCCACATTCATTTAACTCCATGACTTCAGAGACACCAAAAGGAGAAATGGTGAGAATGGAGTCAGAGAAAGGCTCTGAGAAAGGGAATAGGGGGTCACTTGGTGTGATTTGATTTCCAAACCAAAGGTGAAATATGGACGCTTGAATGAACGAAAACCCACCACAGCTATGACTCGCCAAACCAGACAGTGAGAAATGCTGCTGCAATGTTTGACAAGAAGAAGAGCTCCCTGAAAGGGCTGTGAGAGCTGAGGAAATTAAAGAACATTAAAACCAGAAACAGCAATGATGAGGGACAGCAAACATCTCCATCTGGGCTTAGTGGAGCTGTGCTGTTGGATGGAATTTAGAGATTTTTGAGGTGAGGAAAAGCAACAGGATTTGGCACAGCGTCCCTGTGAAATGGCAGATTAATGGAGGAGAGGTTGATCTTCACAGAGCCCGGGTGAGAGAGCTGAGGACAAAACCAGGAGGGCTTAGACAAGATTATATTTGGCTGTGACAGTCATCCTAAATCACGGAGGAGTTCAGCTTGTCTCCCTCAGATGAACTGTGAATCCTGATAAACCCGTGTGCACACTTCAAACAGATGGAAACGCAGCGTAACTAAACCCATATTGAATCACAGACTGATGCAAGGTTATTCCAGTTAAAACACAGTCTCCAGAGGGGAAACATTAATTCACTGGAAAAATGAACCAATGAAAAAAAAATATATATTTTGTATTAAAAAAAAACCCCAACCTGTATATGGGCAGAATCAACCTCCTGAAAACATTTCCAGGAGGCTGAAGATGGATTTCTCTGCTGTTCAGACAGAAAATCCAGAGCACAGAAACGTCAAATTATTCCTAAGTAAGCACTGGCAGCAATCAGAAAGCCTTTCTGAGCTCTTTGTTCTCACCCCTGCACCCATTTCTTCCTTATTCTCAAGAATGAACTGAGACTGTAAAATATTCCTGGGCTTAGTTGCACTTTGTACATTGTGTCCAGCTGTAAAATACCTTTTATTCATGGTGGATGGGTTGAAAGGGAAAAGACATGTTTAGTACCATGTTCTTCAGACCATTTAAACACCTGCTTTTTCTCTCCCCAGACTATTATTTGTTATTCATTCCCCTTTTCAATGAGTTTAATGAAATGGTACCATGCCAAATTTTATTCTGATGCATTATTTCTCTTTGAGTCTCGTGGGTAGGTCAGGATGTTAATAGGGAACAATGTCTACTTCACAAGGACGGGAAATGGAGAACATTCTGTCTATTTCTTCCCCGCTGGAAGGTTGTGCAGGATTGCTTCCCTTAAATGGGAACAGATTGAAAACTCTGCCAAAAGCCCAAGCTCAAAGGTAAATATTAGTGTCAGAGCACAAGTAAGGAAAACACTTCTGATTTTATGGTGCCTTTCGTCCAAGTGTTTCAAAACAACTCCCAGATATTGATCAAGGCTTGCTGAGGGATTTTCTGTAAGTCAAGCATGTCAGTACCAATTTCCCATCACAATGTAAGAGGTGAAAAGGCACTAGAATGGAAAGAATGCTTTAGGTGTTTCGTTTCTAACAGCTGAGAAAGAGAAAACAAAAATAGAACAGTTCCATTATTTTTGTATAATTGGGGGGGGTTTATGCTTACGTTTGTGTTTAAAGGGTGTTTGGTGAGAGATCCATAAAGAAAATTTCCTAGATTCAAAACTGACACGTTTCATGCCACCCTTTTGAAATGAAATTGTTAGGTTAACATTCACATTTTTTTACAAGCCTTTTTCATAGATCTTTGGAATAGCAGAAGATTAAATGATGCTGAAATCAGATATGATGAAACTTGTTCATGTTCTTTCTTCTTCCTGATCCCAGAAGTTATTCAGACCCTGTGGCCAAAACTTTTTGCCCTTTCCACTGCTTGTGCAGATTATTCCTCAACCAGTTTTATTCCAGTTGATGCCATTGGCGTTCATGTTTTCCATGAGATGTCTTTCCCAACTGGATTCCTCTTGGGTGAGGAGAGGTGAACATAATTCTACAAATACTTTACATTTCTGGTGTGGAGATACAGTACTCTCCAGAGTAAACTGTGAGCAAAATGTAGAATGCAAATCAAAACTCAGTCAATCAAAACCATTCTGAAATTTGGGTGGCCTCATGTGATTAGTGCAGTTTCTAAATTAGCTGTACATTTATATTCTGATGTGTGAGCTAGTATCCAAAGGGATTTTCCCACCTTTTTAAAAACAGAAGCCAGGTTTAGGGGGAGCAGCATAAAAGCCAAGAGAGCTCGAAGGCAGAAACATTTCTTTCCACTGCAAAACTTCAAACAAAAAGCAGGAAGGCTGAAAGAAATCTGTAGTATTTGGGAATGTATAACACTATAGATGATGTTATTACTTTGACAATTGAAAGGAGAGTTCCAATAAAACTGTGCAAGTTCAGGTATTTTCTTACTGTATTTCAACTGAATTCTTGGAGAACAATATGCAAACGAGATCTATATGCAAATGAGATTTGAGAAGTTGTCCTTTAAATTTTTTTTTTTTTTTTTTTTGGCCAAAACCAGCTTTTATAAAGTTTTAACAGTGACACAGGTGTTGTTTAAAAAAAAACTAAGATGTAATTACCCAAGATTTGGAGGGTTCCTAATGATTCTCAGAGAGAATGAGAGGCAATTTGATGGTGCTCTGTTAATGTGTGAAGTGATTTATAAAGGGAGCAGTAATGAATGTTGTCACTTGTAAACAAAACAAAGCACTTGCAAAGAACATTGATCTGTCCTTTTTTTTTTTTCCTCCCAAAATTTAGATGGATGAAGATTGCAACATCATCAAGTTTAACTGAGTTAACTCTGCCAGCTACAAACCCTTAAAGATATTGCTCTGATTCTATATAAAACTATCTATAAAGTTATATTTTAAAAATTAAATATATTTAATTATATAATTATAAAAACTATGATCCATATTAAGCCTTTTCTTTTTGCTTTTAATCTAATTTCGACTTTGATCCACCCAAAGGCAAATGCGTATCCAAAATAGAGCAAAATGAACTGGGAATTATCATTATTAAATAATAATATTAATAATACCTTACACAAGATGACAAGACTCTAATTTTGTTTTATTCCTTTTTTTTTTTAATAAAGACACCGTGCCCTTGATTAGAGGGAAATTAACAGCAGTTTATGACCACAAAGCCCTGCAATTTCAGCCAAATTATTCTGCAGTTACTTCTCTGTTACCTGTGGATTTATTTTCCTGCTGGTAGCTTAATGTGGCAAAAACCTGCCCAGGAACTTCTCATGGAATATCTTCCAATATTTCCCTCAGTGCAAAACCCCATTTATTTATTGTTAATGCCTCTTTGCCATCCAAAAGAGTTTGACTAATAGAAGTAACAAGTTTTTTAGGAAATGTGGTATTCTTGATTTTAAAAAGTATAACAAATTCTGGGTATTGCAACAATAATCAATGAACAAATACTTTCACGAGGCACAGAAATTAATTTAGAAAATTAAACATGTTAGTGTATAAAATATATTGACTACTTTGCCTGTTATGAAAGATCAAACTTAATGGCATTTGCTTACTAATCTTTCATTTTTCAATTAAACATGGGCAAAATATATTGGACCAACATTTCCTATTTCTTGATCTCAGAGAGAAAATAAATCCTTTGGTCTCCACAAGGGGACATCCCAAATGCACTTTCCCAGGAAAACAATTCAGATGTCTGGAAAGTCTGGGAGGATAAAAGAAAAATTTTGTCTGTAGGTTCCAACTAAATTTTTTTATTTTCCTACTAAATACCCCCCTCCCCTCCCTCTCCGTGGGAACAGGATGGTGCTCTCCAACTTTCTTTTACTGTGGGGAATTGGTGAGCACAGCAGAGAAATTGTTCCAAGGAGTCTGATAATGTGTAAATGCTTTGGGTCTTCATACCTGAGTCTCGACCCTGCTTGATCCTGTGCCATGGCCCAGCATGAAAAGCCGAGAATTTCTCCATATCCACACAAAATGAGAATTTTATCCAAATTAACAGCACAACAACATTTTCACAGGGAGCTGAAAGTCATCCAGAGAAAAAGCAAACAAACCACAGTAACTTCTCCAGCTGTCAAAAGGCACTTGACAAAATTAACCGAAATTAGAGTAGATATCTCCAGTTTCTGAGTAAATGTGGCTGTAGCTCTCATTTTGCTTTCATAATTGGAACAAGACACAGTGAAATTGTCTGACTCCTCCGTGTTAGAAATAAATTAGTTCCCCTTCAAGAAGAGGGACTTAGCAAAGCCTTCTGTTTTCTGCTTATTTACTGAGCCCTGCAATTAGAACGAGGCAAACACAACGCGCTAAATAGCGAGAATACAAATGCAAAATTAAATCTCCCAGGAGCTGCCTTCGAGCACAGACAATAACTCAGCTGCACACACCTATTTGCATTTCATCAGAGTGAAGCATTAGGGTGCTGCCACAGCATAAGCAAATATGGTTTGGACTGAAAATTGTGCCATGAGGGGAAGATTCCAGATTCTCAGCTGGCTGTGATCGTCTGAGATGATCCAGTTCTACTCAGGGTCCTCCTTGGCAGGGTCACGAGCTCCATTTGGACTGAAATGCCCAAGATTTTTCCTCTTGACAGGGCTGGAAGAGGCATCAGAGCGGGCGAAGGTTGATGAATGCAAAGGAAACGATGGAAGCCCAGATTAGACGTTGGGATGAGTTGGTCAGTGCTCAAATTCAGACTGATCAGGAGCAAATACAAGATTCAGGAGTTTCAACCAACTCTACCTTCACATTCTTCTCCCCACCTCAAAATCCAGATTTTTTTCATGGCAGATGGAAACTTAATGGCATTTGCTTACTAATCTTTCATTTTTCAATTAAACATGGGCAAAAAATACTGGACCAACGTTCCTGATTTCTTGATCTCAGAGAGAAAATAATTTCTTTGGTCTCCAGAAGGGGACATCCCAAATGCGCTTTCCCAAGAAAAAGAATTCAGGTGTCTGGAAAGTCTGGGAGGATAAAAGAACAAATGATCTTTATGGGAACATCCCTTGGCAGATTTATATATTTCACATAGGTTTCCAACCCTTTTTCCTAAGGCTTCCTTTTATTTTTCTCTCATATTCGTATCTTCATTTCCCTCACCTCAAAATCTTAAGGAGAATAGATTATCTTCTGGTAGCTTCAGTATCTTTTTCTCTTTTTCCCCCTCAACCCACCAACCTCTCAGCTCATTTCACTGAGCCTATTGGGGATCACCTTTGTACAAATCCATTTTCCCTGTGTCCCATGCTGTTTTGTTGCTTTTATGGGTTTCCCATATCCTATAAACACCAAAAAGCCTTTCAATTTCCCTTCAACATATCAAGCAGCACTATCCCCTCTCCTCAGTGAAAAGAAGAAATAGGCATTGTCCACCTAAAGGCATGAAATAAACTTTTCACTCAGGAGCTTTAATTTTGAAGCTCATTAGGCTCACCTCGTTTCCCTGAAATTCATTTTGATTTATGAACACAAGATGCACCTACCACGGCATCTTACACACAACTTCTCCTGCCCCTCACCATCCCTTTTTTTGTTCCAAAAGAACTCAAGTTTGTTTATCATCTTATTTGTTTGCTTTGTCCATTTGTCTTTGAGGAAAGGAATAAATAATGCTCTTTGTTCTGGGCAGGTAATAACACTTCAGGGCAATCTCTTGAGTGTTCATATTCTTCAGAAAAAAAATAATTATTCATGTATTTAATAAAGAAAGGAAATTAGAGGTCAAAAAGTCAAGCCTCCATTGATGTTCTATTATTCTACTTCTTTATTGCCTTTGTTTGCAGTGAGAGAACAAAATTACAGTGAGTGGAATTTTTTAATAAAATTAGATTACAGTGTTTGTAGGTTGATGACTCTTGACACTCAAAGTCCTTGAAAAAGCCCTCAAAAAATGCTGGAAGGAGAACCTCTTCTATTAAAGTCAAAGTGAATTTCAGTGATGGTTTCCCAAGTGCAGAATTTCAACGTTTCCCAAGTGCTCTTCAGACAGACTTGATGATGCACTTCAAACCTTGCCTCGTACAGAAAGAATATTCTTGTGCCTTGTCCGTGTTTCCTTCATGACTCCAGGGTTTCATGTGGTTTCATTTGGTGATGTGTTTGCCTTCTCACTTGTCTTCCCTCAAAATGTGACAAATCCAGTCCTAGAAACTCCAATTTTTCCTCTTTTTTCTCAGCACTTTCCACCATCCCTTTCAATTAATTCTTGTGACAGTCAGCTCTCAGTGCTGCTGTCACCGAGTGCGGGACTCTTACCCAGTGATCACCTGCACACTTGTGGCATTGGCTCCCTTCTTCACTCCTAAACCTACTTCATTTTTATCTCAAAGAACATCTGGAGCATCTGTGCTTGGAATTCTGATTTGTTGAGTTGGCTTTCAGTTCTCTGGAAATATCTAGAACCACCTGTACAGGAGCCTTGTGATTTAAACACAGCCAGGAGCTCAGCACCACCTAACTGCTCACTCACTCTGCTCCAGCAGGATGGGGAGAAGAGAATTGGAAGGGTAAAAGAGAGAAAACTCATGGGTTGGGATGGGAACAGTTAAATAATTGAAATAAAATATTAATTGTAACTACAGCAATAATGATGATAACAACAATAACCATAATCATAACTATWATATAATGTAATGTAATATATTGTAATATATTATATTATATGATAGATGATACAATAGAATATAGCATATTATATAGCATAATATAATTAATATCATATCATATCATATCATGAAAAGGGAATGATTTTTTAAAAGAGAGAGAGAGTGTGCAATAAACCCCAAGAAAACCAAGTGATGCAAATGAAAAATAATTGTTCATCAACAACCAAGTAATGCCCATCCAGTCCCCAGGCAGCCATCCGTGGCAAAATTCGTGATGCCGTAGGGTCTGGAACATCCCTTGGGACAGCTGGAATCAGCTGTCCTGCCTACCAACTAGGAGGGCAGTAGTATGAGGAGAAAAGGCCTTGGCTGTGCCAGTGTTGCTTAGAAATAATTTAAATATTCCTAAATTATCAACCCTGTTTTTAGCATATTTTCAGAATTTAAGCCCATAATAGCAACCATGAAAAAAGTAATTCCACTTCTAAAAAAAACATCAGCACATGGGGTTTTCACTGTGAAGGGGAGAGGAAGGGTATCTTGCTCCCTAGAAGTCTTAATTCCTTAGAAGCCTTAATTCCTTAATGTCCCCATTGGGAAGGCAAGAACAGAAATTGGCTACCAATCTAATGGGGTTAAATTAACAGGGGTTCCTGAGTTTTGTACTCTTTTCTCCCATGTGTCACTGCAGAGCTCCCCCCTGACCTCACGGGTTCTTTTCACAGAATTCATCACAATAAATACCAGCTACAGAAGCACATTATTCCCAGCACCAGGTTAGATTTGATTTACTCACTGGAACTGAATTCTTTACCAATTCCCAGGAAGCCACAGTCATTCAGAGCAACATTCCTTTTCCATAAAAAACCCCAAAACCTACCAGGACTTTCAGAGATCCAGCATCTCCAGTACAATGCCAAAGGCATTTCTGGGGGCTGCTCAGTGTCCTGAATTTCCAGGAATGTCAGTAAACTGGAAAGTCATAAGCTGCTAATAAATTTCAAGTTCTTTGCCCTGTAAATAGAATCCAAGAGAAATTAGGATCCTCTTGCAATGACTTAACATAGTCACTGTCCAAGTGCAGTAAGTCATTTTGATATGCAGCAATTAGAGCTGTGATTTAGGATTATTTCAGACACTTCCAGTAAATAACAAGGCTTTTCAGTGGTTGTTATGTCATCATAACATCATCCTGCAGCCTTCCCCCTCAATTCACTTTTCAGGATTGATTTTCAGGGACCTACAGAGATGATCTGCATTAGCTGACTCTCCTTTTCCTTGATTTTTTGTGGATCTCAGTCTCAGGCACATCTACAAATGCTCCTGGGCTCCCTGCCCAAACAAACCAGTAACTCCCCTTCAGGAAATCATCCAGAAGCTGTTGGCAAGATAAACTCGGCTCCAGACAATTGGCTCCAAGCAGTCAGGGATGTGAACCCAGTCTAATTTCAGTTCACTTCATCTGGAGCAATCCTTCAGTACTATCCCAGAATGCTCTGTGCATTCAAATGCTTTCTTCCCCACCTAGAAACACATGAATCAAGGAATTAAATGTGCCCTCTGTCCGTCCTGTAAAAACAGAGCCCTGGGGGTTTCCAGCACATGAATGAAACACCTGCAAAAAAATAAAAAAAATCCAGTAATTCCATTTCAGTACCTCTCCAAACCAAATCACCACCTTAATTCTTTGCTCAGATATGGAATCACAGAACCCATAAGGTTGGAAAAGCCCTCCAAGGCCATCAAGTCCAACATGTACCCAATCCCGACCTTTTCCCCAGCTCAGAGCACTGAGTGCCACATCCAGGAATTCCTCAGACATCTCCAGGGATGGGCACTCCAAAGCCCCCTGGGCAGCCTCTTCCAAGGCCTGGGCACCTTTTCCATGGTGAAATTCCTGCTGATGTCCAACCTGACCCTCCCCTGGCACAGCTCGAGGCCATTCCCTCTTGTCCTGTTCATGTTCCCTGGGAGCAGAGCCCGACTCTCCCCAGCTGCTCCCTCCTGTCAGGTTCTTCATAAAACCAAGCTCAGAATCAACGAATTCCCTACTGTGCTACCAAAAACTTCCAAAATTTTGTGTAGAAAACCAAAAGTGAGAAGAACAACTTCTCTGAGAGCGATTCCCTGCTTTGTGGCAGCAATGATAACAAAGACAACTTTGAGTACTTGCCCAATAAAGCAATTAAGAAGGCCATGTCTAAATGCAAGCTGTGTTTTTTGTACACATTTTTCTCTTTGTTCCTCATCAACTGCTGAAAAAGTGCAGTTGTAACTGTTGCTTTTCTTTTAAATTGCTGCATTCTGGAATAAAAAGTGTTTAAAAATTAATATTCAATAAGATAGAATTGGAATCACCAAATTTAAAAGGGAAATGTAGGTGTTGAAATAATAACACATTATTATTGTTTTAGGTTTTTTTTTCTTTAGTAGATTGGTTTGAATTCTAAATAGAAAACAAAGAGAATGACTTTTACATGCTAAAAACAAAAGGGTTTTTTACAAGCAAAAGTTTCTACACATTTTTTTCTGCTCTACAAGTCATTTCTTTTTTAGGAATTAAAAGAAGCAGCTATCTTAGAGAAACAGAGGTAAGACTGCAAGGCAGCTGCACACATTTTCAGGTTAAATTGCCTTGAGCCTGTCTTCTATCACAGCTGCTTTTAGTGCTTGTTGGGGATGTGGAAATGTCTCTGTGGCTGCTAAAAATAAAGAGCACTCGAGCAGGGATGGAATGAAAAGCCATTTTTGTCTGTGTTTAAAGTACTCAGTACTTCACACACTTAAGTCACAGTTGAGATTTTATTAGGGAGAAACAGAAACCTCTTTTCTTTGGAACTTCCAGGAGCAAAACGGCTTTTAGAGCAAGAAAAAGAATGCAAGTTTAGGTTTTAAGCACAACAAAAAGACTCTATACTATTTTCAACTATTGCAATGTTCAAAACATTATTTATGTTAATACCAGGCATGAAATAATAAATTATGTGTATAGCATATATACAGTATATCAGGATATCTTTTTAAAAAGCACCGAAAGGTAACAATTAAAATGAAACATAAATATTTTGACACTGGAGGAACACTCGATCCAAAATTTTCCTTTACCATTTTCTCCTTGTCTTTAACTTCTTCTCAAATCTGTGTAGCTCCATGAAATGTTTGGCCTTGAGTCAATTTTTTTTTTTCAGGAAAAGTGTTTTCCTGGATGGTTTCCATGGATGTCAGCACCTCCTTTTGATGGAGAAAGTAAAGATTGTTGTCTGGTTGAGTATTTATTTATTCAGGTGTGTGTCTGGAGAAAGTTCTACCTTGTTCCTTCCCTTCTCATAATGTGCTGTCCTGCAGATGCTCTGTATAACACATCACAATTTTTCAGATTAAGTCAGGAAATTACAGATTCAGAGCTTTTTTTTTATATATATTTACCCTAATTCCATGCAGCCAAATTTTGTTAGTCATTGATTAGAAAATTTAAATAGCAAACAAAATGGCTAAAAATGTAATAGGATTTTTTTCACCCTGAAAATCGATGACCTTGGCTTTTCAAGGGGTGTTTCTTCTTTTTTTCTCACTACACAGGTGTTTAAAATGGCCAGAGCATGGAATTTGTCAGTTGACTGAATTAGGGTAAAATCAATTCAAGGCATACAGTCCATTTCTTAAGCTGCACAGATGCTAATTTCAATATTGGTTGTGGGTTGAGTTTTTTGGGAGGTGTGGGAACTTTTTTAATTTTTTCTTTACTTTGCATCTTGAGGGTTTTTTTCAGTGTTTCCTTTTTTGTTTTTCTTTTTTAAGATGTGATTTTTTTTTTAGTTATTGAGATTCCTTTTTTTCTGAAAGTTGAAACATCATAACCAATATATCCCAGGAAATACGGCATGGTGGGCTTGTCAGCCAGCCAAGGGGAATTCAGAAAACAGGATTTAATTTCTTAACTTTCTTAAGTTTTGTGTTGGAATACTGGAGTTCCTACAATGATTTATTCCACTATTTCCTGTGTGTTTCCTATGCCAAAAGTGTTATGGGAGAGCAAAAAAGTGAGTGGCTTTCATTCTGTGTCAAATGGCAAAATCCAATTTGCAGTGCTAGGAAGAGGAGTAAAGGGAAAAAATTAAAAAGGGAAATTTAGGTTGGATATTGGGAAGAAATCATTCCTTGTGAGGGTGGGGAGGCCCTGGCACAGGGTGCCCAGAGAAGCTGTGGCTGCCCCTGGATCCCTGGCAGTGTCCAAGGCCAGGCTGGATGGGGCTTGGAGCAATCTGGGACAGTGGAACGTGTCCCTTCCTATGGGAGGGGGTTGGAATGAGATATTATCTTTCAGGTCCCTTCCAACTCAAACCATTCTGGGAGTCCCTGAAGGATCATTTCCTCACCCTGCTGACCCTGATTCCCCCAGCTCATCCCAAAATGCTGTTGGCCTTTCCTTGCCTCCAGGGCACATCTCAGGCTCACGGCCAACTCACGGTCCTGAGGACCCTGAGAGGTTTCTCTGCCGAGCTCCTTTCCAACCTGTTGGCCCCTGGTCCATCCCTCTGCGTGGAGTTATTACTCTTCAGGGATTAAAATGAAATATGAAACTCACTCGGGTTTAACACTGAAATATTAAGATGCTCCTGCATGAATCGCTCTGGTGGCAATGTACCCACATGTAATTCCTCTTGGCTTTAATGCTTCCCATCAGGAAGCAAGTGCTTACACACCTTTCAAGGGCTGGAATTAATCAGTCTGCTAAAAATCATTCATATGCATGAAGGTAGAAAAACCCAATCACTGATCCTTCCCATAGCAGACAGATTATCCCTTTTGCTGTTTCTCAGAATTACCTGAGTCTTCAGAGCATCCTGAGCTGGTCCATTTCAAATAACCTCAGCCTGACTTTTGATGCTACAGTTTGCTTCAAGCTCCTTTAATCTTTGAAGAAAATTGTTCCAGTCTGCAAATTGAATGGATCATCACTGAATTAAAACCTAAGGAGGGTCATGAAGCTCTGCTGGGCTGATTCCTCCTCCCACTGCCTTCATTATTTAATGCAACACTTGAAAAGAGCCCTAAACTTACAGGAAATTGCCAATCTCCTCGGTGCATTGAGCAGAAGGAACAATTCAATTTCTAGGGCGTTTTTTTTTTTTTTAATCAGAACTGTTTGTTCCATATGATCAGGTGTGTGCTAAAGCAATTTTGCTTTTCAGAGTGCAGAGACTCGCCCCTTTAGTTTATTCTTCATGCTCGAATGAGTCTCACCTCCAGCAGGAACTTTGAGAACTTCTCAGTGAAAATGAGAGTATTGTTCCCAATCACACCCCAATGTTCTTTGGACACAGAAAGTGTTGCACAAGCCTGAAATACAGAATGACAGGCAAAGGTTTTCCCTCTTTTCAGGTGTTTTCTTTGCGGGGTCTGAGCCAACATTTGACACCTTTAGCAAACTGGATGAAACTTCTCCCTGAGCAACCCCAAAGAAACCAAAGAAACTTTCAGTGGAAGATGTTCTGCTCCATGAGAGCAGAGACAAAGTTATTCTGAGCTGTGAGACTGGGAAGGAGCATATCCTGCTGGGCAGGATTTGGGCAGGCAGATGGCTTGAAAAGCTTGTGGCAGACGGAGAGACAGACCCTTGATCTGCTCCCCTTTGGGACTCATTCTGCCCTTTTACAGAGCCCGTGTTTTCCATTCCCTGGCCTTTTGCTGCCATCAAATGTTGTTTCTGATGGTGCTCACCCTTGTGTAGAGCCATGTCATACCCCTGTCTCATGCAAAGCAGGCTTCTTTTCACATTTTAGGCTAGATTGTTCCTTTATCTAGTAGGTCAGTTTATTATTAATTTTTTTTTTAATTTAAAAAATTGTAATAAAAAAGAAATTTCTTCTCCTTTTTTAGGCAAGCTTCCTGCTGGACCCTGGAGGGAGCAGCACTGGTGTGTGATTATGTTCTGAGTGTGGTTTAGCACCAGGTGATCTTCAGAGGTGCCTTCAAATAGAAATCAATCTATGCTTATGGCTTGAGGCCAAGCCAGGGATACAGAAGATGTAAATCAAGGCAGATTCTTGGCAAGTGTTCTTTGGATGGCTCTGCTGAGGTTCCTCTATTTCCATCAAAATGAGTGATGTGTCTATCCCCAACATGCAGAACGTCCTGCACCTGGCTGGGCAGAGATGATGGGAGGGGAGGGGAGCAGAGGACAGTGGCACAGGCTCCAGATGTAAATTTTTCTGCCTTTCCCAACAAAGCTTCCCTCAGACAAGTGAATTCTGTGAGCCTTATTCCTGAACTCGTCCTATTTGTTGAATGTGTGTGTGCTTTTCCTTGTTTTATCACCACAACACGATACAGATGGTTCAGAATAATTTCTCAGTTTGGACTTCCAGCCTGTTATTCCAGCAAGCCTTTTGGTATTATCCCAAACCCCAGAATGGTTTGGATTGGGAGGGACCTTAAAGTTCATTTTGCTCTATTCCTTCCACTATCCCAGGCTGCTCCAAGCCCCATCAAACTTGGCCTTGAACACTTCCAGGGATCCAGGGGCAGCCACAGCTTCTCTGGAAAACATTTTCTGGTGTCTCATCACTGTCACAGCCAAGAATTCCTTCCTCATATCCAATTTAAATCTCTCCTTTTTTACTTAATGACCATTCCCATTCACACCTACCCATGTAAAAACCCCTCTCCCTCCTTTCCCACAGCCCTCTTTGAGCACTGGGAGGGGCTCTGAGGTGTCCCCAGAGCCTTCTCCTCTCCAGGCTGAGCAATCCCAGCTCCCCCAGCCTGGCTGTTGAAATGAGCTTTATTAAACCCCCAGCTCTCTCAGCCTGGTGCTAGAACCAGCCAGATTTCCTGTCACAGAGTACCCAAACTAAACCAGAGTTTTATAACACTGCATCTACCTGGCGTGATTGAAATAAAAACAGCAGTTAAAATCAAAACAGACACCGTTTTGAAGGCCTTGTTAGAAATCACCAATAAAATATCCACCTCAACATATGCTTGAAAATATCAGAATATGTTCTACACTCCTCTCTGCCACCCTAAGTCCTATGAAAATCATCCCCTGGCACCAACTCTGTCAGCACCTCTGCATGTACAGACAAAGGAGCACAGAACAGACAAAGGAAAACTTTCTTTCTGCAGAAGAAGATGCCAAAAAATGTAGGAGAGAAACCCCTTTTTGGTTTCCCTCTCAATTTATTTCGATCCAAACTGCCCTATTTCATCTATTACACCTCTCTGCTTGATCTCTTCAGAACAGGATATTGCTTTAGGCAGCCTCGATTCCTTGTGCTCAGAAGGGAATAACTTGATTTATTCTGCCAGATTTCTTGGCAGTTCCAGATCCCCTTAAACTAAAGTAACTGTGATTTCTGTGGGGGAAAAATGGTGTAAAAAACTGGCAAATTTTGTACTGTTTAGGAGTCAGGTAGGAACCAAATTTTGCTACCGCAAATCCAATCTTCTCTCTGCACAATTTCTGGTATGAATGGAAAGTAATGTGATTGGAGTGGGAAATGAAAAGGGAAAACCTCCAAGAACTGGATTTGCTCTTTTGCCATCATGATTCTTGCATTCTGTGATTTTCTGCTGGTCTTTGTGCCTATTTTATCTTCTTAGGAAGAAAAGTTGATGAGCACCAGGACCTGGATTGGAAGGATGCAGCCGGGGAGGTGCACACACCCAAGGGAAGAAGCATTTTTTGGTTCTTCGGCTTTTCCTGAGCAAAAAAAAAAAGGACAAATTGTCTAATCAGGCTCTGTCTCATTTCACCCAGATGCAAAATGAGGATGGCAATATTAATTTCTCAGCTGTGTATGAGGTACCATGTCAAATTGGGGAAAAAAAACCATCACAGAGTTAAAAAAAGGCACAGCACAATGCTTTTGATAATTAAAGGGATTGTTCTCAAAGATTCTGTTCTATCTCTTTGGTAAATTCACTTGAATCACAGCCTTTATTTAGAATGGAGCCATAAAAACATGTGACCAGGAGGTGTGGGTGCTGACCCTCTGACCAAAATCCTGTTTTCCCAATTTAATGGCTTTTTAACATTTTCTGAATGTCCTTGCTTTGACACAGTGGGATAGAGAATGTTGCATTTTGGGTTTGAAATGGGGTATTTAGGGTTGAAGAGGGGAACAGAAGCGAAAACCCAAAGATCACGTGTTTGTGCAGGTGTCTGCTGTGACACCTCCCTCTCCTGGGTTCGTAGCAACTTCAGAGTTTTAAGAGAGGGAAAACAAATATTTGACAACCTCAAACTCCACGGATCAGAGATAGAAGGAATATTGGTTTACAGGGATATTTTTAGTCTAAACAAGAACTCAATGCTGGCAGCAGAACGTTTGCTTGCAAAGGTGATTGATGCTGACTTTAATTAAAATAGAGACTCCCACACAAGGCCCTCCTCCCATTAAAACTTCTCTTGAAATTACTCCCTATTTATTGTTTATAAATAGCCAGAGGTTTTAATAGCTCATTCTTGGCCTGATCAACAGCAGGTTTGACCTTGACTTTGAAGGAAATAGGATTTAGCATTAATAAACTCTATATTTTTCCATTTCATTGTTTTCCATATAGAAATTTATTCAGTTCCTCCTTCCTATTTCTCCTCAATCATCCATGTAGTGTCTGATTTTGTTTTGTTCTACTTTATTTTCCTTCTATAACCTGCTTATTTTCCTCCTCATCTTTCATTTAATATATTCTCTTTGTCAGTGTTTGTTCCAGTGTTTGCTGAGTGTTCCACGTTTATCTGAATTAGATCTCATTTCTACCTATAACATTGATCTTGTATTGAAATTGTTCCAGTTTTCCTTCATCTGGCTACTCTCAATTCCCGAAACTTTCATCCATTAGCTTGAAATATACATTTTTCAAAACTGTAGTCGTAGTTATTTATAAAAATATCAAAAAAAACCCTGCAGACAGAGAGCAGATCTTTCCATAAATCAGTGACCCAGATTTGCTCTGAGCTGTTTTTAGACGGAACACATTTACTGTGACAACCCTTAATTTATATTGGGAAAGATGAAAATGTAACAAGAACCACTATTGGAAAAGAATCTATCTAAGCCTCTTTCCCTTGTGTTTAGAAGGGTCTTCCACCCAGAAACAAGAAAATCCAGTTGTAGGACCATTAAAAAAACTCCAACAAATTTGGAAGGTTTAGATTTATCACCTCAAGATCTCCTTTTCCACTAACACTTACTATTTTTCTCACTTTTTCCTTCCCTTAGTGCATCTTGACTGACAAGACTTTCCCTGGATCATGGCCTCTCCCAGACTAATGACTTTTGGGAAAGGGAAGGGTCAGTTTAAAGGAGCAAAAATAATGGGGGCACAGCAACTGCTGGCAGGCACTTTTCTGAACTGAAATATTTCAATTTTTCTGGAAAGGGCAGGATGTTTCTGATAATTGTATTTTCCCTGCAATTTGAGCCAGCTCTCCCTGTTCTCCTGCTGCTCCTGAGTGAGGAATGAACTGGAATCCTCGTGCTCTGCCGGGAAAAGTTTTGCTCTGGGTTTTGCAACGTTGACATTTGAGCACTCAGAGGTTAAACCTGGGCTCAGTAATGGGGCTGGGCTTGATCTGTCTCACTATTTTTGTGATTCAGCACATACTCACATAGTTTGGGCAGTGTGAAATCCCACATTTCAAAAAAAAAACACAGAACTATTTCCCCTTTTAGGCACGGTGGTCAGTACAAATTAATTGTCTATAAATTTTCTTCAGTTGTTGGATGAGGGGTGTGAAGTCAAAACACCATAATCATTGCTGTCTAACATTCTGCAGCTAATATTTCACCAGATATTTCAGTGAAATTAGGGAGAAATTGCCCTCACAGTAAAGAATTTCTTCCCAATATTTAATCTAAACCTACTCTTTCATTTTAAGGCCACTCCCTCTTGTGCTATCACTACATGTCCTTGTGTAAAATCCCTCTCCTTTTCCATAGGACATGCTTGGGCAGCAGTTTAAATTCTCATTGAAGATGAGCATTTCCCAATTTAGTGGGGTTTTAAAATTTTATTTTTAACAAGACATTAGCTAGGCACACTCTTTATATATATATATATATATATATATATATATTTTTTTTCCCCCCCCGAAAGTCCAATTGCTTATTCCCAGTGAATGCATCCTGGTGTGCTCTGATCTTTTGTCACAGAAATACAAAAATAAGAGACTTCTCAACAACCCAGTCCCAACCCTTTTTTTGTCAGAGCCTTGACACTTCATAATTCCCTTCAAAAATTTATGGTGCCCTGCTTTGAGCACAGCTGGCCTTTGTTCCACTCCTCTTCTGTTACAAAGCCTGAATGCCTTGAAAGCCATCAACCCTGTAATTTCCATTTTCTATGTATTCATATTCTGTTTCTACCTTTTTTATCCAGAGCCTCAGTGGTTTTTCATTTAAATCTCTCTCCTTCTGCTTTCACCCAGCCTGCCCCCTCTCAGTCCTCATTTCACAGGCTGAAAACATTCTCTGACTCCTGAAGAGTTTCCTGTTCCCCTGGATATCTCTGTTGATCCATTTTGGCCTTTCAGGCCTGATTGAAAATTCCAGAAGAGCAGGTGAATATCCCTGATTATTGGAATTTCATGACATAGTCCATATTTCACATTTCAATTTGCTTTTAGCTCTGAATGATAAGTTTACTTTTCATTGTCGTCGGAATACTGGGGTAAGAGTGGTGGGATGGATTTAGGGTTTGAACCTAGAGCTAATGTGTGAGGAAGATTAACAGCGGCTAAAAATTTACCATTATGAGGTTTTTTTCTCATTAAATCATTTGGTAAAGTTGTGACAGGCCCATTCTCAATAACACAGAGCTTTAATGAGGGAAAAGACAGAAAATTCTGCCAAACTGAGAAATCTTTTACCATAATTCATTCATATTTGGATCCAGGATCATGAACTGGCATTTTCAGTTGCCAAGGGATGCTGCAACTCAAATCCAGCCTGCTTTTCTCCTGGGCACCTGTGAAATATCCAGAGTAATTCTAAGAGACAAGTTTACTTACTGCAAACACAATCCTGACTTGTGCTAGGAGATTTTCTGAGCCAGGCATTTGATCTGTTTGCTTTACACAACAGAATCATTTTATTCAGATGACATTGAGGAAAACATTTTGCTGTTGGCCTCTGGAGATGTGCACAGAGCATGGAAAAGACCTTCATTAAAACAAGACAAAACAAGAAAGAGACAAAAAATAGCAAAACCTCAACACCTAATATACTGAAAATATCACAGAATCATAGAATGGATTGGAAGGGACAATAAAGAAATATTTCCTGATTGTCTCAACAGGCTTAGTTCTGAGTAAGAAACATGGTGTGTAATTCAGTGTTCATGGCTCAAAGGAAACAGAAGAAAAAAGAGGGAGAAAGAAAGTCAGGAAAAAAAACTTGTGTTTATCTCTCATGAGCTAAAACTATTACCAGCAAGTCAGAAATAAGTATTATTATTTTGAGATTAAATATTAAGGTTCCAGTGCTGGGCAATATAGAATTTTCTACCATGATGAGGTTGTGAAAATTATAGTTTTTGTAAACCTGAGGTAAATAATCATAGAATCATTTGGGCTGGAATAGATTCTTGAAGTTATTGAGTCCAACCCTAAACCTAACACTGCCAGTCCAGCAGTGGGCACAGATAAAAGGTGTAACATGCTTTTTTTTAACATGCATTTTGTTAATACTTTAAATTCTTTTGTCTCTGTCACTATCTGACATCCATGAGTGAAGAGGGTTCATACTGAGCTGGCAGTGAATTAGTAAAAAGGGTAAAAATGTTTAATTTTAGATGTGACAGCCGTGGCCCCAGAGATGACTGCCAGCCAGGCCAGTCTGGGCACAAAGAGAATTTTGGTGGATTTCCACAGTAAAGAATTCCATTGGTTAATTTGGTGTGACACTTTTTCCATCGGGTGCTGAGAAGCCCAGTCCACACACCTGCTGGCTCAGGTGTCTGTTTGGAATTAATGACAAACCCAGTCTTTTCCAGGATGGTTCCAGGACTGATTTAGAATGACGTTAATTGGTCCAAATGCTTCTCTGCTGACTGAGGTAATGGGGACCAAAATCAACGGGTTTTTGTTTGCATAAACCTTTCTGTTATTTTTATTACTTGAACTGAATTACAATGACAAAGCAAAATTCAATTTTTACATGGTTTAACTTCCTCAGCTGATATTTTCCACTTAATAAATCACAGAATCACAAAATTGTTCAGATTGGAAGTGACCTTGGAGCTCATCTTGTTCCCATGAGCAGGGACAACTTCCACTATCCCAGGCTGATGAATTACTGGATAAAATTCCTTGTGCTGTGTCTGTAGTGTTTGGGACTCTAGGATAGTCTCCAATCTGGGCATTATTTGGGCCTGGATTAAGCAGCATTGGAAAGGAAAATGAAAAGATCCTGTGCTCATTTCCTAGATTTATTTCAGGATATTTTCTCATGTTGCAGGATACTGAACACTGCTTGAATTTACAGCATGATAATATTTTAGGTATGTGGTCCAGCTCAGATTTTGAAGGTCTGCAGGACAGAAATAATATTCATGCAGAGATTTAAAAAAAAACTTCTCTCTTTTCCATTACAACACACCTCAGGGAGATTACTGATGTTTGAATAACTCTATTTCTTATAACTTTTCTTTTTATTCTTTTTCCTGAACAAACAGTCTCAGCAATCCCAGTTGTATCACATTAAGTAATACCAATTTTAATAGCAGCTTTATGTTCCCATTCTGCCAATGCATTTGCTAAAATATAATCTTTTTCTCTTTGCTCCACAAATCACCAATGTAAACATTAGCTGAATTTTCAGCACTTTCGTAGGCTGGTCTCTAGAGAAAGAAAGTAGAGATTAATTGATAAGAATGATAAATGTGTTAAAGACAGAGAAATGAGTTAAATCAGGCATTAATGTGAGTGGCATTTTGCAAAGAGAAAATTAATCTTTCAGAACTGTGCAATGTCTGAATGAAAACTTTTTAGAAAGTTGAAGTTGAACTGTAATTACTCCTCTTTAAAGCTTGAATGTGTACAGTGTTCAGTGTGATAAAAATAAACTTGTTTGAAACACAGTTCTGAATCAATAAAATGAACAATAAAGAGCCCAGGAAGGCAAGATTTTTTCAGCTGTAACAGAAATAGTCAAACCTTTTTGATTTACTGAAATACAGAGAATATAAATTTAATGCTGGAGTAAAAGTTGAGGCAAAAACGAGAGCACACCTTGACACTGGCAAAAAGGAATAATACAATCTGAAGAAACAACGTCCCTGATCATTGCTGGGAGGTAACTTCAGTCTTTTTGATCAAGAGGAAAAAAAATCACATTTAGTGCAAGGTAAAGGGTGTGTGCAGCAGCAAACCACCTGCAGATGATGTTGTACTGAAAATCCAAACCTAAATCCAGCCTTTCTGTCCACGTGTTCTTTATGATATCTGCTTGATCCTGCATTTCTCATTAGCAAAGTGCTGCTCCTAAATCATTTAAATTGCTTTTCAGGTGAATGTTACCATATTTGTGTTATTGAGAAGCACAAATTCTTCTCTGATACAGTTGGGGAACCTCTGGGGTTATAGAACTAAAAACTGGCAAGAATTCCACCCTGGGTGTTTTTCACTTGGAGCCTTGTAGAGTTCCCAGTTATCCTCCTTTCTCAGTAGTCTTTGTCCATCTATGGGTTACACAGGTTAAATTGTAAATTTCAATATGTATTTGTGTTGATAAAGGATTTTTAAAACTAACCTTAGAAGAAAAAATAGGGATATTTTTGTATTTTTTTCTTTCAAAATACAAGGAGAACCCTAAGCATTCTTTACTGTCAGAACCAGAAATGAGATAAACTTCAGAAATTGAAACCAGGACATGCAAACCTAGTGGATATTAAATACTTGCACAAAATATGACTCAAATATTAATCTGAAATCTCTTGGCTGAAGGCAAAGGCTGACTCTCTTCGTCTCAAATATGTGCTGGCATTGGGGCTCAGCCACTCTGAATTGACCAATTCAGACCCAAAACACTTTAATATTTCTTCTCCTGACATGAATTAAAATGATGAATGCAGCCCCAGAGAGAACAAGATCCTCTTAGCGTTTCTTTGACTCCATCAAGGACTAACATTGGACTTCCTTTCATCAGTGCTTGTCTGTGTCTTTTGTCAAAGTCCTGATTCATTTTAGTCTCCTTCCATCCTTCTCCTTCTCCTTGGGAACCTTGGGGCAAAACAATAAAAGAAAATCATTTTAAAAGGAACAAAAAGCAATGGAGCAGGTCTTTCCTTGAATGTCAGGCAGTACACAAGTGACAAGGGAAAGAAAAACTGGAGAGTGGGAAAGAGATTTCCGTCCACTACATTGTAGAAAATTATTTACCATTGCTGTCTCTTGGGGATGGTAGGACAGGATCGGGATAGAATAGATCCCTCATGGTAAAGCTGTTTCCTGGGAACACCAAAACCCTTGGGAGAAAACATTGCAGAGAACCAAAGGGGATAACTGAGTGAGTTAATCAGTCTTGGACTGCTGAACTTGTTCTAAATACTGGATTTTAAACCTTCAGTCATGCCTCTGCCTTCTTCCTTGTTACTTCTTCATCTCCAAGTATTTCGTATCTTTCCTTCTTGTAGTGAAAAACAAATCTGAAGAGCAAATAAGAATATTAAAGGCTTTGTTTCCCTTTTTCTTCCTTCTTTATTACTTAGATTTCCCCAGGCTGGTACTTTCTGAGGTATTCTGTGCTCCCAAATGCAGAATATACAACACCCACTGTTTCCTTTTCCTATTAGAGAGCTAAATGAGAAAAATAAGACAAAATTAAGCATGCATTTAAAATAGAAATCTGGTTTACTTTGAGGCCATATGAGGCCTCAACAGAACAGATTGCCCAGAGAAGCTGTGGCTGCCCCTGGATCCCTGGCAGTGTCCAAGGCCAGGCTGGACAGGGCTTGGAGAACCCTGGGACAGTGGAAGGTGTCCCATGGCAAGGGGTGGAATAGGATGGATCTTGAGGACCCTTCCCACCCAAACCATTCCATGATTCAATGACTCCAAAAGTGAAATTAATGTGATCCTCTAAGGCTCCATCCCCGGGACTAGACTGGATTTAATTCAGTGCAACTCCCACGGTGCAGAGTTCATTTGTTGAATTCTCATCACAACTGCTTCTGTTTCCATGACCACTGCCACTGATCTCATCACCTCTCTAATTCAGATTTAGACATTGGTTCTTGAGCCTGGTAATTGTTTGAGGGTACTGTTTGTTCAGAGGGAAGACTTACCAAGAATATTCGTGTCTGAGGACCTCCCAACATTTTTATTTGGAGCAATATAACCACATTATATTTCTGATTCCTATTACAGGCCCAACCCTACCTTTAAAATCAGAACAAGTCCATCACAGAATAAAAATGCAAAATCCCTCAGTTCTTTAGCTTGCACTGCTCTGATCAGGAAGCTGTTCCAGCAATTTCCTCCTATGTTTATCCAAAACCTTCCCACTTCCATCTTAATTTCCAGCTGACATTAGCATGAGGCTGAGAGTTGTCAGAAGTCAACAGTGAGTGCCTGGGGCTCAGACTCACTGGAAATGTACCCCATGGGTTTGTCGGCAGCTCGGCAGGGATTCTGGACTCTCTAGAATATATGGTGAGAAAGAAACAATTCCTGGATACAATTCATCATTTTGGTTGTGTGACAAGGCCTCTGAGATTTCAGCTGTAGATCATTTGGAGCTCTGAAAATGGAATTTGTTCTTTATTCACAACTGCAGTGCAGCTGGATGGGGGTCATGTCTGTCCTGGCTGTCTCAGGGGCTGTGCAGATCTTTGCACAGATGAAATAAAGGGTTTGGTGCCTGCTTCGAGGTTTTGGACAAAACTGTAACGAATGGACTGACTCAACAATCATATATTTAACTGAGTGTTTCACAGGAGCACCCCAGGGAGAGAATCCAGACCATTCTGGAGACTCCCCCAGGCATATCCTATTCAGCCCAGGCCAATTTCTGTGGCTGAATGTACTGATGAACACCCTGGGACAAGTGACTCAGTGATTTCCAGGCAATTTTTATGCTGAAGTTATTGAAGTGCACACAAAAAATGCAGACTTCCCAGTGGATGCAGAGATATTCATGTAGAACAACCTTGTTGAGGAGGCTGAGGGTTTTGGGACGGTTTTTGCACGTGATCAATATTATTGCTAAAGATGGATTTCAGATCTGATGGAGCAGCTGGATTATGGAATGTGAACTGAAGAGTTTAGGAATCCTCACCAGGTCTCCTCCAACAGGGACCCCTGGGACCAAAGCCAATAGCGCAGCTGGGATTCTTTGATTTCACACATGATTGTTGTCCTGCAATAAGAACCTAAAAACTCTTTTTATTTTTCATTTTAACAAGTGTTAAGCCTTCGAGTACCTGTGCATATTATCTATTCCAGGATGAGAAGAGTTCCTTTGAAGATCCAATTTTTTAGGGTGCTTTAGATTCCTGTTGACCACAAAGGGAGAATTGGGTGGCACTTTTACTCCCTCTACTCTCCTACTCTGTGCACCAAGACACTGCACAAGCCACATGTGGGCAGATGAATTCCATTTATACAAAATTTTCTTTAAAAATTATTTCAGGAAGCAATGGAAGAGCTGATGGAGAAATCCACATGGGCTCCATAGCCAGTTACATTCCACAGAGCCAAAATCTGTCAATATCTTTTAAATGCACTGAATTTCACTTTTGCTATTTGCTTATCAAGACTATTTTTGGCTCCTTACATTGTGGCATATAAAACACAATTTAGCATGGCCTGGAGGAGTTTTAGTAATGTTAATGCGCAGCCTGAAAAAACACACAGCACTCAGCGTTATTTAAAAATGAAATGTCTTCACACAGCTATTGCAAGTGGATGAGATGGTGTTTGTCATGTTGATTAATTAATCCGAGTAAATAAAACAGCAAACTGTAATTTTTCAAACACCAGAAATTACATTTTAATATTTGAAGCTCTCTGCATCCTTTATTGAGTTATGAATTTCAATAAAGGAGAGGTGAACTCAATTGTAAAAGCAATATACAGTCATTTCTTCTGTTTGGAAGTATCTTTTCCTCTGCACCTAAAATACAGTGTCATTAGTATCCACCAGGCTTCTCCTGGTGATGCAAATCTTTCTGTTAAGGCTTTTTTTATGCTTTTTTTCCACTAATAGAAACAGCAAATGAGCACAAATACATTTCAAGCATCCTAGGTCTGAAAATTAAGTTTGCTACCCCCAGGTACATAAATACTTAGTAAAGGAAGATACACAATGTTTGGAAAATCAAACCTGAATTGTTTAAAGGCCTGATGTGGCAGCAGTTATTTTTCTTAAATATGTAAAAAAATCTCCAGTCTCTCCCTTCCTCCTACTCACTGGGGCCATGAAGATCAGTCTCCAAGTCAGCTCCATCTTGGGAATAGTGAGCTTTAAAATTGATTTAAATTTTACACAGTGTAATAACCCTCAAATGTATTACAACAAAATGGATTTTTTTAAGGTTTCAGAACTCAATTTAGTATAGAATCTCTTGTGAAAATACACCTATGCTTGGCTGCAGGAATTGTATCATTTATTTCTTTGTATTTTTTGTGGGATATTTTATATTTTATGATGCTGGTAAAGTATTTTGTAGAAGTCTGTGAGCTTCCCTTGCAGTGGAGCAAAGCAATGTTTCCACAGAATCTACTTTAATGCAGTGATGAATGAGGGCTGAAGCTGCAGTGAGGAAGAATTTGAAGAACTGGATTTGCTGTGTGGCTCCTCTCTGATATATGAGGAAAATTGGGAATTGTGCTGGGTGAACACCAGGGAGGGTTCACTGATGCCAAGGGGAGTCCCCAGGACATGGTGAGAGTATTTCTGGGAATATTATGCCAAAACAGATTTTTTAATATTCTTCTGCACTGTTGATATTAAACTTTCAGAAGTGTCTCCTTCTGTGAGCTCCAAATATATATTTTTGGCTTTTCCCTCTCTTACATTCTTGATTGATCTTTTTCATATTTTTTTCTTTTTCTGGGTAGAATTTAAGAGCGGGAGGCATGGCATTTTGTTTAGTTACACACTAAAACTGTGGCCAGATTTCATAAAATTAGTACTGGTGTTTTGTTCTTGAGTTCAATTTCTTTTAAGTCTGAGAATATCCTGCGTTGAGGCCCTGTCTAGAAGGAAAAAATTATGTGTGAGGTCTCTTCACATTTATGTTAGGGGCTGTTGGAATTACCAAATTCTGAATCCCAGCTTTGCTCCAAAGCCACCCTGGACTAAGCTTTGCCTCTCTGACATCCACCACACCCTTCATCAGAGGGGTCTTTGTTTTTTTTCTGGGGTTGGGAAGCAAAATCTGCAATTCTGGAGCTGCAAGAGAGGGATCAGAACCTGACACTCCCCGGCTTTTGGGATGAAATCAAAAGGTTTTCTCCAGATGTTTCTTAAAGCATCAGTCTCTGAAATAACAAAATAACTCCAAACAGGAACTCCTCAGAGGGAAAAAAAATCCACCTAAAAAATGAAACAACAAAACTTTGCACTTTTACTGTTGTAGAGACAAGTTTAATAAGTATTGGAGTGCAATAAAAACCTCAAGTGTTAACCAGGGAGCATTAAGAACAAAATATCACATGACTTATTTACAAAAGCTCCCCCAAACCCATTCTTCTTTGAATTGCTACATTTTTAGTGGTTGTGACTGAAAAAAATGGAAGCTGCTGATAATGAAGCAATGTTTCTGAAGCTGATGTTGTGCTTCCTGTAACTCAGTGATTCACAGTTTGTGCACAGATAAGCTTCAAATTGATTCTTTTTCTCCTTGGGCAGACGGGCTTGGAGGTACTTTTTGGCTGCTCTGATTTAGCAGCACTGAAGCATGGCTAAAAGTGAAATTCCTTCTCTCCTGGTGGCGTGATAATACTGCCAAAGATGAAAATATGAGCAGAAATAAAACCTGATGTTGGAAAGCCTGTCAATCAAAAAGCTCCATTTATTCAGGTTGATAGACTGGGTTTGAGCACATAAAACAGGGCAACAGAGTCTAAAGGGGAATGTGAAAAGGGGTGATGTGCCTCTGCTTTTAGCCTTGATTACAGAATATTTATTTTAGGTCAGCTTCTCTCTGTGTTTGTGCTATTCACATGATTTGCAACAGAAAAAAAAAAAAAAAAAAAAAAAGAAAAATCAGAACAGAAAAAATTCTTCCAAAATCATCCAGAGTCAAAGGTCACAATCTTCAAGACCCTAAAATTTCATTTCCTTTTCTTTTTTTTCTTTTTTCAAAATAGAAGGATACAAATGATAAATCACCTCGCTCGAGCAGCAGATTCAAACACTATGAAAGAACCTGAGTATATTTTCCGTTTTGCAGAGCCACCCCAATAAATTTTATTAACTCAGTCATTAATTCTCCAGATAAATGAACAAAGGTATGTCCTGCTCTCTGCACACATCCCAGGATAGGTCATGTCGGTATCCAAGGACATTCCCATGTTTCCACACCAAAAAATGAAACTTAGCAGAAATTGGCTTGGGTTATTTTTATTTCTTTGGAATGGATTGGGGAGGGAGTTGTTCTGTTATGGTTGATTTTTTGGGTTGTTTTTGGTTGGTTTGAGGGGTTTTCTCTTGTATTTTGCTTTTGTTTGTTTATGTTTGTTTATGGTTTTGGTGGGGATTTTTTTTTTATTTTGGGGGTTTTCGGTGGGGTTTTGTAGGAGTTTTTTGTTGCATTTGTGTTTTCCACAGGGATCCAAGGGACAGCTTTTTGTGCCCTCTTGGATGAAGTGTAGAAGGCATGGAAGGTGGACACAGAGTGGGGACACACCACGTCCTGCCCAAACTCTCCAGCAAGGCAATGACAGAAAAAAAGAGGGAAAGGAAACATCCTCTGTCCCAATTTTTCTTCCTGACAGACTTTTGGGACCAAGAGGGACACTTAAGTGCTACAAGTTCAGGCTTGGGGCTCCTAAATCAAGTGCAAAATTTCCTAAATCTCTCATTCCTATGCCCTCCCACGTCCCCAGCACAACATTCACCCTCCCCAGCAGAATTAGGAACTCGAGTCTGATTCAGTCTGCCAAGAGCTTGGGAAGTGAACAGTGCAATCTGAATCCCAGCCTTTATTCATGCTCCAGTTCTTTCTCTGCCGTGCTGTGGGATTCCAATGAGACCCTGAGTGTCTCTAGAAAAGAAATCCTCCCACATGGGCACATCCCTAACTGGGTTTGTGTAATTTGCTGGGAGCTTGGGAGAAATTAATCCTCCTCCAATCAAACAGTTCAGCTGGAAACAGCTTTGAAAACAGATGTTTGACAACACAGCTGTTTAGGAACTCCATATAATTTTTTTGCTCATCAAACTTTGGTGTTTTAACCGGTGGATTCTGCGGAATCAAAGCAGACAAGAACCTGTGACATGCATGAAACTGTAGAATACAAAGTATTCACCTTCGAGGCAATTAAACATTTTTATCCAACATGAACAGTTTTAACAGCTTCCACTCTGTTGCATCTCCAGAGCTGGAAAATCTCTTCCAAAAATTGAAGACTCCCAGCATTCAAAATTTATCTGCCTACATGAATATCTAAGAGAATTGAACTGCCAGCCACTTGATCTTCCTTTATTTTTTTAGGATATGACAGAATCCTTCCCTACAGCGCAAATAAACCAGGGAGAGAATTCCCTCACTGAAAATATCCATTATATCATTGATCATTTTGCAGGTGAAGGCAGCACCGCTAGCACATTTCTCAGCATTAAATACCAAAACAGACAATTCCAATGTTTGGTGAAGATATGGGGAATGTATATTTGCTCATTTATAGGTTCTGGAACTTTCAGCCTCTCCAAGCCCCAATCAAACATGGAAGGAGTTGCATTCTTTTACTTGGGGTCTTTTCATGGTCCCAGATTTGGTCAATTCATCTTTTACTCTTTAACCTAACTGAGCCAAATTCACATTAATTTGCTGAATTCATCAGCAGAAACACAGTGTGGGAAAACTCTAGAGCAGGTTTCTGTGTCTCCATCCACAATCTGCATTATTCAATCATTCAATAATTGAATTCAACTCAATTCAAGTATTATAGTAATATATGCACTTATTTTATACAATATATACTCTAAAGGAAAGTAGCTCTGAATGAAAATTTCTCCTGAAATAAAGGGAACAAACCACATTCACCATGCTTAAGCCTGTAAATGTTTCTTCTAAGTCAAGTTGTAAATGTCTGTGATCTTACTGCTAAAGAAATTATTATATTTTATTTTTTATTTTTATTTTTTATTTTTATTTTATTTTATTTATTTTCTTATAAATATGCATAATATTTACAATATATTTTATTTATTAAATTCTTATATATATAGTATTATTATAAATGTTTATTAAACTAAAATATTATTTGTGATGTTAATAATATCAGTATTAATAATCACATTGATGTTTTTGATCATATTCTTATCCATTTTTCTTATCGATATCTATTATTATTAATAATATTAAAAATATTAATAATAATAATGTTTATAATAATTATTATCGCTACAGGGTTTTCATCTCAATTCCTGGTCACAAGTTCCCATGGCATTTATAGATTTATTACCCCTTGCTCCCTGCAGCATCTGAATTTTGCTGCATGGTACAGAAATTCTCTCATCTTGGAGTTTGACACTTGTGTGGTTTCTCTTCCCCCTCTCCAGTAAAATGCCAATTAATGCAGCGCAGCAATACAAATACAAATTAAGGGGTGGATTTGAGTAGTTGATTGGGAATTGTTTCCGTGGACTCACTGCAAGTTGTTCACCTTTGTTAGCACAACCTTCATTTACAATAATGTTGTAGATCCAAATGGGACACATTGTCCCAAAATTACTCATCACAACAATACTCAAACCATACAAAAATCTCATCAAATACCAATTTTCATTCTGGTTTTTATAGGGGTATGTTTAGCTTTTGGCAGAACTAATTTAGAAAAGGTAATTCGTTTTGGAGCCGTCACACCAGCGCTGGTGAGGTGGGGACAATTTCATGAAAATGTTCATAATAATTATGAAGTGACCTTTTGCTATTTATTGAAACATTCATTTTATGAGTGTTTCCTCAGACCAAAAAAAAAAAAAAAGTACCAGGTGGCACAGAGGAAGGGGTAAAAGAGCACATTAAGGATTTATTTACATTTCTACTTCTTCCAGTCTTTATTCCAACACTGTCCTGGCACAGCCCCAGGGGCAGCTGAACTCATTTATCTGCTCGGGTCATTTGGGTTCCTCTGCATTTTTGGAAATCAATTTTTATTTTCTTTTCCATGACCAAACATCTCCTGCTTAGCAGAAAATCCTGCAGCCATCAGAAATAACATGAACATGTCCTGAATCTGTCTGAAAACACAAAAAGGCTTGAGCTTTCATCTTTTCCATTCTTGATCATTTCTGCCAAGGTTAAGCTGTGAGCACCTAGGCTAGGCTGAGTGCATTGGAAAAGAAAAAGAGAAAAGAAAGAAAAGAAAAGAAAAAGAAAAAGAAAAGAAAGAAAAGAAGAAAAGAAGAAAAGAGAAAGAAAAGAAAAGAAAGAAAAGAGAAAAGAAAAGAAAAGAAAAGAAAAGAAAGAAAAGAAAAAGAAAAAGATAAAAATAAAATTAAATTAAATTTAAATAAATTTAAATAAATAAGAGACAAGAAAATAAAATATAAAAAATAAAGTTTAAAATTAAATAAAATAATAATAAAATAATAAAAATAAAATAAAATAAAATAATAAATAAAATAAAATAAAATAAATAAATAAAGGCAATTTTGAAAGATTTGTTTTAGGTATGCTTCATACATAACAAGGCAATGAACCACACAGAGAAGGAGCTTTTGAATCCCCTTGTACTCAGGAAGACACAAGCCCTGGGAGATTCATCTGGAGCCAGAAATCTGAATATATAGGAAATTCTAGTGCCAGACAAGGTATCTGGGATTGGTATCTATCTCTGGTATCTATTTCTTCTCTTTTGCTAGAGCAGACCAAAATTCTTGCATAACCATTAGAAAGTTGACATTTCTTAATGTCATTTATGAAGTACCACGGCATGAAAAGATTCTCCAGAACAGCTGTTGGCATTTTCCTGTCGTCCACATGAGCAGGGCAAGGGATAAATAAAAAGTCTGTTGATTCCTGGTGAAAGGGATTATATTTCCTTATTTATTTAATTTTATTTTATTTTTATTTTTCTTGTGTTATTTTATTTACTTTTTATGTCTATTTTATTTTAATTCAATTTAATTTTCTAATAACAGAAATTACAGCTGGGATTCGGGAAGTGGAATGAACAGAGCAAACCCACAGTAGTTGTTCCAACAGCAACAACTCAGAAATGGGACTTGGAAGCTTCTGTCCTTCAAGGAAGAGAAATAAAGCACCCAGTGCGATTTCTCGAGAAGAAATAGGATTTGTGCTTCCATGACTTTGATGGAGCTGGTCTGAAAAAAGTTTGGGTTTTCAAGACTGAAGTACAAACTCCAAATACAATTTTTCTGTCTTGTTGGTTTTGATCCCAAATACTTATTTTTCTCTTCAAATATTTTCAGTCAAGTGTCTCTGCTGTCTCAGAGAGGATGCCAAAAATAGGAGAGTGAAGCTAAAAGGTTAATGCCAAGGAAGCTGGAATTCCATGTTTGAATTACTCAGCTTGGTGACATTTTAAATGGATTACTGTCGATGGCAAAAGGCAGAAAATCTGAATAACAGCAGGTAAAGAAATGTGCAGAAACGTTGCAGAGCCCTCCAGTGCCATGAGCACACAGTAAAGCGCTCTCAGTCATTTTTTATCTTGAAGGAATATTATAAATATAATAAATATAAAAAGGAAAGGCAAAAATCATCAGGTGTCACCACCCGGCTGTGGTTTCCCAGGTCAGTGGGGATCCTGGCAGCAGCCCAGGATTTAATAAAACCACAAAGGCCATACAGGAGCTCGAGCCAGCAGTGAAAGGGACAACATTGTGTGGGCTGATAAAACCAGAGCTGTGCAAGGGTTGAATTGGCTGCACAGCTTCATTCCCCATCCCCTGAGAGAGGGGGTCATTGCTGAAGGGACAATGCTGAGCAATTTCCAGGTTTGTCTCTACCATGGGGCAGCTGGGAGAGATCAGGAGGTGTCTCATCCCTGAAGGACTTTGTTCCTCTCCAGGCTGATTGTTGGAAATGGTTCATTTGACACGCTACAAGCACATGGCCAAAGGAGCCAGGAGCCCTGACATTCTCCCTGAGGGGTTTTGAAACCACTTTTCCCTCCAAGGGGCAGGTGAGTGAAAGCCCATGGAATAAAACTCCGATTACACTGATCAGAATTCCCAGGTTTGAGGTGTTTCGCTGCCTCAGGCTCGGAGGATTTCCAGGAGCCAGAATTAATCAGAGCTTGTTGCCTGAAAATCAGGCTCACCTGAAACAGAGGCCAGACAAACTTAAGAGAATGAGAGGAGACAAATTTAATCCAGGCCTAACAGGACCCCTGGTACATCAGGGCAGACAAAAGCCTCCTCCTGAGGCTACACCCAAAATGGACCCCAACTCATGAGATTTTCCCCTTTTATAAATTCTGTCTCATTAACATATTGGGCCTCAATTCCCAATGATACTTTCAGGTGATGATGTCAACCACCCCAAACTTTCTCCCCCCAATTCTCTGTTGTTTCCATATTTTGGGGCTCTGAGGCAGGGAGGTGTCTTTGAATTCAGGCTCAGAGAGAAATTGTTTTGTCTAAAGATGTGAGAACGGGAGCTTTAGCAATGTACTAGAGGAGTACAAGAACACAGAAAATATAGAAACTGAAAATCCTAAGGCATCAAGCTCGCAGACATTCAGCCACGGTGCCTTAGGCAGGGGTGTCGGTTCTCTGGACTGTCTGGTGACATCTGATTTCCTTTTTCCTCTGAGAAATGCAGTGATAACCACCAAACTCAGCTGCCTGTGAGGATCAGAGCACAGGTATTTCTTGTAAGCAGCTGTGTTAAGTTGTTCAGATTTCCAGAACCCCTGTTCTATTCTTGATGTCAGCGATGAGGCACAAAACCTTTCAGATGGAGCCATTCCTATTTTCTTTAAGACTGCTGTTGATATAATTTCTGGGGAAATTTCTAGTTCTCAGTTACCCAGAAACACAGCATCATTAGGTTTCCAATGTCTGGTACTCACCTGAGAGCAGAAACTGCAATCAGATGGTTTGCAACATCTTTCTCTGATCAGTAAAATTAGGCTGGAAGCTTGATAGGGAATAATAAACTTCTTTTATTCTCTCCACTTTTGCCTTTCTTTTCCGGAACACAGAATTATTACTAATATGATTTAAAAAAAAAAATTAAAATTATGGAACATCTACTTTCCAGTAAATACTTACAGGGATTAATTTGAGATTTTAATTAGTTAATTGGCTAGTTATTAGAAATAGGAATCATAGAATATGATAAGAAGGGTCATCAAAGTCTGATTCCAAACAATATCTCCAAAGGTTCTTTAAGAATGGGTTTTTGCATCACCCTCTGTAGGCATTTTGGCTTTCCAAGGAAACACCTCTTAAGTGACAAACTTATCCAAGACAAGGTTAGGTGCATGAGATAAGTGATGGATAAGAGGTCACATGGAGCTTTTATTATTTCTTTGAATATGTAAAATTTAACTAATAAAAAACCCATAGAAAAGCCTTCAATTAAACAAACATTCCTACTCTAATTGGAGCCTGGCTGACTCAGTGTTGCTGCACAAACATTGGTTTAAGCAGTAACTGAGATGTAGGAAAGAATCAATTAACAGGCTAAAGGGTCGTGCCAATTTGCAAACAGAATTAAGTCGAGATCACCAATTTGTGATTCCTAAAGGTCTAAGTTTGCTACAGAGCAAATATCAGCTAAACAAACACCAGCAGTGGTAACTTGGGGGTTCCTCTGCTCATTCGTTATTTCTGAGCTATAAATCAGCAAACATCAGCTCCCTGGTAGCCCAGAGTCTGAGTCACTTCCAGCTCCAAAGCAAAATAAAAATCCTGGATGGATCAACTGCAGGATTATTTTCCCTGTGGTTTCCAAAACCACACCAGTGCTAATGCACAGATAAATATTCAGAATATTTGTATTGGAGTTTTATAAAAGCAATTACTGAATAAGACAACCAGGGTCCCCCATGCCCTTCACAGACATCTATTTTGGTAAAGGCAGAATTATATTAAACTGCCTCCACACCAAAAAAAAAATAATAGAGTTTTCAAGATGTAGGCTGAATTTTTTCAAATCTCACCCTGGAGAATAGCTTCCAGCCTAATAATCATAGCATTTACTTGGGAAGTAAAACTAAAGTCAAATTCTGCATGAAAAGGGATGAAACTGTGCTCCCTCTATTCTGAGGGGGATGGATTGACGTGTCCATGAACACGGATACAGCAGCGTCATCCTTGCTTGCATTTTTTCATAGATATGAAGAACCGAAAGGTAAAAGCTTTTGATTCAATTTAAATGCTTGTGTGATACAAAGATGATTTTTGACCCTGCCCTCTCTTCATGAGTGATCAGATCAGCACCATCAGAGAAACCCATGGCTCAATTCCCTCAAGCAGAAGATCCAAAAGGCTGTGAGGAGTTGCTCTGGAAGTGCTGCTTTCTCTCTCTGAGCTGACAACTGCAGATCCCTAAAGACAAACGACAGAAATCTCACCAGAAACAATTAAATCTGATTTTGGTCATCAAAGTGCTCCCCTCACTAGATCTGTAAATGATGGGCACTTACAGAGCATGTTCCAGTCTCCAACTGCCGCATCCTAAAATGCCCAGAACTCGAATTGCCCGCAGGAATGGGGCAGTTCATGAACATTCACTGGGATTTACCGAAGACAAGGACAAGGCAGAACCTTAATTCTGACTCCACTTAGGGAAAGTTTGGACAAAAGCAGAGCTGTTCTCACCCACACCTGGGATTGTCTCACACTGATGGATCCCAGGAGGCAAACAGGGTTACCACGAGCCAGTTCCCAACACAGATTTAAAAACCACCTCCATCACAGAGGTGGACTATAAATTATACTTGAAATGTCCCTTTTTGGCCCATTCAAGTCATGAGCAGTTTCCTATCTTATATCAGTGACTGTGATGATTGAATCTTGAATTTATAATCTGCAAAGATTGGCAGATAAATTGGTAAAATGAAATTATTCTCTGCAGGGGCCAGTTTTCTGTGAATCGCAAGTTTGTGGCGATTATTAGACAATCCCCATCTGTTTATCTACTCTGTAATAAAAGTGACTGTGGAAAAGAAAATCATTTGTTGCTTTGTTTCTTCTGATTCCTTCCTTGCAATAATATCTTGAGTTCCAGGACTCCTGTGCAAGAGCATCAGGGGGGAGAATGTTCATCGGTGATGATGGGATTGAGTGGATAATCCAGCCCAAACATCCTCCCTTTGTGGGTGTACCCAGAAATCAGAAGCATTTGCTCATCGCATGGTTATAAGGGAGCACCGTTCTTCTCCTTGAATATAACCCCAGCTCTGCATCCCAATCCACAGCAGGATGGGAGACCTTTATAGAATTCTTGGGTTTAATTTGTTGTGCAGAGGGTGTCCCTTGATAAGCAACAGGAGGAACTGAAGTGGTTTTTGTGTTGATAAGCCTTTCCTGATGATAAGGTTTTAAAACAGAAGAAAACAAGTGAATCAGGCCTCACCAAGGTGGAGCAAATGTCAAGTGCACAGGAAAAACTGCTGTAAGGCAAGGAAAAAATTCATATGAACTTCTCAAGAGTGCTGGACTATTACTTTTAAGGTAGAATTTTCTTTATCCACAGAACAGGAAACAAATGTTGCTTTTTAGAGGCATCTGGAGCATTTTTGTTTGACAGAATTTGAGATGAGTGTGATATTCTTTTCTCACAGACGGTCTGTTTTCTTCACATCACTTGTAGCATATTGCATGTGCTATCATTCCAATATTAACTCTATGTAGGAGTGCTTCATTTTTCATTTTTCCTTGGAGCAAGGAGGCAAAACTCTATACAAAAATCACTGACTTTTTTTTAACCTCAGGAACCGCTGTAACATTTCCAAACCAAATCAAAGCAGAGCGGTTCTTCTTCAACACATTCAGTGTTTTGAGGAGGTTTAAATGCCACTGTGGAGTCACAAAGCAAGTGAAAAGCAAAGAGGAGAGAACAGAGACAAGAAATTGGACAATGGGAAGGACCATGGTGGTGGTTAGAAAAGGTGGCAAGATATTTGATTTGGGATTTAATATTTGTGTTTAACAAGGATTTCAAAGGGAGCAACCTAAGGAAATCTAAATTCTCAGTGAACTGAGAAGGGCTCAGGGATAATACAATTACATCAGAGATGACAAATAACTGTGGTATGGATTGTACCACAACAGCACATTTTCAAGGATTTTTTATTGCTTTCCTGAGGTTTTGCTGGAGATTGTCCTCACTCTGTGGCCTGGATACAGTACTGTGTGTGTTTATAAACATTACAGCTGCAGAAGGATAAAATACCTTAAAACTGTTCCTAAACTTAATGCAGAAACTCAGATTCCCTCTGACAAAGCTGGATGTCCTTACTTCTTCCAATTCAAAAAGAATGGATTGTTTGAATGGGACAGTAACACAGTGTGTTTGAAGAAATACCTTTCCAAAAAGACATCATTTCAATCCCAAGCAGAAGGCGCACAGAACAGCCACAGTTCCCAAAGCTCTCCACAGTTCCCAAATGGTGTGGAGAACCAAACTTTCTGGGTGTAATTTGTGTCCCACAAACAGCTACAGACCCTGGGTGGGAAGTGTGACGCTCCACTCTGATGTGTCCCTTCCAGCTCTCCTGTCTGAGCTAAAGAACCTTTCACATGCTTTTTTTTTGTTTGTTTGTTTGTTTTTTTTTCTCTCATCCCATTGTAGAAATTTAAAATAAGTTAGCAAAGCATGGAAAAAGCACCCTTTTCTCTCAATTGGCTGTGAAGTCCACGTGAGAGGCTTTGGTGCAGACACCTGTCACTGTCTAAAGGCAGCAGAGAGGAAAACTGTCCTCTGAATACCTCAGTCCTACAAAAGCTGTCCTTTAAACACCTCAGTCCTATGAAAACTGTCCTTTGAATACCTCACTCCTACAAAAACTGTCCTTTAAACACCTCAGTCCCATGAAAACTTTCCTTTAAATACCTCAGTCCTACAAAAACTGTCCTTTAAATATCTCAATCCTACAAAAACCATCCTTTAAATACACCAGTCCTACCAAAACCATCCTTTAACAACCTCAGCCCTACAATCCCTGCTCCTCTCTAAAAGTTCTCTGCAGTTTGTGTGGAGCTGCTGCATTTCAGACTCCGTGGCTCCCTCTGTTCTGTACCCAAAAGGGGCAGGGACTGTTCTCTCTGCAGGATAAATCCATTCCTTCCCTTCAGGGAATCACCCAAACTGCTCCTTGAAAATCACCAACACCTTGTGCTAATAACTGTGAACAAATCCAGGAATTGCTTCAAACACAGGGTCAAATCCATGCCCAAAATGTCATAATTCAGCTGCATGGGTAATCAAATCTGCCCCGGGGCTGAAGGGTTTGTTGGGCAGAAACTGTGACATGTGATTTAAATACTGATGGGTATTTTTGATCCCCACTCCCCCCCAAAAAAACAAAGGAATCTCAATGAAATCAAAGCTATTGAATGGATCAAGCCCTGTGCATTTATACAGAATATTCAGAATATTACACAGAATGCATTTAATCATAATATTGTCAGCTACAAGAAACCAAAAAAACTATAGGGAAGCTCAGTGAAATCAAAGGTATTGAATGAATCAAGTCCTGATACATTTACACAGAATGCTCAGAATATTATCCAGAATACATTTAATCAGAATATTGTCAGCTACAGAAATTCAAATGGCAAAACACAGAAGTGTCTTAGAAAAAAAACCTAAGAAAAATAAAATAAATAAAAAATCAAACGAAAAAACTAAAATAACTAAGTCTGTTCAGAACAGAAAAAGAACATTGCAGCTTTCTGAAACTTTATTTAATGCAGCAACCCAGGAGTCAGAGATGTTAAGAGGCTTCTTTATCCCATTATTAGGTTGCTCAATAAAAAAAAAAGCTACAACAGTTCCAGCCTGCAATTAAACACTGATCTTTCCCCAAAAAGCACAACTTTCTAAAGAAACTGCTGCCAGAACACAACCATTT